>CAVLGL010000095.1:6097500-6725000 GCA_963668995.1 Parnassius mnemosyne
TCCTCCGGTCGATCCTCGCAGTGGGAGCACCCGGGCGTTTCCTCCCGCCCGATTCGGTGCAGGAACCTCCCGAACACACCGTGTCCGGTGAGGACCTGCGTCAGGCGGAAGGTGAGGACGCCGTGGCGTCTCTCAAGCCACTCCTCAAAGAGGGGTCTTATCGCCGCTATAGTGGCGTGCCCAGCACGGGGTTGCGACAGTCGCTCTCTCCATGTCGCCATGAGATCATGCCGGAAGTCTGTCCGCTGCGCGACAACTTGCCGCGGCAGCGGGGTTTCCCCCCGGCATAGTGCTGCCGCGCGCCATTCGTGCAGGCGCGCGAGGACTATCGCCTCCAGATCCCATGGCGGCAATCCGGCAAGGAGGCTCGCCGCCTCGCGGGAGATCGTGCGGTAGCCGCGAACCATCTTTACGGCAACCACCCTTTGGGGCGCGTTTAGGTGGTGGACGGCAAGCCGCGCCAAACCACGCGCCCACACCGGGGCCCCGTAAAGGGCCATGGACCTCACGATCCCCGCGTAGAGCCTCCGGCAGGAGGCGTTTGGCCCCCCCAGGTTCGGCAGGAGCCGCCTGAAGGCAGCCCCGGTCCGTTCCAGTTTGGGAGCCAAACGTCGGAAGTGCTCAACGAAGTTCCATCGGCCGTCGAGGACGAGTCCTAGGTACTTCAACGTCGACTCGACGCCGATGGATACCCCTCCTACCATCACTGAGGATCCCGGTGGTGGCCTGTTCCGAGGACCATGGAAGTGCATGGCCTCGGACTTGTGCAGAGCCACCTCGAGACCCAGTTGCCGGATCCTCTCAACGACTATCGCAACCCCGCGTGTCATAGTATCCGCCGCCGCCTAGTACGACCCCCCTTGTGCCAGTACCAGCGTGTCGTCAGCGTAGCAAACTACGCTGACGCCGGTAGGGAGGTCGGCGCGCAGCACCCAGTCGTAACCGATGTTCCACAGGGGCGGCCCCAGAACCGAACCCTGTGGTACACCGCACGACATCTCTCGCCGGTTCCACTCTCCGTTTCGACCGGGGTAGATGACGGCCCTGTCCGTCAGATAGTCCCCGACTATACGACGGAGATAGGTCGGCACCCGGTGATACCGGAGTGCCTCCCTAATGCAGCTCCAGGGCATGGAGTTGAAGGCGTTGGCGATGTCGAGAGACACCGCCAAGACAACCCCCCCCCCTGGCCACTGCATCCCCCGTCGTGAGGGCTCTCACGCGCATGATGGCGTCCACCGTAGAGCGCCTCTTGCGGAAACCAAACTGGTGTTCCGCAAGATCCGGCCCCGTCCCCGCAAGGTGCTCGGCGAGGCGGTTTGCAATTACTCTTTCAAAGAGCTTGCCCACCTCGTCGAGCAGCACCACGGGCCGGTATGCGGACGGAGAGTCCGCAGGGCGCCCCGGCTTCCGAATGAGGACCAGCTTCCCCGTCTTCCAACGAAGCGGGAATTGGCCTCTCTCCAAGCATGCGCTTAGGAGCCCCTCCAGTCGGGGCCCGAGAGCCTCCGAGGCCAGGACCCAGGCTTTGCCAGGCAAGCCATCGGGTCCTGGGGCGGTATTCCTGGCCTTGAGCCTACGTACCGCCACTCTCAGGTCTACCCCGGTCCCTTCCGAGATGTCGTCGTCGTCGTCCTGGTGGTCCGCTTCCGGCACCGCAGGTGGCGGAGCCATAGGCGGGGGCGGATGTTCCCCGCGCGCAGGGAACAGAGCGCTCACCACATCCTCCACGAGCTGAGGCCGGAGACTCTGCGTCAGCGGGGGGGCCCAGGTGCGGAGTTTATCCCGCACGATCTTGTAAGGGCGCCCCCACGGATCTCTATCGAGAGTCTCCAGCATCTCCTCACGGGCCCGATCCCGGGCCCGCAGGACAGCCTCCCGGAGGGCGGTCTTTGCCGCTCTGTATCCCTCGTACAGCTCCGCCTCAATGGCTGCCGCATTCGGTGGACGAATGCGGAGCCTGCGATGCCTGGCGTACAGGTGCCGCGCGGCGACACACGCCTCGCGCAGAGACGTCAGCTCACGCGACCACCAATACACCTGACGCCAGGCGCTTCCTGGCCGGACGCGGGGCATTGCCACGCCCGCATCCGCACACACGTGGGGACAGAACCCCGATTTAGGACGACCAGGCCTGTCTCCAGAGCCCAGTCTTCCACCATCCTACCCCGCACATCTGTACGACGAGAACCCCAAGCCAAGTTCTTGGCATTGAAGTCCCCGAGGACAAGTACGGGGAGGGGATTACTTCCGACGACGACTGCTCTCAGCTCTGCAAGAGAGTTGTGAAACTCGGCGAGAGATCGGTTCGGGGAGAAGTACACCCCCACAACGACGAACTCCCCGAACCGTGCTGCTACGCACCCCTGACCCCTCCTGACACCTTCAAGGGTCGGGGTACTGGCGGCGGCTGAAGAAATGATGGCCACTGAGCCGTTAAGGTCCGCCACCCAGTCCTCCCTAGGCCAGACAAAATACGGCTCAGCGACCACAGCGATGTTGATCGACCACTGCGCCATGCTCTGGAGCAACAGATCCTGAGCGCAGGCGCAGTGGTTGATATTCGCCTGGAGGAAGCTTAATGGGGCCGTTATAGGCATTCCATTTCAGCTTCCTCCACGGGGCGCCTCTCTGCGGGCGTCGGTGTCGCGGCGGCGGCGGCAGCGACAGTGACAGCGGCGGCGGCGGCGGCGGCAGTCGCGACTGCGGCGGTGGCCACAGAGGCGGTGGCGGCGGAGGGCCCTCCCCTACCCGCGGCCTTGGCCTTGGCGGGTGGCACGCAGGCCTTGCTTCCGGCCCGGTGATCGGCTGGCTTGCCGGTCGCCGCACATGCATCACAGTGCGGCGTGGCGCAGCAGGTCGCCGATATGTGTCCGGGCTGACAGCAGCGGAAGCAAAGGCCACTGCGGTCAACCTCCGAGGCGCATTTCACAGATACGTGGTGCCCCACGAGACAGCGGTAGCACCTCAGAGGTCTGGGCTCCAGCAGCTTAACCTGCGCTGAGACCCAGCCCACCAGAAGCCTTCGGCCCTCCACTATGGTTTTGGCCGCCGTAACAGGGCAGCACACCGTGGCGGCATGCATACCCTGTTGGTCCGGGCGTATGGCGCCTGACCTGACCTGGTCAGTAGTGCACCCCCCGGACCTGGCGACGGCGGCCACTAACTCCTTCTCCGATACCGAGTCGTCCAGACCCATGATGCGCAGGTCTGCGCATCTGACGGGCCTGGACACTCGGGCCTCGTCCGCGTCCAGGGACGCTCTGAGCTTCGCAGCCAGAGCGTCCGCGGTCGCGCCACTGGATTCCCCGGGGATCTCCAGCATACGGGCCCCCGTCTGGGTGACTTTGAGCCGGAGGCCCCCGGTGATCCCGAGCTCCCCGAGATCCACCGCCTCTTTCGCCTTCGCGAGCAGGAAGCTCAAGGTCGCTCAGCGGGCTATGGAGAGGGCTATGCTCGGAGTTTCTCTGCGTGATAAACTTAGGAATGAGGATATCCGCAGTAGAACCAGAGTAACCGACATAGCCCAACGGATTAGTAAGCTGAAGTGGCAGTGGGCCGGCCATATAGCTCGAAGAACCGACAACCGATGGGGAAGAAAGGTTCTCGAGTGGCAGCCTCGTACCGGTAGGCGAAGTGTAGGGCGTCCCCCCACGAGATGGAGTGACGACCTGGTAAGACATGCAGGAAGTCGATGGATGCAGGTGGCTCAGGACCGTGCTTTGTGGCATTCTTTGGGGGAGGCCTATGTTCAGCAGTGGACTTGTGAAGGGCTGTAATGATGATGATAATGATGATATCTCTGCTGAATATTGTGTGAAAATTGTGTTTTATATCTTAAATTACTAGGCTAATTTAACCCTATCTATTTGCAACGTTTTTGAGTCGATTTTGGCAATTTTTAAACTATTAATTTTTACATAGACGTTTATTAAATTATTTATTTTTTTCGAGTAGTTCAAAATTTTTGATTTTTATCACGTTTTTGCTTCAGTTAGGTCCGTACAGCTCCACAACTGACTTCCCAGCCGAAATCTGAAACAAAAACATGCGAATTAGCGAAAATTTTTATAAATTGTGAAACCGAGGTATAGGGGTTAAGTCCAAATTCAATAAAAATTAACTATATCTCTGCCGGATATTGTCTGAAAATTGTGTTTTATATCTTAAATTACTAGGCTAATTTAGATCTATCTATTTGCAACGTTTTTTAAATTGATTTTGGCAATTTTTAATCTTTTAATTTTTACATAGACGTTTATTAAATTATTTATTTTTTTCGAGTAGTTCAAAATTTTTGATTTTTATCCCGTTTTTGCTTCAGTTAGGTCCGTACAGCTCCACAACTGACTTCCCAGCCGAAATCTGAAACAAAAACACGCGAATTAGCGAAAATTTTTATAAATTGTGAAACCGAGGTATAGTGGTTAAGTCCAAATTCAATAAAAATTAACTATATCTCTGCCGGATATTGTCTGAAAATTGTGTTTTATATCTTAAATTACTAGGCTAATTTAGATCTATCTATTTGCAACGTTTTTGAGTCGATTTTGGCAACTTTTAAACTTTTAATTTTTACATAGTCGTTTATTAAATTATTTTTTTCGAGTAGTTCAAAATTTTAGATTTTCATCCCGTTTTTGCTTCAGTTAGGTCCGTACAGCTCCACAACTGACTCCCCAGCCGAAATCTGAAACAAAAACACGCGAATTAGCGAAAATTTTTATAAATTGTGAAACCGAGGTATAGTAGTTAAGTCCAAATTCAATAAAAATTAACTATATCTCTGCCGAATATTGTCTGAAAATTGTGTTTTTTATCTTAAATTACTAGGTTTATTTAGACCTATCTATTTGCAACGTTTTTTAAATTGATTTTGGCAATTTTTAATCTTTTAATTTTTACATAGACGTTTATTAAATTATTTATTTTTTTCGAGTAGTTCAAAATTTTTGATTTTTATCCCGTTTTTGCTTCAGTTAGGTCCGTACAGCTCCACAACTGACTTCCCAGCCGAAATCTAAAACAAAAACACGCGAATTAGCGAAAATTTTTATAAATTGTTAAACCGAGGTATAGTGGTTAAGTCCAAATTCAATAAAAATTAACTATGTTTCTGCCGAATATTGTCTGAAAATTGTGTTTTGTATCTTAAATTACTAGGCTAATTTAGACCTATCTATTTCCAACGTTTTTGAGTCGATTTTGGCAATTTTTTAACTTTTAATTTTTACATAAACGTTTATAAAATTATTTTTTTTTCGAGTAGTTCAAATTTTTAGATTTTCATCCCGTTTTTGCTTCAGCTAGGTCCGTACAGCTCCACATCTGACTCTCCAGCCGAAATCTGAAACAAATACACGCAAATTAGCGAAAATTTTTATAAATTGTGAAACCGAGGTATAGTGGTTAAGTCCAAATTCAATAAAAATTAACTATATTTCTGCCGAATATTTTTATATCTTAAATTTCTAGGCTAATTTAGACCTATCTATTTGCAACGTTTTTGAATCGATTTTGGCAATTTTTAAACTTTTAATTTTTACATAGACGTTTATTAAATTATTTTTTTTTCGAGTAGTTCAAAATTTTAGATTTTCATCCCGTTTTTGCTTCAGTTAGGTCCGTTCAGCTCCACATCTGACTCCCCAGCCGAAATCTGAAACAAAAACACGCGAATTAGCGAAAATTTTTATAAATTGTGAAACCGAGGTATAGTGGTTAAGTCCAAATTCAATAAAAATTAACTATATCTCTGCCGAATATTGTCTGAAAATTGTGTTTTATATATTAAATTACCAGGCTAATTGAGACCTATCTATTTGCAACGTTTTTGAGTCGATTTTGGCAACTTTTAAACTTTTAATTTTTACATAGTCGTTTATTAAATTATTTTTTTCGAGTAGTTCAAAATTTTAGATTTTCATCCCGTTTTTGCTTTAGTTAGGTCCGTACAGCTCCACAACTGACTCCCCAGCCGAAATCTGAAACAAAAACACGCGAATTAGCGAAAATTTTTATAAATTGTGAACCGAGGTATAGTGGTTAAGTCCAAATTCAATAAAAATTAACTATATCTCTACCGAATATTGTCTGAAAATTGTGTTTTATATCTTTAATTACTAGGCTAATTTAGACCTATCTATTTGCAACGTTTTTGAGTCGATTTTGGCAATTTTTAAACTTTTAATTTTTACATAGACGTTTATTAAATTATTTTTTTTCGAGTAGTTCAAAATTTTAGATTTTCATCCCGTTTTTGCTTCAGTTAGGTCCGTACAGCTCCACAACTGACTCCCCAGCCGAAATCTGAAACAAAAACACGCGAATTAGCGAAAATTTTTATAAATTGTGAAACCGAGGTATAGTGGTTAAGTCCAAATTCAATAAAAATTAACTATATCTCTGCCGAATATTGTCTGAAAATTGTGTTTTATATCTTTAATTACTAGGCTAATTTAGATCTATCTATTTGCAACGTTTTTGAGTCGATTTTGGCAACTTTTAAACTTTTAATTTTTACATAGTCGTTTATTAAATTATTTTTTTCGAGTAGTTCAAACTTTTAGATTTTCATCCCGTTTTTGCTTCAGTTAGGTCCGTACAGCTCCACATCTGGCTCCCCAGCCGAAATCTGAAACAAAAACACGCGAATTAGCGAAAATTTTTATAAATTGTGAAACCGAGGTATAGTGGTTAAGTCCAAATTCAATAAAAATTAACTATATCTCTGCCGAATATTGTCTGAAAATTGTGTTTTATATCTTAAATTACTAGGCTCATTTAGATCTTTCTATTTGCAACGTTTTTTAAATTGATTTTGGCAATTTTTAAACTTTTAATTTTTACATAGACGTTTATTAAATTTTTTTTTTCGAGTAGTTCAAATTTTTAGATTTTCTTCCCGTTTTTGCTTCAGTTAGGTCCGTACAGCTCCACAACTGACTCCCCAGCCGAAATCTGAAACAAAAACACGCGAATTAGCGAAAATTTTTATAAATTGTGAAACCGAGGTATAGTGGTTAAGTCCAAATTCAATAAAAATTAACTATATCTCTGCCGAATATTGTCTGAAAATTGTGTTTTATATCTTTAATTACTAGGCTAATTTAGACCTCTCAGTGGCCATCATTTCTTCGGCCGCCGCCGGTACCCCGACTCTTGAAGGTGTCAGGAGGGGTCAGGGGTGCGTAGCAGCACGGTTCGGGGAGTTCGTCGTTGTGGGGGTGTACTTCTCCCCGAACCGATCTCTCGCCGAGCTCCACAACTCTCTTGCAGAGCTGAGAGCAGTCGTCGTCGGAAGCTATCCCCTCCCCGTGCTTGTCCTCGGGGACTTCAATGCCAAGAACTTGGCTTGGGGTTCTCGTCGTACAGATGTGCGGGGTAGGATGGTGGAAGACTGGGCTCTGGAGACAGGCCTGGTCGTCCTAAATCGGGGTTCTGTCCCTACGTGTGTGCGGATGCGGGGCGAGTCGGTGGTGGACATTTCGTTCGCTAGCCCCGCTCTGTCGCCGCGTGCCATTGACTGGCGAGTCATGGAGGGGGTGGAGACCTACTCCGACCACCGGTACATCCGGTTTGACGTCTCCACCCAGCCCTCGAGCGCGCCAGTCCAACAGGCCCCGAGTGGTCCGCGTTGGGCGCTGAAGCAGCTGGACCGGGAGCTCCTCCTGGAAGCCTCGATCGTGCAGGCCTGGGTGTCATCACCGGATAGGCCTGCCGACGTCAATGATGAGGCAGGGTGGTTCCAGGAGGCCATGTCCGAGATATGTGACGTGGCAATGCCCCGGTCCGGCCAGGAAGCGCCCGGCGTCAGGTGTATTGGTGGTCGCGTGAGCTGACGTCTCTGCGCGAGGCGTGTGTCGCCGCGCGGCACCTGTACGCCAGGCATCGCAGGCTCCGCATTCGTCCACCGAATGCGGCAGCCATTGAGGCGGAGCTGTACGAGCGATACAGAGCGGCGAAGACCGCCCTCCGGGAGGCTATCATGCGGGCCCGGGATCGGGCCCGTGAGGAGATGCTGGAGACTCTCGACAGAGATCCGTGGGGGCGCCCTTACAAGATGGTGCGGGATAAACTCCGCACCTGGGCCCCCCCGCTGACGCAGAGTCTCCGGCCTCAGCTCGTGGAGGACGTAGTGAGCGCTCTGTTTCCTGCGCGAGGGGAACTGCGGATGCCCCCGCCTATGGCTCCGCCACCTGCGGTGCCGGAAGCGGACCACCAGGACGACGACGACGGCATCCCGGAAGGGACCGGGGTAGACCTGAGAGTGGCGGTACGTAGGCTCAAGGCCAGGAATACCGCCCCAGGACCCGATGGCTTGCCTGGCAAAGCCTGGGTCCTGGCCTCGGAGGCTCTCGGGCCCCGACTGGAGGGGCTCCTAAGCGCATGCTTGGAGAGAGGCCAATTCCCGCTTCGTTGGAAGACGGGGAAGCTGGTCCTCATTCGGAAGCCGGGGCGCCCTGCGGACTCTCCGTCCGCATACCGGCCCGTGGTGCTGCTCGACGAGGTGGGCAAGCTCTTTGAAAGAGTCATTGCAAACCGCCTCGCCGAGCACCTTGCGGGGACGGGGCCGGATCTTGCGGAACACCAGTTTGGTTTCCGCAAGAGGCGCTCTACGGTGGACGCCATCATGCGCGTGAGAGCCCTCACGACGGGGGATGCAGTGGCCAGGGGAGGGGGTTGTTTTGGCGGTGTCTCTCGACATCGCCAACGCCTTCAACTCCATGCCCTGGAGCTGCATTAGGGAGGCACTCCGGTATCACCGGGTGCCGACCTATCTCCGTCGTATAGTCGGGGACTATCTGACGGATAGGGCCGTCATTTACCCCGGTCGCAACGGTGAGTGGAACCGGCGAGAGATGTCGTGCGGTGTCCCACAAGGTTCGGTTCTGGGGCCGCCCCTGTGGAACATCGGTTACGACTGGGTGCTGCGCGCCGACCTCCCTACCGGCGTCAGCGTAGTTTGCTACGCTGACGACACGCTGGTACTGGCACAAGGGGGGTCGTACGAGGCGGCGGCGGAAAATATGACACGCGGGATTGCGATAGTCGTTGAGAGGATCCGGCAGCTGGGTCTTGAGGTGGCTCTGCACAAGTCCGAGGCTATGCACTTCCATGGTCCTCGGAACAGGCCACCACCGGGATCCTCAGCGATGGTAGGAGGGGTATCCATCGGCGTCGAGTCGACGTTGAAGTACCTAGGACTCGTCCTCGACGGCCGATGGAACTTCGTTGAGCACTTCCGACGTTTGGCTCCCAAACTGGAACGGACCGGGGCTGCCTTCAGGCGGCTCCTGTCGAACCTGGGGGGGCCAAACGCCTCCTGCCGGAGGCTCTACGCGGGGATTGTGCGGTCCATGGCCCTTTACGGGGCCCCGGTGTGGGCGCGTGGTTTGGCGCGGCTTGCCGTTCACCACCTGAACGCGCCCCAAAAGGTGGTTGCCGTAAGAATGGCTCGCGGCTACCGCACGATCTCCCGCGAGGCAGCGTGCCTCCTTGCCGGATTGCCGCCATGGGATCTGGAGGCGATAGTCCTCGCGCGCCTACACGAATGGCGCGCGGAGGCACTATGCCGGGGGGAAACCCCGCTGCCGCGGTAAGTTGTCGTGCAGCGGACAGACTTCCGGCATGATCTCATGGCGACATGGAGAGAGCGACTGTCGCAACCCCGTGCTGGGCACGCCACTATAGCGGCGATAAGACCCCTCTTTGAGGAGTGGCTTGAGAGACGCCACGGCGTCCTCACCTTCCGCCTGACGCAGGTCCTCACCGGACACGGTGTGTTCGGGAGGTTCCTGCACCGAATCGGGCGGGAGGAAACGCCCGGGTGCTCCCACTGCGAGGATCGACCGGAGGACACGGTGGAGCACACCGTGGAGGTGTGCCCTGCCTGGGCGGAGCACCGCCGTGTCCTCGTAGCGTCGATAGGCGGCGGCGACCTCTCGCGTCCGGCCCTGGTCGAAGCCATGGTCCGGAGCGAGACGGAATGGGATGCCGTCACCACCTTCTGCGAAGCAGTGATGCTAGCGAAGGAGGTGGCGGAGCGGGAGATGGAGAGAGCAGCAGCTTTCCTTCCCGGCCGCCGCGGGAGACGCCCCGGGCGTCGGGGGCTACGTCGTGGCCCCCGGCCACCGTAGGCGCGGGCCTGTGGACGGCGAGCAATGGGTAGCTCGCCGTCCGTCCGTCTAACGACGACAGGCCGTGTCGACGGCGCGTTTTGTTCCACGCGCGCCTCAAAGAGCTGTCAGCAGCGTGAAGGGGCCCGCAAGGGCCGACGCCTGCCGGGGCTGCGGGCTGTTCGAAAGAGATACCGCGGCTCCGGAACGTAAGGGCACTGAAGGAACACGGATGGTTTTTAGTCAGTAAAAGTCTGACACTCCCTTCTGCTCCACCTAGAGCGAAAGGCGTCATTTGATGATTTTCCATCCGCAAAAAAAAAAAAAATACCTCGGTTTGACAATTTATAAAAATTTTCGCTAATTTGCGTGTTTTTGTTTCAGATTTTGAGCTGTACGGAGTCAGTTTTGGAGCTGTACGGACCTAACTGAAGCAAAAACGGGATGAAAATCTAAAATTTTGAATTACTCGAAAAAAAAAATAATTTAATAAACGTCTATGTAAACATTAAAAGGTTAAAAATTGCCAAAATCGACTCAAAAACTTTGCAAGTAGATAGGTCTAAATTAGCCTAGTAATTTAAGATATAAAAATATTCGGCAGAGATATAGTTAATTTTTATTGAATTTGGACTTAACCACTGTACCTCGGTTCACAATTTATAAAAATTTTCGCTAATACGGGTGTTTTTGTTTCAGATTTCAGGTATTTTTTCTGTACACGGTATGACCAATAGTGTTATCAGGATTTCGGATGACTAAAACATCTAGAAAAGCTAAAGTATTGTTTGCCTCTAACTCCATTGTGAATTGTATTTTAGGGTTTATGGAATTAAGGTGGTTTAAAAATGCAGTTACTTTGTCACAGTTAGCTACCGTGGGAAAATCTTTGTTTCAGAGAGCACGAGGGATCTGTGACAGAAAACATCTGGCCGCCGAGCTTCAGCACGTCGAGCAAGTACTGCAAGACAACAAGCTTCGGTTCCCGCGCCTACGTCACAGTGACCGAGTGAAGCCAGCCACAGTCGAGCGTGTGCCTGCTGTACTACCCTATGTTAGAGGAGTCACAGACAAGGTTGGCTACATCTTGAAGCGAGCTTCCATTAAAACATACTTCAAGCCGCTGAAGAAGATTGGTCAATTTTTACCATCCGTCAAGTGTCATATCCCTCTACAAGATGCAGGAGTGTACAAGCTGGATTGTGAATGTGGTCTCTCGTACATAGGACAAACAAAAAGATCTATTAAAACCCGCGTTAAAGAACATATAGCTGACGTGAAGCACCGACGTATCGGGAAGTCTGCAGTTTGTGAACATGTGCAGGATCGTCCCCGTCATTACATTAGATTTGATAGACCACAAATTCTCGCAAAAGAACACCGATTCCTCCCAAGGATGATTCGCGAGGCTATTGAAATTAAAAAAACATCCTAATTTCAATAGAGAAGATGGATGGGTGCTGCCATCTGCTTGGGATCCCATAATTAATAAAATCAAATCCAAACCCAAGTATACCACTGCTAGACTTCAAGATACTGTAAGCTCATTCTGCGTAAATCGAACCAAAAATTAATATTAAAAAACTGAAGGTAGCCGGGCTAACTATGAAAGCAGGACGTCAAACAACTCAGTCCCCCGTGACCACGGGTGCTGGAAAGCACCCGAAACGTCGGGAATATAAAAATAAGTTAAAAATAAGTTAATATACGCGATAAAATCCGTAAAATTAGTTTTATTTAAAAATGTGTAGTGTTCGCGTAAATATAAGAAATCATTATGTAAACCAGTACGGACTGGTAATTGCAAATAAAATTCGCCGATTAGAAGATCTCATGACCAAGCGCGCAAGATATGTAACATCATTGAATTTTCTGAAAAGGTGCCGCGACCACCAGCTCATTCCTACGTGCGTCATAATATCTACTAAAAAGGACATTCGAGGAAGCGCTAAGATCTTAAATCAGGCAAGTAAAAAGTTGTTACGAACGGTGATTCAGCAAAAACGGTTCGATTTACAAATCATAAATAATACCATAGACAATTTGTCCAGTGAGTTAAAGACAGTTTTAACGACATTTGATTTTAATAATTGCATTGAAACTTTAAACAAACGCGAAATATCGAAATATAATGAATGCAAAGACAAACAAATAGAAAAATACCAAAAATTAACTATCAAATCAAATGCCAAACATCCATGTCAACGTAGAAACGAAACGCAACAACCGTTGACCACAGACGCAAACAATAAACAACGCACGGTCTATAATTTGTCAAATGAAACACTGGACGAACCTACAATAAAAGTATTGTCGAAAGGCTTAAATTTTGCTATAACGCCGCAAAAAATCCCGTACGAGGAAATTATCTGTAGTGTTGAGGATTGTCTGTTTAAGAATAATATCGGTAAAGAGGATTTAGAGGCTATACGTCAAGACATTTCGTCCTTGTTACGTCGAAGTTCAGCGCCGAAATTAAACCTCCCCAAAGACGAATTTAAAGCGTTGTACAACTTACGCAACAGACCAGAGCTCACGATTCTCCGCGCGGATAAAGGAAATGCTACGGTAATAATGGACACGTCAGAGTATAATTTCAAAATACAACAACTTTTATCGGACGTAAGTACATACAAAAAGGTCAAAATAGACCCTACAACTAATACACTCAAAACAACTACTGATTTAATAAAGAAATACTCTGAAAAATTAGATCTTGACGTGAATTCGACAATACCATCATGTGCCAAACCACCGAGGTTGTATGGGTTACCGAAAATACACAAACCAAACGCTCCACTACGTCCTATAGTAAGCCAGATCGATTCACCAACTTATAAGTTGGCTCAACACTTGGCAAAAATACTGTCACCACTAAGAGGACATACCAGAGCACACACAAAGGATTCATACCAATTTGTTAGTGAGATTAAAGACCTACATCTCGCTGACAATGAAACTATGGTCAGTTTTGATGTTCAGTCACTATTCACATGCCTACCTATTGAAGACTGCATCTCAATTGTTACTAGAAAGCTAGAAGATAACAACATGCCTACAGAATATGCAGTATTACTCAAACACTGCCTCACATCTGGCTATTTATTGTGGAAAGAAGAGTTCTACATGCAAGTAGATGGAGTGGCAATGGGCTCACCTGTATCTCCCGTAGTCGCCGACATATTCATGGAGGACTTTGAGGAGAAAGCCCTTCTTACTGCTCCTGTAAATCCAAGATTCTACAAGCGGTACGTAGACGATACTTTCACAATTTTACCATCTGACAAAGTAACTGCATTTTTAAACCACCTTAATTCCATAAACCCTAAAATACAATTCACAATGGAGTTAGAGGCAAACAATACTTTAGCTTTTCTAGATGTTTTAGTCATCCGAAATCCTGATAACACTATTGGTCATACTGTGTACAGAAAAAATACCCATACCAACCGATATTTAAATGGTGAATCTCACCATCATCCTTCACAGTTAGCTACCGTGGGAAAATCTTTGTTTCAGAGAGCACGAGGGATCTGTGACAGAAAACATCTGGCCGCCGAGCTTCAGCACGTCGAGCAAGTACTGCAAGACAACAAGCTTCGGGTCCCGCGCCTACGTCACAGTGACCGAGTGAAGCCAGCCACAGTCGAGCGTGTGCCTGCTGTACTACCCTATGTTAGAGGAGTCACAGACAAGGTTGGCTACATCTTGAAGCGAGCTTCCATTAAAACGTACTTCAAGCCGCTGAAGAAGATTGGTCAATTTTTACCATCCGTCAAGTGTCATATCCCTCTACAAGATGCAGGAGTGTACAAGCTGGATTGTGAATGTGGTCTCTCGTACATAGGACAAACAAAAAGATCTATTAAAACCCGCGTTAAAGAACATATAGCTGACGTGAAGCACCGACGTATCGGGAAGTCTGCAGTTTGTGAACATGTTCAGGATCGTCCCCGTCATTACATTAGATTTGATAGACCACAAATCCTCGCAAAAGAACACCGATTCCTCCCAAGGATGATTCGCGAGGCTATTGAAATTAAAAAACATCCTAATTTCAATAGAGAAGATGGATGGGTGCTGCCATCTGCTTGGGATCCCATAATTAATAAAATCAAATCCAAACCCAAGTATACCACTGCTAGACTTCAAGATACTGTAAGCTCATTCTGCGTAAATCGAACCAAAAATTAATATTAAAAAACTGAAGGTAGCCGGGCTAACTATGACAGCAGGACGTCAAACAACTCAGTCCCCCGTGACCACGGGTGCTGGAAAGCACCCGAAACGTCGGGAATATAAAAATAAGTTAAAGATAAGTTAATATACGCGATAAAATCCGTAAAATTAGTTTTATTTAAAAATGTGTAGTGTTCGCGTAAATATAAGAAATCATTACTTAACCCCTATACCTCGGTTTCACAATTTATAAAAATTTTCGCTAATTCGCATGTTTTTGTTTCAGATTTCGGCTGGGGAGTCAGTTGTGGAGCTGTACGGACCTAACTGAAGCAAAAACGGGATATGAAGCTGTACGGACCTAACTGAAGAAAAAACGGGATGAAAATCTAAAATTTTGAACTATCGAAAAAAAAATTTAATAAACGTTTATGTAAAAATTAAAAGTTTAAAAATTGCCAAAATTGACTCAAAAACGTTGCAAATAGATAGGTCTAAATTAGCCTAGTAATTTAAGATATAAAACACAATTTTCAGACAATATTCGGTAGAGATATAGTTAATTTTTATTGAATTTGGACTTAACCATTATACCTCGGTTCACAATTTATAAAAATTTTCGCTAATTCGCGTGTTTTTGTTTCAGAT
Organism: Parnassius mnemosyne; assembly: GCA_963668995.1. Classification (NCBI taxonomy): domain Eukaryota; kingdom Metazoa; phylum Arthropoda; class Insecta; order Lepidoptera; family Papilionidae; genus Parnassius; species Parnassius mnemosyne. The sequence continues at coordinate 6,112,446 of CAVLGL010000095.1, forward strand.
TTCGGCTGGGGAGTCAGTTGTGGAGCTGTACGGACCTAACTAAAGCAAAAACGGGATGAAAATCTAAAATTTTGAACTACTCGAAAAAAATAATTTAATAAACGACTATGTAAAACTTAAAAGTTTAAAACTTGCCAAAATCGACTCAAAAACGTTGCAAATAGATAGGTCTAAATTAGCCTAGTAATTTAAGATATAAAACACAATTTTCAGACAATATTCGGCAGAGATATAGTTAATTTTTATTGAATTTGGACTTAACCACTATACCTCGGTTTCACAATTTATAAAAATTTTCGCTAATTTGCGTGTTTTTGTTTCAGATTTTGGCTGGGGAGTCAGTTTTGGAGCTGTACGGACCTAACTAAAGCAAAAACGGGATGAAAATCTAAAATTTTGAACTACTCGAAAAAAATAAATAATTTAATAAACGTCTATGTAAAAATTAAAAGATTAAAAATTGCCAAAATCAATTTAAAAAACGTTGCAAATAGATAGGTCTAAATGAGCCTAGTAATTTAAGATATAAAACACAATTTTCAGACAATATTTGGCAGAGATATAGTTAATTTTTATTGAATTTGGAGTTAACCACTATACCTCGGTTTCACAATTTATAAAAATTTTCGCTAATTCGCATGTTTTTGTTTCAGATTTCGGCTGGGGAGTCAGTTGTGGAGCTGTACGGACCTAACTAAAGCAAAAAAGGGATGAAAATCTAAAATTTTGAACTACTCGAAAAAAATAATTTAATAAACGACTATTAAAAAATTAAAAGTTTAAAAATTGCCAAAATCGACACAAAAACATGGCAAATAGATAGGTCTCAATAAGCCTAGTAATTTAAGATATAAAAATATTCGGCAGAGATGTAGTTAATTTTTATTGAATTTGGACTTAACCACTATACCTCGGTTTCACAATTAATAAAAATTTTAGCTAATTTGCGTGTTTTTGTTTCAGATTTTGGCTCGGGAGTCAATTTTGGAGCTGTACGGACCTAACTGAAGTAAAAACGGGATAAAAATCTAAAATTTTAATCTACTCGAAAAAAATTAATTTAATAAACGTATATGTAAAAATTAAAAGATTAAAAATTACCAAAATCAATTTAAAAAACGTTGCAAATAGATAGGTCTAAATGAGCCTAGTAATTTAAGATATAAAAATATTCGGCAGAGATATAGTTAATTTTTATTGAATTTGGACTTAACCACTATACCCCGGTTTCACAATTTATAAAAATTTTCGCTAATTCGCGTGTTTTTGTTTCAGATTTAGGCTGGGGAGTCAGTGGTGGAGCTGTACGGACCTAACTGAAACAAAAACGGGATGAAAATCTAAAATTTTGAACTACTCGAAAAAAAATATTTAATAAACGTTTATGTAAAAATTAAAAGTTTAAAAATTGCCAAAATCGACTCAAAAACGTTGCAAATAGATAGGTCTAAATTAGCCTAGTAATTTAAGATATAAAAATATTCAGCAGAGATATAGTTAATTTTTATTGAATTTGGACTTAACCACTATACCTCGGTTTCACAATTTATAAAAATTTTCGCTAATTCGCGTGTTTTTGTTTCAGATTTCGGCTGGGGAGTCAGTGGTGGAGCTGTACGGACCTAACAAAAACGGGATGAAAATCTAAAATTTTGAACTACTCGAAAAAAATAATTTAATAAACGACTATGTAAAACTTAAAAGTTTAAAACTTGCCAAAATCGACTCAAAAACGTTGCAAATAGATAGGTCTAAATTAGCCTAGTAATTTAAGATATAAAACACAATTTTCAGACAATATTCGGCAGAGATATAGTTAATTTTTATTGAATTTGGACTTAACCACTATACCTCGGTTTCACAATTAATAAAAATTTTAGCTAATTTGCGTGTTTTTGTTTCAGATTTTGGCTCGGGAGTCAATTTTGGAGCTGTACGGACCTAACTGAAGTAAAAACGGGATAAAAATCTAAAATTTTAATCTACTCGAAAAAAATTAATTTAATAAACGTATATGTAAAAATTAAAAGATTAAAAATTACCAAAATCAATTTAAAAAACGTTGCAAATAGATAGGTCTAAATGAGCCTAGTAATTTAAGATATAAAAATATTCGGCAGAGATATAGTTAATTTTTATTGAATTTGGACTTAACCACTATACCCCGGTTTCACAATTTATAAAAATTTTCGCTAATTCGCGTGTTTTTGTTTCAGATTTAGGCTGGGGAGTCAGTGGTGGAGCTGTACGGACCTAACTGAAACAAAAACGGGATGAAAATCTAAAATTTTGAACTACTCGAAAAAAAATATTTAATAAACGTTTATGTAAAAATTAAAAGTTTAAAAATTGCCAAAATCGACTCAAAAACGTTGCAAATAGATAGGTCTAAATTAGCCTAGTAATTTAAGATATAAAAATATTCAGCAGAGATATAGTTAATTTTTATTGAATTTGGACTTAACCACTATACCTCGGTTTCACAATTTATAAAAATTTTCGCTAATTCGCGTGTTTTTGTTTCAGATTTCGGCTGGGGAGTCAGTGGTGGAGCTGTACGGACCTAACTGAAACAAAAACGGGATGAAAATCTAAAATTTTGAACTACTCGAAAAAAAATATTTAATAAACGTTTATGTAAAAATTAAAAGTTTAAATATTGCCAAAATCGACTCAAAAACGTTGCAAATAGATAGGTCTAAATTAGCCTAGTAATTTAAGATATAAAAATATTCAGCAGAGATATAGTTAATTTTTATTGAATTTGGACTTAACCACTATAACTCGGTTTCACAATTTATAAAAATTTTCGCTAATTCGCGTGTTTTTGTTTCAGATTTCGGCTGGGGAGTCAGTTGTGGAGCTGTACGGACCTAAATGAAGCAAAAACGGGATAAAAATCTAAAATTTTGAACTACTCGAAAAAAATAATTTAATAAACGGCTACGTAAAAATTAAAAGTTTAAAAATTGCCAAAATCGACTCAAAAACGTTGCAAATAGATAGGTCTAAATTAGCCTAGTAATTAAAGATATAAAACACAATTTTCAGACAATATTCGGTAGAGATATAGTTAATTTTTATTGAATTTGGACTTAACCATTATACCTCGGTTCACAATTTATAAAAATTTTCGCTAATTCGCGTGTTTTTGTTTCAGATTTCGGCTGGGGAGTCAGTTGTGGAGCTGTACGGACCTAACTAAAGCAAAAACGGGATGAAAATCTAAAATTTTGAACTACTCGAAAAAAATAATTTAATAAACGACTATGTAAAACTTAAAAGTTTAAAACTTGCCAAAATCGACTCAAAAACGTTGCAAATAGATAGGACTAAATTAGCCTTTTTTTTTTTTTTTTTTTTGCGGATGGAAAATCATCTAATGACGCCTTTCGCTGTGGGTGGAGCGGAAGGGAGTGTCAGACTTTTACTGACTAAAAACCATCCGTGTTCCTTCAGTGCCCTTACGTTCCGGAGCCGCGGTATCTCTTTCGAACAGCCCGCAGCCCCGGCAGGCGTCGGCCCTTGCGGGCCCCTTCACGCTGCTGACAGCTCTTTGAGGCGCGCGTGGAACAAAACGCGCCGTCGACACGGCCTGTCGTCGTTAGACGGACGGACGGCGAGCTACCCATTGCTCGCCGTCCACAGGCCCGCGCCACGGTGGTCGGGGGCCACGACGTAGCCCCCGACGCCCGGGGCGTCTCCCGCGGCGGCCGGGAAGGAAAGCTGTTGCTCTTTCCTTCTCCCGCTCCGCCACCTCCTTCGCTAGCATCACTGCTTCGCAGAAGGTGGTGACGGCATCCCATTCCGTCTCGCTCCGGACCATGGCTTCGACCAGAGCCGGACGCGAGAGGTCGCCGCCGCCTATCGCCGCTACGAGGACACGGCGGTGCTCCGCCCAAGCAGAGCACACCTCCACGGTGTGCTCCACCGTGTCCTCCGGTCGATCCTCGCAGTGGGAGCACCCGGGCGTTTCCTCCCGCCCGATTCGGTGCAGGAACCTCCCGAACACACCGTGTCCGGTGAGGACCTGCGTCAGGCGGAAGGTGAGGACGCCGTGGCGTCTCTCAAGCCACTCCTCAAAGAGGGGTCTTATCGCCGCTATAGTGGCGTGCCCAGCACGGGGTTGCGACAGTCGCTCTCTCCATGTCGCCATGAGATCATGCCGGAAGTCTGTCCGCTGCGCGACAACTTGCCGCGGCAGCGGGGTTTCCCCCCGGCATAGTGCTGCCGCGCGCCATTCGTGCAGGCGCGCGAGGACTATCGCCTCCAGATCCCATGGCGGCAATCCGGCAAGGAGGCTCGCCGCCTCGCGGGAGATCGTGCGGTAGCCGCGAACCATCTTTACGGCAACCACCCTTTGGGGCGCGTTTAGGTGGTGGACGGCAAGCCGCGCCAAACCACGCGCCCACACCGGGGCCCCGTAAAGGGCCATGGACCTCACGATCCCCGCGTAGAGCCTCCGGCAGGAGGCGTTTGGCCCCCCCAGGTTCGGCAGGAGCCGCCTGAAGGCAGCCCCGGTCCGTTCCAGTTTGGGAGCCAAACGTCGGAAGTGCTCAACGAAGTTCCATCGGCCGTCGAGGACGAGTCCTAGGTACTTCAACGTCGACTCGACGCCGATGGATACCCCTCCTACCATCACTGAGGATCCCGGTGGTGGCCTGTTCCGAGGACCATGGAAGTGCATGGCCTCGGACTTGTGCAGAGCCACCTCGAGACCCAGTTGCCGGATCCTCTCAACGACTATCGCAACCCCGCGTGTCATAGTTTCCGCCGCCGCCTCGTACGACCCCCCTTGTGCCAGTACCAGCGTGTCGTCAGCGTAGCAAACTACGCTGACGCCGGTAGGGAGGTCGGCGCGCAGCACCCAGTCGTAACCGATGTTCCACAGGGGCGGCCCCAGAACCGAACCTTGTGGGACACCGCACGACATCTCTCGCCGGTTCCACTCTCCGTTTCGACCGGGGTAGATGACGGCCCTGTCCGTCAGATAGTCCCCGACTATACGACGGAGATAGGTCGGCACCCGGTGATACCGGAGTGCCTCCCTAATGCAGCTCCAGGGCATGGAGTTGAAGGCGTTGGCGATGTCGAGAGACACCGCCAAGACAACCCCCCCCCCTGGCCACTGCATCCCCCGTCGTGAGGGCTCTCACGCGCATGATGGCGTCCACCGTAGAGCGCCTCTTGCGGAAACCAAACTGGTGTTCCGCAAGATCCGGCCCCGTCCCCGCAAGGTGCTCGGCGAGGCGGTTTGCAATTACTCTTTCAAAGAGCTTGCCCACCTCGTCGAGCAGCACCACGGGCCGGTATGCGGACGGAGAGTCCGCAGGGCGCCCCGGCTTCCGAATGAGGACCAGCTTCCCCGTCTTCCAACGAAGCGGGAATTGGCCTCTCTCCAAGCATGCGCTTAGGAGCCCCTCCAGTCGGGGCCCGAGAGCCTCCGAGGCCAGGACCCAGGCTTTGCCAGGTAAGCCATCGGGTCCTGGGGCGGTATTCCTGGCCTTGAGCCTACGTACCGCCACTCTCAGGTCTACCCCGGTCCCTTCCGGGATGTCGTCGTCGTCGTCCTGGTGGTCCGCTTCCGGCACCGCAGGTGGCGGAGCCATAGGCGGGGGCGGATGTTCCCCGCGCGCAGGGAACAGAGCGCTCACCACATCCTCCACGAGCTGAGGCCGGAGACTCTACGTCAGCGGGGGGGCCCAGGTGCGGAGTTTATCCCGCACGATCTTGTAAGGGCGCCCCCACGGATCTCTATCGAGAGTCTCCAGCATCTCCTCACGGGCCCGATCCCGGGCCCGCAGGACAGCCTCCCGGAGGGCGGTCTTTGCCGCTCTGTATCCCTCGTACAGCTCCGCCTCAATGGCTGCCGCATTCGGTGGACGAATGCGGAGCCTGCGATGCCTGGCGTACAGGTGCCGCGCGGCGACACACGCCTCGCGCAGAGACGTCAGCTCACGCGACCACCAATACACCTGACGCCGGGCGCTTCCTGGCCGGACGCGGGGCATTGCCACGTCACATATCTCGGACATGGCCTCCTGGAACCACCCTGCCTCATCATTGACGTCGGCAGGCCTGTCTGGTGATGACACCCAGGCCTGCACGATCGAGGCTTCCAGGAGGAGCTCCCGGTCCAGCTGCTTCAGCGCCCAACGCGGACCACTCGGGGCCTGTTGGACTGGCGCGCTCGAGGGCTGGGTGGAGACGTCAAACCGGATGTACCGGTGGTCGGAGTAGGTCTCCACCCCCTCCATGACACGCCAGTCAATGGCACGCGGCGACAGAGCGGGGCTAGCGAACGAAATGGCCACCACCGACTCGCCCCGCATCCGTCTAAATTAGCCTAGTAATTTAAGATATAAAACACAATTTTCAGACAATATTCGGCAGAGATATAGTTAATTTTTATTGAATTTGGACTTAACCACTATACCTCGGTTTCACAATTTATAAAAATTTTCGCTAATTTGCGTGTTTTTGTTTCAGATTTTGGCTGGGGAGTCAGTTTTGGAGCTGTACGGACCTAACTAAAGCAAAAACGGGATGAAAATCTAAAATTTTGAACTACTCGAAAAAAAAAAAATAATTTAATAAACGTCTATGTAAAAATTAAAAGATTAAAAATTGCCAAAACCAATTTAAAAAACGTTGCAAATAGATAGGTCTAAATGAGCCTAGTAATTTAAGATATAAAACACAATTTTCAGACAATATTCGGCAGAGATATAGTTAATTTTTATTGAATTTGGACTTAACCACTATACCTCGGTTTCACAATTTATAAAAATTTTCGCTAATTCGCATGTTTTTGTTTCAGATTTCGGCTGGGGAGTCAGTTGTGGAGCTGTACGGACCTAACTAAAGCAAAAAAGGGATGAAAATCTAAAATTTTGAACTACTCGAAAAAAATAATTTAATAAACGACTATTAAAAAATTAAAAGTTTAAAAATTGCCAAAATCGACACAAAAACATGGCAAATAGATAGGTCTCAATAAGCCTAGTAATTTAAGATATAAAAATATTCGGCAGAGATGTAGTTAATTTTTATTGAATTTGGACTTAACCACTATACCTCGGTTTCACAATTAATAAAAATTTTAGCTAATTTGCGTGTTTTTGTTTCAGATTTTGGCTCGGGAGTCAATTTTGGAGCTGTACGGACCTAACTGAAGTAAAAACGGGATAAAAATCTAAAATTTTAATCTACTCGAAAAAAATTAATTTAATAAACGTATATGTAAAAATTAAAAGATTAAAAATTACCAAAATCAATTTAAAAAACGTTGCAAATAGATAGGTCTAAATGAGCCTAGTAATTTAAGATATAAAAATATTCGGCAGAGATATAGTTAATTTTTATTGAATTTGGACTTAACCACTATACCTCGGTTTCACAATTTATAAAAATTTTCGCTAATTCGCATGTTTTTGTTTCAGATTTCGGCTGGGGAGTCAGTTGTGGAGCTGTACGGACCTAACTAAAGCAAAAAAGGGATGAAAATCTAAAATTTTGAACTACTCGAAAAAAAATATTTAATAAACGTTTATGTAAAAATTAAAAGTTTAAAAATTGCCAAAATCGACTCAAAAACGTTGCAAATAGATAGGTCTAAATTAGCCTAGTAATTTAAGATATAAAAATATTCAGCAGAGATATAGTTAATTTTTATTGAATTTGGACTTAACCACTATACCTCGGTTTCACAATTTATAAAAATTTTCGCTAATTCGCGTGTTTTTGTTTCAGATTTCGGCTGGGGAGTCAGTGGTGGAGCTGTACGGACCTAACTGAAACAAAAACGGGATGAAAATCTAAAATTTTGAACTACTCGAAAAAAAATATTTAATAAACGTTTATGTAAAAATTAAAAGTTTAAATATTGCCAAAATCGACTCAAAAACGTTGCAAATAGATAGGTCTAAATTAGCCTAGTAATTTAAGATATAAAAATATTCAGCAGAGATATAGTTAATTTTTATTGAATTTGGACTTAACCACTATAACTCGGTTTCACAATTTATAAAAATTTTCGCTAATTCGCGTGTTTTTGTTTCAGATTTCGGCTGGGGAGTCAGTTGTGGAGCTGTACGGACCTAACTAAAACAAAAACGGGATGAAAATCTAAAATTTTGAACTACTCGAAAAAAATAATTTAATAAACGACTATGTAAAACTTAAAAGTTTAAAACTTGCCAAAATCGACTCAAAAACGTTGCAAATAGATAGGTCTAAATTAGCCTAGTAATTTAAGATATAAAACACAATTTTCAGACAATATTCGGCAGAGATATAGTTAATTTATATTGAATTTGGACTTAACCATTATACCTCGGTTCACAATTTATAAAAATTTTCGCTAATTCGCGTGTTTTTGTTTCAGATTTCGGCTGGGGAGTCAGTTGTGGAGCTGTACGGACCTAACTAAAGCAAAAACGGGATGAAAATCTAAAATTTTGAACTACTCGAAAAAAATAATTTAATAAACGACTATGTAAAACTTAAAAGTTTAAAACTTGCCAAAATCGACTCAAAAACGTTGCAAATAGATAGGTCTAAATTAGCCTAGTAATTTAAGATATAAAACATAATTTTCAGACAATATTCGGCAGAGATATAGTTAATTTTTATTGAATTTGGACTTAACCCCTATACCTCGGTTTCACAATTTATAAAAATTTTCGCTAATTCGCATGTTTTTGTTTCAGATTTCGGCTGGGGAGTCAGTTGTGGAGCTGTACGGACCTAACTGAAGCAAAAACGGGATGAAAATCTAAAATTTTGAACTATCGAAAAAAAAATTTAATAAACGTTTATGTAAAAATTAAAAGATTAAAAATTGCCAAAATTGACTCAAAAACGTTGCAAATAGATAGGTCTAAATTAGCCTAGTAATTAAAGATATAAAACACAATTTTCAGACAATATTCGGCAGAGATATAGTTAATTTTTATTGAATTTGGACTTAACCATTATACCTCGGTTCACAATTTATAAAAATTTTCGCTAATTCGCGTGTTTTTGTTTCAGATTTCGGCTGGGGAGTCAGTTGTGGAGCTGTACGGACCTAACTAAAGCAAAAACGGGATGAAAATCTAAAATTTTGAACTACTTGAAAAAAATACTTACTTACTTACTTATCTTCACGCACAATCCCTGACGGGGTAGCCAGAGAGAACAGATCGCCAAGTGTCACGATCCTTACATATCTCTTTCGCTTCTTTCAGATTCATTATCTTCTTCATACATGCACGTCTAGGTATCCGAGTACTCTTGACCCTACCCTCTTCGAGCAATTTGCTCACATGGTCTTCGAAAGTTAGTCTCGGTCTACCTCGACACCTTTTAATATTAACTTTCGCGCTATATATTTTCTTCACCATTCGGTCTTCACTCATTCGCTCAACGTGCCCAAACCACCGAAGCACGCCCTTATCAATTTTTGTGATAAGGTCATCTTTCAAACCTGCCATATTGCGAATCTCTTCGTTTCGCTTTCGGTCGGCCATAGTAACGCCGCACATTTTACGAAGAGATCGCATCTCCACTGCATTCAACTTACTTTTATGCTTCTTCTGGCATACCCAGGTTTCGCTGCCATATAACAAAGTCGGTACCAACACTGCGTTATGTATTGCAAGGCGTGCACTCTTCGCTACGCCTTGCCTTTTGACTAACGCAGTCATGGCACCATTGACTTTGTTCCCGGCAGCGACACGCCTGTCCACATCTAAATCACATCTTCCATCCCGGCTAAAAGCACTCCCCAAGTATACAATTTCATTTACCTGTTCTAGACATTCCTGATTTACCCATATTTCACACTTCGTTCTCTCTTCGTCCCTTTCAAATACCAGAACCTTAGTTTTATTAGCATTCAAACGGAGACCTTTAATTTCACATTCCTCTTTCATACACGTGACTAATGCCTGCAGTTCTGCCTCTGATGGTGCAATAAGCACTGCATCATCAGCATACAGCAGACAATTTACTTTTATGTCACCCAATTTCACACCCAAACAGCTATCTTTCAGCTTTTGTAAACAGCTGTCGAGATACAGTATGAACAGCCAGGAAGACATGACACAACCCTGTTTTACGCCCGTTTGGACGCTAAACATGGGTGACAGGTCATGATCTACCCGCACACAGGCTTTACAGTCACAGTAAAGAGACTGCACAGCCCTTAGCAATCGGCCATCCACACCATACCCCGGCAACAGTTCCCACATTTTCTTCCTTACAACCTTATCAAATGCTTTCTCAAGATCCACAAAAGCACAGAAAATCTTCTGGTTAACAGCCAGAAGCTTTTCCGTGATCATACGGAGAGAAAACATTTGATCCGTGCATCCTCTTCCAGGTCTAAATCCGCATTGTGCCTCCCATAGAAATCTTTCCGATTTCTCTTGCATTCTACGTGTCAAAACCTTCGAGTAAACTTTACTTGCTAAACTGGTCAAGCTGATCGCCCGATAGCACCCGCAGTCAAAATGTGAACCTTTACCTTTATATAAAGGCACAATGACTGCGGATCGCCAATCATCCGGGACATCCCCCGTCCGCCAGCACAAATTGCACAGCAGTTGAAAGCTGTCCCAGACGCGAGGCCCACCATACTTGACCATTTCAGCAGTAACTCTGTCTAGTCCCGCAGCCTTACCACATTTCAAACTTCGAATCGCACGTTCAATCTCTTTCATACTGATGACCTCAGTGTCATCGAGGTCCGGGTCTGGCGTGCCAGTCACGGCGTCATCCCCGGATCCCTCACTAAGATCATCACACGCATACATTTCTCTATAAAATTCGCTCCATCGCTGCATGACGTCCGATTTTTCTGAGAGGACGTCATTAGTTCTCGAAAGCACTTTGTTCATTCTTAAGGCCGTCGCACCACTTCGGGTCCTTCCAACCTCTTTCCAGAAGAGTTTGGAGTTCTCCTTAAAGTTGTGCGACAACCTTTCATCCGCTTCCATTCTACACCTTTCACGCACTTCCTCAATCAATGCTTTCGTGTGAACTTTCTGCAGCTTATATCTTTCTTTCATCTTCTCTCTCATATCCTTATCATTACTAGAGGCCAAGTAGTCTAACCATGCTTTCTTCTTCTTCTTTACAGCTTCTTTCACTTCATCATTCCACCATGCATCTCTTCTTTTACTACTGCCTCTTTTTATTGTTCCACACACTTCTTCCGCTGCACTTACCATTCCATCCCTAAGGTTCTGCCATGTTCTTTCTACACATTCGTTTCTGCCATCGATGGTGTCAAGCTTTTCGGCTACCGTCGCATGATATTTGTCCCTAGTATCCGCTTCCTGAAGCTTCCAGCTTCGGATGCGACAGACCGACTGTGGTTCTGTCACTGTCGTCCGGTAGCGCCAACCCGCGAACAGACCCCTAAATCTAGTAATCACTAGATAGTGATCCGTTCCCAGGTCAGCACCCCTGAACACTCGCGTATCCATAACCTGTTTTCGCAGTCGGTCATCCACCAGGAACAAATCGATCATACTTCTCTCATTCTTTCTTTCTCTAGTATACATATGGATTTTCTTGTGATTAAACATAGTGTTTGTCACAAGAAGACCCTTTTCCTTGCATACCGCCAGTATAAGCTTGCCAGCATCATTAACCCTTTTATCGCCAAACTTTCCAAGTACCGACTCGTACCCTGGTCGAGCGGTACCAACCCATCCATTCAAATCACCACATACAACAATCCTTTCGTTTCCCCTAGCCAAATCTAGAACTTCTCTTACATTCTCCCAAAACTCCTCCAGCTCAGCCCTGGACGACGAAGCCACCGGCGCATAAACAGCCAAAAGGAATAACTTCGTCAGTCCCAATTTAAAGCGAACCCAGAGAAGTCTTGAGTTCACAAACTTATATTCAGTCATAACATCGACCAACCGAGAAGACAGCAGCACCCCCACTCCCTGGCAGGCGTTCTTGCTCTCCGGGACTCCGGACCATAGAGCTAACGCCCCGCCAGGGAGCTCTTCAGTACCACTGCCCTTCCGTTTGGTCTCCGACATACACACGACATCTAATTCTCTTTCTTTCATTATTTCGATCAACTCATTCGTCTTATCTCTCATGCCTCCTCTAACATTCCACGTGCCAACTCTGCACTCCGTCCTCCACCTTCCGCCGTGTCGGGCTGTGCGTGACGGGTGGCGGTCCCCATCGCCGCTTTGCGCGCTGCATTCCACACCAACGGGGACGAGCTGGTGTGCGTCGCCTTGGGGGGACGCCCTAACCCTCGTTGACATGGGTGCGCAGCTGAGTAGAATTGCAGCCCTGAAAAGGGCTGGCAGGGGTCGCGACGAGCACGCTTCTACAATGACCCTCGAAAAAAATAATTTAATAAAAGACTATGTAAAACTTAAAAGTTTAAAACTTGCCAAAATCGACTCAAAAACGTTGCAAATAGATAGGTCTAAATTAGCCTAGTAATTTAAGATATAAAACATAATTTTCAGACAATATTCGGCAGAGATATAGTTAATTTTTATTGAATTTGGACTTAACCACTATACCTCGGTTTCACAATTCATAAAAATTTTCGCTAATTTGCGTGTTTTTGTTTCAGATTTCGGCTGGGGAGTCAGTTGTGGAGCTGTACGGACCTAACTAAAGCAAAAACGGGATGAAAATCTAAAATTTTGAACTACTCGAAAAAAATAATTAAATAAACGACTATGTAAAACTTAAAAGTTTAAAACTTACCAAAATCGACTCAAAAACGTTGCAAATAGATAGGTCTAAATTAGCCTAGTAATTTAAGATATAAAACATAATTTTCAGACAATATTCGGCAGAGATATAGTAAATTTTTATTGAATTTGGACTTAACCACTATACCTCGGTTTCACAATTCATAAAAATTTTCGCTAATTTGCGTGTTTTTGTTTCAGATTTTGGCTGGGGAGTCAGTTTTGGAGCTGTACGGACCTAACTGAAGAAAAACGGGATAAAAATCTAAAATGTTGAACTACTCGAAAAAAATAAATAATTTAATAAACGTCTATGTAAAAATTAAAAGATTAAAAATTGCCAAAATCAATTTAAAAACGTTGCAAATAGATAGGTATAAATGAGCCTAGTAATTTAAGATACAAAACACAATTTTTAGACAATATTCGGCAGAGATATAGTTAATTTTTATTGAATTTGGACTTAACCACTATACCTCGGTTTCACAATTTATAAAAATTTTCGCTAATTCGCATGTTTTTGTTTCAGATTTCGGCTGAGGAGTCAGTTGTGGAGCTGTACGGACCTAACTGAAGCAAAAACAGGAGAAAAATCTAAAATTTTGAACTACTCGAATAAAATAAATAATTTAATAAACGGCTATGTAAAAATTAAAAGTTTAAAAATTGCCAAAATCAACTCAAAAACGTTGCAAATAGATAGGTCTAAATTAGCCTAGTAATTTAAAATATAAAACACAATTTTCAGACAATATTCGGTAGAGATATAGTTAATTTTTATTGAATTTGGACTTAACCATTATACCTCGGGTCACAATTTATAAAAATTTTCGCTAATTCGCGTGTTTTTGTTTCAGATTTCGGCTGGGGAGTCAGTTGTGGAGCTGTACGGACCTAACTAAAGCAAAAACGGGATGAAAATCTAAAATTTTGAACTACTCGAAAAAAATAATTTAATAAACGACTATGTAAAACTTAAAAGTTTAAAAATTGCCAAAATCGACTCAAAAACGTTGCAAATAGATAGGTCTAAATTAGCCTAGTAATTTAAGATATAAAACACAATTTTGAGACAATATTCGGCAGAGATATAGTTAATTTTTATTGAATTTGGACTTAACTACTATACCTCGGTTTCACAATTCATAAAAATTTTCGCTAATTTGCGTGTTTTTGTTTCAGATTTTGGCTCGGGAGTCAATTTTAGAGCTGTACGGACCTAACTGAAGCAAAAACGGGATAAAAATCTAAAATTTTGAACTACTCGAAAAAAATAAATAATTTAATAAACGTCTATGTAAAAATTAATAGTTTAAAAATTGCCAAAATCGACTCAAAAACGTTGCAAATAGATAGGTCTAAATTAGCCTAGTAATTAAAGATATAAATCACAATTATCAGACAATATTCGGCAGAGATATAGTTAATTTTTTTGAATTTGGACTTAACCCCTATACCTCGGTTTCACAATTTATAAAAATTTTCGCTAATTCGCATGTTTTTGTTTCAGATTTCGGCTGGGGAGTCAGTTGTGGAGCTGTACGGACCTAACTGAAGCAAAAACGGGATATGAAGCTGTACGGACCTAACTGAAGCAAAAACGGGATGAAAATCTAAAATTTTGAACTATCGAAAAAAAAATTTAATAAACGTTTATGTAAAAATTAAAAGTTTAAAAATTGCCAAAATTGACTCAAAAACGTTGCAAATAGATAGGTCTAAATTAGCCTAGTAATTTAAGATATAAAACACAATTTTCAGACAATATTCGGCAGAAATATAGTTAATTTTTATTGTATTTGGACTTAACCATTATACCTCGGTTCACAATTTATAAAAATTTTCGCTAATTCGCGTGTTTTTGTTTCAGATTTCGGCTGGGGAGTCAGTTGTGGAGCTGTACGGACCTAACTAAAGCAAAAACGGGATGAAAATCTAAAATTTTGAACTACTCGAAAAAAATAATTAAATAAACGACTATGTAAAACTAAAAAGTTTAAAACTTGCCAAAATCGACTCAAAAACGTTGCAAATAGATAGGTCTAAATTAGCCTAGTAATTTAAGATATAAAACATAATTTTCAGACAATATTCGGCAGAGATATAGTAAATTTTTATTGAATTTGGACTTAACCACTATACCTCGGTTTCACAATTCATAAAAATTTTCGCTAATTTGCGTGTTTTTGTTTCAGATTTTGGCTGGGGAGTCAGTTTTGGAGCTGTACGGACCTAACTGAAGCAAAAACGGGATAAAAATCTAAAATGTTGAACTACTCGAAAAAAATAAATAATTTAATAAACGTCTATGTAAAAATTAAAAGATTAAAAATTGCCAAAATCAATTTAAAAAACGTTGCAAATAGATAGGTATAAATGAGCCTAGTAATTAAAGATATAAAACACAATTATCAGACAATATTCGGCAGAGATATAGTTAATTTTTTTGAATTTGGACTTAACCCCTATACCTCGGTTTCACAATTTATAAAAATTTTCGCTAATTCGCATGTTTTTGTTTCAGATTTCGGCTGGGGAGTCAGTTGTGGAGCTGTACGGACCTAACTGAAGCAAAAACGGGATGAAAATCTAAAATTTTGAACTATCGAAAAAAAAATTTAATAAACGTTTATGTAAAAATTAAAAGTTTAAAAATTGCCAAAATTGACTCAAAAACGTTGCAAATAGATAGGTCTAAATTAGCCTAGTAATTTAAGATATAAAACACAATTTTCAGACAATATTCGGCAGAGATATAGTTAATTTTTATTGTATTTGGACTTAACCATTATACCTCGGTTCACAATTTATAAAAATTTTCGCTAATTCGCGTGTTTTTGTTTCAGATTTCGGCTGGGGAGTCAGTTGTGGAGCTGTACGGACCTAACTAAAGCAAAAACGGGATGAAAATCTAAAATTTTGAACTACTCGAAAAAAATAATTTAATAAACGACTATGTAAAACTTAAAAGTTTAAAACTTGCCAAAATCGACTCAAAAACGTTGCAAATAGATAGGTCTAAATTAGCCTAGTAATTTAAGATATAAAACATAATTTTCAGACAATATTCGGCAGAGATATAGTCAATTTTTATTGAATTTGGACTTAACCACTATACCTCGGTTTCACAATTCATAAAAATTTTCGCTAATTTGCGTGTTTTTGTTTCAGATTTTGGCTGGGGAGTCAGTTTTGGAGCTGTACGGACCAAACTAAAGCAAAAACGGGATAAAAATCTAAAATGTTGAACTACTCGAAAAAAATAAATAATTTAATAAACGTCTATGTAAAAATTAAAAGATTAAAAATTGCCAAAATCAATTTAAAAAACGTTGCAAATAGATAGGTATAAATGAGCCTAGTAATTTAAGATACAAAACACAATTTTCGGACAATATTCGGCAGAGATATAGTTAATTTTTATTGAATTTGGACTTAACCACTATACCTCGGTTTCACAATTTATAAAAATTTTCGCTAATTCGCATGTTTTTGTTTCAGATTTCGGCTGAGGAGTCAGTTGTGGAGCTGTACGGACCTAACTGAAGCAAAAACGGGATAAAAATCTAAAATTTTGAACTACTCGAATAAAATAAATAATTTAATAAACGTCTATGTTAAAATTAATAGTTTAAAAATTGCCAAAATCGACTCAAAAACGTTGTAAATAGATAGGTCTAAATGATCTTAGTAATTTAAGATATAAAACACAATTTTCAGACAATATTCAGCAGAGATATAGTTAATTTTTATTGAATTTGGACTTAACCACTATACCTCGGTTTCACAATTTATAAAAATTTTCGCTAATTCGCATGTTTTTGTTTCAGATTTAGGCTGGGGAGTCAGTTGTGGAGCTGTACGGACCTAACTGAAGCAAAAACGGGATAAAAATCTAAAATTTTGAACTACTCGAAAAAAATAAATATTTTAATAAACGTCTATGTAAAAATTAAAAGATTAAAAATTGCCAAAATCAATTTAAAAAACGTTGCAAATAGATAGGTCTAAATGAGCCTAGTAATTTAAGATATAAAACACAATTTTCAGACAATATTCGGCAGAGATATAGTTAATTTTTTTGAATTTGGACTTAACCCCTATACCTCGGTTTCACAATTTATAAAAATTTTCGCTAATTCGCATGTTTTTGTTTCAGATTTCGGCTGGGGAGTCAGTTGTGGAGCTGTACGGACCTAACTGAAGCGAAAACGGGACATGAAGCTGTACGGACCTAACTGAAGCAAAAACGGGATGAAAATCTAAAATTTTGAACTATCGAAAAAAAAATTTAATAAACGTTTATGTAAAAATTAAAAGTTTAAAAATTGCCAAAATTGACTCAAAAACGTTGCAAATAGATAGGTCTAAATTAGCCTAGTAATTTAAGATATAAAACACAATTTTCAGACAATATTCGGCAGAGATATAGTTAATTTTTATTGAATTTGGACTTAACCATTATACCTCGGTTCACAATTTATAAAAATTTTCGCTAATTCGCGTGTTTTTGTTTCAGATTTCGGCTGAGGAGTTAGTTGTGGAGCTGTACGGACCTAACTAAAGCAAAAACGGGATGAAAATCTAAAATTTTGAACTACTCGAAAAAAATAATTAAATAAACGACTATGTAAAACTTAAAAGTTTAAAACTTACCAAAATCGACTCAAAAACGTTGCAAATAGATAGGTCTAAATTAGCCTAGTAATTTAAGATATAAAACATAATTTTCAGACAATATTCGGCAGAGATATAGTAAATTTTTATTGAATTTGGACTTAACCACTATACCTCGGTTTCACAATTCATAAAAATTTTCGCTAATTTGCGTGTTTTTGTTTCAGATTTTGGCTGGGGAGTCAGTTTTGGAGCTGTACGGACCTAACTGAAGAAAAACGGGATAAAAATCTAAAATGTTGAACTACTCGAAAAAAATAAATAATTTAATAAACGTCTATGTAAAAATTAAAAGATTAAAAATTGCCAAAATCAATTTAAAAAACGTTGCAAATAGATAGGTATAAATGAGCCTAGTAATTTAAGATACAAAACACAATTTTCAGACAATATTCGGCAGAGATATAGTTAATTTTTATTGAATTTGGACTTAACCACTATACCTCTGGTCACAATTTATAAAAATTTTCGCTAATTCGCGTGTTTTTGTTTCAGATTTCGGCTGGGGAGTCAGTTGTGGAGCTGTACGGACCTAACTAAAGCAAAAACGGGATGAAAATCTAAAATTTTGAACTACTCGAAAAAAATAATTTAATAAACGACTATGTAAAACTTAAAAGTTTAAAAATTGCCAAAATCGACTCAAAAACGTTGCAAATAGATAGGTCTAAATTAGCCTAGTAATTTAAGATATAAAACACAATTTTGAGACAATATTCGGCAGAGATATAGTTAATTTTTATTGAATTTGGACTTAACTACTATACCTCGCTTTCACAATTCATAAAAATTTTCGCTAATTTGCGTGTTTTTGTTTCAGATTTTGGCTCGGGAGTCAATTTTAGAGCTGTACGGACCTAACTGAAGCAAAAACGGGATAAAAATCTAAAATTTTGAACTACTCGAAAAAAATAAATAATTTAATAAACGTCTATGTAAAAATTAATAGTTTAAAAATTGCCAAAATCGACTCAAAAACGTTGCAAATAGATAGGTCTAAATTAGCCTAGTAATTAAAGATATAAAACACAATTATCAGACAATATTCGGCAGAGATATAGTTAATTTTTTTGAATTTGGACTTAACCCCTATACCTCGGTTTCACAATTTATAAAAATTTTCGCTAATTCGCATGTTTTTGTTTCAGATTTCGGCTGGGGAGTCAGTTGTGGAGCTGTACGGACCTAACTGAAGCAAAAACGGGATATGAAGCTGTACGGACCTAACTGAAGCAAAAACGGGATGAAAATCTAAAATTTTGAACTATCGAAAAAAAAATTTAATAAACGTTTATGTAAAAATTAAAAGTTTAAAGATTGCCAAAATTGACTCAAAAACGTTGCAAATAGATAGGTCTAAATTAGCCTAGTAATTTAAGATATAAAACACAATATTCAGACAATATTCGGCAGAGATATAGTTAATTTTTATTGTATTTGGACTTAACCATTATACCTCGGTTCACAATTTATAAAAATTTTCGCTAATTCGCGTGTTTTTGTTTCAGATTTCGGCTGGGGAGTCAGTTGTGGAGCTGTACGGACCTAACTAAAGCAAAAACGGGATGAAAATCTAAAATTTTGAACTACTCGAAAAAAATAATTAAATAAACGACTATGTAAAACTTAAAAGTTTAAAACTTGCCAAAATCGACTCAAAAACGTTGCAAATAGATAGGTCTAAATTAGCCTAGTAATTTAAGATATAAAACATAATTTTCAGACAATATTCGGCAGAGATATAGAAAATTTTTATTGAATTTGGACTTAACCACTATACCTCGGTTTCACAATTCATAAAAATTTTCGCTAATTTGCGTGTTTTTGTTTCAGATTTTGGCTTTTTTTTTTTTTTTTTTTTTGCGGATGGAAAATCATCTAATGACGCCTTTCGCTGTGGGTGGAGCGGAAGGGAGTGTCAGACTTTTACTGACTAAAAACCATCCGTGTTCCTTCAGTGCCCTTACGTTCCGGAGCCGCGGTATCTCTTTCGAACAGCCCGCAGCCCCGGCAGGCGTCGGCCCTTGCGGGCCCCTTCACGCTGCTGACAGCTCTTTGAGGCGCGCGTGGAACAAAACGCGCCGTCGACACGGCCTGTCGTCGTTAGACGGACGGACGGCGAGCTACCCATTGCTCGCCGTCCACAGGCCCGCGCCTACGGTGGTCGGGGGCCACGACGTAGCCCCCGACGCCCGGGGCGTCTCCCGCGGCGGCCGGGAAGGAAAGCTGTTGCTCTTTCCTTCTCCCGCTCCGCCACCTCCTTCGCTAGCATCACTGCTTCGCAGAAGGTGGTGACGGCATCCCATTCCGCCTCGCTCCGGACCATGGCTTCGACCAGAGCCGGACGCGAGAGGTCGCCGCCGCCTATCGCCGCTACGAGGACACGGCGGTGCTCCGCCCAAGCAGAGCACACCTCCACGGTGTGCTCCACCGTGAGAGCATGCACCAGAGCATGGAGTTGAAGGCGTTGGCGATGTCGAGAGACACCGCCAAAACAACCCCCCCCCCCCCCCTGGCCACTGTATCCCCCGTCGTGAGGGCTCTCACGCGCATGATGGCGTCCACCGTAGAGCGCCTCTTGCGGAAACCAAACTGGTGTTCCGCAAGATCTGGCCCCGTCCCCGCAAGGTGCTCGGCGAGGCGGTTTGCAATGACTCTTTCAAAGAGCTTGCCCACCTCGTCGAGCAGCACCACGGGCCGGTATGCGGACGGAGAGTCCGCAGGGCGCCCCGGCTTCCGAATGAGGACCAGCTTCCCCGTCTTCCAACGAAGCGGGAATTGGCCTCTCTCCAAGCATGCGCTTAGGAGCCCCTCCAGTCGGGGCCCGAGAGCCTCCGAGGCCAGGACCCAGGCTTT
The DNA here is from genome assembly GCA_963668995.1 of Parnassius mnemosyne. NCBI lineage: Eukaryota > Metazoa > Arthropoda > Insecta > Lepidoptera > Papilionidae > Parnassius > Parnassius mnemosyne. The sequence continues at coordinate 6,132,704 of CAVLGL010000095.1, forward strand.
GCCAGGCAAGCCATCGGGTCCTGGGGCGGTATTCCTGGCCTTGAGCCTACGTACCGCCACTCTCAGGTCTACCCCGGTCCCTTCCGGGATGCCGTCGTCGTCGTCCTGGTGGTCCGCTTCCGGCACCGCAGGTGGCGGAGCCATAGGCGGGGGCGGATGTTCCCCTCGCGCAGGAAACAGAGCGCTCACCACGTCCTCCACGAGCTGAGGCCGGAGACTCTGCGTTAGCGGGGGGGCCCAGGTGCGGAGTTTATCCCGCACCATCTTGTAAGGGCGCCCCCACGGATCTCTGTCGAGAGTCTCCAGCATCTCCTCACGGGCCCGATCCCGGGCCCGCATGACAGCCTCCCGGAGGGCGGTCTTCGCCGCTCTGTATCCCTCGTACAGCTCCGCCTCAATGGCTGCCGCATTCGGTGGACGAATGCGGAGCCTGGAAACCGAGGTATAGTGGTTAAGTCCAAATTCAATAAAAATTAACTATATCTCTGCCGAATATTGTTTGGAAATTGTGTTTAATATCTTAAATTACTAGGATCATTTAGACCTATCTATTTGCAACGTTTTTGAGTCGATTTTGGCAATTTTTAAACTATTAATTTTTACATAGACGTTTATTAAATTATTTATTTTATTCGAGTAGTTCAAAATTTTAGATTTTTATCCCGTTTTTGCTTCAGTTAGGTCCGTACAGCTCCACAACTGACTCCTCAGCCGAAATCTGAAACAAAAACATGCGAATTAGCGAAAATTTTTATAAATTGTGAAACCGAGGTTGTTCCGTATTTGATGTCTTTATTTTCTTTTCATTAATGGTTCGGTATAATTTTATAACTAGAAATAGTACAATTTGAAAGGAAAACATCTCGTCTTACGTATAACATTTCGAATAAATATTTTTTCTTACTGGCAAGCACTCTTTAACTTTGAAGCGAGCAACCCTTTTTTCAACTACACCCGCAACGACCACTAGTAACGGCAAACTTCCTCGTCAACGCAAGCATTAACGCTTTTGACGGTACCTTGTACGCGCGCGTTCCGTTACCCGCAATAGATAAGATCTCATTTCCCTGCTCCATCGAATACTAAGGCAGCTTTCCATACCTGACCTGTGGATAAAAGAACAATAGTGGACACATTCGGCCAGAAGATACATCACATCGGGCCGGTAAACGTTGGGCAGCTCAGAAATTACCCAGGTGAGTGTTTGCCAGGTCTTATGTACATAACATAATTGTTTTTGGACCTTGCGAGCCAAATCTTTCCTTTCAAATCGTGCTGTCTTACTAAGAGTGTTATCTTTAGTTTCACACACACTTTAAATTTTAAAATTTAACGTACATACGTACTTTCACCGACGTGTCGTATAGGCCATCTTTGCAACGCAAAATGCCGGATCCAGCACGAGTTGAAGAATTTATGTGTGATGTTTCATGCGAGCAGGACATGTTCGAACGCGATATTATTTTAGATGATTTAAAAAGAACATTACAGTTCGCAACGACCGATGAACAAAAGTTCCGTTCGCGAACTAAAGATCTTACTGCACAACAAAGAAAGTTTAGTAAATTACAAACTAAAATAGAAAAATGTCTAATAAAGACAAAAATGTTCAACAAAGATGAACAAATTAAAATTCGTAACGATTTTGATGACGCATACTACGCTATTGTCACGCATCTGAGCAAATTAAAACAAGATGACGAACAAGTCAGGCGTATGAGTAGGTCTTTTAACTCCGAATCGTTTGCACAATCCCACAATCCAAAATTGCCTAAAATTCCCTTGCCCAGCTTCTCGGGTAATAGTACTGACTGGAATTCATTTTATGACTTATATATTTCACTCGTACATAACAATAATGCCTACACGGATGCGGAGAAATTCAGATATTTACTCCTTACTTTAAAAAATGAACCTTATAATTTAATTAAATCAATTCCCATTACCGACGCGAACTATTCTGTAGCCTTACAGGTATTAATTTCGCGTTATGAGAACAAAAGAATTATAGCCTCCACTCATCTCGACAAAATTCTCGATGTTGAACCTTGTTCAGAAAAATCAACAATCAGCTTACGTAATTTACTAAACATTTACCAAGAAAACATTAAAGCACTTGAAGTCATGAAATTTCCTACAAACGAATGGAGTTTTATCTTATTAACGATTTTGCTGCGAAAAATTCCTTCATCTATCCGCAAACGTTTTGAGTTATCATTAAAATCACCATCAGAAATTCCTGATATAAACACACTAATATCCTTTTTGGAGCGGGAGTTGTCCGCAAGCGAAATTTCTCACCCTAATTTCGGTCAGATTACTAAACACGAGGGTCAATCAAAATCAAACGCACCATCAAGCAGCGGCGGTAGCCGCACGACGGCACCTCCGGGCGCACGCCGTATATTTATAGGAAACAACACATCACAGCCTGTTTCAGAGTCTGCATATAATATTCCAAACAAATTTCCGAGTGTTAAATATTTCCATTGTATATGCTGCGACGCCCAACATACACTAACTAAATGTCCGACGTTTTTAAACCTATCACCCAAGGAGCGCTATACATTTATTAGTGGTAAAAACGTTTGCTTTAATTGTTTACACGTTGGACACGATGTTAAGCAATGCAGATCAAATTTTATGTGTCGGACGTGCAACAAACATCATCATACGCTAATTCATTTCGATAATCAATCTTATGTAGCTGATACCGAGACAGCTGATCCGCATGACAGCTCCGCTTCACTCCCTCCTACAGCGTACGATCCCGCCACTTCGAGCGATTCTCAGCTGGTTATGACGTCGATACATCACACGACTCGCGACGCTAGCGCGCAATCTAGTTCTGCTCCGTCAGTGCGAACGAGTACAGTGTTACTGTCAACAGCGCTCATCGATGTTTACGTAAATAATCATAAGCGATCGACCGTGCGTTGTCTCATAGATTCGGGAAGCCAGGTTTCCTTTATTAGTGAGGCGTGCGTACAACGTTTGGGCTTAGCGAGAAAACATGTCAATATTCCTCCTGTTTACGGAATCAATGAAAACAAACCGGTTTATCCAAAGGGTTCAGTTTCGTGCTATATTACACCAAAAAATAAAACACAACCTTCGGTACAAATCGATGCCTTAATCTTACCGAAGCTTATTACTACACAAATGCCCTCTTGTCAATTACCTTATAAGGAATGGTCCCACATTAAAAATTTGACGTTGGCTGATCCCGATTTCTTCACACCACAACCCGTAGAAATGTTACTTGGAGCGGACATACTTCCCCAAATTCTATTAAACAATACGGTGACTGGGCCTCCTGGTACACCCATAGCAATAAATAGTATTTTTGGATATTTACTGCTAGGCAAGCTAGATTTTAATATTCATTCACCCGTTTCATTCCCAGTTCAAGTGTTTTACAGCTCGGTTAACGATGAGTTTGATCTTCAACGCTTTTGGGAAATAGAATCAATTACAGAACAAAGGTCTCTCACTCCCGACGAAGTTTTGTGTGAGACAATTTTCGAAAACACGCATACGCGTAATGATACAGGACGATATGTAGTCGCTCTGCCTTTCAAGCCTGACGCCTTGCCCCTTGGTGAGTCACGTGACATTGCTATCGCTCGATTTCGCAGATTAGAATACAAGCTTGAACGCAATCCGCCACTGAAATATAGTTATCATGCATGCCTCCAGGAGTACTTGGACCTTGATCACATGGAACCTTGTGATGGCCTTTCACCTAAATCTGGTGGCTCCTATTATATTCCGCACCACTGCGTGGTGAAGGAATCTAGCGAAACAACAAAAATGCGAGTGGTCTACGATGCAGGTTGTAAGACTACCCATGGGAACTCCCTGAATGATGTTTTGTTTACAGGACCCAAACTCCATCTGGATATAGTCGACGTTCTACTGAAGTTTCGAATTCATTCTATTGCCTTCACAGCTGACATTAAACAGATGTACCGCAACATTTTAGTCCGTGACACAGATAGGGATTTTCAGCGTATCGTATGGCGCACTTCTCCTGACGAACCTATACGTGACTATCGCCTTCGTACTGTAACTTTCGGAGTTAGTTCCTCGCCTTACCTCGCACTTCGTACAATGCGACAACTTGCGCTTGATGAAGCCACTCGTTTCCCACGTGCTTCTCAAGTCATAATAAGTGACATATTCGTAGATGATATAGTGTCAGGCGACAATACGGAGGCAGAAGCTCTTGCTCTACAACAGGAGTTAATAAGCATATGTCAGGCTGCCGGCTTTACTCTTCACAAGTGGCACAGTAACTCGCCTGCGTTACTCGCTGCGGTTCAGCCCACAAGTTCTCATGGTGAGCGGCACCATTACGTACCTTTTGCGGAGATGGAAAATGACATGAAAACTAAAGTACTTGGTCTTCAGTGGAACTCAAATTCAGATTCATTTACTTTCAGTGTTCAAATTACCTCTAACAAATGTACTAAGCGTTCGATTCTTTCAGAAATTGCTAGAATTTATGACCCACTTGGCCTTTTATCGCCAGTCACCATTTTTGCTAAGCATTTAATCCAGTTGTTGTGGATAGCACGTGTAGATTGGGACGAACACCCACCCCAAGATATAATAAATTCATGGGCCAGTTTTACTAACGAGCTTCCACTCTTATCGAAAGTTACTTTTCCGCGACATGTATTTACCCACACTCATTCTGTACAACTTCATGGGTTCTCAGATGCATCCGAGAAAGCGTATGCCGCATGCGTCTATCTTCGCGTGCGGGGAGACATGGGTGCAGTGGATACTTACCTTCTTTTAGCTAAAACACGCGTGGCGCCTACTAAACGTATGTCCATACCGCGCCTAGAGCTCATGGCGGCCCTATTATTATCTAGATTAATGAAAGCTACCTTAAATATTTATGGGAATCGCATACCTCGCGATCAGATATACGGATGGTCTGACTCTTCTGTGGTACTAGCGTGGTTGCGTTCTTCGCCACATGAGTGGAAAACCTTTGTTTCCAATCGCATAACAGAAATTATAAGTAATATTCCGTATTGCCGTTGGCGGCATGTTCCGTCTGCAGACAATCCGGCAGACGCGGCTTCACGCGGAATGCTTCCCGCCAATTTTTTACATCACAGCATATGGTTCCGCGGTCCTCACTTCTTAAAAAAGGATGAGGCTACTTGGCCTGTTTTCAAAGCTACTCAGACACAAGAAGAAAAACGTAACATTGCAATTATTTCCAATCCATGCACTTCTTCTTCCACCAACGACGACGTAGAAATTATATCACGTTATTCATCCCTGGGTAAACTGGTACGTGTCACTGCTTTATTATTCCGTTTCTATAAAAAATGTAAGAAGGTTCAAACCCCTCTTTCTAAACATATTTCCGTAACCGAGTTCAATTTTACTTTGAATCGACTCATATTTCTTGTACAACAATCCGTTTTTCGTGATGACATTTACAACCTTTCTAAGGGAAAACTCCCATCAAATCAATTAAGACGCTTAAATCCCTTTATTGACTCAAACAATTTTGTTCGCGTAGGTGGGAGGATACATAAGTCCCTTTTACCATATGAATCAAAACACCAATTAATCTTACCTAAAAAACATCCGTTATCGATTCTAATTATTAATTACACTCACGTATCTCACTTGCATGCCGGTGCGCAAAGTACACAATACATACTTCTACAAAAATATTGGATCTTATCCGGGCGTGACGTCATACGGCAATGTATTCATCGCTGTGTCCGTTGTTTTCGAGCATGTCCCGTGCGCCAGCAGCCCAGCATGGGTCCATTGCCTGCCTCACGTTTGCGACCCGAACGACCCTTTCTTAAAACCGCCGTTGATTTCGCTGGTCCTTTTTACGTTCGAGCTAACAAAGTGCGAAATGCAAAAATAGTAAAATGTTACGTCTGTGTATTTGTATGTATGTGCGTTAAGGCCATACACCTCGAAATAGTTTCGGAACTTACAACAGAGGGTTTCTTAGCGGCACTACGTCGCTTCACGTCTCGCCGAGGTTTATGCAAGGATATTTATTCCGATTGCGGTAAGAATTTCATCGGCTGTGACAGGTACCTAAAGGACTTGTATGCCTTCCTACGGAATGACACTGTACAAGGCGCGCTCCAGAATAAGACTCTGGAAGAAGGAATAACATGGCATTTTCAGCCACCGTATGCAAGTCATTTTGGTGGCCTCTTTGAAGCGGGCGTCAAAAGTTTTAAACACCATTTTCATCGGGTAGTAGGTCCTCGTATCCTAACCTATTGTAACGAACCCCCCCCCATCTTTTTTTCTCTTCTACTATATATCCACTTATACTTGTATTTCTTTAGAATCTATATCTGTAAGATATATAAATATATCTAATTTACGTGACCAGTATAACTTGATCTTTCTAAAGGTTTAAATATAGGCCGTTTAATAAATTTATGGCGTGATCGTCTTAGTTAGGACCCTTTTTTACGTTGTGTTTGTATAGTAACTTAGTTCTTTTAGGTGTATCTTGGAAGAATGAATATTCACGAGAGCAATCGAAAGCTGTTGGTAGAGTCTTATAAGCTAGAGAACCCCGTTCACGAAGACAGAGCTCAAAAAGGTTAAGAACAATAAATTGTCCCTATTCCACTTGTATCTGGTTCACAACAGTCAATTCCTTATTAATTAATCCCTTCCCGCTTGGAAAAGGCTCACAATATTTATATCAAATACCAGCTACAAGGGCTTCGCTCTCCCACATTTTAAAAAAAATGTGGAGGAGGTACACGGCCCCACACACGCCGCGCACGGTGAGCGCCAACCATTTTAATGCGCTCCCCCCGAAGGGTACGCAAAGTTGGGAACTGGACCGTAGTCCACAGCAAAATAACTGGCGAACCAGTAAAAGAGGACTTGGCCCCTTGACAGTGCGTAAGCACAAACATCGACCGAAGTCGCGCATGTCAATGCGTGTAAACGCCATACAGAATACGATCAAATCCAGCCACAGTGAAATGTACGTCACACGGGTTAGGCAACAATCGGCACACTGACCATAAAAAGCCTTCCGTGAGCGCCACCACCTGCTAGACCGCCGTTCCTGCAGACGTGATGTAAGTGTAAGGCATCACCACCAATTGCATGGTCAGCACGGCCAATTGGCCGCAGAGCGTGTCATGAGTCTACCGCTCACCTCAAGGGAATGGGGTCCCACGTTGCGCGGCTTTCGGCCGCAGCCTTGAGAGCCTCCTCAGATTCTCCCTCCAGCTACCACCCGCATGAGGTCGACACATATGCTCCACCAACCAATACAATGGCAGATATAGCCAATAGGCAGTTATAAGATAATAGTAATAATTCGCCATCAGAAAGGGTTTGTGTCACTGACGTTGAGTATATGCATTTTTCGATCATGTTTGTCTCACCCACCAACAAGTTGCCTTCAATCTCTCAAAGGTGGGAACTTTATAGAGATATATTATTAAGTTGTTATATAAAACATCATGGAGGGCAGACAGTCTGCAGCCCCGCAATGAAGGGACCCGACTTGGGCAAAGCTACTTAGGTTGTGAGTCAAACCAAGACGCAGAGAGCGCCATTGAGAATAGCGACCCGCCAAACAACTATCGTAGAGACACAATGCTACAGAATGCAACAAGCATCAATACGACTATCGTCGGGCTTACACCATCCCAAGGTCCCCCATACAGTCCCAGCAGACATCACCACCCGCATACCTCCATCGACCAGAACCACAAGATGCATCGAATCAGGTGCAGCACACCCGCAGATCCATCACAAGACACAATACTGCAAGTAGCAGTAAGCATCAATGCAACTATCATACGGATGGCGCCCCCTCACAACACACCCACATGATCCCTATCGACTTTGGTAACAAAATTTGATAATGTTGTTAACTAAAAATACCACCAACGTATCATAGTAGTACGGTACTAAGACGTAAGTAGCCAAAACTCCACGTATCATAGCGCTATTGCACTAAGACATGAAGTTGAGTATGCTTGCTGCACTTAAAAGTACTACCAAACACACTCACCCTAATCCGAAAGATAGCCGACGTATCATAACGCTATGCGCTAAGACGACGCCCACAACCGGTAGGGGTGTGCGATGTTCACGGGCAAGTCGTATTGCTACAACAAACCCGCTTACCACCGGCACTAAGATGATATGTCTAGGACACATCGGTTAGTGAGTCCAAGTTTACCTCGGTCTCAGAGGCTGCGAAGCAACCTACACGCCCTTATAATAATCCTTTTCAAGTCCCATTTCTTTCAATATAATGCTTTTACATATTTGAGACCTTCCACATATTTGCTTTATTTCATAGACCATACTACTGTATGTCTTATTCATATGGGACTTTAAGTCATAACTCTGCTATCATAATGCTTACGCATCATAGAGACCTTCTATATTAATGCTTTGGTTCGTCAGACCTTACTATGTTAAGTCCCTAATATAGGACTAGTCATTGTGCAACCTTAGTACTAGCAGTCGGTCAGCCGACCACCCCATATATATGTACAACCTTGGGTATGTGTCTCCGACAACGCCCCAATATAAGGGAACATTACAAGAACACGTTCATTAACTTAGAAATTTTCCAATTATTACACGAACACCTTCATCAACTTAGAAAATTTTAATCCATTTTTTCTATTATATTACAAATGTTATTTATCTTTGTTATTGCAATATAATTGCCTTGTATTTATATGATTTGATATATTTTGAACATTTTAAGCAGGTTTTTAATAAATTTAGAGATTTTTTGAGACATTTTATGCGTTTACTAATATATATAATATTCAATATTCCAAATGGATATTTTTGAACTCTATGCTTATTATTTGCATTTTATTGTTTAAATTATAATTTCTATGACATTTTTAAATGTCTGTATAATGAATTTAATTATTATTTATTAATAATAATTATGAGGCGTCACAATCCACCCCCAAATTTTATGTTAATGATCCACATAGTGGAGTCGTTAATATAAAATTTTAGTATTTTGAGAGCATATACACTACACTCAAATAATTGTTTATATATCTGTTCTTTCCTCTTTTAATCTGTTACAATACGGCATATGTTATCAAATCCCCTTGCCCCAGGGAATGGCCGCCACCAACACCCCTTCAACCACAATTATCACAATGTGATAACACCATAATTTAAGTTATTGTATATCGTGTTGTTAATAAAGTTTGCAGTCAATTGTCGATTTCTTATTTTATTAATTTATCTTTAAATCTTTGAAACATTATTTCGATAGTGTCACACTTTATGTGCATACAATCCAGTTTGATATTTGTTGAGGTCAGTTCGATACCACATAGGATAAATGTGTTTGAGCCATTCGCCCTGACCCAACTCCCATATTTATTTAATAAAAATGATTACAAAATTATCTTACGATCTATATTTACAACTCTTCATTATATATTAATAACGTTCTACTATCATATAACAAATCTCTTGCTCATAACTTTAATAATTTTAGACCTTTAACTTAAACAATTATTTCCATGGGCCACCCACAAAACCCTTTTATGTTACAATATTTATTTAATTACTCTAATTTATACAAAAAGAAATTATTATTTAAAATATTTTAATAAGTGAATAGCATTGAAAATTCCTCTAATTTCGTTTGTCTCTGGATTTGCTAAGGTATATACATTGTCAAATGGTACGGCTGCTATTACATAAGGTCCTTCATATGCCAAATTAAACTTACTCATAACTTTATTATCAGCGTCTGATCTACTATATCTTGAAATTTTTACTAAGTCACCAATATTATATTTTATTAATCTATTTCGCTTATCAAATTTTGTGTTTCTTATTCGACTTGCCTCTTTTAAATTTTTACGCACTTGTTGTCTAATTTGTTCGACATTATGTTTGTCTTTACTTTTGGAAATTACTTTGTCAAAAGACATCTCATTAGACTCACCATAAAGAATCTCACAAGGCGTGAAGCCTGTACTATTGTGATAAGAATTATTATACAATTCTTCTAATTTCGGCAATATTAACGCCCAATCTTTGTGGTTAGTATGACAAAGCGTCCTAAATAATCTGCTCAACTCTTTATTTACTCGCTCTGTTGTATTTGGTCTAGGATTTCTAACTGTGGTATATATTGGCTTTATATTTAATTCACTCATTGATTGTTTCCAGTGATTACTTACGAACTGTTTTCCATTATCTGTCATTATTGCCTTGGGCTTTATAATCTCAACAAAATGCTTTACTTTTGTTACAACAGACTTTGCTGTTGACTGTTTTAAAGGATATAATTTGATAAATTTACTGAATGAATCTTGAATGACAAATATGAAAGTGTACCCAAAGGTACCTGATACAAGTGGTCCATATAAGTCTGCCATGACTATATCGCCAATGTTTTCTGTTATTATAGATTTGCAGGGACCCACATATGTTATATTGCTTTTCTTAGATAACTGACATAAATGACAAGCCCTTAATTGGTTTTTAATATCTTTTGTTAAACCTTTCCAAAAGAATCTGTCTCTCACATATTTAATTACCTTATAGGGTCCTTGATGACCCATTTCGACATGCACTTGATTTATAATATCTTGTCTCAATGCTTTAGGTAAATATATTACTTCTTGTAAATTCGTTTTGTAATATAATACATCATTTTTCAAACTATACCTTTTAAATTTATTGTTTTGTTTTATTATGGAAGTATTTAATGTCTTTAACTTTTCAATAATAGCCAACGACTCTGAATCTTGTAATTGATATACTGTTAAGGATTTTAATTTTTCTATCAACTCAATATTCGGTTCGCTCTCTGTGTAAGCAATTTCTAAACTATTATTTTTATCCTCTTGTATTAAATCGCCATCAGGAGGATAACGTGATAGCACATCTGCAACAATATTACGTGCACCCGATATATGCTGTACTTCATAATTAAATTGTTCTATATACAAAATCCATCGGGTTACTCTACCATTGAATAACTTCATATTATTAATAAACAATAATGCTTTATGATCAGTTAGTATTATTACTTTACTGCCCCTCAAATATGTTTCAAATTTCTTTAGGCAGCTTATTACAGCATAAAACTCTTGTTCAGTAACAGACCAATTTAATTCGGGGCCTTTTAAGGCTTTACTATGATAGCCTAAAATTCTCATTTCATTATTATCATCTATCTGATATAGTACTCCGGCCATACCCACACCGGAACAATCTGTTTGTAAATAATACGGCTTATTAAAGTCTGGATGATGCAATTGTATTGTATTAATAAATTGTTGTTTTATAAAATCAAATGCCTTCTGTTCTCTACCGCTCCATTGGAACTTTCGTCCCTTTTTAAGTAATTCACAGAGCGGTATTATGCTCTCGCTGTAATTTGGTATAAACCTTCTATAAAAATTGCATAGACCTAAAAAGGCCCTTAATTGTTTAATCTTTTTAGGTGCTGGAAACTCTTGGATCGCTCGAATCTTATCGGGATCTGTCTTTATGCCTTCTGTTGAAATTATAAAACCCAGCATTTTAATTTCTTTACAAATAAATTCACATTTCTGCAAGTTACACGTTAAGCCAGCTTTGTTCAATTTACTTAAAACAATATCAATGTGCTCCAAATGTTTATCTAACGTTCCTGTTGTAATAATGGCTAGATCATCTAAATAGATCACACAAAATTCTTGGACTTCTGGTCCTAATATTAAATTCATGGCTCTGCTAAAGCTTCCTACTGATGTTTTTAATCCTTGCGGCAAAACATTATATACATATGACTTTCCATTGAATGTGAATCCAGTATATTTTCTACCATCTTTATTTATCGGAATTTGAAAATATGCATTATTTAAGTCAATGGTAGTGATATAATTCGCTCCGTGAAATGAATTCAAAACATCTAATTGTATAGGTGGTTTCTCTGTTTCTGCAACCATTTTCTTATTTATGCTTCTGGCATCAAGCAGAACTCTAATTGAGCCGTCTTTTTTAAGAGTGAATGTCAATGGACTACTGTAAGGCGTTGATGTCCTTGTGATGATACCAGCTTGTTCCATTTCATTTAACTTTTCTTCCATTTTCGATCTATATGCATATGGAATGGGATAGGACCTAGTAACTATAGGTTCATCATCGATCATTTCAATTTTATGCTCATAGCAATTGGCTCTTCCCAATTTGCTCGAAAACATATTCTTATGCTTTTCCAAAACCTTACTAAGTTTTGCCCTTTCAGAGACCTCCAATGTAGATCCTATTTTTATATTTATTAAGGGATCATCGGTACATTGTTTGATGCAGTTATTATGTAATACAGATTTATTATTATATTTGAAAGGTATAAAGTAGTTTTTGTTTTTCACTTTAAATTCTATTCCAACAGTAGTATTTCTCAAATCAATCAATATTTTATTTCTCTTGAGCCAGTCAAAGCCTAATATTAAAGGTTTTATTAAATTACCTACAATTAAAGTTTGTGTTTCAAAGACTACTTCATCTATCTTTATAGGCAATATGATCATCTGTTGTATTTTTGTGCTGCGCTGCCCAACAGCACCTTTTATTTGCATTGCTTTAACTGGCATTATTGATATTTTACGATTATTATCTTTAATTTGTAAATATAAACTTTCTGAAATGCATGTAACATCGCTCCCAGTGTCGAGGAGCGCGTCTATTTCTTTATCAAATATTGAAACTTTAATTTCAGATCTCATATTCCCTATAAATTCCCTTTGATATTTATCTTCGTCTTCCTCGAAGACGGTTTGCACGAATAACTCCGTTATGGGCAAGTCCGACCTGGCTTTTAAGGTGTTTAATATGCTATTTACATTGTCGTTATAACCAAGGCCTTCTCTGTTAAAATTTGCTTTTAAAGTAATAGGTTTTCGCAACCCTCTATTAATTTTACCCAATGTTTGACCAGGTCGCCAACCCAGTTTTAATAACATGTTTAATGCTTTGTTCCCTTTTACATTGTAAGGGGTCGAATCGGGAACTAGTTCGACCTCTACAGCTCTAAATTTGGCTCAGGGGCCGTAACATCAGGTTGGTCATTAGTGAAATGTATTTCATGTACTTCATTAACCTTCTTTTTTCCCTCTTCGGGTTTACGCCATGTTTTGTATGATTGTTCTATTTCTTTATGTTTTTGCTCCGTATTATTATTAAACTTCCTTCTTTTCTCATTATAGTAAGGTTCACGACCTTCATCTTGTTTGTCGATGTCATCTAAGTTTTTTAAGAAATCTGTCGTGTCTATTATTGTCTCAATTTTAGCTATTCTCCATAATTGCTGCACAGTTTTAGGATAATGTCTGATGACATCAGTTACTAATTGTTTTTCAGGTATCGGATATGATAATGTTTGTGCCTTCTCAACCACATAAAGAAAATAACTAACCATGGTGGGGTGTGTACTTCTATTCCATTTATTTTGCACAAGGAATCTCTTTACTTTATTTTGTTCTTCTTCACCCCAAAACACTCTTAGGAAGTCAGCTTTAAAATCATCAAAAGTTGTCCAACGCACATTATTAATGCGAGCCCAATACTTCTACTAAGGCTTCACCTACTAAGCACTCTTGTGCAATCGAAATTTCGAGACCATTAGATGGAACTTTCTTTAAATAATTGGTGAGATCTTCCAAAAATGATACTGGATGAGTATTTCCATTTCCGAATTTCGGCTTTTCTATTGTTACATTATGTACATTATATACAATATTTTGTCTAGGATCATTTACATGAGAGGTGCTCGCCCCGGACACCTCTCCTTGATTTATTTTAATTTGGTAATCTTTCGTTTGGTTAATAAATTTTTCCTCAAGATCCTTTATTTTAACCTCCAAGGTTTTCACTGCATTCTTAATTAATTTCTGAAGCATTTTCATCTCATCTTTAGGCTTAGCCTTAATTGAGGTTGATTTGTTCTTATTTTTAGCCATTTTTAATTTTTATTACCACTTGTTTTTTTTTTTTTTTTTTTTACACTTTTTGTGTCCTTCACTTACTTTAATTGAGTTTTTCCACTTATTTCACTTTATAATATATAGTATTGCAGTTTTTTTTTTTTTTTTTTTTTTTTTTTTTTTTTTTTTTTTTTTTTTTATACCTGTTGTGTCCTTCGCTTAGTTTAATTGAGTCTTTACACTTATTTCACTTTTTATTATTTCGCTCCGTTATGCACACACCTCCTATATTATTACTCAATTTTAATATTTAAGCCCCACCCCCAGACTCTCAACCACCCCCAGCAAACACCACTCTCCAAGACACCTCTCCATTTCACTGACAACAAATTGTAGGCATATAGCCTACCTCATAATTTTATATTACCGGCCTCCTATTTAAAATTTAACCTCCATCCTGGTCACGGCACCAAATTGTAACGAACCCCCCCCCCATCTTTTTTTCTCTTCTACTATATATCCACTTATACTTGTATTTCTTTAGAATCTATATCTGTAAGATATATAAATATATCTAATTTACGTGACCAGTATAACTTGATCTTTCTAAAGGTTTAAATATAGGCCGTTTAATAAATTTATGGCGTGATCGTCTTAGTTAGGACCCTTTTTTACGTTGTGTTTGTATAGTAACTTAGTTCTTTTAGGTGTATCTTGGAAGAATGAATATTCACGAGAGCAATCGAAAGCTGTTGGTAGAGTCTTATAAGCTAGAGAACCCCGTTCACGAAGACAGAGCTCAAAAAGGTTAAGAACAATAAATTGTCCCTATTCCACTTGTATCTGGTTCACAACAGTCAATTCCTTATTAATTAATCCCTTCCCGCTTGGAAAAGGCTCACAATATTTATATCAAATACCAGCTACAAGGGCTTCGCTCTCCCACATTTTAAAAAAAATGTGGAGGAGGTACACGGCCCCACACACGCCGCGCACGGTGAGCGCCAACCATTTTAATGCGCTACCCCCGAAGGGTACGCAAAGTTGGGAACTGGACCCTAGTCCACAGCAAAATAACTGGCGAACCAGTAAAAGAGGACTTGGCCCCTTGACAGTGCGTAAGCACAAACATCGACCGAAGTCGCGCATGTCAATGCGTGTAAACGCCATACAGAATACGATCAAATCCAGCCACAGTGAAATGTACGTCACACGGGTTAGGCAACAATCGGCACACTGACCATAAAAAGCCTTCCGTGAGCGCCACCACCTGCTAGACCGCCGTTCCTGCAGACGTGATGTAAGTGTAAGGCATCACCACCAATTGCATGGTCAGCACGGCCAATTGGCCGCAGAGCGTGTCATGAGTCTACCGCTCACCTCAAGGGAATGGGGTCCCACGTTGCGCGGCTTTCGGCCGCAGCCTTGAGAGCCTCCTCAGATTCTCCCTCCAGCTACCACCCGCATGAGGTCGACACATATGCTCCACCAACCAATACAATGGCAGATATAGCCAATAGGCAGTTATAAGGTAATAGTAATAATTCGCCATCAGAAAGGGTTTGTGTCACTGACGTTGAGTATATGCATTTTTCGATCATGTTTGTCTCACCCACCAACAAGTTGCCTTCAATCTCTCAAAGGTGGGAACTTTATAGAGATATATTATTAAGTTGTTATATAAAACATCATGGAGGGCAGACAGTCTGCAGCCCCGCAATGAAGGGACCCGACTTGGGCAAAGCTACTTAGGTTGTGAGTCAAACCAAGACGCAGAGAGCGCCATTGAGAATAGCGACCCGCCAAACAACCATCGTAGAGACACAATGCTACAGAATGCAACAAGCATCAATACGACTATCGTCGGGCTTACACCATCCCAAGGTCCCCCATACAGTCCCAGCAGACATCACCACCCGCATACCTCCATCGACCAGAACCACAAGATGCATCGAATCAGGTGCAGCACACCCGCAGATCCATCACAAGACACAATACTGCAAGTAGCAGTAAGCATCAATGCAACTATCATACGGATGGCGCCCCCTCACAACACACCCACATGATCCCTATCGACTTTGGTAACAAAATTTGATAATGTTGTTAACTAAAAATACCACCAACGTATCATAGTAGTACGGTACTAAGACGTAAGTAGCCAAAACTCCACGTATCATAGCGCTATTGCACTAAGACATGAAGTTGAGTACGCTTGCTGCACTTAAAAGTACTACCAAACACACTCACCCTAATCCGAAAGATAGCCGACGTATCATAACGCTATGCGCTAAGACGCCGCCCATAAACGGTAGGGGTGTGCGATGCGCGTGCGTCCACGGGCAAGTCGTATTGCTACAACAAACCCGCTTACCAAAGGCACTAAGATGATATGTCTAGGACACATCGGTTAGTGAGTCCAAGTTTACCTCGGTCTCAGAGGCTGCGAAGCAACCTACACGCCACTATAATAATCCTTTTCAAGTCCCATTTCTTTCAATATAATGCTTTTACATATTTGAGACCTTCCACATATTTGCTTTATTTCATAGACCATACTATTGTATGTCTTATTCATATGAGACTTCAAGTCATTACTCTGCTATCATAATGCTTATGCATCATAGAGACCTTCTATATTAATGCTTTGGTTCGTCAGACCTTACTATGTTAAGTCCCTAATATAGGACTAGTTATTGTGCAACCTTAGTACTAGCAGTCGGTCAGCCGACCACCCCATATATATGTACAACCTTGGGTATGTGTCTCCGACAACGCCCCAATATAAGGGAACATTACAAGAACACGTTCATTAACTTAGAAATTTTCCAATTATTACACGAACACCTTCATCAACTTAGAAAATTTTAATCCATTTTTTCTATTATATTACAAATGTTATTTATCTTTGTTATTGCAATATAATTGCCTTGTATTTATATGATTTGATATATTTTGAACATTTTAAGCAGGTTTTTAATAAATTTAGAGATTTTTTGAGACATTTTATGCGTTTACTAATATATATAATATTCAATATTCCAAATGGATATTTTTGAACTCTATGCTTATTATTTGCATTTTATTGTTTAAATTATAATTTCTATGACATTTTTAAATGTCTGTATAATGAATTTAATTATTATTTATTAATAATAATTATGAGGCGTCACACTATGATGAGATGCATACCCTATTATGTCAAATAGAGGCAGTGCTAAACTCGCGTCCGCTATGCATATTGAGCTCCGATGCGCAGGATCCCCTCCCTCTAACTCCGTCTCACTTTCTGATAGGTGAACCGTTAACAGCTATCCCCGACGTTTTATTTGTGGATGAAAATCCGGGTAGATTATTCAGGTGGCGTTTGATACAACAATCGGTTCAACATTTCTGGAAAAAGTGGAGCTTAGAGTATTTGCATGAAATTCAACAACGTGGCAAATGGTTCACCAATCGTGGAAATCCGGTCCGTGAAGGCATGATTGTGGTAGTATGCGATGATAACCTTCCACCTTTACAATGGCGACTTGCGCGTGTACACCATCTGCATCCAGGTTCTGATGGGATTACGCGTGTTGTAACTCTCCAAATTGGGAAAACATATTTGAAGCGACCAGTTAATAAAATTTGTCCACTTCCTATAGAATAATAAACGTAAATAATGATTCATATTCCTTATTTTACTTTCTTTAGAAATAACTTAAATATTTATCCGTAATTTAAGATATAGTTTGATATTTACTAGGTTTAACTTTATTTATACTCCTTACATTTTTTTTTATCAAGGGCTAGTTTGTATTACAGATTTGTTTAGATTTAGTTAAAAGATACTGCGTACTTTTAAGGTGAGCGGCATGTTCCGTATTTGATGTCTTTATTTTCTTTTCATTAATGGTTCGGTATAATTTTATAACTAGAAATAGTACAATTTGAAAGGAAAACATCTCGTCTTACGTATAACATTTCGAATAAATATTTTTTCTTACTGGCAAGCACTCTTTAACTTTGAAGCGAGCAACCCTTTTTTCAACTACACCCGCAACGACCACTAGTAACGGCAAACTTCCTCGTCAACGCAAGCATTAACGCTTTTGACGGTACCTTGTACGCGCGCGTTCCGTCACCAGCAATAGATAAGATCTCATTTCCCTGCTCCATCGAATACTAAGGCAGCTTTCCATACCTGACCTGTGGATAAAAGAACAATAGTGGACACATTCGGCCAGAAGATACATCACATCGGGCCGGTAAACGTTGGGCAGCTCAGAAATTACCCAGGTGAGTGTTTGCCAGGTCTTATGTACATAACAGAGGTATAGTGGTTAAGTCCAAATTCAATAAAAATTATCTATATCTCTGCCGAATATTGTCTGAAAATTGTGTTTTGTATCTTAAATTACTAGGCTCATTTAGACCTATCTATTTGCAACGTTTTTTAAATTGATTTTGGCAATTTTTAATCTTTTAATTTTTACATAGACGTTTATTAAATTATTTATTTTTTTCGAGTAGTTCAAAATTTTAGATTTTTATCCCGTTTTTGCTTCAGTTAGGTACGTACAGCTCCAAAACTGACTCCCCAGCCGAAATCTGAAACAAAAACACGCGAATTAGCGAAAATTTTTATAAATTGTGAAACCGAGGTATAGTGGTTAA
Organism: Parnassius mnemosyne; assembly: GCA_963668995.1. Lineage (NCBI taxonomy): Eukaryota > Metazoa > Arthropoda > Insecta > Lepidoptera > Papilionidae > Parnassius > Parnassius mnemosyne. The sequence continues at coordinate 6,151,315 of CAVLGL010000095.1, forward strand.
GTCCAAATTCAATAAAAATTAACTATATCTCTGCCGAATATTTTTATATCTTAAATTACTAGGCTAATTTAGACCTATCTATTTGCAACGTTTTTGAGTCGCTTTTGGCAATTTTTAAACTTTTAATTTTTACATAAACGTTTATTAAATTTTTTTTTCGAGTAGTTCAAAATTTTATATTTTCATCCCGTTTTTGCTTCAGTTAGGTCCGTACAGCTCCACAACTGACTCCTCAGCCGAAATCTGAAACAAAATCATGCGAATTAGCGAAAATTTTTATAAATTGTGAAACCGAGGTATAGTGTCGAATATTGTCTGAAAATTGTGTTTTATATCTTTAATTACTAGGCTAATTTAGACCTTATCCATCGGCGTCGAGTCGACGTTGAAGTACCTAGGACTCGTCCTCGACGGCCGATGCAACTTCGTTGAGCACTTCCGACGTTTGGCTCCCAAACTGGAACGGACCGGGGCTGCCTTCAGGCGGCTCCTGCCGAACCTGGGGGGGCCAAACGCCTCCTGCCGGAGGCTCTACGCGGGGATTGTGCGGTCCATGGCCCTCTACGGGGCCCCGGTGTGGGCGCGTGGTTTGGCGCGGCTTGCCGTCCACCACCTGAACGCGCCCCAAAAGGTGGTTGCCGTGAGAATGGTTCGCGGCTACCGCACGATCTCCCGCGAGGCAGCGTGCCTCCTTGCCGGATTGCCGCCGTGGGATCTGGAGGCGATAGTCCTCGCGCGCCTGCACGAATGGCGCGCGGAGGGACTATGCCGGGGGGAAACCCCGCTGCCGCGGCAAGTTGTCGTGCAGCGGACAGACTTCCAGGATGATCTCATGGCGACATGGAGAGAGCGACTGTCGCAACCCCGTGATGGGCACGCCACTATAGCGGCGATAAGACCCCTCTTTGAGGAGTGGCTTGAGAGACGCCACGGCGTCCTCACCTTCCGCCTGACGCAGGTCCTCACCGGACACGGTGTGTTCGGGAGGTTCCTGCACCGAATCGGGCGGGAGGAAACGCCCGGGTGCTCCCACTGCGAGGATCGACCGGAGGACACGGTGGAGCACACCGTGGAGGTGTGCCCTGCCTGGGCGGAGGACCGCCGTGTCCTCGTAGCGGCGATAGGCGGCGGCGACCTCTCGCGTCCGGCCCTGGTCGAAGCCATGGTCCGGAGCGAGACGGAATGGGATGCCGTCACCACCTTCTGCGAAGCAGTGATGCTAGCGAAGGAGGTGGCGGAGAGGGAGAAGGAGAGAGCAGCAGCTTTCCTTCCCGGCCGCCGCGGGAGACGCCCCGGGCGTCGGGGGCTACGTCGTGGCCCCCGGCCACCGTAGGCGCGGGCCTGTGGACGGCGAGCAATGGGTAGCTCGCCGTCCGTCCGTCTAACGAAGACAGGCCGTGTCGACGGCGCGTTTTGTTCCACGCGCGCCTCAAAGAGCTGTCAGCAGCGTGAAGGGGCCCGCAAGGGCCGACGCCTGCCGGGGCTGCGGGCTGTTCGAAAGAGATACCGCGGCTCCGGAACGTAAGGGCACTAAAGGAACACGGATGGTTTTTAGTCAGTAAAAGTCTGACACTCCCTTCCGCTCCACCCAGAGCGAAAGGCGTCATTTGATGATTTTCCATCCGCAAAAAAAAAAAAAGGCTAATTTAGACCTATCTATTTGCAACGTTTTTGAGTCGATTTTGGCAATTTTTAATCTTTTAATTTTTACATAGTCGTTTATTAAATTATTTTTTTCGAGTAGTTCAAACTTTTAGATTTTCATCCCATTTTTGCTTTAGTTAGGTCCGTACAGCTCCACAACTGACTCCCCAGCCGAAATCTGAAACAAAAACACGCGAATTAGCGAAAATTTTTATGAATTGTGAAACCGAGGTATAGTGGTTAAGTCCAAATTCAATAAAAATTAACTATATCTCTGCCGAATATTGTCTAAAAATTGTGTTTTATATCTTAAATTACTAGGCTCATTTAGACCTATCTATTTGCAACGTTTTTTAATCGATTTTGGCAATTTTTAAACTATTAATTTTTACATAGACGTTTATTAAATTATTTATTTTATTCGAGCAGTTCAAAATTTTAGATTTTTATCCCGTTTTTGCTTCAGTTAGGTCCGTACAGCTCCACAACTGACTCCTCAGTCGAAATCTGAAACAAAAACATGCGAATTAGCGAAAATTTTTATAAATTGTGAAACCGAGGTGTAGTGGTTAAGTCCAAATTCAATAAAAATTATCTATATCTCTGCCGAATATTGTCTGAAAATTGTGTTTTGTATCTTAAATTACTAGGCTCATTTAGACCTATCTATTTGCAACGTTTTTGAGTCGATTTTGGCAATTTTTAATCTTTTAATTTTTACATAGACGTTTATTAAATTATTTATTTTATTCGAGTAGTTCAAAATTTTAGATTTTTATCCCGTTTTTGCTTCAGTTAGGTCCGTACAGCTCCACAACTGACTCCTCAGCCGAAATCTGAAACAAAAACATGCGAATTAGCGAAAATTTTTATAAATTGTGAAACCGAGGTATAGTGGTTAAGTCCAAATTCAATAAAAATTATCTATATCTCTGCCGAATATTGTCTGAAAATTGTGTTTTGTATCTTAAATTACTAGGCTCATTTAGACCTATCTATTTGCAACGTTTTTTAAATTGATTTTGGCAATTTTTAATCTTTTAATTTTTACATAGACGTTTATTAAATTATTTATTTTTTTCGAGTAGTTCAAAATTTTAGATTTTTATCCCGTTTTTGCTTCAGTTAGGTACGTACAGCTCCAAAACTGACTATCCAGCCAAAATCTGAAACAAAAACACGCAAATTAGCGAAAATTTTTATAAATTGTGAAACCGAGGTATAGTGGTTAAGTCCAAATTCAATAAAAATTAACTATATCTCTGCCGAATATTGTCTGAAAATTGTGTTTTATATCTTTAATTACTAGGCTAATTTAGACCTATCTATTTGCAACGTTTTTGAGTCGATTTTGGCAATTTTTCAACTTTTAATTTTTACATAGTCGTTATTTAAATTATTTTTTTCGAGTAGTTCAAACTTTTAGATTTTCATCCCGTTTTTGCTTTTGTTAGGTCCGTACAGCTCCACAACTGACTCCTCAGCCGAAATCTGAAACAAAAACATGCGAATTAGCGAAAATTTTTATAAATTGTGAAACCGAGGTATAGTGGTTAAGTCCAAATTCAATAAAAATTATCTATATCTCTGCCGAATATTGTCTGAAAATTGTGTTTTGTATCTTAAATTACTAGGCTCATTTAGACCTATCTATTTGCAGCGGTTTTGAGTCGATTTTGGCAATTTTTAAACTATTAATTTTTACATAGACGTTTATTAAATTATTTATTTTATTCGAGTAGTTCAAAATTTTAGATTTTTATCCCGTTTTTGCTTCAGTTAGGTCCGTACAGCTCCACAACTGACTCCTCAGCCGAAATCTGAAACAAAAACATGCGAATTAGCGAAAATTTTTATAAATTGTGAAACCGAGGTATAGTGGTTAAGTCCAAATTCAATAAAAATTATCTATATCTCTGCCGAATATTGTCTGAAAATTGTGTTTTGTATCTTAAATTACTAGGCTCATTTAGACCTATCTATTTGCAACGTTTTTTAAATTGATTTTGGCAATTTTTAATCTTTTAATTTTTACATAGACGTTTATTAAATTATTTATTTTTTTCGAGTAGTTCAAAATTTTAGATTTTTATCCCGTTTTTGCTTCAGTTAGGTACGTACAGCTCCAAAACTGACTATCCAGCCAAAATCTGAAACAAAAACACGCAAATTAGCGAAAATTTTTATAAATTGTGAAACCGAGGTATAGTGGTTAAGTCCAAATTCAATAAAAATTAACTATATCTCTGCCGAATATTGTCTGAAAATTGTGTTTTATATCTTTAATTACTAGGCTAATTTAGACCTATCTATTTGCAACGTTTTTGAGTCGATTTTGGCAATTTTTAAACTTTTAATTTTTACATAGTCGTTTATTAAATTATTTTTTTCGAGTAGTTCAAACTTTTAGATTTTCATCCCGTTTTTGCTTTTGTTAGGTCCGTACAGCTCCACAACTGACTCCTCAGCCGAAATCTGAAACAAAAACATGCGAATTAGCGAAAATTTTTATAAATTGTGAAACCGAGGTATAGTGATTAAGTCCAAATTCAATAAAAATTATCTATATCTCTGCCGAATATTGTCTGAAAATTGTGTTTTGTATCTTAAATTACTAGGCTCATTTAGACCTATCTATTTGCAACGTTTTTTAAATTGATTTTGGCAATTTTTAATCTTTTAATTTTTACATAGACGTTTATTAAATTATTTATTTTTTTCGAGTAGTTCAAAATTTTAGATTTTTATCCCGTTTTTGCTTCAGTTAGGTACGTACAGCTCCAAAACTGACTATCCAGCCAAAATCTGAAACAAAAACACGCAAATTAGCGAAAATTTTTATAAATTGTGAAACCGAGGTATAGTGGTTAAGTCCAAATTCAATAAAAATTAACTATATCTCTGCCGAATATTGTCTGAAAATTGTGTTTTATATCTTTAATTACTAGGCTAATTTAGACCTATCTATTTGCAACGTTTTTGAGTCGATTTTGGCAATTTTTAAACTTTTAATTTTTACATAGTCGTTTATTAAATTATTTTTTTCGAGTAGTTCAAACTTTTAGATTTTCATCCCGTTTTTGCTTTTGTTAGGTCCGTACAGCTCCACAACTGACTCCTCAGCCGAAATCTGAAACAAAAACATGCGAATTAGCGAAAATTTTTATAAATTGTGAAACCGAGGTATAGTGGTTAAGTCCAAATTCAATAAAAATTATCTATATCTCTGCCGAATATTGTCTGAAAATTGTGTTTTGTATCTTAAATTACTAGGCTCATTTAGACCTATCTATTTGCAATGTTTTTGAGTCGATTTTGGCAATTTTTAAACTATTAATTTTTACATAGACGTTTATTAAATTATTTATTTTTTTCGAGTAGTTCAAAATTTTAGATTTTTATCCCGTTTTTGCTTCAGTTAGGTACGTACAGCTCCAAAACTGACTATCCAGCCAAAATCTGAAACAAAAACACGCAAATTAGCGAAAATTTTTATATATTGTGAAACCGAGGTATAGTGGTTAAGTCCAAATTCAATAAAAATTAACTATATCTCTGCCGAATTTTGTCTGAAAATTGTGTTTTATATCTTTAATTACTAGGCTAATTTAGACCTATCTATTTGCAACGTTTTTGAGTCGATTTTGGCAATTTTTAAACTTTTAATTTTTACAGTCGTTTATTAAATAATTTTTTTCGAGTAGTTCAAACTTTTAGATTTTCATCCCGTTTTTGCTTTAGTTAGGTCCGTACAGCTCCACAACTGACTCCCCAGCCGAAATCTGAAACAAAAACACGCAAATTAGCGAAAATTTTTATAAATTGTGAAACCGAGGTATAGTGGTTAAGTCCAAATTCAATAAAAATTAACTATATCTCTGCCGAATATTTTTATATCTTAAATTACTAGGCTAATTTAGACCTATCTATTTGCAACGTTTTTTAAATTGATTTTGGCAATTTTTAATCTTTTAATTTTTACATAGACGTTTATTAAATTATTTATTTTTTTCGAGTAGTTCAAAATTTTAGATTTTTATCCCGTTTTTGCTTCAGTTAGGTCCGTACAGCTCCACAACTGACTCCTCAGCCGAAATCTGAAACAAAAACATGCGAATTAGCGAAAATTTTTATAAATTGTGAAACCGAGGTATAGTGGTTAAGTCCAATTTCAATAAAAATTATCTATATCTCTGCCGAATATTGTATGAAAATTGTGTTTTGTATCTTAAATTACTAGGCTCATTTAGACCTATCTATTTGCAACGTTTTTTAAATTGATTTTGGCAATTTTTAATCTTTTAATTTTTACATAGTCGTTTATAAAATTATTTTTTTCGAGTAGTTCAAACTTTTAGATTTTCATCCCATTTTTGCTTTAGTTAGGTCCGTACAGCTCCACAACTGACTCCCCAGCCGAAATCTGAAACAAAAATACGCGAATTAGCGAAAATTTTTATGAATTGTGAAACCGAGGTATAGGGACAACCCTCCACCTCCCATGGCCCCACCAACCTTACGGTTATACGGGCCGAATCTCGAGAGATGCACGCGGTACTTGCTCAGGGCTCTTTCCCGCATGCACTTTCTTGACTCTCTACAAGTTATTTAATCTACTCCTTGTCCCGTAGAGTCACTCTCCCTTTCTGGGCTGGACGAACACGTTACGCCTTCGGTTCCGGGCAGAATCCTTACTTCGTTCCTCTCCATCGCAATTCTCCGCGCATGCCAACCATGCGCAAACTCCCGCAGCCGGCCAAAGCTCTCCTTACCGTCCACGAGGTCCGGGTAGTAAACCGGACCCACCCCTCTGCGTACTATTCCGTCCATCATCTTACATCTCAGGTTATCATACAATTCGCACTCCCATAGCACGTGATGCCTATCCTCATAGGCAGCACCGCAATCACACATACCAGATTCAACCAATTTCATGTCATGCAGTCTCTTTCGAAAACATCCATACCCACTGAGTATCTGCGAGACTTAATAGTCCGGCACGACCCAATTCGCATTGAGCCGCGCCGACACGTCCGGGAAGAAGCAGAATAACTCTCTTCCATTCGTCTCGTTCATCCATCGTTCCTGCCATACATCCATAACTTCAACCCAGATTTCGCGCTTACGCCTGCTCAACTCCCCATTCTCAACGTTTCTACGCGCCTGGTCAATCCTACCAACACGAGTTACCTCCAGATCGGCCGGCAGGACGCCGGCTAATACCGGGAGCGCCGCAGTACTTATCGTCCTGTACCCCTTTGTCAACAGCACGAGCGAAGATCTCTGCGATCTCAGCAGTGCCGTTCGCACTGTATAGTTCCCCACCCGATCAACCCAAACGGCTGCAGCATATGTCACTATTGGAACATATGTACCCTTATATAGAACACGGAGTGCGGGGTAGCGTATGCCCCAAGAAGATGCCGACACCCGCGACATCTTCCCAAAGCATCGCCCAGCCCTCTCTCCCATATCTTTGGCGTGCTGAATAAAGAACAGACTCGTGTCTAACGTGACACCCAATACCTTGGTCGACGTTACGCTTTTAACTGACTCAGTCCCCATCCTTATAACAGGTGGTCGCTGGAACTTGCCTTTAATAGTCATGGTACATGACTTCGCGGAGGAGAAGGATAACCGGTTCCTCTCTCCCCACGATGATACCAACTCCAGTGCAGATTTGGCCGCTCTCTCTATTTCAGCTCTAGAGTTCGCCTCTATCAAAAGTGTCACGTCGTCTGCATACGCCAACATTTTCGTCCCTAAGGGGAACGGCAGCCTCAACAAATCATCCAGCAGTAAATTCCACAAGGTCGGTCCAAGGACCGATCCCTGCGGGCAACCCATAGTCGAGCGTTTCCATTCGGCACAGTCACCCACGAATATACCCACTCGCCTGTTGGTGAAATAGTCCACCAACATGCGGTAGATATTAGGTGGAATCCCTCCTTGTTTTGCCTTCAGCAGTATCATTGGCCACCATGCATTATCAAATGCTCCTGATATGTCCAAAAAGACGGCTTGTACATACTTGTGCTGCGACTCGCGCGCAGTACTAAGCACGTCTTGCAGCGCCGTTACCGTGGACCGACCCGGCGAAAACCCGTGCTGGTATTCCGATATGCCCCTCACCAAGCTCGGAGCACACCGCAGCAGAACTCGCTCCAGCAACTTCCCAAAGATGGGGAGGAGCGTAATCGGGCGGTAGGCCTTGGGATCTGTTAATGGCGAGGTATAGTGGTTAAGTCCAAATTCAATAAAAATTAACTATATCTCTGCCGAATATTGTCTGAAAATTGTGTTTTATATCTTAAATTACTAGGCTAATTTAGACCTATCTATTTGCAACGTTTTTGAGTCGATTTTGGCAATTTTTAAACTTTTAATTTTTACATACTCGTTTATTAAATTATTTTTTTCGAGTAGTTCAAAATTTTAGATTTTCATCCCGTTTTTGCTTTAGATAGGTCCGTACAGCTCCACAACTGACTCCCCAGCCGAAATCTTAAACAAAAACACGCGAATTAGCGAAAATTTTTATAAATTGTGAACCGAGGTATAATGGTTAAGTCCAAATTCAATAAAAATTACCTATATCTCTGCCGAATATTGTCTGAAAATTGTGTTTTATATCTTAAATTACTAGGCTAATTTAGACCTATCTATTTGCAACGTTTTTGAGTCGATTTTGGCAATTTTTAAACTTTTAATTTTTACATAGATGTTAATTAAATTATTTTTTTTTCGAGTAGTTCAAAATTTTAGATTTTTATCCCGTTTTTGCTTCAGTTAGGTCCGTACAGCTCCAAAACTGACTATCCAGCCAAAATCTGAAACAAAAACATGCGAATTAGCGAAAATTTTTATAAATTGTGAAACCGAGGTATAGGGGTTAAGTCCACGACGACGGCATCCCGGAAGGGACCGGGGTAGACCTGAGAGTGGCGGTACGTAGGCTCAAGGCCAGGAATACCGCCCCAGGACCCGATGGCTTGCCTGGCAAAGCCTGGGTCCTGGCCTCGGAGGCTCTCGGGCCCCGACTGGAGAGGCTCCTAAGCGCATGCTTGGAGAGAGGCCAATTCCCGCTTCGTTGGAAGACGGGGAAGCTGGTCCTCATTCGGAAGCCGGGGCGCCCTGCGGACTCTCCGTCCGCATACCGGCCCGTGGTGCTGCTCGACGAGGTGGGCAAGCTCTTTGAAAGAGTCATTGCAAACCGCCTCACCGAGCACCTTGCGGGAACGGGGCCGGATCTTGCGGAACACCAGTTTGGTTTCCGCAAGAGGCGCTCTACGGTGGACGCCATCATGCGCGTGAGAGCCCTCACGACGGGGGATGCAGTGGCCAGGGGGGGGGTTGTTTTGGCGGTGTCTCTCGACATCGCCAACGCCTTCAACTCCATGCCCTGGAGCTGCATTAGGGAAGCACTCCGGTATCACCGGGTGCCGACCTATCTCCGTCGTATAGTCGGGGACTATCTGACGGATAGGGCCGTCATCTACCCCGGTCGCAACGGTGAGTGGAACCAGCGAGAGATGTCGTGAGGTGTCCCACAAGGTTCGGTTCTGGGGCCGCCCCTGTGGAACATCGGTTACGACTGGGTGCTGCGCGCCGACCTCCCTACCGGCGTCAGCGTAGTTTGCTACGCTGACGACACGCTGGTACTGGCACAGGGGGGGTCGTACGAGGCGGCGGCGGAAAATATGACACGCGGGGTTGCGATAGTCGTTGAGAGGATCCAGCAGCTGGGTCTTGAGGTGGCTCTGCACAAGTCCGAGGCCATGCACTTCCATGGTCCTCGGAACAGGCCACCACCGGGATCCTCAGCGATGGTAGGAGGGGTATCCATCGGCGTCGAGTCGACGTTGAAGTACCTAGGACTCGTCCTCGACGGCCGATGGAACTTCGTTGAGCACTTCCGACGTTTGGCTCCCAAACTGGAACGGACCGGGGCTGCCTTCAGGCGGCTCCTGCCGAACCTGGGGGGGCCAAACGCCTCCTGCCGGAGGCTCTACGCAGGGGTTGTGCGGTCCATGGCCCTTTACGGGGCCCCGGTGTGGGCGCGTGGTTTGGCGCGGCTTGCCGTCCACCACCTGAACGCGCCCCAAAAGGTAGTTGCCGTAAGAATGGCTCGCGGCTACCGCACGATCTCCCGCGAGGCAGCGTGCCTCCTTGCCGGATTGCCGCCATGGGATCTGGAGGCAATAGTCCTCGCGCGCCTACACGAATGGCGCGCGGAGGCACTATGCCGGGGGGAAACCCCGCTGCCGCGGCAAGTTGTCGTGCAGCGGACAGACTTCCGGCATGATCTCATGGCGACACGGAGAGAGCGACTGTCGCAACCCCGTGCTGGGCACGCCACTATAGCGGCGATAAGACCCCTCTTTGAGGAGTGGCTTGAGAGACGCCACGGCGTCCTCACCTTCCGCCTGACGCAGGTCCTCACCGGACACGGTGTGTTCGGGAGGTTCCTGCACCGAATCGGGCGGGAGGAAACGCCCGGGTGCTCCCACTGCGAGGATCGACCGGAGGACACGGTGGAGCACACCGTGGAGGTGTGCCCTGCCTGGGCGGAGCACCGCCGTGTCCTCGTAGCGGCGATAGGCGGCGGCGACCTCTCGCGTCCGGCCCTGGTCGAAGCCATGGTCCGGAGCGAGACGGAATGGGATGCCGTCACCACCTTCTGCGAAGCAGTGATGCTAGCGAAGGAGGTGGCGGAGCGGGAGAAGGAGAGAGCAGCAGCTTTCCTTCCCGGCCGCCGCGGGAGACGCCCCGGGCGTCGGGGGCTACGTCGTGGCCCCCGGCCACCGTAGGCGCGGGCCTGTGGACGGCGAGCAATGGGTAGCTCGCCGTCCGTCCGTCTAACGACGACAGGCCGTGTCGACGGCGCGTTTTGTTCCACGCGCGCCTCAAAGAGCTGTCAGCAGCGTGAAGGGGCCCGCAATGGCCGACGCCTGCCGGGGCTGCGGGCTGTTCGAAAGAGATACCGCGGCTCCGGAACGTAAGGGCACTGAAGGAACACGGATGGTTTTTAGTCAGTACAAGTCTGACACTCCCTTCCGCTCCACCCAGAGCGAAAGACGTCATTTGATGATTTTCCATCCGCAAAAAAAAAAAAAAAAAAAGAGCGGTTCTGGGGCCGCCCCTGTGGAACATCGGTTACGACTGGGTGCTGCGCGCCGACCTCCCTACCGGCGTCAGCGTAGTTTGCTACGCTGACGACACGCTGGTACTGGCACAGGGGGGGTCGTACGAGGCGGCGGCGGAAACTATGACACGCGGGGTTGCGATAGGATAGTCGTTGAGAGGATCCGGCAGCTGGGTCTTGAGGTGGCTCTGCACAAGTCCGAGGCCATGTACTTCCATGGTCCTCGGAACAGGCCACCACCGGGATCCTCAGCGATGGTAGAAGGGGTATCCATCGGCCTCGAGTCGACGTTGAAGTACCTAGGACTCGTCCTCGACGGCCGATGGAACTTCGTTGAGCACTTCCGACGTTTGGCTCCCAAACTGGAACGGACCGGGGCTGCCTTCAGGCGGCTCCTGCCGAACCTGGGGGGGCCAAACGCCTCCTGCCGGAGGCTCTACGCGGGGATTGTGCGGTCCATGGCCCTCTACGGGGCCCCGGTGTGGGCGCGTGGTTTGGCGCGGCTTGCCGTCCACCACCTGAACGCGCCCCAAAAGGTGGTTGCCGTGAGAATGGTTCGCGGCTACCGCACGATCTCCCGCGAGGCAGCGTGCCTCCTTGCCGGATTGCCGCCGTGGGATCTGGAGGCGATAGTCCTCGCGCGCCTGCACGAATGGCGCGCGGAGGCACTATGCCGGGAGGAAACCCCGCTGCCGCGGCAAGTTGTCGTGCAGCGGACAGACTTCCGGCATGATCTCATGGCGACATGGAGAGAGCGACTGTCGCAACCCCGTGCTGGGCACGCCACTATAGCGGCGATAAGACCCCTCTTTGAGGAGTGGCTTGAGAGACGCCACGGCGTCCTCACCTTCCGCCTGACGCAGGTCCTCACCGGACACGGTGTGTTCGGGAGGTTCCTGCACCGAATCGGGCGGGAGGAAACGCCCGGGTGCTCCCACTGCAAGGATCGACCGGAGGACACGGTGGAGCACACCGTGGAGGTGCTAACAGGGCTGCGTGGTTAGAGCTCCATCCTGCCAAGGTGAAACCGGCCTGCTGGTGCACTTCCGAAACCTGCTTCGCCGTATTTATCGCTTCCTCTACCGTGGCATAACTGTCTAAATAATCATCCATGTAATGGCTACGTATGATAGCGTTAAGTGCCAACGGGTGTGTCTCTGCGTGTACGCGCGTGTTATGATCCCTAACGCTATGTGCGAGAAACGGCGAGCTCCTCGCACCGAAAATCATTGATGTCATAACGTACTCCCGCGGTGGGCTGTGTCGCTCGTCTCCTCGCCAAAGAAACAACTGCGCGGGCTGGTCGCGACGGTCGATCTTTACACGCAAGAACATCTCCCTAATATCCGCGGACACCGCTATCTCGTTTTCCCTAAATCGAAACAGTATGCCCGGTAGGTTCCGTAATAAGTCGGGGCCGTCGAGTAAGTAATCGTTAAGGCATCTGCCGGATGCACGCGCTGCCGCGTCGAACACTAATCTCGTCTTCCCCGGCTTGTTCGGATTCCGTACTGCGAAGTGTGGCAGGTACCAGCTCTTGGGATCCTCTCGCTCTGTCCCTTCGGCTTCCCTTGCGTATCCCTTCGCCAGGAGGTTGTCTATCTGGGCTGTGTAGGCGTCGCGAAACTCCGGCGACTGGTCCATCTTCCTCTCGATCGTCCGTAGTCTTCGCGCTGCCATCTCGTAGCTGGGTCGCATCCGCACGTTGTCGTCCTTCCATGGCAGTCCGACTTGGTATTGCTCGCCGACCTTCTTGACGGTGCGCTGGAATATGTCGACAGCGCGCTCCTCGTCCCGTCGCGGCCTACTCTGCAGCGAGATACCTATAGAGTCTATCTCGTACTGCCGTTTGAGGAGTTCCGTTAGCTCCTCGTCCCGACTGGCAAACGTTCGGATGTCCCTATCTGACCGTCCGCTAGCGCTCTCCACGTGTAATACGGTCTCGCCGTCTTCCCTACACGTTAACCGCGGCACGGTTCCCTGAATTACCCATCCTAATAACGTTCGTGCAGCTATAGGCTGCCTTCGACGTCCTATCCTTAAAGCACGGGTAATTATCAAATGCCAATTGTCGGCGCCTAATAGCAGTCTTGGCTTCGCGTCGTCGTAACACACCGAATTCGGTAAGTCACGTAAGTGCTTTAATCGTAAGCACTCCCTACTCACGGACTGCGAGCCTATCTTCAAGTCGGTTATTGTTCGCGCGTTTATGTTAAACATATTGACTAATCTGCTATTAGCCTCGCATTGACTGTTCCCTACGCCTTTAATATTGAGCGGCTTTATCGGTCCTTCCGCTCCTAACTCGCGAGCTAAGTCGTCGTCGATTAGCGATATCGTAGAGCCTTCGTCAAGTAGCGCGTACGTGTTCACTTCCTTTCCGCGTGGTCCGCGCACGGTTATCGGACACACTTTTAACAATACGGACGCACTACTGCTAACACTCGACGCGACGAGCACGGTTTCGTCCGGTTTAACCGACGCTGCAGGCGTACGGGCCTTACGGGTGTGAAGAAGAGCGTGGTGGGGGGCGTTAGAACCGTCGACGCCGCACTTCCTGGCTTTGCAGCGTATACGTCGGTGCTTGCTGCTCAAGCACTTGAAACATACCCCATCTTCCCTAACCCACTTCCACCGGTCGTCCGAGCCCATTTGCTCTAACTTCTTACACTTGACGATAGGGTGTTCACCCCCACAACACATACATGAGGCACTACCGGTGTCCTCCTGGGCGGTGAACGTCTTTACGTCGCGGGCCCTATCTTCTACGCGGCGTGTTAACACTATTCTTTTCGACGGCGGCGTCTCTCTTCTTACGGGCGATTCCTTATTCGACGCTACGGACGTATAGGCATGACTTAACGCACGGTCAGCCTCTCTCATCATGAACCGGGATAACGTAACGATGTCCGGTTCGTCCGCACTTCCGTAGTGCTCTGCATAATCGCACCAACGCAACCGTAAGTGAGGGCTAAGTTTGCTAGTAACCTCCCTAGTCAGCATTGGATTACGCAAATAACCCTTGCCGTCGACGTTTTGCATAATGCACACTATATTTTGTAACTTAATTGCGAACGAGTTTAATTCCTGGGCGGTTTGACCCGGGCGCGGAAGGCGTTTCAATTCTTCTAACGCATGATCTATAATTACTTCCGGGCGGCCGAAACACTGCTCCAGTGTCCGCATAATGTCTGCTGGATCCTTCGCGGTAAACAGCAGAGCCGAAACTACCTCTCTAGCCTCACCGCGTAAACAGTTCCTTAATCTTGCCATATTTTCCGTATTTGTGAATCCATATAAACGCGTGGATTCATTCATCGCGGCTTTAAATGCTAACCATTCCGCGGCCGAGCCGTTAAAAATAGGCAAGTCCTGCGTCTGTTTCGCGGCGGCTGGTCTAACTCTAACCATGTTTTCTAAGGCTTCCGTTAGGCGTTCTATACCCCTATCCTTCCCTCGCGGGGTGAGCGACCTATCTCTATCCCTATTTCCTTCTAGCCTACGCTGTGGCGCCGGCGACCTATGTACACCTACATCCCTATGACGCGGCGACGGTAATCTACGATCCGCAAGGCGATGTGGCGATTTATCTCTGCCTACATCATTACACGGCGACGGTGATCTACGATCCGCGTGGTGATGTGGCGATGGCGATCTATGTATACCTACATCCCTATGACACGGCGACGGTAATCTACGATCCGTAAGGCGATGTGGCGATCTACGTGTAGGCGATAGAGTGCGGCGTTGGACGTGCGACGGCGACGTAGCTCGTACACGACGATCCACCTGGTTCATTTCTACGGCGACTCCATTATCCCTCTGTATCCTATTTACGCGGCGCGGTTGAACGTCACTCGTGACCGACTTCCCCTGGGCATCTTCAGCGTGGTCGTAACCGGTTCCCCTCCTCGGTGGGGCCTGCTCTATCTCGATGCGGGGCGCGGGCTGAGGCGGGCGGTAGGGCGGCTCCCCCCGCACAGTCTCTACGTTTTCTAACCACCTATCAACGCGTACCCTATTTTCGACTAATTCGTCCTCGTTTAGGCTTTCCCTATCGGTTTCTTCTTGCAGTTGCGCGATATCCCTAGCATATTTCTTCTTGACGAGATCTTCCTCTATTTGCAATTGCTTCCTCCTAAAACTGCCTCCTGGCGGCTCAGGCCAACTCATAATAAATTTTCATAATTAATTTGCCTTAGTAGGCTCTTCCTCAGCGGCTCTCTGTAGCCGCCTGCGCCCTCTTCTCCCAAAAGAGGGTCGCGTCCGATCCGACGAAGCGGCTTAATCGGCCTATTTTTAACAGTGTAGTAAGGCTCACTTTCAGGCCCCACGTCAAAAGAGTAACCCGTCACGCACGTTTTTAACTGAGTAGGCTCAACAGTATGTTGGGCCGACACAGTAAAATGTCCCTCAGAAACAAGCGTATAGTTCTCGGCAAAATTTCCCGAAGATACAATTGCTACAACCCGTTTTTGAGTCTTTTATGAAAATAATCTTGACCTAGGCATTTTAAATCAAAGTTAAAGTCATGAATACTTTTTTCAGTTTAATAAAAAAAAAACGTTTATTTTACACGGATTTGATCGTCTTTAATTTATTTTTAATTCCCTGTTTTGAATGACGGTCACGTAACGCCACATGCAGACGATGCAAACACACAAATCACCAGGAACGAAAAATAAGTTAAAATTCATCGCGATAAAATTAGAAAACTTTGTTCTAAGAGCCACTTCTTCTTTATTTTAGGCTACAGCCTTCAAAACGTCACCCAAATATAATAATTATGATCCAAATTGTGCAGCGTGTGTTAAATACAAGAAATTAAAAGAACTAAAGAGTTCAAAGGTAAAACGAAAATGTAGAAACAATGAACGTAGAAAAAGAAGTATAGGAAAAAATCGAGTCCAAAGAAGCGGAAGACATATCAGAGAAAAAGTAATGAAGCATATTATTATAAAAATAGAATGAACACTGGATGTCAGTGTTCGGGATTATTAAATGCATTAAATAAACAGAGATGTTTCATCACATCACTAATGTTTACATTAGTTAACATTAGTGATGTGATGAAACATCTGTATGTAATATAACGGACACTAAAAAACACAAAATATTTCACCATTGGTTCATGGTCAGTTGATACAAAACTATTGTATGTACTTATCGATGGGTTACTTGTATCCGGATTTTGTGCGGAGTTTTTATCTCTCTTGTCTTGTTCTTCTCTGTTTATTTAATGCATTTAATAATCCCGAACACTGACATCCAGTGTTCATTCTATTTTTATAATAATATGCTTCATTACTTTTTCTCTGATATGTCTTCCGCTTCTTTGGACTCGATTTTTTCCTATACTTCTTTTTCTACGTTCATTGTTCCTACATTTTCGTTTTACCTTTGAACTCTTTAGTTCTTTTAATTTCTTGTATTTAACACACGCTGCACAATTTGGATCATAATTATTATATTTGGGTGACGTTTTGAAGGCTGTAGCCTAAAATAAAGAAGAAGTGGCTCTTAGAACAAAGTTTTCTAATTTTATCGCGATGAATTTTAACTTATTTTTCGTTCCTGGTGATTTGTGTGTTTGCATCGTCTGCATGTGGCGTTACGTGACCGTCATTCAAAACAGGGAATTAAAAATAAATTACAGACGATCAAATCCGTGTAAAATAAACGTTTTTTTTTTTTTTATTAAACTGAAAAAAGTATTCATGACTTTAACTTTGATTTAAAATGCCTAGGTCAAGATTATTTTCATAAAAGACTCAAAAACGGGTTGTAGCAATTGTATCTTCGGGAAATTTTGCCGAGAACTATACGCTTGTTTCTGAGGGACATTTTACTGTGTCGGCCCAACATACTGTTGAGCCTACTCAGTTAAAAACGTGCGTGACGGGTTACTCTTTTGACGTGGGGTCTGAAAGTGAGCCTTACTACACTGTTAAAAATAGGCCGATTAAGCCGCTTCGTCGGATCGGACGCGACCCTCTTTTGGGAGAAGAGGGCGCAGGCGGCTACAGAGAGACGCTGAGGAAGAGCCTACTAAGGCAAATTAATTATGAAAATTTATTATGAGTTGGCCTGAGCCGCCAGGAGGCAGTTCAGGTCGTTTGAAAGTTATATAAGGCGGGTCCGAGAGAGAGTTTCTCGGCCTGCGGACTCGATAGCGAGAGGGGGGTGGGGCTGCATAAGTAGCTGCCTCACGAATAAGATAATTGGAGTGCGACTCTGAGGCTTTGAAGAAGTTCTCAGAGAGTTTTTTAAGAAATTGTTGAATTGTAGGGAGCTCTAGGTCCCGATGAAGGTCGGCATTACGGACGTACCAAGGTGAGTTCGTAGCTCGACGACAGAAAAGGTTTTGAACTATTTGGAGTTCATTAATAATTTTAGGGTCAGCGTGGGCAAAAATGGGGCCCGCGTAGGACATGAGTGGTCGTATACAGACCTTATAAAGGGTACGTTTGTTTCTGAGGGACATTTTACTGTGTCGGCCCAACATACTGTTGAGCCTACTCAGGTAAAAACGTGCGTGACGGGTTACTCTTTTGACGTGGGGCCTGAAAGTGAGCCTTGTGTCTAGAGTGACACCTAAATATTTGGCAGACGTATGCCAGGGGACAGGGGTCCCTAGCATACGTATTGGTGGAGTATTTTTGAGACAGCGTCGTTTATAATCGAAGTGAACGGCGGAACTCTTCTCCGGGTTCACATCGATGCGCCATTTTTTGAACCAAGCTCCTAGGTCATCAACTGACTTTTGGACCTTGTTCCGTATGAAAGGTAGCGAGATACCTTTACAGTAGAGAGCAGTGTCATCTGCGAAGAGGAAGAGCTGAACACCTTTCGACGGGATGGGAATGTCGTTGGTGAACAGGATGTACAGCAGAGGAGCAAATACTGAGCCCTGAGGGACACCAGCTTTGATGGGGCGCTGTGAAGATAGCGTGCCTTCGTGTCTAAAACGAAAGGTACAATGCTTTAGATAAGTGGCCACGAGACGTACTAGACGATCGGGGAGACCTATTTTGTATAATTGTAGATAAGGCCTGTATGTAGGATATATTCCACAATACGATGAACTTGTTGGGGACAGGAGTGTTTCGCTCGGAAACCGAATTGATGAGGAATGATAAGAGGGTTACCGTCTGTGGGAAACAGATGGCGCCTCATGCGATTTTGGATGACTCTTTCAAAGAGCTTGCCCATGGCCTTGAGGAAGCTAATGGGGCGATGACTGGAGGGGAGGTTGAGAGGCTTGCCTGGCTTGGGAATACCAATCACAGTTGCCTCTTTCCACGCAGTGGGAAAGTAACTAAGGTTGAAGCAGGCGTTGAAGATAATAGTTAAAAGGGTTAACACCAGCTCAGGAAAGTGTTTAAGGGCTTGGTTGGAGATGCCATCCGCGCCCGGGGCCTTTTTGGGCTTAAGTTTTTTGATGAGGGATGAAATCTCATCATTGGACACAGAGATAGGTTCGGAGGCTGTGGGGGGTGAGTTCCGGCGGCGGACCTCATCCTCCGCTGCCTGGACGTGTGAAGGGTCGACGGGTAGAGAGCTAGGAGAGCATTGAGCGGCAATGCTGTCTGCAAAGGACTCAGCCTTTTCCTCGTCCTCGAAGGCTACCGTACCGTCGGGACGGGAGAGAGGGGGAGTGTGGGTGATAGCGTCTATGCGGAGGGCTCTTGCCATCCGATAGTACGCTGTATGAGAGGGAGAGATATTCTCCAAGAGTTTACTCTTTTCGAAGTCTCGAAATTCAGAGAGGCGGAAACGGAGTTCTCGTTGAAGACGATTGGCCGTGCGCCTATATTCGGGGGTGGGATATTTTGCTGCTCTCTGGAAAGCAGCTTTCTTGGCTTTTAATAGGTTGCTAATATGTAGGGGAAGCCCACTATTATTAGCAACCGGGACTACTCTTTCATTCTCCTTAAGGGAGGTTTTAATAAGGGTGGAGAGTGAATCGACCGCGGTGTCGATTTTTTCGGGACTATCTAAGTCCGACCATAGGGAGATGAGGGAGTCCTGTGAGTCCAGAGCTTTCGCTAGGGACTCCTTGAAGCCCTTCCAATTTGTGAAGGTTTTAGTAGAGGGTGTTGAGGGGGGTGGCTGATGGCCAAGAATGAGGGAGACCGGTCGGTGGTCGGATCCTAGATCGTCTAGTATCTCGATTGCCCTGAGGTTGAGTGAAACAATTTTGAATAGTGCAAAATCTAGCACGTCGGGAGCGTAGTCGGTGACATCGGGATAGTGAGTAGCACCGAGGGGACTTTGAACGATAAGGTCAAGAGACTGCGTGATATCAAGCAGTATCCTGCCACTACGGGAGGTAGTACGGCATGTCCATTCAGTATGCTTGGAGTTAAAATCTCCAAACATAATGACTGGGTTACCTAAAGATAAAATAGCCTCAAAATCTCTTTTGAGGGGAAGGGTTCCAGAAGGGATGTAACAGGAGGCTATGAGAATGGACTGATGTCCAGTCATAGCTAGCCTGCATACCGTGGCTTCCATATTGGTAAGCTGCGGAGTAGAAATGGGAGAGCAGTGGAGTGTCTTCTTGTAATAAATGGCCGTACCGCCACCTCGGCGGTCGGGCCTGTCATTACGAAGAAGAGAAAAGTTTTTAATAGAAAGGCCTTTAGTGTCCTTAGTTTTGAGATTAGTTTCCCGTAGGAGTAGGAAATCGCCTTCACGATTTCGAAGAAAGAGCTTAAGCTCTGGGAGGTTATTTCGCAAACCGCGAATGTTAAAGGATACAAGCGATAAACCCTTAGGTTTGATACGACCTTGAGACTTTGGTAGAGCAAACTGCTCTGTCATTATGAGTTAAGTTAATTAAGTTAACTTAACTTACAACGAGCACAAAAGATTATGATGCTCTGCAAGAGCGAGGAGACGGTCCTGAGGGGACCTCGCAGCGCGCAATTTGCGTGCTAACACAGCGATTTCCCCAACGTTGATGTTCCTAATAGCGGAATACACCGTTTTTAGGTCATCAGCCATTGAGGGCTGTGATTGTTGTGGGGCGGAGGATGTCCGCGGTGGGTCTGCCTTTTTGGGGCCCCAGGGAAAGACTGGAGGCTGCATAGACTGAGAGAAGCACGGAGGGGGCCGAAGAGGTCCCTGAGGGGGCCTAGGGGGACCCTGAGAGGGCCGAGAGAAGCCCTGGATAGGCTGAGAAAAGCCCTGACGGGGCATCCGTTGGTAAAGAGCCGGGAATGAGCGGTCATTGACCGGCGGTGGAGCTTGCTTCCTGGGGCGAGGATGAGGTGCGTAAGGGCAGCCTCTGTAGTTTGCCGGGTGGCCTGTTTGTTTACACAGGACACACGCGGGTGGGGATTCAGCGTCTTTGGGCCGAGGACACTCTTTAGTGTTGTGGGGTTCGAGGCACTTAACGCACCTGGGTGGGGCGGAGCAGTTGGCCGCCGCATGACCATACAGCTGGCAGCGGTGGCTCTGCGTCGGGAACCCGCGCCTATGTGGCGGCTCAACCCTCACTCTCGACAGGCCGCACACTGTGCGTACCTGCCGGAAGATGGCTTTCGCCTCCGGCACGTTGGTTAAAATTACTAGGGCAAGAGAGAACCTCTGGCCCGTTCTACTGTGCATTTTGTGCACGGCTTCTACGGGGATACCTTGGGACTTAAGGTCCTCAAGGATTTCCTCGTTGGAAAATTCGAAGGGGACGCCGCGGATGACGGCCCTGACTTTACGTTCTTCCGGAAGAGCGTATGTATGGTAAGATACTCGTTCGGCTGTAAATAGCCTGGTGAGACAACGGAAGTCATCGATTGAATTGGGAATAATTTTAATAGCCTCCCCGAGGTTTATAGCGTGGTCATACTTAATTCGTGCGTTGTAGCAGGTTTTGGATAGTTCGGTGAATTTTGCCTTGTCTCTTAAGAAGACAGGGGGCGGAACTTACTTCTTAGCAAGTGTAGGGGCACAGCGGGAAGCTGGCTTAGAAGGTTGGGCGATGTCCAAAGACATTAGGGGAGCCTTAGCAGTGGCGGGGGCTGCAGGGGCAGAGACGGCAGCGGGAGCTGCCGTCTCTGCCCCCACCGGGTTTGAGGCAGCGGCGGGGGCTGCGGAGGTTGAAGGAGCGGCAGGGGCCGCTGAGACAGGGGGGTGCGGTTTTTCGCGGCGCGTTTACCGCTGCGTTTTGACGTCACCGTAGTGAACGACGAATCACCGGTTCTGTCGGAGTCAGAGGACTCCGATGAACCGATGCCAGACTCGGTGGCGGGCCTCTTCCGGGACGCTGTCGCAGAGGACCCGGAGTCGGAGTAGGAGCACTCCATTTCCAGGGGGCAAAAGAGTTTTTGGACTCTAGATAGGCGGCGATAACGGGCGGCGGTTGAGGTGCCTTAGCAGCAGTGGCCAGATTGGTCAGGGTTGCGGCGAGAGTCGACGCATCCATTCTCTTAAGGATGGCAATGATGGACCCAAAGATTTCTTCTTGGGTGGACATGATTTTGATGGTATAACTACGGGCTGGGGGGAAAGGGAAAGGTGCTCTGAAAAGAGCAGAGACGTTCTGTACCTAAGCAGTAAGGGCGGGATCACCGTTCTCAAAAGAACGGGACGTTCTTTATTCAAGGAGTAAGTGCCCCTGCTCTCAAAAGAGCAGGGCCTTGCTCTGAAATGAGCAAGTAACTCCCTAGAAACAGTATACTCGTACACGTTATATAAATAAATAACGAAAACAAAATTAGAAATGTTAACAATAAGAATTAACAATAAAAATAACAATAACAAGCAGAGGTCAGTCAAACCTTCCCGCCCGAAGACAGGGGGGCAAGAACTGTTAGCAGAAATGACTCACCAAAACGTCGACGCTGTACAGTGCGAGCAGGACAGCGGAGGCGCGAGAGCGAGAGAGCACTACCGTACGGGGACGGATGCGCGGACTACCTGGACACGACCGCTCGAGAGCGGTGCCACAGGCGGAATGTCGTGGTAGAGCCATGCTGCAGTCATAATAGTTGTAGTACGAATGGGTCGGCTCGACCGGGGTAGACCACGCTCTCACAGAACCCCAGCGTAAAATAACAGCTGAACGCTGCTGTGTTTCGTATGGCGAGTGTAGAGAACCGGATACCCTTTCTACTGCATACGAGGCATTCCATCTTAGTCCTCAAAGCTGACAACGCATCTGCATTTTGATTCGTAATTGAGGATAGATGTAGATGTCTATGAGCCACAGTATATCCACTTACATCAGGTGGACTGTGTGCTCGTTTGTTACCCTTATTCTATAAAAAAAACATACGTGAGTGTCGTGGAACACTCGGTTGAAACGAAGTTCCTTTCTAAGTATATTATTATTGATAAACGTATTATAAAATGAAGCGTCATTTAAAATAAAATAATATTTCTTTCATGGCAAGATAACAAAAAGTGCGAGTGAGATGGATATTATTCTATCTCGCTTCCTTATAGCTGCCAAGGCCGTGTACACTACGTCAGAAGGGGTCGGGACGGAAAAATCTTACACTTTTTGTTGTCTAGCCCTCATCCGCCAAATCCGTACCGTCCGATAAACAACTTCGTACCAAAAAACTTTACCTTGGCAAGAGATCTTCTATTATCAAGTTCATCCCTCAGCTTTGGATAACCGCTATTATGGTTGTGGACCCGTTGTACCCTATCACCGCTGCTTGTAGCCCTACTCTCGTACGCTGCTTGATGCGTCTCCCAAAACATGTCTGCTCCCGTCTTCACTTTCTGCGTTCGAGAATACAAGGCGCTTTTAACAATTTAATCGAACGCTTAAAATAATGTCCTCCAGAGCAAATTGTCAGTCACAGGAAACAGTCCCAACGAATACTAGCCATCTGACTAGGGCAGGATTATAATATCTGAGTGTGTGCGCAAGCACAGGTGCACTCATTCCCTCACTCATAGAGTGCGTCCACAGTGAATGCGCGGCGACTAGGGCCTGTTGCGGGCGCGACGGCGGGGGCGTGCAGTGACCACAGTGACGAGTCATATTGGAGTGCTTAGACCGTATTTCAGGTGTTGTAAACTATGGCGATCTTTACTAGACAGTTAGATCCTGAGATGGGAGATGTTGAACATAAGGGATGGTGTGCACAAAATAAATAAAAACAGAGAAATAAATGGTGAATTTTTCACTTTGTATGAAGAATTGAGATTGTAGCCTAGAAAAATTTTTGAGTACACTCGAATGTCTATGTCAACATTTGATTATAATATCATAAGTAAAATATCACCTTAAATCATCAAAAAAAAATATTGAAGACGCGTTTATGCCGAGCGATAATGGTCGCTTGCTGACTAGGCCCGTAGTGGGGCCATAACGTGCGGATAGGAAAGTTTGAAAACTACGCGCGCAATCTCGCCCGCCTCTACATTATGGACGCAAATGGCGGTTTCGTATGTTTGATACTTCGCGCCCGTCGTCGCAACCGCGCTAGGCTCGCACTGTGGACCAGGGCATAGTCCGATGGCACGGCAACCCGACACGATCGGAGAGAGATGAGGCGCGGGACTTTACGTGCTTTGAATTTGAAACACCGCTTTGCTGCTCCTGAGAATGTCTTAACAAGTGGGGTGCGGGAAATAAAGACTGTGTAAGAACCTCCGAAGGATAGCCGAAATAAGAATTTAATTTTTTTTTTGGTTTTTGGCCATTTTGACCCCCTAGGAGTGCAATGAGAACTTTTTTCCCCTTTTCAACCATGACCCCCATGACATCCTCTACATGACAGGCTATTCAAACTGACTATGCCTAAAGTTCGAGCCACCCCCCAACTTATTTCTAGTCTTTACTTCCAATTACTTCCAATAACTGATTGTTGGCCTTTACTGGGATTGGAAGATTCGAATCCGAGATCATACGATCTGCAGCCGCGTTAACGACCCCTAGACCAAACATCAGACATATATAGCTAGTCTTGTCATCATATGCACGCTAATTTGCCCCGCGTATTGTAAGACGCGACTATGATGAATTCCAGAAAGATCTAATAGCTTCGTATTGATGGCGTTGTAACCCTCTCTTTACGACACACGTAAAATATCCAGAGCGGCGCGGCGAAGCGAATCGTTTACCACGACTTAGAGACTTTCTTTAGGGACGAGCTTACACTCTTTAAAAAGGCCGGCAACGCACCTGCGATTATCATCATTCCGCCTGTGGCACCGCTCCCGAGCGGTTGTGTCCAGGTAGTCCGCGCTCTCGTCCCCGTACGGTAGTGCTATCTCGCTCTCGCGCCTCCGCTATCCTGCTCGCGCTGTACAGCGTCGACGCTTTGGTGAGTCATTTTCGGTAACAGCTCTTGCCCCCCTGTCTCCGGACGGGGAGGTTTGACTGACCTTTTTTTTATTGTTGATTTTTGTTATTTCTTTTATTATTCTTTTCTTTTTCTTGTATTGTTATACGTATATTATCTCGTAGTACGTCTCGTGTTCAAGTCCCTGTTCTTCTGAGAACAGGGACCCGTCCCGTCCTTACTGTTTCGTAGAATTACTGCCCCCAACATGTCCACAGTTACCCAAATTAAGTCCCTCGTCGCCGCCCTAAACCAAACTCTTGGTCTGGGCCTAAACCTCGATGAGACGGCCCTCGTCGCCATCGCCGCGCATGTTATTCCCCCTGCCCATCAGGCACTCCAACCGCCGCCCGTACGCGGCCTACCTAGAGACCAAGAACTCTTTCGCCCCATTAGATATGGAGTACGCATGCTCCGAGTCCGAGTCCTCTGCGTCGGCCTCCCGGAAGAGGCCCGCCACCAATTCTAGCACCGGTTCATCGGAGTCCTGTGACTCCGATGATTCTTCGTTCACCATGGTGAACTCCCTGAACTCCTGTGAAGTCTCAGCGGCCCCTGCCGCTCCTTCAACCTTCTCAGCTCCCGCTGCCGCTTCTGCCCCCGCAGCCCCCGCGGCCCCACTTATGTCACTAGACATCCCCGCTCCGACCAAGCCAGCCTCTCGCTGTGCTCCAGTCCTTACCAAGAAGCAACTCCCGCCTCCTGTCTTCCTAAGAGACAAGGCTAAATTCACAGAACTCTCCAAAACCTGCTACAACGCAGGCATAAAATACGATCACGCCATCAACCTCGGGGAGGCTATTAAGATCATCCCCCAATCAATCGACGACTTCCGTCGTCTCACCAGGCTATTCACAGCTGAACGAGTTTCTTATCATACGTACGCTCTTCCGGAAGAGGGCAAAGTCAGGGCCGTCATCCGCGGCGTCCCTTTCGAATTCTCTAACGAGGAAATCCTTGAGGACCTTAAGTCCCAAGGATTCCCCGTAGAAGCCGTGCACAAAATGCATAGCAGAACGGGCCAGAGGTTCTCGCTTGCCCTCGTAATCCTTTCCAACGTGCCGGAGGCGAAAGCTATCTTCCGGCAGGTACGCACAGTGTGTGGCCTGTCGAGAGTGAGGGTTGAGCCTCCACATAGGCGCGGGTTCCCGGCGCAGTGCCACCGCTGCCAGCTATATGGTCATGCGGCAGCCAACTGCTCCGCCCCGCCCTGGTGCGTTAAGTGCCTTGAACCCCACAACACTAAAGAGTGTCCTCGGCCCAAAGATGCCGAATCCCCACCCGCGTGTGTCCTGTGTAAACAAACAGGCCACCCGGCAAACTACAGAGGCTGCCCTTGCGCTCCACCGCCGGTCAATGACCGCTCATTTCCGGCTCTTTACCAACGGATGCCCCGTCAGGGCCTTTCTCAGCCCATCCAGGGCTTCTCTCGGCCCTCTCAGGGTCCCCCTAGGCCCCCTCAGGGACCTCTTCGGCCCCCTCCGTGCTTCTCTCAGCCTATGCAGCCTCCAGTCTTTCCCTGGGGCCCCAAAACGGCAGACCCACCCCGGACATCCTCCGCCCCACAACAATCACAGCCCTCAATGGCTGATGACCTAAAAACGGTGTATTCCGCTATTAGGAACATCGACGTTGGGAAAATCGCTGTGTTAGCACGCAAATTGCGCGCTGCGAGGTCCCCTCAGGACCATCTCCTCGCTCTTGCAGAGCATCATAATCTTTTGTGTTCGTTGTAAGTTAACTTAATTAACTTAACTTCACAATGACAGAGCAGTCTGCTCTACCAAAGTCTCACGGTCGTATCAAACCTAAGGGTTTATCGCTAGTATTTTTTTTTTATAGGATAAGGGTGACAAACGAGCACACAGTCCACCTGATGGTAAGTGGTCGCTGTGGCCCATAGACATCTACATCTATCTTCGATTAAGAGTCAAAATGCAGATGCGTTGTCACCCGTGAGGACTAAGATGGAATGCCTCGTTTCCAGTAAAAAGGGTCTCCGGTTCTCTACACTCACCATACGAAACACAGCAGCGTTAAGCTGCTATTTTACGCTGGTATTCTGTAAGAGCGTGGTCCTTCCCCGGTCGAGCCGACCCATTCGTGCTACAACCATAATATAGATGCAGCATGGCTCTACCACGTATAAAATTATATCCTTTAATATTCGCGGTTTGCGAAATAACCTCCCAGAACTTAAGCTCTTTCTTCGAAATCGTGAAGGCGATTTCCTCCTCCTACAGGAAACTAATCTCAATACTAAGGACACTAAAGGCCTTTCCATTAAAAACTTCTCTCTTCTTCGTAATGACAGACCCGACCGCCGAGGCGGAGGTACGGCCATTTATTACAAGAAGTCACTTCACTGCTCTCCCATTTCTACTCCGCAACTTTCCAACATGGAAGCCACGGTATGCAGGCTAGCTATAACTGGACATCAGTCCATCTTCATAGCCTCCTGTTACATCCCTTCTGGAACCCTTCCCCTCAAAAAAGATTTTGAGGCTATTTTATCTCGAGGCAATTCAGTCATTATGTTTGGAGATTTTAACTCCAAGCATACTGAATAGACATGCCGTACTACTTCACGTAGTGTCAGGATACTGCTCGATATCACGCAGTCTCTTGACCTTACCGTCCACAGTCCCCTCGGTGCTACTCACTATCCCGATATCACCGATTACGCTCACGACGTGCTAGATTTTGCACTATTCAAAAGTGTTTCCCTCAACCTCAGGGCAATCGAGACACTAGACGATCTAGGATCCGACCACAGACCGGTCTCCCTCATTCTTGGCCATCAGCCACCCCCCTCAACACCCTCTACTAAAACCTTCACAAATTGGAAGGGCTTCAAGGAGTCCCTAGCGAAAGCTCTGGACTCACAGGACTCCCTCATCTCCCTATGGTCGGACTTAGATAGTCCCGAAAAAATCGACACCGCGGTCGATTCACTCTCCACCCTTATTAAAACCTCCCTTAAGGAGAATGAAAGAGTAGTCCCGGTTGCTAATAATAGTGGGCTTCCCCTACATATTAGCAACCTATTAAAAGCCAAGAAAGCTGCTTTCCAGAGAGCAGCAAAATATCCCACGCCCGAATATAGGCGCACGGCCAATCGTCTTCAACGAGAACTCCGTTTCCGCCTCTCTGAATTTCGAGACTTCGAAAAGAGTAAACTCTTGGAGAATATCTCTCCCTCTCATACAGCGTACTATCGGATGGCAAGAGCCCTCCGCATAGACGCTATCACCCACACTCCCCCTCTCTCCCGTCCCGACGGTACGGTAGCCTTCGAGGACGAGGAAAAGGCTGAGTCCTTTGCAGACAGCATTGCCGCTCAATGCTCTCCTAGCTCTCTACCCGCCGACCCTTCACACGTCCAGGCAGTGGAGGATGAGGTCCGCCGCCGGAACTCACCCCCCACAGCCTCCGAACCTATCTCTGTGTCCAATGATGAGATTTCATCCCTCATCAAAAAACTTAAGCCCAAAAAGGCCCCGGGCGCGGATGGCATCTCCAACCAAGCCCTTAAACACTTTCCTGAGCAGGTGTTAACCCTTTTAACTATTATCTTCAACGCCTGCTTCAACCTTAGTTACTTTCCCACTGCGTGGAAAGAGGCAACTGTGATTGGTATTCCCAAGCCAGGCAAGCCTCTCAACCTCCCCTCCAGTCATCGCCCCATTAGCCTCTTCAAGGCCATGGGCAAGCTCTTCGAAAGAGTCATCCAAACTCGCATGAGGCGCCATCTGTTTCCCACAGACGGTGACCCTCATATCATCCCCCATCAATTCGCTTTCCGAGCGAAACACTCTTGTCCCCAACAAGTTCACCGTATTGTGGAATATATCCTCAGCGGTTTTTATCCTCGTCGTCATAAGACCATCGCGGTCTTTTTCGACATAGCTAAAGCCTTTGATAGTCTGGCATACAGGCCTTATCTACAAATTATACAAAATAGGTCTCCCCGATCGTCTAGTACGTCTCGTGGCCACTTATCTAAAGCATCGTACCTTTCGTTTTAGACACGAAGGCACGCTATCTTCTCAGCGCCCCATCAAAACTGGTGTCCCTGTACTTGCTCCTCTCCTGTACATTTTGTTCACCAACGACATTCCCATCCCGTCGAAAGGTGTTCAGCTCTCCCTCTTCGCAGATGACACTGCCCTATACTGTAAAGGTATCTCGCTACCTTTCATACGGAACAAGATCCAAAAGTCAGTTGATGACCTAGGAGCTTGGTTCAAAAAATGGCGCATCGATGTGAACCCGGAGAAGAGCTCCGCCGTTCACTTCGATTATAAACGACGCCGACTCAAAAACACTCCACCAATACGTATGCTAGGGACCCCTGTCCCCTGGCATACGACTGCCAAATATTTAGGCGTCACCCTTGACACGACGCTCACTTTCAGGCCCCACGTCAAAAGAGTAACCCGTCATGCACGTTTTTACCTGAGTAGGCTCAACAGTATGTTGGGCCGACACAGTAAAATGTCCCTCAGAAACAAGCGTACCCTTTATAAGGTCTGTATACGACCAGTCATGTCCTACGCGGGCCCCATTTTTGCCCACGCTGACCCTAAAATTATTAATGAACTCCAAGTAGTTCAAAACCTCTTCTGTCGTCGAGCTACGAACGCACCTTGGTACGTCCGTAATGCCGACCTTCATCGGGACTCAGAGCTCCCTACAATCCAACAATTCCTTAAAAAACTCTCTGAGAACTTCTTCAAAGCCTCAGAGTCGCATTCAAATCTTTTTATTCGTGAGGCAGCTAATTATGCAGCCCCACTCCCCTCCCGCTATAGCGTCCGCAGGCCTAGGAACTCCCTCTCGGACCCGCCTAATAAACTTTCAAACGACCTGAACTGCCTCCTGGCGGCTCAGGCCAACTCTAATTAAGTTATTCATAATTAATTTGCCTTCGTAGGCACTCCCTCAGCGGCTAGTAGCCGCCTGCGCCCTCTTTTCCCAAAAGAGAGTCGCTTCCGATACGGCATAAGAAGCTTTAAACAGCTGGTTGCCATTCCCCAAAGGCGGTTTTTAGAGGGTATCACTTAGGTTCCCCCGGTAGGCAGTGAGTCCCTCATAACCACGATAGACCGGCTGTCGTGGTATGCGTAATGCATTTTCCGCCTCCCTACATAAAGGGTAGCCCTTTTCCAATTGCTTCGGGCGCAAAAAAAAAACCTGCGATTATCCTGGTGTTACAGTTGTTCGTGCGCTGCGGCCGACACTTTCCATCAGGTGAGCCGCATGCTCGTTTGCCCACTGTTCTATAAAAAAAGAAAACAACATCTACGGTGGTACGGCGATCGCCATTCCACCTGCCAACTGCCAAGTGTTGCGGTTAAGGTAAATTTCCCCTACGGGAAAGGCCCAAGTCCAGTAAAGTATTTTCACAGGCTGATTCCTCATTTAATCAAAATTTGCCCAACATTTAGGTAGCCAATATTTTAACATAGTCATTAGCCAATGTCTATTACCGTAAAGTAAAAGGCCCGACTACACGCACATGCACATATTCTAATTTGCACAAGCAAGCATGTTTGTTAAGCCGGCAAAACGGTATACCATGCAGATGGCTTGCACAAATGTTTAAGAGAAAATGAGATCCGAGAAACTTTTGAACATTAGCAGTCTTATTCCAAAAAAATATTTTAGTACTGGGTTAAGTTTAGGAGTAAGAAGTCCAGGTTTGTTACAATATTCTAGTTAATACCAGCACTAAAACGTGTGCTTATTACAAAACGCAGACTACCCGAGGACCAGTTAATACCACAGAATACTTTACTCCTAGGTTAATACCAACGTTAGTATTTTTTTTTTTGGAGTTTATGGCCTGGTATCTAGACCTTTAGGCCAAGTCTTAAGTATTTTTATTCGGTTTATTGTAATTTCCCCACTCCTTCATAGTATACTGCTTCACAATATGTTGATGCGTCACATTGTGCAGTTCTTGGGAGATTTTGGCGGCAACTTGATCCAGCAGACAGCTGATAGTTGGCGATGGTATCTAAAGGTGCCTATGCAAACAAACAGCTTATCTTGAGAATCCATCACCATCAGAGCACTTGTTTCACTGTTTCCACTAATAGTTCACATGCGTAGACACTTAATACACAAAATCGCAACACTTTTACAAATCAAAGTCCACTTCAAACCATTATTTAAACAATAATACAGGAGCAGCAAACCGCCGCCGGTAAATTTCCCGCCAAAACTCCACGTTAGTATTATATTAAATATCATTCACAGATAAAAAACAAAAAATGACACTCTATCATTCGTTCATACAGTTTTCATTCAATGCAACGTTCGGTTTCATAAAATATTAATATTATTTTCACACTTAATTATGCTTAAATAATTATCCATCAATACAAAAACATATCATACATTGTTATTTGTTTACGTTAAAATCTATTGAACAAGCACGACATATACTTTTGACGCGCTTTTGATTATATCAAGTTGTTTTCAGTTTAACAACTCTAGCGTGAAATGTAGTGAATTACAGAGGTAGGTAACGCGAGCGCGGGATTCGAGACGTTCAAAATAGTTTATATTGCAGCCTTATAATAAGTAAATTAAATTATTAATAATTAATTAAGTACTTGCTATTACAGTTATATTTATATAATAATGGAACAAAAGAAAAAACGGGGTGAAAATTGGAGTTCTGAAGAAAAAGTTAGTGAAATATCGAAATTTATTTGTCAGTACGTACCAATACTCTTATCCTCCTATTATCCTTATTTCAACTAAAAGGAATGTTCTTATTATTATAGGAAATATTACGTACACTTATTTCACAATCAGCACATATAATAGAGAATAAGTCGACAAAAACATCGGTAAATATTCAAAAAATAAAAGAGTGGAAGAATATAACTAATAAGTAAGTACTTATCTCATTTGTTATGTGTACAAATAGGTACGGTATTGTTTACGTGATTTCGTATTTTTTTTTTTAGATTTAATGAGATAACAGGTAAACGCCGTTCAGATGTTGAATTGAAATTATCTTGGAAAAGAATGAAGTTGTGTGCTAAATCAAACTTATACACATATAGGAGGGAACAATCAAATACCGGGGGTGGCGGAAAACCTCCATCACCTTCTCTTGAGGACTTGGAAATAATGTCCATTGCCCCTCATGACTTTATCGTTGAAGTTAATAATTATGATAGTGATGCAGTGGTAAATAAAATTACTTACATGTCTTACAAATTTAATTAAAATTAAAGAACTTTATTTTCCATTACTTTAGTACCTAGGTAGTGCTCTGAAATCTACTCTTAAAGCATACAATTTACAATCCAAAATTATTTTCCGAATATTCAATAAATTTAATATACTTAGTAACAATTTAACATAAATTTCTTTATAATTAATTATAATCAAAATTGAAATGTCACAAATTCATATATAGTGATCTATATAATATCATAACACACATGTTACTAGATTATCTACACAGTCCGATTATAATTTTCTATTTTTGTCTATTAGGTATTATAATTAATAATTTATTAAATTACCTTTTGTCTTGGATCATAATAATATTTCTACAACATAGAAAATACCTGATTCAATAAAGGGCAAAATAGAGGTGACAGGTGACAGGAAAACATGTTAATAAATGTTTTAATGATTTATTTTAGGATCCAGTGACTGTGGCTACAACATCAAAAGAAGTTGCTGACCCTAAGCCTCGCCTTAATTTTGAAAACACAGACACAGCTATAGTTAAAAATGTAGAAAATCCAGAACCCAATGTTGTATATGTGCAAGGTAAATAATACTGATTGAATATTTATTAAAAAGCAAAATATATTATTATTATAGTTACAATCATATGCATACAAGTTTGTAAATATTATAAATGTTAATTTTCTAAAACTGTTATATTTATATTAATTTTTAGAGATAGATCCAACTACAGATACAGAAGAAAGTGCCAAAATGGTGAAAATAACCAACAATAAAGATATTATTACTAGGGGTATAACAAAAATTAAAAACAGGAAAAATAGCTTGCAAAATAGGTATGTTGAAAAAATTACATAGTCTGATACATTACATACTTTTTAAAA
Organism: Parnassius mnemosyne; assembly: GCA_963668995.1. Lineage (NCBI taxonomy): Eukaryota > Metazoa > Arthropoda > Insecta > Lepidoptera > Papilionidae > Parnassius > Parnassius mnemosyne. The sequence goes on from CAVLGL010000095.1 coordinate 6,183,513, forward strand.
TGTGAAAATTAGTATTTAAACACTGAAAATTGTTTCATGTTTTCAAATATTAAAAGCAAAGTTTAATATGAATTGATTTAAAAATAATTAAAAAATATTTCTTTAATTGGTGTACAAGGTTAAGTGCACTTATTGTGCCTCATTGTTTTAGATGGACTAAATATGCTTGACTTATGTAATTTATAATATAATTAAGATATTTTTTTTTAAATTTTATAATTTCTTGTTGTATCTTGTTGTTTCTCCATAAGTGATATAAGTTTGACCTTGTTGGTAGTTATGATTTTTGACATTGTTCTGTACTTCTGTATGTATTAAAAATTGACTAGCATTGCTTATTTTATTTTCAAATGCTGACATTCTGTATTATTATGACTTGTAATAATTAGGTTGCATGACAATGACAAAATATTTACTTACAGATGCATTGATTAAACATGAATCCTCATTTACAAATGATGGAACTTTATCTGTACTACCATGTTTTTTGCAAATAAAGATTTAAATACAAGAAATAAATAAATAATTTAAAGTCCTGACCTAAATATACAAATGAATAATTTATTATGCAATAATAATTGTAAAACTGACTGGGAATGCCTACCAATGGGATATTTAGTCCACCCTTAATCCCTTTTATAAAGGTGTTATAAACAATAATGTATAAATAAATTAAGAAATAAATGTAATAATTATGATAATTTATATTTAATTGTCATAAATAATGTAATAAAGATGTTTTTGATAAGAGATAAGTATTACCTATCTAAGTATAGTTTAGGAGTTGTACCTTATTATTTATACCATTAAAATATATTATATACAAGGCATAATATATTTTATATATATATATATATATATATATATATATATATATATATACTCCCTTCTAATCCGATTCTAACAACCAGGACCCAAGAATTTCTGCCATGCAAAAGTATAAATCAAGTTTACAAATGCATATTTTTGAGAAATTCTAAAGCTACTCAAACCAAGAATTACAACGAATGCTCTAGACGGAAGACAAAAATTTTGTAAAATTTTTTGTTTATTAATGTGATGAAAAATTAATAAATAATCGTTTATTTTAATTTTATTGAATTATATTTAATATATAATTGTGTTTTCATTTGTTTTACTTAAGGGGCTACTCCATGCGAACGACCTTGAGCATTTGGTGTGGCGCGCCAACTCGCTACATACAATATATATACAATATATCGCATAAGAAATATGTAAGACGCCACCTACTGTACGAACGTAGTATTTTTTCAACATCAATAAACTATTTTATGGAAATACACACAGCGTACAACGATAAATGTATTTTAATTTTTTTATTCGGTATATTAGTTGCATTTTATTAGAATTATGTATTCTCATATATTATCTAATTATGAAATTTTATAATTAATTATATATTAAAAATGAAGCATTGAAAATTGTGAGTTTAAAAGATACCTACTCACTATAGGTAAATAGATAGATAGCTCGCCTTTTGTACAAATATTTGGTGCAATAAAGAATAAATAAATAAATAGGATGTTTCGCAGATTGAGAGTAATATAGAATGAGAGTCGTGGAGGCAGTTTACAAACATAAATTGCACAAGGACAAACATCCAGACCCGGAACAATTATTTGTAGGCCTTACAAATACTTCTCCCATGCGGGATTCGAACCCGCGGCCCCCAGAGCAAAAACTGATTGCTAAGCCACTGCACCACGGAGCCGTCGCCGGGTTATAGGTAAAGTGACCATACGTCCCGTTTTGAACGGGACTGTCACTTTTCTCGGTCACCTGTCCCATTGTCCCCAAATAAAGCTCCGGGACACAAAATTTTCCCGTAACTCGTTGAATGGAAGTATTCAAAGCCAACAACCTTCAACATAATTTTTTTAATCGAATATATTTTATGTCTACCTGGTACAAATGCTCCACTAGAAAGAGTACTTTTCTATTTTGAATAAATTGTGGACGTCTGAAAAAAACACTTACGGTTCCAGTTATAAAGGCGATGTTGTTAACAAAGGTAACAATAAAAAAAACTTGCCCAGAATTTTATTCTTATTTAAAATCATCACCAACTTTATTAAAGCAAATTTAATCCACTGACAAATGTAATTAATAATTTAAAAAAATATGTTGAATTTAATAATTACCGTCTATACCGAATATAATTTTATAGTGAACACAAATTGTATAAAATTATAGTTTTTAGAGTATAAATAAACCTTAACCTTGTCCCGTTTTGAGTTAAAAAATAAATGGTCAGTTAGAGAGTCAAGTAAAAACCCCGTAATGCCGCAGATAGGCGAACTTAGAAGCCCAGGCCGAATTAGTCGCCTATAGGCCGACTTACCCGACCGGGCTTTATTAGACGACCATAGATAAAATTAAACGCCCAATTCAAACCAAACCTTACATGCTAATTGTGCTTAATTTTTATATTTGCATTTACTTCAAAGAAAATACACGCAAAATGCTTCATCGCGCAGTAAAAAACACAACAAATATATGTATAACTAATACGAAAAATTATACCCAAAACAAATAAATAATACTACCTATAAATAACCTAATAAGTAATAATATTATCGACTGATAAGATGACGTGAGCGTGTGCGCTGGCCGACGCTCTGGCTAACGACACGGGTTTCACGTTCAAGAGCACAGCGCTCACTGACTCCAGCAAGCCCGTGGGCAGTGAATACGCCCAGATTTTAAAATAATTTCTTAATAAAATCAAATTTTGGTCTTTTGAAAAAAAAAATTATAATAGCAATGTTCATTAATAAATTGCCTATCCATTGGTGTAAATCGCAAAATAAAATAATACTTACTTTACGAGGAGATGCATGTTATCAATAATTATTTCACATTTATGTGGTTTCGTTGTAAGGAGATTATATTAATATTTATACCTTTAAAAAAAATTGGATATAGCTCTTATGGAATCAAGATTATGTAGAAATATAATGTGTTTTTTATTTGTTGTTATATCTTTTAAATAAAAATTAGATAGCTCCTAAAAATCGCACAAATAACGACTAGTGCGACATTTTGCTCAACCTGCGCCTTAATGTAACATTGTTAATATTTCTAAATGTTATGTAAGTACACAAAATTTAGTTCTTTTTCCTTTTTAAATTTCAATATATTTTCATTTAAATAGAATATATATATTTACAGTCGATCAAAAGTCCACTGTTGAACATAAACATGATTATAGTTATTTGGCATAGTTTCAACGCTTGGAAAGCGGGTTGTCAACCACTGTTTTTTTTTTACTTATTTAGCTGTTATCAGGACAATGCTGCTGTTTATCTTCTTTGATGTTTCCCTATGTCGCTTTATACACCACCCATGGAATGATATGAGGTAGCAGATAATCTTACACTGCATGGTAAATTAAAATAGAATAATATAAAACATTCGTTTTTATTTTATATACCAACATATTACAAAAACAAACCCTTTGTTGATGCTTTACAACGTATATTAACTAAAACATTTTACCACCTTAACCATTAGGTAACATGATTAAGCAACCTAACCACCTAAAAAGGCCTTCCATAGATATCCTCATAGGATGACTTTTGCCATAGTTGCCACGCCTGCGTGAAAATATGCGTTATGCTGGTTGGCCGCCGCAGTTTTTTATTATTTTAAGTTTTCATCGGGAAAGTGCTGCTGCCCCATCCTCATCTTGTATTATTGCTTACGACCCGGGGTAATATCATCCCGTGTACAGACAAATTCTCTTGTACGCTACAACTTGCCGCACACAAGACACTAACTTAGCAAAACATGCAGGAAATCGCGGGAGTAGGCTCATAACCGTGTTTTGCACTACAAAACCTAAGTGGAAACCCTTTCCTTTCGAAGGTCTGTGTTCAGTGAACTGAACTTGTGATGGAATGGTATGTTAAAACATTATTGATTTTTTTTTGTAAAAACAACAAAACTCGACACAAGCTGTTCGCGCCAAATGCTAATTTCAGGAACTAACGCGAGAGGGCGCGCGGCTCGGTGCCATACCGGTTTTGACCTCGGTCGAGCGGTGGGTGTTGAGAACGCGTAAAGGCGAAGCAGTCGTCTGTCAGCGGTGCTAAAGTCAGCACACTGTCAATTTTGTTAGGGAACTCGGAATAATTAGGCGCGGATAGTAAATATTCTGTCTAGGATTTGTGACGCGCATTCCTTGCTGGAGAGCTTCCCAGGGACTCATTGTGTCCGACTCAGAATCTGTATAAGTGCATTCGACAATATTAGATAGTGCGGCCTTTGATATTCTAGAAATAACTGTTGCTACGCGAAACGGTAGTGACCTTTGATCCGGACACTCCCTGTTCATTTTGTGTGTTAGGCTTTATAACAAACGAGAGTTAGTAGCTTCTGTAAGTTAGTTAATAGTACGATAGAGTTAATGGACTGTCATCGTGACGAACGAAGAAGTGGTCCGGCGCCGAAGCAGTCTGAAGCGGTGCAGCATTTTGGAGCAGCCTGGAACTCGGCCGCTGCTGGTCGCCTATGCTTGCCAAGGCCCCATACATTCACACCTCACTGTACACTACTCGCCATCCACTATTACACATACTCACGGCCTGCCCAAGCCTTGGTGCGAAGTTAGCTTCGGATAATGATAAGTACTACGTGTTTCTAGCTTTCTCCCATATAGTTTAATGTAGTTAGAGAAATTCCACGTGGCCATAATGAGGCCCGACGTACGTCTGCTCGTGAAGTCTCCGCTGATGGGCCCCGGATGATTGAATCTTTGGAGGAGCAGCCGTAGGCCGTAACTGGTAGCTGGTAACCACTGGTAGCAGAGCGCGGTTCCGGGTTCGATTCCCCGGTCGATCCCGACCATAGTGTTTGATAAAAATTAAGCAATTCTGGTGGCAGGGAGCGTTGGTTTGATTGGGTTAATTTTGTGTCTACAATCACGCCCGTCCGTAATACGTAAAAATATTTTGTTTGTACGTAATAATAAAATTATTTTCCTTTGTTGCTTGTTGCTTGCCTTTTTTTGGTTAGTGGGTAGATTGAAAAGCCGCGCCCTAGGTTACGCAAGCGGGAGTTTTTCTAGAGATATACGTCATGTAGGTAGATGGTTATTTTTACGTAAACGGTTAATTATCGTTGTCGGATAGTTGTAGTGGATTACTTATCGAAGGGTCGATTTCCGAGCTAGGCATTTTCTGTTGATCGACCGTGATGCGTATCTTCGTTTGTACTATAATTTGTATTTGAACTAAAGAGTAGTAATTTGTATTTGCGCCATTTGAATTTAACTTGATTTGATCGCACTAGTATTTGTTATTTGTTAATTTGATTTGTGTCTTTTCTTTTGTGTTAACTTGTATTTGATTGATACGTAGTAATTCATATTTGTGTAATTTCTATTCAACGCGATTTGATAGGAACTGCATTTATTAACTGTTAATTTTTTGTTGTATTTTTTATTTGTTATCTTTGTAAATTGTGCTCGAGCCGCGTCGTAATTTGTATTTAGTAGTGATGTCATCACCCAAGCTACTAATCCGTTGCCTGCGGACTGAGTTACGCTGGGCCACAAGCGCCCATGCTTTGATAGGTCGACCGGATAGGGTCCATAACTTGATGAAGCGGTTCGAGCAGGTGGATGCTCGAAGGGCCGCAGTGCCGGAGGCTTACGCTGAGCTCGAGGATTCCGATGTGGAGAAGGGAGTCCTGGACTCCTGCTTCGCGGACTATGAGCAGTTCTTTTCGCTCACGGACGAGTTGATCGAGGCTGAAGGCAGGTATGCCGAGGAGGCGCGTGAAGTTCGGATGAGTGACCTGCCCGAGTCCTCTCGGAAGCAGCTTCAGCCGGAGCTGTTGGGACGACTCCCAACTCTGGACCTGCCAAAGTTCTCCGGGGTCCTTTCCGAATGGCTGACCTTCGTTGGTCTTTTCGACAGCCTAGTGGACGCCCGGAGTGACTTGACCCCGAGCCAAAAGATGGCGTACCTCCTGGCCTCACTGGAGGGGGAGGCCCTGGGCGTCGTCGGCCACTTGAGATTGTCGGACGACGCCTACCAGACTGCTCGGGACCTCCTAGCCAGAAGATACGCCAACGTCCGGCGAATTGCGGACGAACATGTTAAGCAGCTTCTAAGCCTCCGGCTGCTTAGTGACCGGGCCAGACTACGTCCGGACCTGTTGGATCCAGTCTTGGTGGCCTGTAATATGTTGAGGCGGCTGGATTTACCAGTGGGCGAATGGGCTTTTTTGTTGCTTCGCATCGTGCTGTCCCGTTTACCTCTCGACCTTCGAATCCATTTTGAGGAGAGGTACGGCGGGGACGAGGCCTCCTATATTCCGCCCTTCTATGACCTGCTGCGGTTTTTGGAGGAGCAGTGCCGGCAGATCGAGAACGCGACGGCGCCGTTGATGACTTACGAGCCATGCCCAGTGAGAGGCTGAATCCGCCAGGCAAGTCGTCGTCAACCCCCCCCCCCCCCCTGCTCCTATTGTCGAGCATCTGATCACCGGGTAACGTCGTGCCCGAAATTATTAGGTAAGCCATGTTAGTTAATAGTACGATAGAGTTAATGGACTGTCGTCGTGACGAACGAAGAAGTGGTCCGGCGCCGAAGCAGTCTGAAGCGGTGCAGCATTTTGGAGCAGCCTGGAACTCGGCCGCTGCTGGTCGCCTATGCTTGCCAAGGCCCCATAGAATAGAATAGAATAGAATAGAATGATTTTTATTCAATATGGATTATTACATAATACTTATTGAAAGTCATTATTTTATTTACCACTGGTTCGGAAAATACCTCTGTCCTGGGAAGAACCAGCAAGAAACCCAGCGGGACTTTTTTTTTTAAACATAATTTCACTTAACAATAATTTTTTTTTATACAATTTTAAATGAATTTTCATAGAACCAGCATGGTGGCGATCACCTTATTCCCAGGGGTTATTTTCATTCATGTATTCCTTGATATTATAATAACCCTTTTTGTATAGTTTTTCTTTAATAAAACTTTTAAACTTGTTTATTGACAAACTTTGAACATGTTCTGGGATTCTGTTGTAAAAGCGTATACATTGCCCCATAAATGAATTACTAATTCTGTGGAGTCTTGTAAGTTGTACTATGCCTATGCTTGCCAAGGCCCCATACATTCACACCTCACTGTACACTACTCGCCATCCACTATTACACACACTCACGGCCTACCCAAGCCTTGGTGCGAAGTTAGCTTCGGATAATGGTAAGTACTACGTGTTTCTAGCTTTCTCCCATATAGTTTAGTGTAGTTAGAGATTTTCCACTTTGGCCTGGAGGAGGCCCGACCTACGTTTGCTCGTCGAAACTCAGCTGAATGGGCCCCTGAGGATTTGAGCTTTAAGGGAGCAGCCGTAGGGCGTAACACAAGCAAATTTTTGTTTATTATTTAATATTTTTATTCTCAATTAATATTTAAGTACATACATAACATATTGTTATTTATTAACGATATCACACTTTGTGCTACTAGCGTCTTCACTTAGTGCCGTCGAAATCCAAAGAGTTTATTGAATGTCCAGTAAAATCGTCGATGCGCCGTTGAATACAGAATGATGATTCTGTTTTAACGCCGTTTCCGCCCGTAGTTTTTAGTCACAGAATGTATTTTCAAGAGAAATGAATTAATCATCTGAATTATAAAAGAACATTTTTTATGGTAACAATTAAGTTTTTTGTATGAATGTAAGTGCTGTGAATATAAATAAACCCATAACGGGGGAAATGGAACAATATCTGGTAACCCAGTGAAAGTACCTCCCGCCTATTTCTATCTCAAAACATACGCGAATGCTTTATGTAGTCAATCATCTATCTACGCAACGGACTCATAGCTAGGGGACCCTTCCTTATGTGACTGATTTTTATGACGATAGTGCTTGATACCCAGTTGTAGTTACCGGTTTTATCGGAAATGATATATATTAATACAAAAAATACGTATTCATGTATTATTTTAATGAAGAAATTAATTCTTTTATATTTTGACTGATAGATGTTTTCATTTTGTGAATATTTTAATAAAAATATCATATTTTTAGTCTATGTTTGACAAGTCACCGTATTTCACACTCTGCTTTATCTGTACATTGACTGTTTGACATTTGTCTCTGCAAGTCACAGCTTCAAGTAGGGATGGGCAAGGGAAAAAAAATATCGATATAAATCGAATCTATATTTTTAAACAGTATCGATATATATCGCGTGATAAATATCGATATATCGTCATCATTTGCATGATGTAAAGATAGGGTTTTATTTACTGATGGTTGGACGACGAAAAAACGATACAAAATTTTAAAATATATCGAAATTGATACGAATTCGATACTCTAAAATAAATATCGATATATCGTGATTTCAAATATCGACGATATATATCGATATTTTTATTAAAAATATCGATATTTCGATATTTTTTGCCCAAGCCTAGCTTCAAGTTCCTGTATAGGACAGTTATTATACTCTATGGCTTCAAGTTTTCGTCGTAGATAGAGGATTGATTCAAGTTTTCGTCGTAGATTGAGGAAGATACTATGTCTATGGTTTTCGTGGTGTTTTCCACAGAGTATCTTTTTATACCAAGGATAGAGTAATCAGTCGTCGATAGTGCTTGATACCCAGTTGTAGTTACCGGTTTTATCGGAAATGATATATATTAATACAAAAAATACGTATTCATGTATTATTTTAATGAAGAAATTAATTCTTTCATATTTTGACTGATAGATGTTTTCATTTTGTGAATATTTTAATAAAAATATCATATTTTTAGTCTATGTTTGACAAGTCACCGTATTTCACACTCTGCTTTATCTGTACATTGACTGTTTGACATTTGTCTCTGCAAGTCACAGCTTCAAGTAGGGATGGGCAAGGGAAAAAAAATATCGATATAAATCGAATCTATATTTTTAAACAGTATCGATATATATCGCGTGATAAATATCGATATATCGTCATCATTTGCATGATGTAAAGATAGGGTTTTATTTACTGATGGTTGGACGACGAAAAAACGATACAAAATTTTAAAATATATCGAAATTGATACGAATTCGATACTCTAAAATAAATATCGATATATCGTGATTTCAAATATCGACGATATATATCGATATTTTTATTAAAAATATCGATATTTCGATATTTTTTGCCCAAGCCTAGCTTCAAGTTCCTGTATAGGACAGTTATTATACTCTATGGCTTCAAGTTTTCGTCGTAGATAGAGGATTGATTCAAGTTTTCGTCGTAGATTGAGGAAGATACTATGTCTATGGTTTTCGTGGTGTTTTCCACAGTATCTTTTTATACCAAGGATAGAGTAATCAGTCGTCGAAATCGCTTGCAGCGCTGCCTTCAGATTTAAACCTGCACTAGTGATTGTATCTACATAACCATAAATCGTTTACATAGTATGTATAGATATTATAGGCTTTCTTCTAAGATAAACAAAAAATGAAGATAAAATTAATAAACTTCATCATGAGAATAATTATTTCTGTATAGATTCGAAATTAAATTCTCATAATGAAGTTTATTAATCTTTAACTAGACAGAGGGAAATTTAAAATAAAAATACTTTTTTTTATTTATTGCTTTTTCTTTAATCTTTTCACATAATAATTATATGCCATAACTTCATTCAAATCATCTCTATTTATGTCTATCCTCGTACCATTCATAATTTTGTTAATATTTTTACACCAAGTAAATAAAAATAAATTACATGATACATCTTCTAAAGTTTGTATAATTCCTTTTTTATGTTCATTGCAAAAAATAAAATTATAATTTATTGCAACCGAAAATATAGTTTTAATATAAGTTTTTATATTTTTGTCACATGTATGATTTCGAATAATATAAGTAACAAACAACATCTTGCATATTTGAGAAACAATTTTAGTTCAGTAGCAGGGTACGGTTAAACAACTTTTGTTTTTTATGTGTTCTCTTAATGTTATATAGGAATCCTCATTTTCTTTATTTAATAGATTTGTATTACAAACACTACATTTTTTAAAAACTTTAGTTTTGATTTTCTTTAGAACATACCCTACCACATATTGCAATTGTGCAAATACTTTGACATTCTTAATTTTTGAAAATGAAGATGTTGTTACTCATTATGTATTCATAATCAATTTGCGTTTCAGCAGCTAGATTTGACGTCAAAGAGGGACTTTCAAAAAATATATTATTCAAAGATTCAAAAACAGTACATGAATCCTGCTCACAATTTGAACCTTCTGAATGCAACCCGCTCATATTATTTATCAATAAAGAGAAGGCAGCTTCGAAACCAGCGCATGTGGGCGACACATTTCTATGCCCGTGGCTTCTAATGCTGCCAAAAAAATTTTCGAGCGGGTCCTGATTAAAGTGCCTCATCCAAAGAGACGTCAAATCATGCCGTTTTTCTAATTGATTAACAAGATATTCCATATTTTCGATTGATTGGAGCCAATTTGATATACTTGGAACAACTGTAGATTTTCCATTTTTAACAAATTTCATGGTATGTAAAACTTGCTTAGCATCACGCCAAACTTTTTTATGGATAGAGTTGGGTCTTACTGGACCTAGAAGAGCTTTCCCTGCTTTCTTTTTCGAATTTAGGTAACTACCATTTAAAGAGTCGAACAGGTTGTCGAAGAATAATATTACGTCGGCTGTGTCTTGGCATTCTTTATCAATTACTCCTTTGCCTGTAAAAATAAAAAGTAATGTGAAATGTCTCATGTGAAATAGAATGATTTGTGAGCAACAATGTTCCCATAGTAAATTTTCAAAATAAGAATGTTTACTAGGATTGAATTTTTGACTTTTTATGCTTTAAAATAGACTTATGTCATTTTGATATTATTCTCCTAAAACTTAATATATAATAAACTAAACTTAAACTGCAATGTGTAAAACACATATGATTCCTAGAGGAATCTGTGCCTACTGTTTATCAATTTATTTACATAAACACACAACTCAACAGACATTGAATAAACAGTAGAGTGGGGTGGTGATGGCGTTTTTACAGTGGATTCATGGGCAGCAGGGTTAACTTGTCAAATTGATATCAAAACAAATCATCTACTGGAATCCTCACACCACCTACCTAGCACATGGATTTATTACGGTAACACCTGTCACTTTAGAGAGGCCCATATTTAGCAGAAGACTGTTTTAATTCATGATAATGTCATGATCAATGGTATTGTTTTATAAAAGCGAGAATTTATTGTAGTCATTCAGCCTCCTTACAATTATTTATAGATACTTACTTGCTAAATATCCCATGTTAACTGCTACCGATTGACTGAATACTTGGGTTGCACATTTAACCTTCATTTTTGAATTTTTTTCTGGTATTATATGTTTATCAGATAGTTTTGGCATTAACCTTAGCCCTTGGTAGCCTGGGTCTTCTTTATACAATTGCACAATGTGCTCCCATTTTGCAGTTTTTTCCTCCTTATTTCTTAGAAGATTATTTCTTATTCCTTTTATCAGGTGGGGTGTGTCATATAATGGAATTATTTTTTTGCCATCAATTTTGAAAACTTTATGTTTTAATTCCTTATTTTTCTTCAAATATTCCTCCCTTGTTTCCTCTATGAGGTAATTTATTGCGCTGACATTGGCACACCCCTGGTCACAAATTGTTCCCATTACTTGAAACCCAGTGTTATTAAGTTTTCTTATAATATTCTTAATTTGTACGGCTAATTCGATTTTCGGTGTACTGCCAGCACAAAAAATATATCATAAAGACAAGAGCGAGGTCTGCTATTTTATTTTGTGTAGTTTCACCATTGTCCACGAATCCAGTGATTGTATCACGTCTTCTATTGTAATCAAAGTGTGGAGTAAGGGCTATCTCATCAAACAAGAGCATGCATAGTTTTTGCTTTGGCTTCATTTTTTGAGCTCTTTGTTGTAGTTCCCTGAATATATTTTCATTTAATCCTGCCTTCAGTGACGCTGTTGAGATCATTCTGCTCAATGTTAGCGGAGATGGCAGAATGAAAATTTTTCTGAGCCATCTGTATGCTCTCGGTCCCTGCTTATACAAAGCCAAAGACAAGACTTTATCTTGTTTTGTAAATCTCCGTCCCATTCCCATTTTTTTGGCTTCGCAGAACTGCATCATAATAAAAATTAAAGCAGCTACAGAACATTTTTTACTGCCTTTTGAAATGTTGTATTTTCAGAAAGTTTCAGGGCTTTCTTCAACCTTGCCTCTACAGACTCTTTAGTACGTTTCAGCTTGCACAGTTCTTTTTTTAATAAATGAGTTTCATCAGAGTGCTTCACATACAGAGGTTGTTTCATGGTTTTTCCTGTAAGTCACAAAAATTTTATTATCAAGTGTTCTTAATTAAATTGCTTCAAAAATATTATAGTTAAGGTTACTCAATAACAATTAATTAGTATACACAAGTTGTCTCACAATATACCACCAGAAATATGTTGTGGCTCACACAAACTGAATCTTTTAAGTGGCTTGAAGAAATGTGTTGTGGATATTACTGTGTCTTCCAATTTGTATTTTCTACTGAATTCAAATTCAAGAGACGGAAATCAATTCAACTGTATGTTAATTTTTATGTGTGTTACCTGTGTGTGTGTGTGTGTGTGTGCTGCCCATGTGGTTTCATATAAATTTGATTAAGGTCTGACCAAGTTTTTGAGTTATACTTAATAATTTATATTGAAGTCAGTTGTAGAAAATTTTAATTTTAAATTATATTATAACTGTTTTTAATAACTACACATACTGTAGAAGAGTCCACAATGCAGCTTGGTTATCTAGTGTTTTTTGTAAAGTAAACTTAATTTATAATTCATATTAATCTTAAGATTCATATTCAAATTGAGCCGTGGTAGCTCAGATGGTTAGCGCTCGCTGTAAGTTTCCCGGGTTTGATTCCCGCCGGCACCAATGAAATTGTTAATTGCAATTTTAAGTGATGATTTACCACATGCTCGGGGGTGAAGGAAAACATTGTGAGGAAACCTGCATGTCTGACAAATAACAAAAAAATATATATTTCGAAGACATGTGAAGTTCACCAACACGCAATTGGGGCAGCGCAGCGGTCCTTACCTTGCCCTAAAACCCTCTCAGAAATGAGAGGAGGCCTGTGCCCAGCAGTGGGACGTGTATATAGGCTTTAACTTTAATTACTATTCATATTACGGCTGAATTTGATTGTCAACTATGGTATAATTATGAGAGTAAAATTAAAATTACCTACCTTTGAACATAGGCAGACCTGTAGATGTTTTACCCGTCACATTTTGAAGATTGGCATCAAAAGTAGATGTAGATGCAACTCCTTGTTCAATATCATCAACTCGGTGTATACTAGTATTTGTGATATCTTGTAATGGTCTGTTTCTTAGTAAAAATCCTAAGACAAAATATAATAGGTTTATATAGGTTCCAAGATTAAAGACTAAGAAACTTCATCCGCATGGACCTAGGTTATATCACTGTACCGAAACAAAAAGTATCCTATCTGTTAATCCAGTACCTCATCTAATTTTCATCCTAATCCGTTCAGCCTTAGAGGCATGAAAACTGTTGAGGTGTGAAAACAAAACAAACATCTAAACATCATATTAGATATTATAATATTATTTAGCCTATCCAGAAAAGCATTCACAATTCTTTAAATATTTACGCCGCTTTTTAGCTTTAAGAGGTCTTTCTCTTGGGGCAGACTCTTCAAGCTTTTTACTATCATAATCATGTAATGAGACTTAGAGTAATGACATACTTAAGTACTTTTTAATATTTCTTTTATAGTAAACACATATAATTGTAACACATGGTAGGGCCAAACTGCAGCTATATTATGGTTGTAGCACGAATGGGTCAGCTTAACTAGGGTAGGACCATGCTTTCACAGAATACCAGCATCAAATAGCAGCTTAATACTGGTGAGTATAGAAGCCTTATTTACTCGTATTTTCAAAACTGCAATAGTGGTCTATCGTTATTTAGTTTAACATTTGGCTACTCTTTAAAAAAATAACCTTGTATAATTTACAATAAAAATACAATATATTGGATTATAATATCTTTTAATCAAACAAATTGAATAATTTCTAAGCTCAAGTTTTGTGCATTCCTTTCTCTCAGTTCCAAGAAAGACAGATTCTGTCCTCTTTTGGAACTCCCTCTTAAAATCAGAAAAGTAAGCAATCGCTACACTTTCAAAATAAAAGTTCGAGAACTTTTATAAATAAATCGGCAGAATTATCATCTCAGTAATGGTTTATTTAATCGAAAAAATAACATATTTATTTTAGGATGTGTAGTGGTGGAGTAAGGGAATCTACTACTCCATATCAAAATAATGCTGCTGCCTATCTTTTGTTTTACTTTCCCGCTGTCGCTTCTTACAATACGCAGGGGAGGATATGGGGTTGTGGATTTTCTTACTCCAAGATTAAATTCTCTTATGATGCTATTATGAGAGACTGTAGAACAGATCTTTTTCACCATAAGGAAAAAATATGTTGCAAAGACTAAAAAAAGAAGATAGCTGGAGTGCTGCATACATTTCAAGTACATCTGAAACCATGCTTAACTGCTTAAACCGCACTCAAGTACACATCTTTCTTCTTTCTTTCTTTATCAGCCCATAAAGTTCAATGATGGATTCACACATATACACCTAATAGCCTAAAATTATGCTGACAGTGGTAAATGATTATAAGATCACTCACATACACATATGCTACTAAAACTAATTTTAGATACATATGTGGATTCAACGTGGCTTCGAACCTGGGACCTCATGATCAGCAATCACACTTACGACCAGTAGACCTATGAGACAGTCATTTATTCAATATAGATTATTATTTATAATCTATATTAAATAAAAAATATAGTGAGCCGTTGCGGGACGCTTGACAGATGTGAATAATTGAAATTATTTTGTACAGTTAATATGCATAAAAGGATAATTTATGTCAGGAAATAAAAAATAATAAATTTGGAATTTTTTCAAGAAAAAGATGACTGTTTATTTAAAAAACATTTATACTCATTAAATACAAAAATTAAAAATCATCTGACTGTTTTTACAATCATATTAAACTGTATTTTTATATAAAGCAAAGTCCCATATAAATTGTTAGTATTTATTATTATTTTATTGTTTAGTTTAGTTGTACCACGTTGTAATAGAGTGGTGGATATCCTTACGCCGACACCATATGGTATTTTTGTTTAAATAAAATATATTATATGTATTTAATTTACTTTGACTGCCATGTTGGTCTAGTTGTCGTAAATTTGGTTGCTGATCATGAGATCCTGGGTTCAAAAATGGTTGAGGCGTGAAAACAAAACAGACATCTACAACCTATCTATATTTTCACATTTATAATATTACTAAGAAAATTATTTTATTGTAATAAACAAATAATACAATAATAATATATATACCTGATAAATTCAATGTTGGGACTGCATTTGCAGCAAGTCAATTACTTATTGTGTAGTATCTTGGTTCAAAATGTGCATGACAAACCCTGCGTAGCTTAAAAATTTTACTATTTTCAAGAGCAAGGATTTCACCACTAACTGCATAAACCCAAGTCCTAAATCTGTCTATATCCTTATCCGGATTGGGGAACAGGTGGAGTGTTGTATTGTCTGTGCCTGTAAATATTAATGTTGTATTGTAAGTATAATACCAATCAATATAAACAATCTAATTTAATGTAATATGTATTACTTGAGAGATCATTGTGTTTTCATGCGATGGCCAAGTCAATCTATTTGTTTAATATATAAAAGATTTTTAGTATTGATGTGGTCACTACAAGATTAGCTAATTACGTAAAAACTTAAGACAAAAGGACCCTTAAGTAAGGACTGAATAAATGAACCGATTTGGTATTACATGGATCTCACAACCTTTTACGGTAGAAGAACTGAGTTGAGAGACTTGGGGCTTAGCTTTCCATTTACCCCCATCGAGTTGGCAGTTGATACGTATTTTTACAGAAAAGTTACACTATTATAAGCACACACACAAAGTTACAATATGCGGAAGCGCGTAATTTTTGAGAAAAAAGTTATTGAAAATCAATTATTCTTGCATTGTTTATATCTAATTCTACCATAAAATAGACGCCATTTTGTAATGTCATTGTCGTCAGTAGGGATGTTGATTCTTTCCGAAAAAGGTCGATTTTTAAATCGATTCAAATCGTAAGCTGATGTATCGATTGGGGGTTGATACGTATTTTTACAGAAAAGTTACACTATTATAAGCACACACACAAAGTTACAATATGCGGAAGCGCGTAATTTTTGAGAAAAAAGTTATTGAAAATCAATTATTCTTACATTGTTTATGTCTAATCCTACAATAAAACTGACGCCATTTTTTTATTGTCATTGTCAGTAGGGATGTCGATTCTTTCCGAAAAATATCGATTTGGCTTTTTTTTACAAGTTATGTTTTTGATGGCATACATTTATTTCTCAGGAATCGCGCCCATTTTCATAAAGCGGCAAGTTGTGGGAATAATGCACTAATGAAAAAACTGTTTCAAATGGGCCACGGTGCCTGATACTTCAATAATTTTCCTTATATATAAAAGTAAAAATAGTGTAAAACTTACGAGTAGTTCCGCAATTAGGTACATAGCACTTGTGTACAGACATAGTCGACAAATACCAAATCAGAAAGCAAAAAAACAGAGGTCCAAAGTTTGTGCAGAGGTCTACAATCAAAGCTATCGTTTTCGGAGTCCGTAAGCGTGCCAGGTCAGAATTTGGAGCAGAGTAAAGTAATAAAGATACAGAATTTAGAAAAAATACGTCCATTCGCACTCGAAAGATAGAACAGAAGTAAATGTCAAAAAATTAAGATGGCGCATATGGATGGCCCTACGTTTAGTTACAGGAAAACAATGTTTTCAATCAAATTAAATGGTATTTTAAATTTTAAGTGAAAGTTGAAATGGGTCCTGTGATTATGTAAAATAAAACATAAAAGAATATATGTAAAGTGAAATACTTACTAAAATTGTTTTTTTACATTTAATTTCAGAAGTAAGGCCTAATACACATCTTGAGATTTTGCGTGAATTTGAACGTAATTATTACCGCTGTGTCACAAGCCTACAGATAAAAAAGTTTGTGTTATCTGTTTTAAATCGCTTGGATTTAAAAAAACGCCATCTATAGTCATATATCGACATATGACCGAAAATATAATACGACTAATTAGAATAGTCCATACGATAATTGGTGTACTAAGATTTTAAAGGTATGTGTGAAAAATCGGATAATACTCAATCTTCATTGTTCGGAGCTAATAAGACCGTGGTGTTTTCGTTTGGCAACTCGTTTCTAACTTTTTATTTTATAATAATTATAAAATAAAAAGTTAGATTTTCGGCCATAATTATTATGGCCGAAAATAAGAGAAAGCGGTATCAAAAATTCACGTTTGATGAAAAGGATAAACTTGTAAAGTTAATGAATACATTTAAAAATGTAATATTAAATAAAAAGACGGACGGTACAACAAATGGGTAGGACTTTCCATTGACGTCAGTGGAGTTTCGTGTTGATACGTATTTTTACAGAAAGATTACACTATTATAAGCACACACACAAAGTCTCAATATACGGAAACGCGTAATTTTTGAGAAAAGAATAATTGAAAATCAATTATTCTTGCAATGTTTATGTCTAATCTGCTAATAAAGTGGCGCAATTTTGTAATGTCATTGTCGACGTCAATAAGGATGTCGATTCTTTCCGAAAAAGATCGATTTTTTTAAATAGATTCGAATTGTAAGCTGATGTATCGATTCCCAAAAAATCGATTTCTAAAATATCGATTTTTTTTTCATGTTTGCATTTATAATGTAAATATAAATCCATTTTATGAGAAAAAAATCCCCTTCATCATAAAAAAATAAGGGGACTGATTCATAAGGATTTCTGTATCTATTTGGAGACTGCTACGTCTCCGGCGCTGCGGGAAGAGCAACCTCTACGCCTTAGCGTAACAAATCGCACGCATCCCTCCGGCAGGCATGGCAGGCATGCCTACGATTTGTTACAGCAGGCGGAGGCTGCTCCCCCTACGCGCCTCCGGCTCTATAAAACCACTCTAGGGGTAGGACAGACTCGTACCAGGTGGAGTCGGGGTCAATCAATTCGGTTCTTTGACATAAGTTGAACCTAACCTATTTTATTTGTTATCTGCCCTAATAGGTACTGTTAAATAAAACAAATTTCAATAAGAGATCATTTATCATGGTATCTTTCTTGTTTTTCATAAAATGGGTTTATATTTACATTATAAATAGAAACATTAAAAAAATATAGATATTTTAGAATTAGATTTTTTGTGAACCGATACATCAGCTTACGATTTGAATCGATTTAAAAATCGACCTTTTTCGGAAAGAATCGACATCCCTATTGACGTCGACAATGCCATTACAAAATGGCGCCAGTTTATTAGCAGATTAGACATAAACATTGCAAGAATAATTGATTTTCAATTATTCTTTTCTCAAAAATTACGCGTTTCCGTATATTGAGACTTTGTGTGAGTGCTGATAATAGTGTAATCTTTCTGTAAAAATACGTATCAACACCAAACTCCACTGACGTCAATGGAAAGCTAAGCCAATAGTTCAAATGCCATAGCATCAGGGCAATAAGTTTGTTACATATTATAATATTATATAAAAGTAAGTAAGGTATATTATTATGTTTGTGAGTTATTATTTTATCACAGTCTAAGGTGATTTCTTCCCTACCAGTGGTTCAATAGAGGGCTAGACAGAGAATCACTGCGGGACGACAAAGATAAGATGAACTAAACTGGCAGAATTTTTAATACAAAATTATTTCTGTCATTTGTATAGGTGTTGACCCACTGTATGATTATATTATATTTACACTGTGAATTTTATAATAGAATTTGTTTTGTTAAAATTTTAGTGCAATACAAGAAATGTGGAAAATATTGAAATTAAGGATGTTCGGAATAATAATGACATTGCTCCAACACTGTCATCACCAACATCATCTCAATTTATAAAGTCCACACCTATATGGAAAAGGCGACGACCAATAATTAAAGAAAATAAGGATAAAGCTGAAGTTGTTTCAACGCTATGTGGAGGTTTTAAAGATTTGAATTCTAAAAAGAATATTGTGGAGGATTTAAAAATTAAAATGTTAGAAGAAGAAATAAAATTTAAGAGAGAATTGTACCAGCTGCAGTCAGAAACAGCTAGAAAAGAATTGGAAATTAAAACTGAAGTATTGCAACCAACTAAAAGGTATATGTTTTATTCATTGGTGAAATTACTATATATATATATATATATATATATATATTTTACATAATAAATTAAATATTTATAATTTATCAAAATATTGGGTAATTTGATTTCTGCGAAATCCATATGACAAAGAAGGTCTGTCAGAAAATGCCATATTATTTATTTGTCCCCTTGTAATTAGCTCTTCCTGGTTAGGCACATCATCATTATTCACAGGCTGTTGCTCATTTCTTAATATGCATATATTATGCAAGATACAGCAAGTTATAATGACATTAATGGCATTATTTAAAGCTAAACGAATTCCAACCGCAAGTACTGGAAGCCTTCGTTTTAGCACACCATATTGCCGTTCCACCACATTTCTTGTTCTAATGTGGGCCTCATTATATTTTCGTTCTCCACTTGTTGTAGGGTTGAGATAAGGTGTCAAGAGATGAGGCTAAAAATAAAAATGTTTTTAAGTAATATTGTATATAATAATGTAATTTATATGATGTAAAATATTTCTTTTCTATTCCAGGTCATACTTTAAACTTTCAAAATGTATCAGGAATACCTAAAAATGGTTCTGCAAATAACTAGTTTAAGTATACTTTTTAATTAATTAAATATCCCTTGCCTATGCATAATCTTTTTATTATATAATAACTATTTATTTAATCAATATTTTGAGCTCTGTGATGTTATGATGTTATTGTTTGTTTGTAATTTTTGTATTTTTTTTTTTTGCAACCTACATAAGTTTTAATAAAGATTATTATTATTATTCTGGTTATTTTTTATTTTACCTTTGGGATAGTTATTATAATAAAATATATGGTAAAATATATATATATTTTATCTTGGGGATAGTGGCTATCCCTTACCTTTAAGGGATAGCCACTATCCCCAAGTAAATGGCTGTCTCCATACTCCCCTCTTTCAAACTTTCTATAAATATAGCTATTTTGGTAAATTGCTGAATCATGTGTAGAGCCTGGCCAGCGTGCAACAACATCCTGGACCAAGAACTTTGCTGATGCAATTGTTTGGACATTTATGGACATGTAGCCTTTTCTGTTTCTAAATAGTTCAGCATCATCTCCACCTATAGATATAAATAATATTTCATCAGTATTGCTTGATAGGCTACTAAGAGAGATTTAGTGAAAGGTAGTTAAATCATAATGAGGAATTTACCTGGTGACTGAATTTTTACATGTGTATAATCAATACAGCCTAGTACATTAGGGAATCTAGCTATACCATAGAAGTCTATCTTAACTCTGTCTTGGTCTCCGTTTGTATCAGGGAATATAATGAATTCTCGACGTAGGGATACAATTGCTTGAGACACTCTCTTTACTATCCGGCTGGATGTAGCCAAACTAGTACCACCCATATCAACCACAGCAAGCAAGTGATTGCCTGTGGCGTAATATCTTAAAGCTATTAATAATTGATTTATGGGTGGTATGGAATTGTTCCTGTAAAAAATATAAACTAGTAAGTTAGTAAAGTGAATCACAAACTAATCACAAAATATATTGTACCTGGTAGAGCCATGCTGCAGCTATATTAGTAGTATAGTTGTAGCACGAATGGGTCGGCTCGACCGGGGAAGGACCACGCTCTCACAGAATACCAGCGTCAAATAGCAGCTTAACACTGCTGTGTTTCGTATGGTGAGTGTAGAGAACCGGAGACCCTTTTTACTGGAAAAGAGGCATTCCATCTTAATCCTCACGGGAGACAATGCATCTGCATTTTGATTCGCAAACGAGGACAAAAGTAGATGTCTATGGGCCACAGCAACCACTTACCATCAGGTGGACTGTGTGCTCGTTTGTCACCCTATTCTATAAAATAAATAAAAAATATCAATTAAAATAGGTAGAAACTTAAGTAGATTTACCTCAAGTATCAACTTACCATGGTTACCAAAAGTTACTGTTAGGAGAGCAATAAAGGAGCCTTTTATGCTTTTACCTTTATTTCGTAGCTAGGTATAATAGGTAATAAGTGAAAAGGTAGGAACCCACCCTTTAACTTAAATATTTAATAAACTACAGTTTTAATAATATTACAGACTATGGTACATACATTAAAATTGATTACATATGTAAATAGTTAGGTACTCACCTATTATCAGGAAATTCCAATATATGTTCAATTTTTTACAACAAATATATCACTGTTGATTTAGATAACCTATATCTTCGGAAAAAATCTATTTCATCGAAATCGTTGAAATAATTTGGGCGTTTTCGATATATTTTAGGTCTTCGACTACGATTTATATCAAATGTAGTATCGGTCGTGTCTAAATTATCAAGAAAATCAAATAGATCACGGTCCATCTTGTCCTCTAGAAGTCGCTTTTACTTATGTGAAGGTTTATGGGACCAATAATCCATCTCATAAATTTAGGGGATCGTTTAGTCAGTAACGGACCCTTTAAAAATGGTGAAACGGAAACTACCCCTTAACTGGCCCCTAAATATGCTAAGGGGTCCCATAAATCTTATGCCGCCTCCACACGCTTGGTGTTTGCCACATACACCATACACGAACAAACACCGACCACATTCACCCAACACAAACACGGCATCCACACGCTCGGCGAACGTGCTAGTATATTCCGGATAGGCAAACATGACGGATGACGAGCTTAGGGCAGCGATTACTTTCGGGTTGACCTATTTTTATTTAAAAATAAGGCAATATGAATTGCTCTCAAGGTTATTGTATTGAAGATTTTACACACCATAGAATCTCAAATGAATTCTCAATTATCACTGCTATAAATTGTCTTCAGGTTCAAATAAGTTTGGTTTGAACGCTTTTATTCGTATTGCATAACTGATTATTATGTAACACGTGATTCTAAATTAATCTAAAAACAAACTTTTATGAAATTAATGCTTGACTGGGGAATCGAACACCGAACTT
Source organism: Parnassius mnemosyne (assembly GCA_963668995.1). Classification (NCBI taxonomy): domain Eukaryota; kingdom Metazoa; phylum Arthropoda; class Insecta; order Lepidoptera; family Papilionidae; genus Parnassius; species Parnassius mnemosyne. The sequence goes on from CAVLGL010000095.1 coordinate 6,205,828, forward strand.
TCGTTCGACATTATATTGAATCTATTTACTTTTAACATAGATTATCTCTTTATTCGAAGCGCCTTATACAATTTAATAGCAATATTTTCAAAACGTACAATTGTTTATTTTTTATGGAATGAAAATGATAAACTATTTTTTAAGCGTTTCGCCAAAACTAATAGTAGTAATGCATATGAGCCGTTTTCTTCATAAAATGTTTATTTTCAACAGCTTACAATAACATTACAAAGTTATTAATGCAGCTAGTCTTAGGTCTTTTCTATGAAAATGTAACGAAATTTTTACTAATCCAAGTGTATTTTATAAGTTGGTCAACTATTACTCGTTAACTTCTTGATTCTACGTAGCTGTGATAGTTTTCCTTTTAACTGCATTATATAAACTACTATTGGGAATACTTTTCACATGTCGATCTGTTAAGTTATTAGAGGGGGGGGGGGGGACACACATGACTCTAATGAAAAATAGCACTTTAAAGCTAAATATTTCACAAACGGACTCCAGAATCGAAAAGATGTTGTTCAACACCCCCAATGTTTTTGAAAGACCTATCCAACGATACCCCAGATGATAGAATACACGTAAAAAAAAAATCATCCTCCATTTACTTGTGTGGGAAGTACCCAAAATAAAAATGTTTTTTTAAGATTTTATTTCAGTTTTCTAGGCGTGGTTAATATTTATAACTGGGGCTCCTTATAAAAAGAGGTGAAATATTTGTTACCCAATAGAAACATTTATTAGGAGTGAATCACATTATTTACTGTCCATATCACAGAGTACTTTTATATACTGGGTCCATATGCGTAAGAACCGTGGAATATAGAGTAGGAGAACCATCTCATATGGGGGGAAAGTTGAAAAAGCGTCCAACTGTATAATGAAAATAGAGGTTCTAAAAGCTACCACAATAGCGCTGGCGTCTGAAAAATTACGATATGAATATAGCTATTGTAGACGGAGTGAAGTCAGCTGAATTCAAACATTTATAAACTTTCATGACTAGAGTAGTTAGTAAAATGCCAGTATACAAAACCTCAACTATTTACGTAGTACAAAACCAAGCGGATTAGACGGTCCTTTTTTATTTCTCCATCTTATTCTAATTACTTTTGGCGCTTTTTTTTAAATGTATCTATGCTACCGCAGTGCCACCCTTATTGGACGCGCTTTTATGGACACTTATTCATATACAAAGATGGTCCTCCTTCTACTTTATACTCCATGGTAAGCACAAACTAGTAAGAAGTGCTAATGCATGCGTAAGCATCATAATATTAGTCTGTCCTGTCCATATCCGTGGTCACAAACTAATAAGAAGTGCTAGCGCACCCGCGCTTACAGGCCTGCTTAACGCTGCTGTGTTTCGTATGGTGAGTGTAGGTAACCGAAGAACCTTTTTTACTGGAAACGAGGCAATACATCTCAGTCCTCACGGGTGACCACGCATCTGCATTGCAATTCGTGATCGAGGATAGTTGTAGATGTCTATGCCAACCACTTACCACTGTGGACTGTGTGCTCGCTTGTCACCCGTATCCTATAGAAAAAAAATTGTGTAACTACAAACTTTACCTCAATATCAACTAGCGACATCTGGTGAGCAGAATTTATTAGCCCTAATTAAAATATTGTAAACGTTTTGCATTGATGATTGATGAAGGCTCGCTTATTTTAAACTTTTTGATAGATAGTGCCTGCATATTTTCTGGGGCTTAAGTGTATACATTGCCCCATGATGGAATTACTGGCTCTTTGGACTCGAGTAACTTGTATAACTAACTTGTGCTTGTTTCTAGTATTTACAGAATGTACATCACTATTTTAACATAAAACTACGTTTGTTCTTGTGTACATACATTAAATTTTTAAATTTTATTTTATAATTACAATTTTTTTTTATAAGGTTTTTGGCGGCTCCGTGGCGCAGTGGCTTAGCAATAAGTCACAACGCTAAGGGCCGTGGGTTTGAATCCCGCACGGAGCAAGTATTTGTATGGCCTACAAATAATTGTCCCAGGTCTGGATGTTTGTCGTTGTAAAAATTATGTATGTAAACTGACCCCACGATACTGGAGAAAATCCTAGCGTGGAGGTAACATTTTAAAAAAAAAAACTCAAACTATCAAATATTTAATTCCTTATATTTTAGTATCAAACAATATGTTCTAACAATTTGCTTAGTAGGGAAGCAAATATAGTCTAGTATATGAATATCCTATACTAAAATATATAATTTTACAACATTTATTGCAAATTTCTACATTGTAAATTCCAATTTGAAAAAGCTAATGTATAAATTTAACATTTTCAGATAAACTGACGAAATCGGATTCTACCCTAAGAATTAGAAGTTGTTACAAAAGCATGCGAGAAAACTTAAATTTCAATTAAAGAAGTCTAGAAAAACTATAAAAGATTTTAGGACTTGTCTATCAAATGCAGAATAAATGAGTAATCAAGTAGCATTTGAGAAGGTCACCAAAAAGATGACATTTGCAGCGAAGGTTTTGTTATAGCTGTTTAGAATCATTTATTGTAAAAAATATTATTTTTGTACTTTGTTTTGTTATAGCTGTTAAGAATCGTATCTCATAAAAAATATTTTCATAGTTTGCATTGTGAAAGCTGTTAAGAATAACTTATTATAGAAATATTGGTTTCATAATTTGTATTGTCTAAGCTGTTAAGAATCATTTATTGTTAAAATATTAGTTTCATACTTTGTATTGCAAATGCTGTGTTATATGAATCGTTTATTGTAAAAATGTTAGTTTGTGTGTGGCGCAGTAAGAATATCCACCAGTCCATATCATCCCGTGGGTGCCTTAAGAGGCGACAGAGGGAAACAAATCAGAAGATGGACAGCAGTTTCTTCCTAATAACAACTAAATTTAAAAGCTGCGGTTGGCAAGCCGCTTGCCAAGCATTTCAATTATGGTAAATATCTCTTCTATGAGGCGATTGTCAAAGCTGTTATGAATAACAAGGGGCCAAGCCCTCTTTTTATTTTTCGCCAGTTATTTTGCTGTGGACTACGGTCTAGTCACAACTTCTAGTTCCTTTTCGGGCGGAACGCGTTGGTTGGTTGGCGCTCACCGCACAAGGCGTTAGCGTCTTGTGAAGCCCTGTGCCTCTCCCACATTTTTTTAAAATGTGAATGAGCAAAGTCCTTGTATCTGGTATTTTAATATAAATATTGTAAGCCTTTTCCAAGCGGGAAGGTATTAATTAATAATGAATAACGGCCTATATCTAGACCTTTAGAAAGATCAATATATTGATTATCTGATCACGTATATTATTAATTTTAATATAGTTATATTTTATAGATGGCCATTTTGTATATACAATAGAGGGGGTAGGGTTATTGTAAAAAATGTTATTTTCATATTTTGTCTTGTGAAAATTTATCGTTAAAGACATTAGTTGTTTTTTTTTTTTATAGGAGAGGGGGCAAAGGAGCATGCGGCTCACCTGATGGTAAGTGAATACCGCCGCCCATGAACAACTATTTTGGTAAATTGCTGAATCATGTGTAGAGCCTGGCCAGCGTGCAACAACATCCTGGACCAAGAACTTTGCTGATGCAATTGTTTGGACATTTATGGACATGTAGCCTTTTCTGTTTCTAAATAGTTCAGCATCATCTCCACCTATAGATATAAATAATATTTCATCAGTATTGCTTGATAGACTACTAAGAGAGATTTAGTGAAAGGTAGTTAAATCATAATGAGGAATTTACCTGGTGACTGAATTTTTACATGTGTATAATCAATACAGCCTAGTACATTAGGGAATCTAGCTATACCATAGAAGTCTATCTTAACTCTGTCTTGGTCTCCGTTTGTATCAGGGAATATAATGAATTCTCGACGTAGGGATACAATTGCTTGAGACACTCTCTTTACTATCCGGCTGGATGTAGCCAAACTAGTACCTACCACCCATATCAACCACAGCAAGCAAGTGATTGCCTGTGGCGTAATATCTTAAAGCTATTAATAATTGATTTATGGGTGGTATGGAATTGTTCCTGTAAAAAATATAAACTAGTAAGTTAGTAAAGTGAATCACAAACTATAATCACAAAATATATTGTACGTGGTAGAGCCATGCTGCAGCTATATTAGTAGTATAGTTGTAGCACGAATGGGTCGGCTCGACCGGGGAAGGACCACGCTCTCACAGAATACCAGCGTCAAATAGCAGCTTAACACTGCTGTGTTTCGTATGGTGAGTGTAGAGAACCGGAGACCCTTTTTACTGGAAAAGAGGCATTCCATCTTAATCCTCACGGGAGACAATGCATCTGCATTTTGATTCGCAAACGAGGACAAAAGTAGATGTCTATGGGCCACAGCAACCACTTACCATCAGGTGGACTGTGTGCTCGTTTGTCACCCTATTCTATAAAATAAATAAAAAATATCAATTAAAATAGGTAGAAACTTAAGTAGATTTACCTCAAGTATCAACTTACCATGGTTACCAAAAGTTACTGTTAGGAGAGCAATAAAGGAGCCTTTTATGCTTTTACCTTTATTTCGTAGCTAGGTATAATAGGTAATAAGTGAAAAGGTAGGAACCCACCCTTTAACTTAAATATTTAATAAACTACAGTTTTAATAATATTACAGACTATGGTACATACATTAAAATTGATTACATATGTAAATAGTTAGGTACTCACCTATTATCAGGAAATTCCAATATATGTTCAATTTTTTACAACAAATATATCACTGTTGATTTAGATAACCTATATCTTCGGAAAAAATCTATTTCATCGAAATCGTTGAAATAATTTGGGCGTTTTCGATATATTTTAGGTCTTCGACTACGATTTATATCAAATGTAGTATCGGTCGTGTCTAAATTATCAAGAAAATCAAATAGATCACGGTCCATCTTGTCCTCTAGAAGTCGCTTTTACTTATGTGAAGGTTTATGGGACCAATAATCCATCTCATAAATTTAGGGGATCGTTTAGTCAGTAACGGACCCTTTAAAAATGGTGAAACGGAAACTACCCCCTAACTGGCCCCTAAATATACTAAGGGGTCCCATAAATCTTATGCCGCCTCCACACGCTTGGTGTTTGCCACATACACCATACACGAACAAACACCGACCACATTCACCCAACACAAACACGGCATCCACACGCTCGGCGAACGTGCTAGTATATTCCGGATAGGCAAACATGACGGATGACGAGCTTAGGGCAGCGATTACTTTCGGGTTGACCTATTTTTATTTAAAAATAAGGCAATATGAATTGCTCTCAAGGTTATTGTATTGAAGATTTTACACACCATAGAATCTCAAATGAATTCTCAATTATCACTGCTATAAATTGTCTTCAGGTTCAAATAAGTTTGGTTTGAACGCTTTTATTCGTATTGCATAACTGATTATTATGTAACACGTGATTCTAAATTAATCTAAAAACAAACTTTTATGAAATTAATGCTTGACTGGGGAATCGAACCCCGAACTTTCGTTCGACATTATATTGAATCTATTTACTTTTAACATAGATTATCTCTTTATTCGAAGCGCCTTATACAATTTAATAGCAATATTTTCAAAACGTACAATTGTTTATTTTTTATGGAATGAAAATGATAAACTATTTTTTTAAGCGTTTCGCCAAAACTAATAGTAGTAATGCATATGAGCCGTTTTCTTCATAAAATGTTTATTTTCAACAGCTTACAATAACATTACAAAGTTATTAATGCAGCTAGTCTTAGGTCTTTTCTATGAAAATGTAACGAAATTTTTACTAATCCAAGTGTATTTTATAAGTTGGTCAACTATTACTCGTTAACTTCTTGATTCTACGTAGCTGTGATAGTTTTCCTTTTAACTGCATTATATAAACTACTATTGGGTATACATTTCACATGTCGATCTGTTAAGTTATTAGAGGGGGGGGGGGGACACACATGACTCTAATGAAAAATAGCACTTTAAAGCTAAATATTTCACAAACGGACTCCAGAATCGAAAAGATGTTGTTCAACACCCCCAATGTTTTTGAAAGACCTATCCAACGATACCCCAGATGATAGAATACACGTAAAAAAAAAATCATCCTCCATTTACTTGTGTGGGAAGTACCCAAAATAAAAATGTTTTTTTAAGATTTTATTTCAGTTTTCTAGGCGTGGTTAATATTTATAACTGTGCCAAATTATAGATTTGTAGCACCTAGGGTCTGAGCAAAATCGCGGACGGACGGACGGACATGGCGAAACTATAAGGGTTCCTTGTTGTGTAACTACGAAAGTCTAAAAACGATTAAATCAGGATATACTAATCTTATATAATTTTTTCGGATTTTATTTTGGGAATTGATGATCAATGATCCTGCTTTCACACGGGGCTCCTTATAAAAAGAGGTGAAATATTTGTTACCCAATAGAAACATTTATTAGGAGTGAATCACATTATTTACTGTCCATATCACAGAGTACTTTTATATACTGGGTCCATATGCGTAAGAACCGTGGAATATAGAGTAGGAGAACCATCTCATATGGGGGGAAAGTTGAAAAAGCGTCCAACTGTATAATGAAAATAGAGGTTCTAAAAGCTACCACAATAGCGCTGGCGTCTGAAAAATTACGATATGAATATACGAGTAGCTGTTGTAGACGGAGTGAAGTCAGCTGAATTCAAATATTTATAAACTTTCATGACTAGAGTAGTTAGTAAAATGCCAGTATACAAAACCTCGACTATTTACGTAGTACAAAACCAAGCGGATTAGACGGTCCTTTTTTATTTCTCCATCTTATTCTAATTACTTTTGGCGCTTTTTTTTAAATGTATCTATGCTACCGCAGTGCCACCCTTATTGGACGCGCTTTTATGGACACTTATTCATATACAAAGATGGTCCTCCTTCTACTTTATACTCCATGGTAAGCACAAACTAGTAAGAAGTGCTAATGCATGCGTAAGCATCATAATATTAGTCTGTGCTGTCCATATCCGTGGTCACAAACTAATAAGAAGTGCTAGCGCACCCGCGCTTACAGGCCTGCTTAACGCTGCTGTGTTTCGTATGGTGAGTGTAGGTAACCGAAGACCCTTTTTTACTGGAAACGAGGCAATACATCTCAGTCCTCACGGGTGACCACGCATCTGCATTGCAATTCGTGATCGAGGATAGTTGTAGATGCCTATGCCAACCACTTACCACTGTGGACTGTGTGCTCGCTTGTCACCCGTATCCTATAGAAAAAAAATTGTGTAACTACAAACTTTACCTCAATATCAACTAGCGACATCTGGTGAGCAGAATTTATTAGCCCTAATTAAAATATTGTAAACGTTTTGCATTGATGATTGATGAAGGCTCGCTTATTTTAAACTTTTTGATAGATAGTGCCTGCATATTTTCTGGGGCTTAAGTGTATACATTGCCCCATGATGGAATTACTGGCTCTTTGGACTCGAGTAACTTGTATAACTAACTTGTGCTTGTTTCTAGTATTTACAGAATGTACATCACTATTTTAACATAAAACTACGTTTGTTCTTGTGTACATACATTAAATTTTTAAATTTTATTTTATAATTACAATTTTTTTTTATAAGGTTTTTGGCGGCTCCGTGGCGCAGTGCCTTAGCAATAAGTCACAACGCTAAGGGCCGTGGGTTTGAATCCCGCACGGAGCAAGTACTTGTATGGCCTACAAATAATTGTCCCAGGTCTGGATGTTTGTCGTTGTAAAAATTATGTATGTAAACTGACCCCACGATACTGGAGAAAATCCTAGCGTGGAGGTAACATTTTTAAAAAAAAAAACTCAAACTATCAAATATTTAATTCCTTATATTTTAGTATCAAACAATATGTTCTAACAATTTGCTTAGTAGGGAAGCAAATATAGTCTAGTATATGAATATCCTATACTAAAATATATAATTTTACAACATTTATTGCAAATTTCTACATTGTAAATTCCAATTTGAAAAAGCTAATGTATAAATTTAACATTTTCAGATAAACTGACGAAATCGGATTCTACCCTAAGAATTAGAAGTTGTTACAAAAGCATGCGAGAAAACTTAAATTTCAATTAAAGAAGTCTAGAAAAACTATAAAAGATTTTAGGACTTGTCTATCAAATGCAGAATAAATGAGTAATCAAGTAGCATTTGAGAAGGTCACCAAAAAGATGACATTTGCAGCGAAGGTTTTGTTATAGCTGTTTAGAATCATTTATTGTAAAAAATATTATTTTTGTACTTTGTTTTGTTATAGCTGTTAAGAATCGTATCTCATAAAAAATATTTTCATAGTTTGCATTGTGAAAGCTGTTAAGAATAACTTATTATAGAAATATTGGTTTCATAATTTGTATTGTCTAAGCTGTTAAGAATCATTTATTGTTAAAATATTAGTTTCATACTTTGTATTGCAAATGCTGTGTTATATGAATCGTTTATTGTAAAAATGTTAGTTTGTGTGTGGCGCAGTAAGAATATCCACCAGTCCATATCATCCCGTGGGTGCCTTAAGAGGCGACAGAGGGAAACAAATCAGAAGATGGACAGCAGTTTCTTCCTAATAACAACTAAATTTAAAAGCTGCGGTTGGCAAGCCGCTTGCCAAGCATTTCAATTATGGTAAATATCTCTTCTATGAGGCGATTGTCAAAGCTGTTATGAATAACAAGGGGCCAAGCCCTCTTTTTATTTTTCGCCAGTTATTTTGCTGTGGACTACGGTCTAGTCACAACTTCTAGTTCCTTTTCGGGCGGAACGCGTTGGTTGGTTGGCGCTCACCGCACAAGGCGTTAGCGTCTTGTGAAGCCCTGTGCCTCTCCCACATTTTTTTAAAATGTGAATGAGCAAAGTCCTTGTATCTGGTATTTTAATATAAATATTGTAAGCCTTTTCCAAGCGGGAAGGTATTAATTAATAATGAATAACGGCCTATATCTAGACCTTTAGAAAGATCAATATATTGATTATCTGATCACGTATATTATTAATTTTAATATAGTTATATTTTATAGATGGCCATTTTGTATATACAATAGAGGGGGTAGGGTTATTGTAAAAAATGTTATTTTCATATTTTGTCTTGTGAAAATTTATCGTTAAAGACATTAGTTGTTTTTTTTTTTTATAGGAGAGGGGGCAAAGGAGCATGCGGCTCACCTGATGGTAAGTGAATACCGCCGCCCATGAACAACTATTTTGGTAAATTGCTGAATCATGTGTAGAGCCTGGCCAGCGTGCAACAACATCCTGGACCAAGAACTTTGCTGATGCAATTGTTTGGACATTTATGGACATGTAGCCTTTTCTGTTTCTAAATAGTTCAGCATCATCTCCACCTATAGATATAAATAATATTTCATCAGTATTGCTTGATAGACTACTAAGAGAGATTTAGTGAAAGGTAGTTAAATCATAATGAGGAATTTACCTGGTGACTGAATTTTTACATGTGTATAATCAATACAGCCTAGTACATTAGGGAATCTAGCTATACCATAGAAGTCTATCTTAACTCTGTCTTGGTCTCCGTTTGTATCAGGGAATATAATGAATTCTCGACGTAGGGATACAATTGCTTGAGACACTCTCTTTACTATCCGGCTGGATGTAGCCAAACTAGTACCTACCACCCATATCAACCACAGCAAGCAAGTGATTGCCTGTGGCGTAATATCTTAAAGCTATTAATAATTGATTTATGGGTGGTATGGAATTGTTCCTGTAAAAAATATAAACTAGTAAGTTAGTAAAGTGAATCACAAACTATAATCACAAAATATATTGTACGTGGTAGAGCCATGCTGCAGCTATATTAGTAGTATAGTTGTAGCACGAATGGGTCGGCTCGACCGGGGAAGGACCACGCTCTCACAGAATACCAGCGTCAAATAGCAGCTTAACACTGCTGTGTTTCGTATGGTGAGTGTAGAGAACCGGAGACCCTTTTTACTGGAAAAGAGGCATTCCATCTTAATCCTCACGGGAGACAATGCATCTGCATTTTGATTCGCAAACGAGGACAAAAGTAGATGTCTATGGGCCACAGCAACCACTTACCATCAGGTGGACTGTGTGCTCGTTTGTCACCCTATTCTATAAAATAAATAAAAAATATCAATTAAAATAGGTAGAAACTTAAGTAGATTTACCTCAAGTATCAACTTACCATGGTTACCAAAAGTTACTGTTAGGAGAGCAATAAAGGAGCCTTTTATGCTTTTACCTTTATTTCGTAGCTAGGTATAATAGGTAATAAGTGAAAAGGTAGGAACCCACCCTTTAACTTAAATATTTAATAAACTACAGTTTTAATAATATTACAGACTATGGTACATACATTAAAATTGATTACATATGTAAATAGTTAGGTACTCACCTATTATCAGGAAATTCCAATATATGTTCAATTTTTTACAACAAATATATCACTGTTGATTTAGATAACCTATATCTTCGGAAAAAATCTATTTCATCGAAATCGTTGAAATAATTTGGGCGTTTTCGATATATTTTAGGTCTTCGACTACGATTTATATCAAATGTAGTATCGGTCGTGTCTAAATTATCAAGAAAATCAAATAGATCACGGTCCATCTTGTCCTCTAGAAGTCGCTTTTACTTATGTGAAGGTTTATGGGACCAATAATCCATCTCATAAATTTAGGGGATCGTTTAGTCAGTAACGGACCCTTTAAAAATGGTGAAACGGAAACTACCCCCTAACTGGGCCCTAAATATGCTAAGGGGTCCCATAAATCTTATGCCGCCTCCACACGCTTGGTGTTTGCCACATACACCATACACGAACAAACACCGACCACATTCACCCAACACAAACACGGCATCCACACGCTCGGCGAACGTGCTAGTATATTCCGGATAGGCAAACATGACGGATGACGAGCTTAGGGCAGCGATTACTTTCGGGTTGACCTATTTTTATTTAAAAATAAGGCAATATGAATTGCTCTCAAGGTTATTGTATTGAAGATTTTACACACCATAGAATCTCAAATGAATTCTCAATTATCACTGCTATAAATTGTCTTCAGGTTCAAATAAGTTTGGTTTGAACGCTTTTATTCGTATTGCATAACTGATTATTATGTAACACGTGATTCTAAATTAATCTAAAAACAAACTTTTATGAAATTAATGCTTGACTGGGGAATCGAACCCCGAACTTTCGTTCGACATTATATTGAATCTATTTACTTTTAACATAGATTATCTCTTTATTCGAAGCGCCTTATACAATTTAATAGCAATATTTTCAAAACGTACAATTGTTTATTTTTTATGGAATGAAAATGATAAACTATTTTTTAAGCGTTTCGCCAAAACTAATAGTAGTAATGCATATGAGCCGTTTTCTTCATAAAATGTTTATTTTCAACAGCTTACAATAACATTACAAAGTTATTAATGCAGCTAGTCTTAGGTCTTTTCTATGAAAATGTAACGAAATTTTTACTAATCCAAGTGTATTTTATAAGTTGGTCAACTATTACTCGTTAACTTCTTGATTCTACGTAGCTGTGATAGTTTTCCTTTTAACTGCATTATATAAACTACTATTGGGTATACTTTTCACATGTCGATCTGTTAAGTTATTAGAGGGGGGGGGGGGGGACACACATGACTCTAATGAAAAATAGCACTTTAAAGCTAAATATTTCACAAACGGACTCCAGAATCGAAAAGATGTTGTTCAACACCCCCAATGTTTTTGAAAGACCTATCCAACGATACCCCAGATGATAGAATACACGTAAAAAAAAAATCATCCTCCATTTACTTGTGTGGGAAGTACCCAAAATAAAAATGTTTTTTTAAGATTTTATTTCAGTTTTCTAGGCGTGGTTAATATTTATAACTGGGGCTCCTTATAAAAAGAGGTGAAATATTTGTTACCCAATAGAAACATTTATTAGGAGTGAATCACATTATTTACTGTCCATATCACAGAGTACTTTTATATACTGGGTCCATATGCGTAAGAACCGTGGAATATAGAGTAGGAGAACCATCTCATATGGGGGGAAAGTTGAAAAAGCGTCCAACTGTATAATGAAAATAGAGGTTCTAAAAGCTACCACAATAGCGCTGGCGTCTGAAAAATTACGATATGAATATAGCTATTGTAGACGGAGTGAAGTCAGCTGAATTCAAATATTTATAAACTTTCATGACTAGAGTAGTTAGTAAAATGCCAGTATACAAAACCTCAACTATTTACGTAGTACAAAACCAAGCGGATTAGACGGTCTTTTTTATTTCTCCATCTTATTCTAATTACTTTTGGCGCTTTTTTTAAAATGTATCTATGCTACCGCAGTGCCACCCTTATTGGACGCGCTTTTATGGACACTTATTCATATACAAAGATGGTCCTCCTTCTACTTTATACTCCATGGTAAGCACAAACTAGTAAGAAGTGCTAATGCATGCGTAAGCATCATAATATTAGTCTGTGCTGTCCATATCCGTGGTCACAAACTAATAAGAAGTGCTAGCGCACCCGCGCTTACAGGCCTGCTTAACGCTGCTGTGTTTCGTATGGTGAGTGTAGGTAACCGAAGACCCTTTTTTACTGGAAACGAGGCAATACATCTCAGTCCTCACGGGTGACCACGCATCTGCATTGCAATTCGTGATCGAGGATAGTTGTAGATGCCTATGCCAACCACTTACCACTGTGGACTGTGTGCTCGCTTGTCACCCGTATCCTATAGAAAAAAAATTGTGTAACTACAAACTTTACCTCAATATCAACTAGCGACATCTGGTGAGCAGAATTTATTAGCCCTAATTAAAATATTGTAAACGTTTTGCATTGATGATTGATGAAGGCTCGCTTATGTCATGGTAGATTTTGATTCGGCATTTCTAGGAGTGCCCACAAATTTTTTAACATTTTTAATTTCTATCTGAAGTCTATACAATTTCCGCAAATTACTTCACAACATTAACTTACCTATAATCTGAAGAGAGATATAAAATTAAATTAATTTTTTTATGTGTTCCTTTTATACATTTGTTTTTTTTTTTTAACTATTATAAGGCAGCCAGATTACTACCCCACTTGATGGTAAGTGGTATTCAGTAGAAGATTCACAGTCACACACAATTAGTTTAACAAACGCCTATTCTCTCTTGCCTTGAAATAACCCACATTGTAATCAGATGGAAAGACAGATTCGGGTAAATTATCCCACTCCTTTGCTGGTTTGCTGTTTGTATTTTGATATCTATTATGATAAGGCTGACATGTACATGTAATAAATCTGTAAAAAGATTAGCTATAATTCTAACATTTACTAGAGAAAAAAAAAACAAGTCTAGGGGCTACTCTGATTGCTTGGTGAATAGGCACTGGATGACTTTAAGACACTATAAGCTCATTTATTCTGCGTAGATTGGACCAAATATTAATATTCCAAAGCTGAAGGTAGCCCGGGATAACTATAAGCCCTCGTCCACAGTGCGAGCCTAGCGCGGTTGCGACGACGGGCGCGAATTATCAAACATATTGTTACGAGCTTGGGGTTCGAGACAATTAAAAACTGCCGATTGAATTACCAAAATTGACACTTTAATTACACAACACTAATTACAATCTAAAATCACACTAATAATAAACACAGTTCGCCGTTATTTCGCTTCGAAGTATTCTCTTGTATCGCCAATTCAATACTGCCCGGTCGTGGTCTATACCGGCCTTATATAGGGCCTCAGATAGTTTCCAGAACCTTCTACTGTAGCGACATCTAGAATGTTCGAGTACATATCGGTTCCGAAATTTCTGGAAGGATCTCGACTCTCCTAGTTCTGCTACTCGACACTAGAGGGCGCTAGTGTAACTAGTGTTGCCATGTACAAGACATTAATAGTGGCGCGCAATACTTTCATTTACTCGACACTAGGGGGCGCAAGTGTAACTAGTGTTGCCATGTACAAGACATTAATAGTGGCGCGTAACACTGCCCCCTCCTAAGACATGCTCGTCCCGAGCATTATTGGCCCCATAATAACGCGCCAGTCGATCCACATGGACAATCTTAGGAGTACCTCTGGCACCTTTCTGTATCCGGTAGGTTACGTCATTGATCCTTGTCACAATCCGGTACGGTCCGTCCCATTTAGCTTGAAGCTTAGGAGATTTCCCTTTGCTGCGAACTGGATTGTGTAACCACACTAGTGAACCTTCATCAAACCCCTTGTTGTTCATTTTGCGGTCATACCGTGTTTTCATCTTCTCAGACGTTTGCTGGCCCGTCTGTCTGACGTGCTCATAAATGTCATTCATTTTGTTCCGCAAGTCATTTGCATAATCGGTTATACTGCGTGGGGCATCAGGTGGTATTCCGGTGATCAGGTCTGCAGGCAGCCGCAATTCTCTCCCAAAGTTTACGAAAGCTGGTGTCACTGATGTACTTTCGTGAACAGCGCTTCGATATGACAACAAAAACGGTTGTATGTGCCTGTCCCAGTCTCGTTGCCGTTTTTCCACAACTTTTGCTAGGTACCTCTCCAATGTCTGATTAAATCTTTCTACCATTCCATCAGATTGTGGGTGGTAAGAAGTTGTTCGTGTTTTCTGAGTACCCATAACTCGGCATGTTTCCTGGAATATTTGAGACTCAAAATTCCTTCCTTGATCGCTGTGAATCTCTAAAGGTACTCCAAAACGACAGAAGACTTCATGAACTAGTTTATCTGCAACGGTTGAAGCTTCTTGATTTGGAATGGCGAAGACTTCTGGCCACTTAGTGAAGTAATCCATCACGACCATGAAATACTTGTTACCACTTTCAGTTTCTGGAAACGGCCCCGCAACGTCAATGGCTATCCTCTCCCATGGTGCACCAACATTGTACAATTTCAATGCGCCTCTACTACGAATTTGAGGTCCCTTTACAGCCGCACAACTTGTACATTTGCGGCACCAGTCCTCGACATCGTCACGACAGTGGACCCAGTAAAACCGTTCTCGGATCTTCAGGAGAGTTCGCTTAACTCCCAGGTGGCCTCCTGAACAACCACTATGGTACACCTGTAGGACATCCGGTACTTTAGCCTTAGGGACAACCATTTGCAAATGACACCTGTCTCCCCGACCATTTTCCCATTTACGGCACAGGACTCCATCCTGAATCAGCAAGCTGTCCCATTGGGCCCAATAGCTTTTCGTGGTCGAACTCATTGCTGAGACGTCGCTCCACTTGGGCTTAGGAGCACTGGCCTTCATCCATTCCAGAATCGGCTTAATGTCCGAATCTTCCTGCTGTGCATGTTGCAGGCTGTCCTTCCATTCATTGCTGAGCTGGTCTGTCCTGAATATCCTCGCAGATACCACTTCTTTACCCTCTTGTCTAGTACAATGCTTGCAATCTTCAGGGCAAGGTCTTCTTGATAATGCATCTGCATTGCCATGAGATTTCCCGCTGCGATGTTCGATCACAAAGTCGTATTCCTGTAGTAGTTCAATCCATCTCGCAACTTGTCCTTCCGGATTTTTGAACTGCAATAGCCATTTCAGTGCAGCATGGTCAGTTCGTAAGTAGAATTTCCGCCCCAGGAGATATTTGCTAAAATGCTGCAAGGACTTTACCACAGCAAGCAATTCCCGTCTTGTGACACAATAGTTCCTTTCCGGCTTTGACAACGACTTGCTGAAGTACGCTATCACAATATCTTGATCACCATTCCGTTGAGACAACACACCGCCAAGTCCTATATCACTTGCGTCTGTGTCAACTATGAATTCCTTGCCCGCATCAGGGTACCCCAAAATAGGTGTTTTGCACAGACGGTTCTTGAGCTCCTGGAATGCAATATCGCAACTTTCATCCCAGCAGAAATGTCGCTTCTCCTCGGTTAGCTTGTGCAGAGGTTTGGCTATATCTGCAAAGTTTTTCACAAATCGCCGATAATAAGAGCACAAACCCAAAAATGCTCTAACCTGTGTCTTGTCTTTTGGGACCGGCCACTCCTTGACAGCAGCAATTTTCTCTGGATCCGTGCGGGTACCTTCTTCCGACACTACATACCCCAAAAAACTAACTTGCCGTTTGAATAGTGAGCACTTCTTTGGACTCAACTTGAGGTTGGCACTCTGGATCTTCATGAGCACGCGTTCCAGGTTTTGAAGGTGTTCCTCAAACGTACGGCCTACGATGATGATGTCATCCAAATAGACCAGACAAGCATCTCCAATTAGCCCGGTAAGTACAAGCTCCATCAACCTTTCAAACGTTGCTGGAGCATTGCACAATCCAAACGGCATGACTTTGAATTGCCACAGACCCTTTCCTGTGGAGAATGCAGTTTTCTCCTTGTCCTTAGGGTCAATTTCAACCTGCCAGTAGCCACTTTTCAGATCTAGCGTACTAAACCACTTTACGCCTGTAAGCATGTCCAGCGTGTCATCAATTCTTGGCAAGGGATAGCTGTCCTTCTTTGTAACGTCGTTCAGGCGGCGATAGTCAACACAAAACCGCATGCTGCCGTCCTTCTTCTTTACCAGCACCACAGGTGAATACCATGGACTAGATGAAGGTTCAATAACACCATCCTTCACCATTCCCTCAATCATGGTTTCCACTTCCTTTTCACGTGCTACAGGCAATCTTCTTGGCCGCTGACGAATAGGCAATTCTTGTCCCGTGTTTATTTTGTGTTGAACTAAGCCAGTCTTTCCTATGTCAGCTTCGTTTGACGAGAAAACATTGGCGTACTTGAGTAACAACTTCTTCGCCTAGACCATTTCATTCGGGGAAAGAACGCTGCGACAGTCTTCTAAAAGTGTGGTCACTATCGTTTGTCCATCCTTGCTGGGGGTCCCGGTCGATAGATATTCGCATCGACGCAACCAATCCACTTCCTCACTAGTACCAACCAATGTGCCTTTTTCTATAATCTGTTCCTGATCACAAAGGTTCAACACACGTACTCCTGAGATGTCGGTGGTTCTGACCAAGGTTCGAGCCACTTTCCATGGAAGGTCATTGTCTACCCTTTCCACGAGTACACAACGATGAGCTTGCCCAGGACTTCGAGGAAGACTAACCGGCACAATCGTTTCCGATCTCGGCGGAAGAACAATCTTCTTAAGGCTGTACACATTCCCTGGTAACGCCCCTTCCACGAAAAGTTCTTCTTGTCCACATTTCAAAACACCTTGCTTAACGTCGATCTCACAACAATTCTTCCTCATAAAGTCTAGGCCCAGGATGCAGTCGTCCATTATATCAGCCACGATGACATTATGCAGGTAGATCATGTTGCCTAGCTTCAACTCCATCTCCTTCTCTCCACGGACGGGTATGCGCTGACCGGTGGCTGTCACCAAATTAATGCGTTCTCGGTTGTATGCGGAGTCCCCAAGGAACCGACTTATAAGTTGGGAACTGACAACCGTGCGAGAGGCTCCATGGTCAGTTTACACGGCGTTCCGTTGACTTCGCCCTTGATGATTAGGCTGTTCCCATCATGGGTTTGTGAGATCGAAATCCTTGGGGCTCTTTTAACATCAGCCAGCACCCGCCCCGCAGTCTTGGCTTTTACTCGTTTCCCTGCTGCTGCTGGGCGGTGCTATTATCCGCACTACCCTCTCGAGATCGATCACCTTCCCTTTCTACAGTTCGTTTAGGGCAGCTGGATCGAAGATGGCCCCTTTCCCCACAGCCGTAGCACCTAGGGTTGTAGCCCTTATTGCGATCCTGAACTGTAGCTGCTGCAACCTCCCTGACACGGTGGGAACGATGATCCTGCCGCACGGCTTCCACCTCCAGTGCATGGGTCAGGGCGTCCTTAAGCGTCTCGTGGTGCCCGAGCCTCACAGCAGCTCTGACTTCAAGGTCGCGGATGCCGTCGATGAAAGTCTGCACCAGGTTCCCTACAATGGGCACAGGTACAGACTGGTACGCTTTTCGAACCAGCTTCTCCACCTCAAGAGCCCACTGCTGCAGGTTTTCGTTACTGCGTTGAACGCGATCTTTGAGCTGCGCACGAAAGACGTGTTCCAGGTGAGCATCGCCATATCTCGCCTCCAATGCCTCAAGGAGCTGCTCGTAAGTCACTTCCTTACCGAGCGCTTCCAAAACAGTTAAGGCCTGGTCGCGTAGGCCTAGGGTGAGAGCAGTCATGGCCTGACTTTTATCCCAGCCGTTCGCTTTCATGACAGCCTCGAACTGGATTTTGTAGGCCGACCAGGAAGAACTCCCGTCGAACGGCGGCACTTTGAATCCACGTAGCGAAGGTGTTGTAGCTACCACGGGAGCTGTGATTCCATCCCCAAGTTTGAGGTCGTCCAGCGTTTTCTTCACATCAGCCATCACGTTGTCAACCCGATTGTTCACTTGGTCGATTCGGGTTTCAGCTTCCGACAGGCGGTTGTCATGTTGAGCAACCCTATCCTTCACCTTCTTTATCTCTTTCCCGAAGGTAGCGTGAAGGTCCTTCCTGAGGAGCATCTGTTCTTCCATACCGCGCTGCAGCTGCTCTTCCAGCCGACGGGTCTGTTCCTCCTGTCGGCGGGCCTGTTCCTCCTGTCGGCGGGCCTGTTCCTCCTGTCGGCGGGCCTGTTCCTCCTGTCGGCGAGCCTGATCCTGCAGCATCATCATCAGAGCACCTAAGTCAGGTGCTGCAGATGCAGGAGCTGCTGACGGGCCAGCCTCCGTGGTTAGCAACTGGCCCTCCGACGTTTGCGGCGTTGCATTACCAAATCGTCTCTGGTCCGTCTCCTGTTGGCGTTGACTTCGGGTACGGATACCCTCCGTGTCGTCTTTAGGTAAAATCGGCATATTTGATCCCACTTCTGACACCAATTGTTACGAGCTTGGGGTTCGAGACAATTAAAAACTGCCGATTGAATTACCAAAATTGACACTTTAATTACACAACACTAATTACAATCTAAAATCACACTAATAATAAACACAGTTCGCCGTTATTTCGCTTCGAAGTATTCTCTTGTATCGCCAATTCAATACTGCCCGGTCGTGGTCTATACCGGCCTTATATAGGGCCTCAGATAGTTTCCAGAACCTTCTACTGTAGCGACATCTAGAATGTTCGAGTACATATCGGTTCCGAAATTTCTGGAAGGATCTCGACTCTCCTAGTTCTGCTACTCGACACTAGAGGGCGCTAGTGTAACTAGTGTTGCCATGTACAAGACATTAATAGTGGCGCGCAATACTTTCATTTACTCGACACTAGGGGGCGCTAGTGTAACTAGTGTTGCCATGTACAAGACATTAATAGTGGCGCGTAACAATATTATGAAACCGCCGTTTGCGTCCATAGTGTAGTGACTAAGGCGGACGCCTAGCGCGACGGGCATGAGCGAGATAGCGCGCGTAGTTTTCAAACATTCATATCCGCGCGTTGTGGCCACACTACAGGCCTAGTCAGCAAGCGATCCAATGCGCGGATGCGGGGGTATCAATATCAAACCAGTTCGGTCTTATCGCTCGGCGTAAGAGCGTCCTTAATTTTTTTTTGTTAAAAAATTTGTATCTTTTCTAGTGATTTTAGGTGATATTTTACTCAGGACGTAATGAAATGTTGACATGGACATTCGAGTACTTATACTCAAAGAATTTTCTAGGGTACAATCTCAATTCTTCATACAAATTAAAAAAATCACCATTTATTTGTCGGTTTTTATGTATTTCGTGCACACCCTCTCTAATGTTCAAAATCTCCCATCTCAGGATCGGACTGGCTAGTAGAAATACTAAATCCGCGTCCATGGTTTACAACGCCTGTAATATATCTAAGCACACCAGGGGGAGGAAAGTTGGTAGTAAAAATTTGAAGTCTAAAATGTATGGAAACAGGCTCCCTCTTAAGACGTTTCGCGAAAAAAGTTTGCCGCCATTTTTAATAAAATGTCAACAGGTACTCTATTGTCAACTAGACATGGGCAATGTGTATCACTTAAAAGAAAAGATTGATATGTATCTTTTGATCACTAGGATATGTATCACTCTTTTATATCTTTATATCCTTATGTATCAGTAGATCATGCTCGCGTTCACGACACGTATCGCATTACATTTCGTTGCTCACTCAGCGTGGCTCGCTTCGCTCAACTCAATCCTATCAGTAAGAGTGATAGATACCTATCGACCTATATATAAGACCTATAGAGCTGTTTGCATTTTGCTTGGTCGTAACATTGTGCATCTTTCTGATATATTTGGTTGCTGTTTCTTTCTAGGTATTTTTTAATCATAACAAATAGTGTTATGATCAAAAAATTAAAGTTTTTTTATTTCTCAGACATGCCGGTTTCCTCACGATGTTTTCCTTCATCGCCAAACACGTGGTAAATCAGCACTTAAAATTGCAATCAACAAT
Organism: Parnassius mnemosyne; assembly: GCA_963668995.1. Lineage (NCBI taxonomy): Eukaryota > Metazoa > Arthropoda > Insecta > Lepidoptera > Papilionidae > Parnassius > Parnassius mnemosyne. The sequence continues at coordinate 6,226,234 of CAVLGL010000095.1, forward strand.
TTCATTGGTGCCGGCGGGGATCGAACCCGGATTGCTCGCGTACTGTGAAACTTACAGCGATCGCTATTATTGTTATGATTGATAAATATTAATAGGCACTTACTCGAAAAATTTACTTACAATTTTAGTTTAAAATAATAATTAAATAAATGATTAACGTAAATAACATAGGTAGGGTATTTTTAATAATTTTAAACTAATATACCTACGGATTTGTTCGGAACCCTGGGTGCGCGAGTCCGACTCGCACTTGGCCGTTTTTTTTGGATATAAACGACTACTATTTCGGTTATAAAACTTTCTTAAAAACGATGGTTTTATAACCGAAATTAGTTTGCATTGTTTACTAAAAAATGCATAGGCAAAGTACACATAGGTACGGTTTAAACCAGTATAATACTTAAATGTTAACGTACCGCTTAATGACTTTAAGCACTATGCGCCAGTCATAGAGTTATCAATTTACCTTTTTGTGCCAACGTATTACAGTTTATAATGGTCAAACAACTCACTCTCTCCGTCTTGCCAAAGCGCGACAGAACATTCTAAATAGTGAGCTGCGAAAGAAACGTCTGTACTATGGACTTCGAAATCTTCCTGGAATGCCCAGCCACGCCGGCCGAGGTATAATAGAAAGCAGTGTGCGCAATGTGCGACACAGATGTTAGATATAAAAAGTTAAAAGATGCCTTGAGTGAATAAGTTGTAAAGATATACTGATACAGTGATACATTCGGATGCGGATGGATATAAAGATTGATTAATGGAAACGGATTGATTCATATCTTTTGTATCTATCTTTCCTGAGTTACCCATCTCTATTGTCAACATCGCCATTTTCTATGAGCGCCATTATGCATCACGTTCACGAGATTTAGTTTGTTAACCTAATAATTTTTTTTGTTCTTATTAATCTTTTTGTTACATTGCATTCATTACTGTTATTTTGTTCTACGATGTCGTCACGAAAAAAGATTTGTGTTTTTGGATGCGACGAATAAGGTAAGAAATGTTTGAAAACCTACCACTTGAAACACGCTGATAATTCAACGGGTGCGGTCAACCTTTTTAAAACAATCAAAACAAATTGTGGAAAGGTTACTTGGAATTACAATTTCACACTGTTATACTTTTTTTGTTTGCCGTGTAGTGGCGGTCAAGAATACCACTACCCCATATCCTCCCGTGGGTGTCGTAAAAGGCGACAAAGGGAAACAGGCAGGAGATGGGCAGCAGCATCTTCCTGATAATAGCCAATATTACAATAAAAAAAAAAACTGCGGTTGCCAACCCGCTCGCCAAGCGTGGCAACTATGGCAAATACCCCCCTATGAATCTAACAAAGAGACGGCCCCCAGTCCCCGGCGGCCCCGCTATTCCTGGCTACGGTGGCGACCATGGTAACGGCGGGGCAGGGGGTGCTAAGAATCTCCGGTGGAGGTTCGGTTGCCACCTTAGACGACTCGACCTGGCAACGTACAACGCACGCACCCTGAGGACTGACGAGAAGATCGTGGAGCTGGAAGAAGAGATAGACAAGTTGCGCTGGCATATTATAGGATTATCCGAAGTCCGAAGAGAGGGGGAGGACACGGTAATCCTCGAATCCGGCAACTTGCTCTATCACCGGGAGGGCGACCATCTGTCCCAAGGAGGTGTCGGATTTATCGTCCACAAGTCTCTCGTTAACAACGTTGTAAAGATCGGGAGTGTGTCGACGAGGGTTGCGTACCTTATACTCAGAATCACCAAACGGTATTCGCTGAAGGTCATACAGGTTTACGCACCAACCTCGGCACACCCCGATGGGGAGGTGGAGGAAATGTATGAGGATATCTCTAGAGCCATGCATTCCTTCAAAACCCAATATACGGTGTTGATGGGAGACTTCAATGCAAAACTAGGCACAAGAGAGAACGGTGAGCTGAAAGTAGGGAAATTTGGAATAGGGCAACGGAACCCAAGGGGCCAGCAGCTGGCCGACTTCATGGAGAAAGAGGGACTCTTTATGATGAACTCTTTCTTCCAGAAGCGGCCCCACAGGAAGTGGACCTGGTCGAGCCCCGACGGTTCGACAAAAAATGAGATTGACTTCATTATGACGACCAGACGACAACTGTTCAGTGATGTCTCCGTGATCGCGAGGGTGAAAACTGGTAGCGATCACCGAATGGTTAGAGGCACACTGAACCTAAACGTTAAGTTGGAGAGGTCTCGTCTAATGAAGTCAACGCTCCGTCCCCCTCGTGCTCTGTTCCAAAGTCCCGAAACCTTTCAGCTCGAGTTACAAAACCATTTTCAGTGCCTAGAAGACTGCAATGAAGTGGACGATATGAATGACAAGCTCGTGGAAACTGTCCATGCGGTCGGAGCTAAGTTCTGCAAGACCCGCCGCAGAAGAACACAAAAACTCTCCGATCACACTCTTAATCTCATGGCTGTTAGACGGGAGATGAAGCTACATTCTTCAACAGACTTGACAGAATACAGGCATCTGAACAGACAGATCTCCAAATGCATGCGGCGGGACTTACGCAACTTCAATACAGCTGGTATTGAAGAAGCGATCGAGCGGAACCAAGGCTCCAAAGTCTTTGCCAGAGATCTGTCTGCCAGAAAGAGCCAACTGTCAAAGCTGAAGACGGGATGTGGCAGCATCGTTTCCGGGACACCTGAGATTTTGAGTGAGATTGAGAGGTTCTATGGGCAGCTGTACACGTCATCGTTGGAGCCACACGCAAGTGTGAGTAACGATCCAAGAGCGAGTCTCATCCGACACTATTCCGAAGATATCCCGGACGTCAGTCTGAGCGAGATTAGAATGGCTCTCCAGCACCTTAAAAACGGTAAGGCCCCAGGCGAGGATGGAATTACAGCGGAGCTTCTGAAAGCGGGTGGAAGACCGGTACTTGAAGTCCTTCAGAAGCTCTTTAATTCCGTCCTCCATGGTGGCATTACACCGGAGGCGTGGAGCAGAAGTGCGGTGGTCTTGTTCTTCAAGAAAGGTGACAACGCTCTCTTGAAGAACTACAGACCGATTTCCCTTCTGAGCCGCGTCTACGTGCTGTTTTCGAGAGTCATTATGAATCGTCTCGCGCGCAGACTTGACGACTTCCAGCCTCCCGAACAAGCCGGTTTCCGAAAGGGCTTTAGCACCATAGACCACATACATACCCTTCGGCAAATTGTACAGAAGTCCGAAGAGTACAATTTGCCACTATGTCTGGCGTATGTGGACTATGAGAAAGCCTTTGATTCCGTCGAAATTTGGGCGGTGCTGCAGTCCCTTCAGCGGTGCCAAGTTGACTGTCGGTATATCGAAGTGTTGAAGTGCTTGTACAGTAGGGCTACGATGGCTATCCGAGTACAGAACCAGAGTACGAAACCTATCCAATTGCAGAGAGGTGTAAGACAGGGTGACGTCATATCCCCGAAACTCTTCACCGCTGCATTGGAAGACGTTTTCAAGCTTCTGGACTGGAAAGGATACGGTATCAACATCAATGGCGAGTACATCACTCACCTTCGATTTGCCGACGATATAGTCCTTATGGCAGAATCGCTGGAGGACCTAAGCACTATGCTCAATGACCTCGATAGTGTTTCCCAACGGATAGGTCTGAAGATGAACATGGACAAAACAAAGATCATGTTCAATGTCCATGTCACACCTATGCCGGTAGTTGTTGGGAGCACTAAGCTCGAAGTTGTTGACGAGTATGTTTACCTGGGACAAATAGTCCGACTAGGTAAGTCCAACTTCGACCGAGAGGTCAATCGACGGATTCAACTCGGCTGGGCAGCGTTCGGGAAGCTACGACACATCTTCTCGTCAGACATACCTCAAAACCTGAAAACGAAATTGTACAACCAGTGCGTGTTGCCAGTGATGACTTATGGAACTGAGACGTGGTCCTTCACTGCTGGCCGTATGAGGAAGCTCAAGGTCGCTCAGCGAGCTATGGAGAGGGCTATGCTCGGAGTTTCTCTGCGTGATAAACTTAGGAATGAGGATATCCGCAGTAGAACCAGAGTAACCGACATAGCCCAACGGATTAGTAAGCTGAAGTGGCAGTGGGCTGGCCATATAGCTCGAAGAACCGACAACCGATGGGGAAGAAAGGTTCTCGAGTGGCAGCCTCGTACCGGTAGGCGAAGTGTAGGGCGTCCCCCCACGAGATGGAGTGACGACCTGGTAAGACATGCAGGAAGTCGATGGATGCAGGTGGCTCAGGACCGTGCTTTGTGGCATTCTTTGGGGGAGGCCTATGTTCAGCAGTGGACTTGTGAAGGGCTGTAATGATGATGAATGAATGACTGTTATACTAATAGAACGTTTATTTTCAGGTGCATCTATACATAGGTTCCCTCATCCTATAAAGATGTTCCATATTTGGATGTCGAAAGTTGGAAATAGATTAGAATAGAACCAATGAAAATTTTCACTACTAAAAAGATATGGAATTACCACTTTGAATCAAATTACATAAGTATTATAAATAAAGTCATCCTTTAATCTTAACAGCTGTTCCAACTTTGTATCTTGAAGGTGAGTTTTAAATTAAAAACAATATAATTAACATGTATATGTTTAGATGGTAGAATTAGATACTGTATGTAGGTGTCACATTCATTGAATGTGTATGTGGGGGGAAAATGATTCAAACTGTTTTTTATAATGTCTATAGGGTGGTAATTTGGAATTGAGTATATACTTGGGGTGGCCACTTAAATCATATTATATCTTATACAATATAATAAGTGTACAAAATGTTCTTAAGGATTTATAAACTTGATAACTGCTGTACTAACTACTAACCTATTATTAGGTAAACTATGCTCATTTGCCCCCTTTTTGCCTTAAAAAAACCTGCAATCTTACTCTTGAAAACAATTCCGAACGATCGGAATTGAAATTATAACATTTCATACTCTTGATAGCTACTCTAGCGCTAAATTAGTTTAATATTGTGTGATGATTGTGTGAACTAATTGAGATTAGAATTTATCCAATCCGATTGTAAGCAAAATCGGTACTCTTGACACAGATATCTGTCTAGTATTGAGTTGGAATTGAAATTTAGGCAATAGCGAAACAGTAACCTTATGAAGTGTTCATATTAATTGTTTGTTTTCTGCAATTATCTTATTCATTGCGATAAAATAATGGCATGTTTAGGTTTTGTGTTTAATATTCTACGCCGTAATTTGCATTACAATTAAAATAAAGACAAAATGAGCTTCGATAATGCATTTTAAAGACTTAGTCTTTTCTATCAGGGATGATGATTTTAGGGCTAATTATTGTATTATTAAGGACTTATATATTAAGCCATAAATAAAAATCTAAATATGCAACCTCCGAGGAAAAGAATCTTCTCAGAAGACATATTACGAATAAAGTACTGTTAATCAATGTTAGCCTAAAAAAAATTAATTTACAGCCTTTATATGTCCCACTGCTGGGCTGAGGTCTATTCTCATTTCTGAGGGGTTTATTTGCGGATTTCTCATGTAGGAAGTATGAATATAATGTTAAGTTACATTAAATGTATAATTTTATAAGTATTAAAAATAAAATGATATAGATAATGTAATTTTAATAAGGATTTATTAATAAAACTATGATACAATGTTTAACCATTTATTTAATAAAGAAATATTTTAATTAATCTATCATCATTAGTATGTGTATCTGTTCTTAAATTTATTAATTTTTTTATATAACAGTGAAAACTATATTTATAATAAACCAAAAATTAGTTTCTTTTACAACAGAAATTAAAAGAAAACAAATCAATTTAAAATAACATGGAAACATTGATAAAATTTGATGTCTTATTTATTTTAAATTACAGTAATGCTATTGTTGTTGTATTGTTTGAAAAAATTAAAACAGCAATATTAATAATTGAAATTGACATTGGATCGAAATTGTTATTGGATTCAAGAGTAAGCTTGCTGATGGTTATCAGACAGACAATTATTAGATACATCATTTATTACAGCCTATACTGCCGTGGTAATCGAGAGAGCAGTATGTCAGATATTTCTTTTTTCAACCAACACCTAAGGTAACTTTTTGAAAGTTACCTTAGAACTGTTTTTTAGGAGAACAGATTTTGATGATTCTTTTTTATTTTTTTTATTTGGAAGTTGGTGCTTTCTCATCTCATAGCAAGAGTCGCTATTTATTTAAATGATATTATGGAGTGAATTTTCTATGCCCAATGTGTTCTTCTGTGCTTCTGTATAAAATTTGCCACAAAGAGAATATCTCCAGTAAAGTTTTTTTACCAGTGAAAATCCTCAAATTAAAAGAAATACCTTAACCTTGTACTAGATTTTCTGAAAGAGGCATTACGGACAAAAGGAAAAACAATTCAAAATCTGTGTCCGTTATTGCCTGCTAATTGCAGACTTTTTTGGAAAAATTTGTGTTTTAATAATAATGTTGAAAATTTAGCAAACGAGGAATAAGGCACAGAAAATTAAACACTGTAATTAAATGATAATAGTTACGATCAGTGAATGTGATAAAATGTAAGCTAGTTTTTGAAACAGAATAAGTTGGTATAATCTTCCAGGTAACACTGATTCTAAAAGTTGACTTATCAGTGATTCTTAATTATATTTAAGTATTGTTTTTCATTAAGGTGCTTTTTGGAGAAGTCCTTTTGAAACAATTTTATGTTAAAAAGCTTTTTCATGTTGTTTGTAAGTTAATGAGAATAATTTTGTGCCAAATAACACTAAACATTATAATTTTTGATCTCTATAATTAAGTCTTTAAGTTTTGCTAAAAAGTATATTTTAGAGAAGTTTTGTATTTTTAAGAATTGTTATGGCAAATAATAACAACCAATATGTAATTTTTGATCTCACTGATAAAGTTTTATAAATAAAACATGTAAGTTAACTACATTTTTGTTCTTTTCTCCACTATTTAATGCATACTGCTCATCATGTTCTAACAAAAATATAAAAATGCTACTTTTAAAAGCAATAACATCCTTTACTGTGCAATGAAATAATTTAAAAAATTAAAAACCTTAGTGAAAGGGTACTGCCCTTTCACTAAGGTTTTTAATTTTTTTACTAACTACTGTTTTACGTAGATATTTAAGTGTATTACCATTTTCTCAAAACCCCTTTCCTGACTTACTGCCCCGTCTGCATCCACATGACCATCACAGACAAATATTAATGAAGTTATAGTATATAAGAATAGTATATAATACCATAGAATCATTTTTAACACATAGATTACAAAACCTTTGTCCTGGGGGAACCAACAAGAAACCCTGTGGGACTTTTTTTTGAAGTATTGTATACAATTAGTATGAGAACAGAAACAGCATGGTAGTGATCACCCCATTGTCAGGGTTTATTTATCAATCATGTACACTTTAGTAGCATAATAAATCTTTATTAAACAATTTTTGATTAATAAAAATTTTAAACTTTTTGATAGATAAGGCCTGCATATTTTCTGGGGCTTAATTGCCCCATGATGGAATTACTGGCTCTTTGGACTCGAGGATATAACTAACTTGTGCTTGTTTCTAGTATTTACAGAATATACATCACTATTTTTACATAAAACTATGTTTGTTCTTGTGTACATACATTAAATTAAAAAAAAAAATATTTTATAATTACAAAAAATTTTTTGTATAAGGTTTTTGGCGGCTCCGTGGCGCAGTGGCTTAGCAATAAGTCACAACGCTAAGGGCCGTGAGTTCGAATCCCTCACGGAACAAGTATTTGTATGGCCTACAAATAATTATCCCAGGTCTGGATGTTTGTCCTTGTGAATTTTATGTATGTAAACTGACCCCACGATACAGGAGAAAATCCTAGTGTGGAGGTAACATTTTAAAAAAAAAACTATCAAACTGATCAAATATTTAATTCCTTATATTTTAGTAGCTAACAATATTTTCTAACAATTTGCTTAGTTGAGAAGCAAATAGAGTCTAGTATCTGAATATCTTATAGGTACTAAAATATATAATTTTACAACATTTATTGCAAATGTCTACATTGTAAATTCCAATTTGGAAAAACTAATGTATAAATTAAACATTTTCAGATAAACCGAAATATGATGCTACCCTAAGAATTAGAAGTTGTTACAAAATCATGTGAGAAAACTTAAATTTTAATTAAAGAAGTCTAGAAAAACTATAAAAGATTTCAGGACTCGTCTATCAAATGCAGAATAAATGAGTAATCAAGTAGCATTTGAGAAGATCACCAAAAAGATGACATTTGCAGCGAAGGTTTTGTTATAACTGTTTAGAATCATTTATTGTAAAAATATGTTTCATATTTTGTATTGTCAAAACTGTTTATGAATCGTTTATTGTAAAAAATATTATTTTTATGCTATGTTTTGTTAGAGCTGTTGAGAATCATGTATTGTATAAAATATTATTTTTATGCCTAGTTTTGTTAAAGCTGTTTAAAAAATATTATGTTTGTACTTGTTTTGTTATAGCTGTTAAGAATTGTATCTCATAAAAAAAAAATTCTTAGTTAGTATTGTGAAAGCTGTTAAGAATAACGTATTATAGAAATATTGATTTCATAATTTGTATTGTGAATGCTGTGTTATATGAATTGTTTATTGTAAAAATGTTAGTTTGTGTGTGGCGCAGTAAGAATATCCACCAGTCCATATCATCCCGTGAGTGTCATTAGAGGCGACAGAGGGAAACAAATCAGAAGATCGACAGCAGTTCCTTCCTAATAACGACTAAATTTAAAAGCTGCGGTTGGTAAGCTGCTTGCCAAGCGTTGCAACTATGGTAAATATCTCTTCTATGAGGCGATTGTCGAAGCTGTGTTCTGAAGAATCACTTATTTAATTAAACAAATATTATTTCATATTTTCTATTGTCAAAGCTGTTATGAATAACAAGAGGCCAAGCCCTCTTTTTATTTTTTCGCCAGTTAGATTATTAGTTGCCGGCTTTTTAAAAAGGAGTAGGCTGTTTTCTATAAGGTCCCTAAGTCGTATCGGTCCGGAAAAATCGCTGGTGGTAATCGATTCCACAAGGAAGTTGTGCGAGGAAGAAAACTTCTTCTAAATCGCACAGTGGTGGACCGCCAACCTAATATCCGTCCGGATGAGAGGTTAGCAAGTCCAACAGGGAAGGTGTATGATCCTCCACATCTGGAATCCGCGTAGGCGAAGTAACCAGTTGTGTCAGATATTTTTTCAGTTTAATATTTTGTTATATCAAAACTATGTTTATGAATAATTTATTATTAAAAAATGTTATTTTCATATTTTGTTTGTGAAAATTTATTGTTAAAGACATTAGTTTAATATTTTGTTATAATAAAGCTGTGTTTCGAATCATTTATTGTAAAAAAATATTGGATTACCGTGTAGTGACAGTCTCAGAATATCCACAACTCCATATTATCATTCCGTGGGTTTCATTGTAAGAGGTGACAGAGGGAAACACATCAGCAGGTGGACTGATCTTCCTAATAACTGCAGTTGCCAACCCACTTGCCAAGCGTGGTTACAGCTTTGGATTTATTCATAGCCGTCTAAGTTTACCCTTATGATATTAGCTTAACATTTTGTAATGTTAAAGTTTGTTATGATTCATTTATTAAAATAATGAAATTTACTATTTTTGTATAGACACTGTGTTATTAATATATAATGATTTAAACATTAGAATAAAAATATTAGTTTTATGTGTTGTATTGTCAAAACTATGTTAGATCTTTATCAATCTCCTTTATTTTCATTAAGTTCAAAAAATATAGAATAATGTACTAATTATTTGTGTTTAATTTAATTCACGTTAAAACATTATACTTAATTCCTATTTACAAATTATGAAGCACACTTTATGTATTAGGATTAATTATTAACAACCGACTATTAAATTAAACATTTGAAGCATTTAGTTACTATGCAGTTATCTTTTAAAAATGTTTCAAATGTTTAATTCACAGTTGGTTGTTGATAATTAATCCCAGTACATAAAGCGTAATGAATGACCATGAACAGAGGTGTATATGTAGAGGTGCAAGTGTTATATGCACGCACACATTCTCACAATATTGTGGCGAAACGACACCAGACGGCGCTAGTACTCCTCGGTTGACAGATTTCGCGCGAGTGGGCTCTCTTTTCCTGTATAGGACAGTTACTATACTCTTTGAAGCACACCAACAGCTCGCTCGTCACTGTGGCCACGGCACGCGCCCGCCGTCGCGCCGGCAACAGGCTCAAGTCACCGCGCATTCACTGTGGACTAACAATGGGACGTCAAACACCTCAGTCCCCTCTGCGACCATGACTGTAGACATAGGCAATGTGTATCACTTTAATGAAAAGATTGATATGCATCTTTTGATCACTGGGATATGTATCACTCTTTTGTATCTTTATGTATCAGTAGCTCAAGCTCGCGCGCACATTACATTGCACTGCTCACTCAGCGTGGCTCGCTTCGCTCAATTCAATTCTATCAATAAGTGATAGATAAGTACTTGTATTTTGCTTGGTCGTTAGTCGTTACATTGTGTATCTTTCTGATATATTTGGCTGCTGTTTCTTTCTAGGTATCTATTTGTTATGATTAAAAATTAAAATTTTCTTATTTCTCAGAATTAAAATAATAATTAGATTAATGATTAACGAAAATAACATAGGTAGGGTAGGTATTGTTTGTATTTATTTGTAGAAAATATATATTATATAATTTATCGATTTCCCTTCATACTTTTCCAGGCTTCGGACTGGCAACCTATTTACGTGCAGTTATTTCAGTTATAGTGTAAAATATTAGGTATACGCAATGACGTATTAAAAAAGATAGACAGGTTACACACTAACATTATTGTATTTTAAAGTGGCGCATGTAGTACTATATCTACGTACAGTTATTTATTGTGACACGTTGCGCTAACAAAAAGAGACAAACCTATCGTTAGAAAAACCTGCATATACATCATTAGTTGCGTATTGATTGCTGCTGAGCGCTCATTGGCGCGAGCGCGTGACATACCGATATGGCAAATGAACACACTAGTTAGCGTCAAAGTTTATATTAGCGGTTAGTATTGAAATAATAAAATCAATTATGAACAAAACATCTATATTCAAAATATTAATGAGACGTTTTTCTTGTCTCTAACAGTTGCCGTGTAATTTGTGCACCACCTAAAAACACAGGAAGGCATTTTTATCACGAATAACTAGAAGATTTACGCGCTGTAGCGAAGGTATAACCGCGACGCAAGAGCGTGCCCGACTGAATGCGAGTCGGGCAATTACCTGACTTTCGTATTGCCATTTTAGAGCGAGTATAACATATATATACTTTAAAAACATCTTAGGGTATACGTAGTTGAATTTAATAAGTAAAAATTATATTTATTATTATACGTATTTAGAAATCAGTGGCTATGTACAGTGATTTTTTGATTATTATTTACAGCATCATTTATATATATATACATTTAGTTTTTAAACATACTTATACTTATTCAAATGTCAGAGTTGCAACTTATGAATAGTAGTAGAGAGACTTTAAGCCCTATGCAACAGTCATAGAGTTATCAATTTACCTTTTTGTGCTGACGTATAACAGTTTAAAATGGTCAAACAATTCACTCTCTCCGTCTTACGAAAGCGCGACAGAACATTCTAAATAGTGAGGTGCGAAAGAAACGTCTGTACTATGGACTTTCCGAAATCTTCCTGGAATGGCCGGCCGGCTAAGGTATAATAGAAAGCACCGTGCGAAATGTGCGACACAGATGTTAGATAGAAAAAGTTAAAAGACGACTTAAGTGAATTAGTTGTAAAGATACACTGATACAGTCATACAGTGATACAGTGCTATACAACAGTCATGATGACTGTTGTATAGCACTCGAAACGTCGGGATTCAAAATATAAAAATAAGTAATAAAACGATGAAATATGTAAAATAAGTTTTATTTTCAATATCTTCATAAACAATGATGCATCGACATGCACTCATTAAAAAATATCTGCAATACCAATACAGTCAGGAAATTTAAAAGAAAATTAAAATGTACACGAATAAGTGTCCTTGAGTTTTGCGGTGAAAGGCAATTTCAAGAGTCATTTAGGATAACGTCGTTTATACAAAGACATTAAAAAAGATAAACAGGTTACACACTAACATTATTGGTGGCGCAGGTAGTACTATATCTACATACAGTTATTTATTGTGACACGTTGCACTAACAAAAAGAGACAAATGATAGGGCATACCTATCGTTAGAAAAAGATGTATCATTAGTTGCGTATTGATTGCTGCTGAGCGCTCATTGTCGCGAGTGCGTGACATACCGATATGGAAAATGAACACACTAGCTAGCGTCAAGTTTACACTAGCAGTTACTGTTGAAATAATAAAACCAATTATGAACAAAACATCTATATTTAAAATATTAATGAGACGTTTTTCTTGTCTGTAACAGTTACCGTGTAATTTGTGCACTACCTAAAATCACAGGAAGGCATTTTTGCCACGAATAACTGGAAGATTTACGCGCTGTAGTGAAACTATAGCGACGCGACGCGAGAGCGTGCCCGACTGAATGCGAGTCGGGCAATTACCTGACTTTCGTATTGCCATTTTAGAGCGAGTATGGCGTATCTATACTTTAAAAACATCTTAGCGTTTATATAACACCACTTAAGTCGATTTTCGGCAGTTGCCATAACTTTGATTTCATTGGATAAAGCTTTTTCGCGTGCTTCGATCTACCTATTGCAATCTTTACTTTTCCACCAATAAGAACGCGACATTCAAAAAATTGTGAGACGGGTAATTGCTGGACAAAGAAAACTCGTTAAGAAAACCAAATTGGGTAATACTAATAATATAAAATAAGAATCTTGTCTACTATATTTCCTTAAACAATTACATACCGTCTAAACTTAATTTAATTATTGAAACGAAGTTCCTTATCGCACGGTACGAATTAGGGTGGGGGCTAGGCCAGAAAAAGTGTAACATTTATTCGTCACGGTCCCTTTCTATATAGATCGGGCGATGGTGACAGAAAATAGTCTCCCATTTTCTCCTGCATGCCTTTTTAAAAATTGATAACTAACCTTAAAATATGAAAGATAGAGGGGTTACGAGCCCTTGCGCGCTTACACGTCATAAAGAAAATGGCTTCTCTTTGTGTAAAGAATTTTAGTATTTTTCCGTGACATTATATTGCATGCCTTTGTAATATAACGTTGGAACAAATTTAAGCTATAATAATTGATGGCATGCAATTCGCAACGGGCGACGGGGCTCAAAGGGTTACGTAGAAATGAAAAAAAAATAGAACATTTCCGTGTTTACAAATTGCATGCCGTTGTAAAAAATTAGTTTTTTTTTTATCTCAAAAATACTCTACGAAAATTGGCATGCACCCCTCGTATGACCAAGGGTGGAAAATATTAGGAAAATGTTGTGAAAATTCAATACAACTTTTCGTGATTTCAAACTGCATGCCATTTGAACAATAATTAATTTTTATAATTTATTGACATTAGCAAATTTGGCATGCACAACAGGAAGTTTTAAATTAGTGGCATGAATGACGAAAATTGCAAAAAACGCTGTTATAATTTCCGTGACTTTATTTTGCATGCCATTCAATATTTCATTACTTATTTTAAGTTGATAAAAAAATGGCATGCATATTACACAAGCCTGACATACAAAACTAAAATTAAAAAAAGTTTTTTAACGAAAATAAAAATAAGGAACATTTCCATGTTTTTTTTTGCATGCCTTTTTGTACATTGTCTGTAAATATTATTTTAAACTTCAATAACAAATGGCATGCATGTTTATTGATAAAAAATTACTTAAATAAACAAAAAAAGCGCTGCCAATACATTGGTATGTGGCTTTCTTCAAACTAAGTTATTGTTTCTATTATTAAGTACTCGGGTTTACTTTATTAAATAACTGAAATATTTTATATAGTATATTGTCAAAAAGTCACGTAAAATAAAAAATTGTTTTTTTTGGTGATTTTGAAATGCTTGTAATTTTTTATGAAACTTTCATTATTATTAAAATACGATGGTGTTATTTAATACGCATGCCATTTTCGATATATACTTAAAATAATATGTTTTTATGAAATGCAAAACGAAATGCAAATTAAAAACACGGAAATGTTTCATATATTTTATGAAACTTTCATTATTATTTAAAATACGATCGTGTTATTTAATACGCATGCCATTTTCGGTATATACTTAAAATAATGTTTTTATGAAATACAAAACTGCATGCAAATAAAAAACACGGAAATGTTTCATATATTTTATGAAACTTTCATTATTATTTAAAATACGAAAATTCTACTCAAATAATACTACATTCATATAAATTATGACTGTATTGTTATTAGATAAAGTACATGTTTATTGTGGACACCAGCTTTTTTACATTAATAAAGACATAATTTGATAAAAAATTGTTTTACTTCAAGCAAACTGCTTCTCTGCCGTTGCATATTTAAATGATTCCTTACCTAAATTACAAGCATTTTGTACCCTAAATTATCTGGATGTGAAAACAATAAACTAGGTTTCTTCTCTCCTGAAAAGTTAGCGAAATTGACTTGCGCGGTGTTGTAATATTAATTAACAACTATAAGACTTAAATAGAGGCAAAACGTAAAAGGTGACAAAAGATGGGCAGCAGCATCTTCCTATTAACAACTCTGTACGAGCATGAAATGCAACGTACAATTGTCAAGTCATCATTTCACAACTTGACCTCTTTTACATATTTCCACGGCAATTGTATTATAAAATCAGTTTGCTTATAGCCATCAAGAGCGCTACGTGTACTCATTATTATCAGTAATTCTAGTCTTAATAATTTGTTACTTATTCAAAATATATTTTATCAGACTTATCAAGCGTTATCAGTTTATCATCCCCTTAGTGTCGGTACAACCCCGAACAAACTCAAAATAATAATAAACTGCAGTTGCTAAATCTCCTGTCAAGCATGGCCATAATGTCAAAACCTGTTTATGAGTTATGAGGCAATCTGGGGGAGGCCAATAATGGTATAATGTTATTAATAAATATCATTAAAATTTACAAATGTTTAAATAAAACGTATGTACCTCATTCACACATTTCTTCAAAAAATTTATTACACAAATTTATTTTTTAAATCAAATATGAACCAAGTTTAGATTAACACCAGCACCTTTGATATTCTTAATTACAATATTAAGTGCTAAATGACTGCTCAATTGGCGGTGAAAGAAAACATAGTGAGGACACCTACATGTTAGAGACAAAATATTTTGGGGACATGCAAGATCTCACATGCATTGATGCGGCATTAAGGACTAGTTGCTTTCTCTTAGCCCTCCCAGTCCTCTCAGAAATAAGAAAAGCCCAGCTGTTCCACCTATAAAACTGATATTTACTTACAGTTAAGAATCTAACAAGCAGTAAAATTTAAATTTTTGTACAACTTCAATAAAATGAAAACATCATCAATGTGGTCCAAGTCAATTAAATACGCATTATTAAGGATAACTCAAAAACTACTAGTCAGATATTGATCAAATTTATATGGGACCACATGAGAAACACCAGCTTTCAAATAAAACAGAATCATAAATATCAGTTTACCTGGACAAAATTCTGAGGTAACACACATAAAAAAAATAGTCATATTAAATACCTCTCCTTCTTTTGAAATTGGTTGAAAATATTCATACTTAAATAAACTTATATTTCTAAATAAGAATCACTAAACATTGTTTACATTTACAGAGAATTCAATGGAAACAGGCATTGGTCTGCTCACTCTAATCATAGAAAATCTTTCTCAAAACTATGTTAACTTGACATAAAATTCATCTTACAAATACATTTCATTTTGTGCTTTTAGCAACTGCTAACATTTCCTCTGCAGTGAGTGGTTTTCGAAGTTTCTTGTCAATTTTGTCTTCTTTAAGCTGTACAACTATATGCTGTGCATTTCTTACATTTTTCTTTAAATTCTCTATCCTTGTTTGTCTTTCCAAAATATCTGCCGCAAAATTGTCAACTTCCTTCTTCATAATATCTACATCTATGTTGAGAATCTTACTCATAGGTTTGAATCTGAGGTTAGATAGGGTTTCGAGTTGTAAATTAAGCATTTTATTCTCCATAAGTGATGATTTTTGTTCGTATTCTACACACATTTTTCCAAATCTTTTACGAGATTCAACGACCACGTTCATAAGATTTTCGCATTTCTCCTCCAACGTGATGTCTTCTGAATCTAAAACATCATAATTAATTATATCTATGTATGTCACTATTGATTTAAATGTTTAATTTGTAGGTCATGAATAAAGTCTCACCCATTTTCAAAACAAACGCTTCTTGTCTTCTCTACATTTGTAAGGAAGATTCACTTTATAACTCTGTTTTTATACTTTTTTCTAGTTTTTAATAAATTTCTTACAGTTTATCTATGTAGTTTAAATATACTAGTATACTACGCAATTTAAATGTTTATCTTGTAGTTTGTACATATTCATTTTTAATTTTTAATATAAAATTCGTTTTCGTTCATGGAGTATAGAGTAGAAGGAGGACCATCTCTGTTAGTCTCAGGGGGAGGAAAGTTGGTAGTAAAAATTTGAAGTCTAATGGCTCCAGTACACGTTGGCCGAGCGCGCTTGGCGAGCGCACTCGGCAGATTTTTGTGGTGCCGTTCACACGTTGGCGTGTTTCATTCTGCGTTGGTAGCTAGATGATGATGGACGTTAGGGCAATCGCAGCCGCTGTCATATACTTATACAGCGCTTCACTCTTCTCAGAGTGAACGAAAAAAAAACTACACATACAACAATAATCCCAGTTTGTCCTTTTTAGGGTTCCGGCCTCAAAAGGAAAAAAGAAACCTTTATAGGATCTACTAGCTGACACGTGCCCGCTTCGCTGGGGGTTTTTTTCAAAATAAATGATAGCCCAAAAGAAGCCCCTACGCTACATTATCCCTGAGCAACATAAACGCAGGGATAATTTATAATAATATTTATCATTAGGTAGGTACTCTGAAATCGCAACTAAACATGTATTATTTAATGCAGTTAGGCAAGTTAAGTAAATACCAGAGTAAGTACTCTAGTTTTATTTTTATGTTGCTCATGTTTGGGGTTCCATATGACTGATTCATTGTGAGAATCAATCAATGAACAATGAATCAATATTTCACTCCATAATTATTAAATCGTAATGTGTTGGTATGCATATTACTAAACATTAAAAATATATTATATTGAATTATTTATTTTTTCATAATATATAATATTTATTTATATATATATATACATGCGTATATATATATATGTATATATATATATATATATATGTATATATATATGTGTGTGTGTGTATATGTATATATTTGTATTGTATATGTATATTTATGTAAGTGCACACTTTGACTACCTCTACTTCCTTCAACTATCCTTCCATAGGCCTGCTGGAAGAAATTTCATCATGGAATAGGCAGTGCCTTTGTACATAATTATGTTTTTACGATTTTCCTATCAAATTATGTGTGTACATAAACTGTTAAATAAATAAATAAATATTTCCTCATTAGTCCATGTCGCCATGTTGAAACAATTTTATTAAGCCGACACTACAGTCTACTCCGACGCGTAACTATGAACTGAACACTCGGCCAACGTGTGAACACTGTTTGCGGCTTGCGCCAAATTCCTTTGATTTGTGCACGGAAAACCGACACTATACGGCTCGTCGGCGAGCGTTGGCCGCAAACGCCAAATATGTACAAAACGGCCGGGTTGGCTATAGATATCCGGTACTTGATTTTAGTTATGTTTTCAACTTAGGAGGCTTGTCAGGGTTAAGCATGAACATTTTAAACTGTTTTTGAATGTTGGAAATGCGTTTTTAATTAATTATGACAAAAATAAATTTCAATAAAAATTCCGTATAACGAAACGCAAATATGACAATTTTGTATAGTGTTATGAGATTAGATGTCAAAAACAGATGCAAAAAGTGTGAATCGGAACGGTTGTTGACGGCCATGTTGTCGGCAACCGTAAATGTCAAATATAATATATTATCTATGATGTCAAATGTAAATTGTCATTCCGTTTCTCTAGTAGTCACGCGAATGTTCTTTTTTGTGCTTAGTGCTGTGTTTTCCCTGTTTTTTCGACGACTTCTGCTCTGTTTTTGGACTTCTTTGATTGCCCTTACGTTTGACCTTGGCTTTGTTTCTGGTTTTGATTGGATTGCATTACTTTGGACTTTGGCTTGCTTACCGGACCTGAGAATGAGCGATTACGAACCCGTAGCGGGGCCTTCTTCGGCATCTGACGCTTTACTCGAGGAACCATCACACATCGACGAAGACTTCTCTGACGACGGCGACTATGTGAAGCGTCGACTATACGTGTCTGAGATTATGTTCATGTGGAATCTGTCGGATATTGTGCGTGAACTTGGAACGAACGAGCAATGTGTTCGATATAGTGAGGATGAAGGGCTGGTCCTAAAGAACCGAAAGTGCGGCAAACATAAAACTAATATGAAAATTTCATACTCAAGTGGCTGCAAATCGCTTGGTACTTTCATATGTGCTAAAGCATCCTGTAAGGGGAAAGCTGGAGGCAGTGGAGTTAAAATCTCACGACGACAAGGGACTTTTTTTGAAAATGTAACTCTTGATATGCCCCACATATATTACCTCATATATGCATATTCACAAGGATGGTCTTATAATCAAACAATCCATGAAGACCCATATAAACGACAGAGACAACAATGTTTAAGCCCAAATACAATATGTGATTGGTACAATTACTGCAGAGAGGTAGTTGTTATTTACTACCTCGAGAAACAGAATCAGTTTACTGGAAAGATTGGTGGCCCTGGTAAAATTGTACAAATTGATGAGAGCAAATTTGGAAAACGAAAATACAATAAAGGTTGATGGATGATTATGTTTACACCTTTTTTTGTCATACTAAATGTCTAATATTAATTTTATTTGTTATAGGACGTCACATCGAAGGCCACTGGGTGCTCGGTATGATAGAAGATGGGTCTGAGGATCTCAGACTAGAGGTGTGCCCGGACAATATTAGGTCTGCTGAGGTACTGGTGCCGCTTATACAGAGACATGTGGCGGCGGGTACCACAATTCATACTGATTGTTGGCGGGCATATGATTGTTTGGCAGAACACGGGTACACACATAAAAAAGTTAACCACTCAGACCCAGACAATCCATTTGTGGCTGAAGATGGGACTCATACACAACGAATTGAGTCGCAGTGGAGAGCAGTGAAGAGGTTTTTTAGAAAACAAAATTATAACAATTCTCAAAGTTTTACAGACGTGATAGTAGAGTATTTGTGGAGACGAAATGTAGAAAAGTTTAAAAAGGATCCATTCAAAGAAATTATGCGAGCAATAAAGCATGTGTATAAAATAAATTAAATAATTAAAATTACATTGTTTCATTTACCACTATCATAGCAGAGTTTAGGGAAACCTGACTTTAGATAAGATAGATCGAATTTGTACTAAAACTGACTCAGAACACCCCGACTCCACGTAGTCTTGTCTGCCCTACCCCTAGAGTGTTTTTTAAAGCCGTAGGCGCGGAGGGAAAGCAGCCCCCGCCCGCTGTAGCAAGCCGAAGGCGACCAATAAGCCGAAGCTGCGGAGGTGAGCATGGGGGCCTGCGATTTGCTACGCAAGGGCGATGGGGCTGCATTTCCCGTAGCGCCGAAGCCGTTACAGAAGTAACTTTGTGTCAATATTCCTATGTAAAAAAGTGAGGTTATGATTTTACAAAAGAAATTATTACTCATAAACTATACATTTCCGCAAGCGGGGAAGGGTAGGGGGGCTTCCCCTGACCCCCCCCCCCTCCCCCTCCCATCCTCGTAGGCGAGTACCGGATGTCTATAGTTTAACCAAAATTCCTTATAGACAAGATATCAGTGTTCATTAATCATAATAATAGTCATTTCTAACACGCATATAATATCTTCACCTATAATTATGTGAAAAAAATTTGAAAGTTAAATTTCACCAACTTTTATGTTCCCGATGGTGCGGAAATTTTTCATATACGTAAGTTTAGATAAAAATAAGTAACCTCATTCTAAATCCAATATGACAGACTCCCAAAGATGAAGGACTAGATATTTTTTTGTGCATTCCAATTATATGGATATCAAATAAAAGGCTTTGCCGAGAAGAATACCAAAAATAAAAATAAAAGTGAAGCGTGTTTTTGTTTTTTTTTTTTTCTCAAACTCGCTCTCATAAATTAAACGTTTTCAAATGTTTTTAAGGAATAATTTATATTAACTTAAATCTTACCATAGAAACTTGTGATACTTGTGTCAAACTTACGGAAGTTACAATCAAGAAATATATTTATTATGCGAATCTTAAACAATAAATATAGGGTTTAATATTTATTATAGTCCGGCCGCTGAGTTATTACCGATTTGACACATGACGAATTGACAATACTAGTGAAGTGACTGAACCAGTAACCCTAATATCATTTGGGAACAGTTTGTTTTTAAATATTCTAGTATAGTGTGTAATTAAATAAAATCAAAACAATAATAGTTAAAGACACAGGTTCTTTATTAGGTGGAGTATCCTTGATGGGCGTAAATAATTGGTCGAGGACATATCAAAATAAAACAAATTTGTAAACACTGTTACACATTTTAATGAATAGAGTAGGTACAAGATGTTTTAATAAATGACTACCTATCATTTATTAAAACAATTATTCAGACTCTGAACCAGATTCGCCAGAGCTGTCATCGCTATCAGTCACTTGTATGACAATTTCATTCTCTATAATGGTGTCCACTCTTATATCGCGTTCATAATCTTCTGTTATTAGTTTTCGAGTCTTTTCGACGACCTTGACCCAATCTTCTTTAGTTATTTTGCTGCAAGCATCTTTTAATAGACCCATCATTTTATTAGTACTGAATAGCGGAGTTGTATTATTACGAGCTGCGTAACCTGTAATGTAAACATTAAATAACGTTAATTTATTACATTAAATAAACGAAATGTTACACAATTACCTACATGTAAGGGACATGAGATATTTATTTCTTAGTTATGTATCTTTTTACTTATATACTGAATATTGGATGTTATAATAGTACAAATTATTCATATTCATAACTTATGCGATAAAAAACAATACCTTTGATTTGTGCCCATATTAGCTCAATGGCATTGTACTGGCAGTGATAAGGCGGAATTCGAAGTACCCGATGTCCATGTGCTAGAGCTATCTCATCTACTTCATAACGGACTCTTGATGTTTTATTTTCGCGTACCAACTTTACTAAGTCAGACTTTAGCATTTCGGCAGTAGTTTCAATTCCATTTTGGTGTAGCCATGCTACGAGATCAGCTTTCTTGTCGGCCTGAGTAGGCGCTTTATTCACTTGTTTCGAGTGATATGAAGCGTTGTCCATTATTATGATAGAAGGCTCTGGCAGGCTAGGTAATAATTGATTTTCGGACCAATTCGTAAAAGTGTCTGTATACATCTCGTCGTGGTAATCGGAAGTACTTTTTGACGCGAAAGCCAGCAGTCCATTTTCAAAGAAACCACTTTCAGCAGAACCGGCGTGACAAATTATCAGTCGCGATCCTTTTCCAATTGGAACCTTTGAGGTTGATGCTTTTGTTTCGTCAGTCCAAGAGCGTGACACAGTGTGGTTCTCATTTAACCATGTTTCGTCAACAAAAACGACGTTGTCCCAAGACTCGATTTTTCTGGCTTCTCTTAAAAACTCGCTCCTTTTAATTATTAAATCAAATCTTTCCATTAATATTTTCCTTTTATTCGTTTTTTTATATTCAAACCCAATTTCGTGCAATAGTTTTGACAACGCCGTTTTACCGCCTTTAAACAAGCGAGCTTCTTTTAAAGAGACCAAAAGCAAACGTCTAGTTGGAAACTCGTTCCTAGTATAATAACCATATATGTGATTTCTTATTGCATCTGCATCAAAAACATCAACACCTGTCACGGGCTTTTGTCTTCGTTTTTTCTTAGGAGTGCGTAAAACATTATCTTCACTTCCAGAAGCACCAAATTTTTCTTTATTTATATTATATAGTGTTTTTGCACCAATTCCAAGAGCTTGTGAAACCCGATCTTTCACTTGAGTGACAGGAATCAAAGGGCCGCCATTTTGTGACTCACGCTCAAAGTAATCCTGTAGCTTTAGTACAAGCTCACGACATTGACTATTCAATGTTTTTCCTCGTTTCGGCATTTTCAACAAAATTACCAAACACAAACAAAATTAATCCAATAAAGCGCAACGATAAACAGGAGAAAGCCGAGTCAAAAAACAACGGTTACACAAGAGAACGTAGTCTGTGCGCACGAGAGTACGGAAGACGACTAAACAGATTAAAATAGCGGTGGTAAGGGTGCTGCCAGAATAGTATCGCCAATTACTTAAAATAATACACCTATAACATTGCTTAATTGAGGGAGAAAATTATATTTATTAAATGTTGTTTTATATATTATGAATGTTAAAAATTATACATAATCATTTTAATTATTTATCTTTTATTTATTATTAGTCTAGTTGCTCGAAGGAATAAGTAAAATAAAAATATCCAAATATAATAAATATCATATCTATTCCAATGAATTCGGACCGAATACTATCAAGCACATCACTATGAAAACTAGACGCACGATGTAGCTTTGTACAAGCGCGCCAAAGAACAAAAAATAAATGTTTTCATATTATTTACAAACTATTTTAAGTTTTGAAACAGAGTTTATTGGAAAATTACTTGATTCTGACATTTTGACATAATGTTTTATATTAAAGAGGTATTCTAAATCATTCGGCAAATGTGTCGCTCGTGCAAGGTTATATCGATTAATTTAAGAATAATCTGTCAAATCGGTAATAACTCAGCGGCCGTACTATAGGTCTTTGTAAGTTTAAGCTGAACATTACAGTTTTTTTAACTGAGCTTTGGTAATCAATTCGGTAATTTATGTAATTTGAGATAATTATATAATTCTAGTTATAAGATTAAATGAAGGAAAAAAAAATAGTTACGATGGGAACATTAAGTACGCCATCAGTCGCGTGCAGAGTTATCTTGCGCCTTTGAGCATAGAAAATAGAGGAGATGGCAAGCCTACAAAAAAATCGTGTCAAATTAGGACAATAAATGGCGGACGCTGTAAGCTCCGCCCATTTTTTAGTGATGTGAAGTCAATCAACTTTTAAAATTTAGTAACACATTTATGTAGGTATTTTTATTTATTTTTAATATGCAAAATTATATTTTCTCTAACGATTAGGGAGGCTAGGGGAATTTCGCGTCAATTTAACCGCCAGATGATTGCTGCTCCAGTTTTATCGTTTAATTAATAGTTTGAAGACGATTTTGATACTTAATGCACGGATAGCAACTCGTGCTTGTAAGTTAAGCTAGTTGCTCTGACTTCATATTATACAGAATAAGCTTTACTTCTGGGCTAATAAGTTACTATCTAAAGCCAGGATGGTTAAACAGGATGGAGTTCTCTTTTTGAGCTAGTAGCACCCCCCACCATTTTTTTTCTACTATTCTGGCTTGTGCACCAGTTTCGTGTGGTCGTTTAAGCTAATATCTCTTGAAGTAAAAACTACTTTAGAATCGCTGTGATTTGAATATTATTATACTTTACGATAACACTTGTGGTTACAAATTATCATAAAAAATAAATTATTTGCCGTGAAATATTTTTTATGTTATATCCACCCCGCCTAGCATGGGTGATTTCTGGATTTTGGCAACAAAATCAGAAAGACCAAGTGAAGTAGACACAAAATAATAAAAATCTGCGGATACTAAACCGCCTGCCAAGCGTAGTAGCTGTGGCAAAATGCCCTATGAGGCAATCTATAGTATAGAGCTAGGTACAGCAATGAACTTTTAGAATGTAATGGATGGATGGATGGAGTAGGAAAATAAATAAATTTAAATTTTTGTTAGCAATAGAAAGTAGTTTAATAACGTAATATTTTTATAAAATACTTATCTTGTTTGTTAAGATTCTAATATACGAGTATGAATCTATTAAAAATTATTGTTAAAAAACTCCAGAACAAAAAAAAAATGTAAAATGATCATAATATGTAGGTGATACTGAGAGATAGTCTATTCCGATTTAGTTATGCAAGAATTTTTGTACCTCTAAACAATTTTGTTTGGGTTTACTGGCAGAGAATGCCTTATGAATTACCTTAACTAATAAAATGTTACCTACTTACGGATGTATTTTAAGAAGCATTAGTAATATTTACAAACAGAATTGAAATACGAGTAGTAAGTTTAGGGAGCGGTGCTGAAGCTTTTTAAAAACAACTAAATATGTTGCTGTCATTTAATTATAGTGATAAATTGAGTGCAATACTGACTTACTTAACTAAGTGATTACATTACTACGATGAGGGCCATAATGAATGAATTCTAAATGCAACCAACGGCTTTTATAAGATGGGCAAAACAAGTCTGTTGATTAAAAGTATGACACCTAGATTTGACCAGCCATAACAATTATACAGAGGAGTTACATGTTTTGAATAATATCAAAAGCTTAATCTGCACAATACGTGATCAACACTTGGTTGTAAAATTATGGCTATAACTTAAATAGTTGGTAGTTTTAGTGTGCAAGATGGAATTAATCTAGATATGTATTTATTTATGCTACAATAACTAGATATGAGAGTATTTATTTATTTATTTAGATTTTCTCGTCTCGTCTTTGCTTAACTCTTTCGATAGATGATACTTAAGTAGTCTTTTAAATGTGTGCATTGATTTTGAGTCTCTAATATTTTTAGGTAATTTGTTATATATTTGTGAATCTTCATACATTATGCATTTTTTACCGATATTTGTTCGTGGTGTTAATAATTCAATAACGTTGCTTCGCTTAAGTTTCATTTTGTGTAGTGGTATTCTCTTTGAAAAATTTGTTTGTGTATATCTTTATTAAAAAAAAATTCGTACTAATATACAATTTCGGTACTTGTATGTTTGCGATATGTTCATTACTTTAATTTGTAAAGCTTATGTCGGTATAAGATAATCAAAATGAAACAAAACTTTCAATAATTTATTTTGAGCAGTTTGTAGTATATTCTAGATTAGTTTTGGCTGCATTGCCCCATATTTCTACTAGATAATCGATTTGTGGTTTCACAATGGAATTATAAATCGTATACCTTACAGGGACTGGAAGACAGCGAGCAGAATACCCTTTATCATAGTCATTAGATATCAACTTAGATTTTATTTTTAGAACGTGCGGGTACCTAGATACTTTTCTTGATCAGTCTTATTCATTTTTATGCCTTCAATCATCAAAGGACTACAATCACCAATCTTTGTGTTTTTAGCTGCGAAAATCATATAGCTAGTTTTGGTTGTTAGAAGATTGCTCTGTAACCATTCATTTAGTGAATCCAAATAATTTTGTGCCTCCGATACAATAGATTGAATTGAGTGACCATAATGAAAAAGACACGTGTCATCAGCGTACGAGGTTACAACCCCATTTACGCCTATCTTATTAAATAGAATAGAATAGAATAATTTTTATTCAATATAGATTACAGTACGTTATACTTATTGAAAATCATTTTTTACTCTTACCACTGGTTCGCAAAATACCTCTGCCCTGGGAAGAACCAGCAAGAAACCCAGCGGGACTTTTTTTAAAAAGCACAATTTACAATATAATATTTTATACAATTGTTATAAAAACATTTAGAAACAGCATGGTAGCGATCACCTCATTCCCAGGGGTTATTATCAGTCATGTACTCTTTAGTAGTATAATAACCCTTACTAGACAATTTTAGCTTAATAAATAATTTAATCTTTTTGATAGAAAAGGTCTGCATATTTTCAGACTTTTTTTGTAAAAGCGTATACATTGCCCCATGAAGGAGTTAGTGACTCTTTGGAGATTTATTCTGATAATTAAATTTAAGCAAAACTTCCGCCATAATTTTATCAAAACAATCATTCATAGAATGTGGGGGTCTGTAAGTGATCGGTTGAACCTTCATCAAAACCACATTCACATAAAGAATTATCCCTTATCCTTAATTTGGCTAGATGTACCGGTGTGCAAGAATGACCAAAGCGAAGACGGCAAATGGTTGATGTAGTAAATTTGTTAGCTTCACGATAATGGAAAAACCAAGGTTTGTATGGGATTGTGTCTTGAACCCGAGCGTAATGTTTACATTTTATGGTTTTAGTTTGGTTCCAGAGACCTTGCCAAGATGCCATGAAGTCAGATCCTGCTAGTGAAAAGCAAGTCATGGGGGAAAATTTGATACTAAGAGAGGATACCTGTTCGTGTTGCTTTCTTAGTCAAGAAATCAGCACACTCATTACCACGTATCCCAGAATGGCCTGGAATCCAAGCCAAAACAACTTTTAGGCCTTTTTTGTGACAATTATATAATGCTTTTTTAATAAAGAGGACAGGGAAAAGATTTGATTTAGAGTGGAAGGAGCTAGAGATAATGGTTTGGAGACAGCTAAGGGAGTCAGAGAGAATTAAGGTATTTTCCAGGTTGTGAGATTCGGCATATAGAATTGCCTTTAAGATGGCAATAGATTCACCTTTGAAAACTGATGATTCAGGTGGGCACTTAAAATTTAATATTATTCTATATTTAGGGATCCAAACTGCAGAACCTACACAATCTTTGTTAGAAGTTTTTGAAGCATCTGTGTACATAATGATCCAGTCTTGCCAATTTTCTGAGATGATTTTCTTTTAGGAATTTGCTGTTAGGATCAATGGTTTTCTTGTCAAGTCCAAAGTCAAGGATGACGTTTGGATTGAAAACTAGTGTTTCGTAGGGAGTGGAGAAGAGTAAGTTGTTGCTATTTTGGAAGATTGGAGATTGAATGTTTACAAACTTTATATAGCTTTTTAAAAGACATGGTATATCTTTATGTCGCCAGTATGGGGAAATTGAAATTTGTTGGTGAAGTGAGTTTAGTATATGGAACAGCGGATGGTTATGAAGAAAACACTTTTTGAACCAGAATTTGTCTGCTAGGTACTGCCTGCGAAGAAAGAGAGGACCCTCACCACACTCGACCTGAAGAGCGTTAGTGGGGGTAGATTTCATTCCTCCTGTTATAATGCGAAGGCATTTTACTTGAATTTGATCCAAAGTTTTAAGCGCACTTTTATTGCACGGTTCCCACAAAAAGGAAGCATAGTCAAAATGGCTTCTAATCAAAGCATTATATAAAAGCTTTTGGGAGTAAGGATGAGAGCCCCACCAAGCTCCTGATATAGCGCGAATGACGTTAAGATTTTTTTCGCACTTTGAAGCTATGTAGGATATGTGGGAAATTCCAGACAATTTGCTATCTAGCATAACACCGAGGAATTTTACATGGCTCACATTGGGAATCAATGAGTCTCCAATAGAGATTGACACTTCTGGGATGAGTCTTCGCCTCGAAAATACCACGATTTTACTTTTTGGGGGGGAGATGGATAAACCATGTTCTGTAAACCATTCTTGGAGGTAATATACCGCACGAGATAATCGAGAAGAGGCGTCAGGTAAAGAATGGTCAGTAACAAAAAGAGCCAAATCGTCAGCATATTGGAGTATGTTGGACAGACAGTTTACGGATCTATCTAGATCGTGGGTATATAGGTTATACAGAAGGGGACTTAGAACAGAGCCTTGTGGAAGACCTTTGCAGATGTATCTCTCTGGCATGAAATTACCCTCTACGCGCACTAGAACACGTGTTCCTGAATAAAGGTTTGACACAAAGTTCGTTATCCTCACAGGGATGCTCAGCTGATGCATCTTATGCCTGAGCAGCGGAAGTATAACATTATCATAAGCTGCGCAAACATCTAAGAAGACACCTACAAGGAAGTTGTTTTGGGAAAATGCAAGTCTGACATTGGAAATCAAAAGGCTGAGGCTGTCAGAGGTACTCAAACCCTTTCTAAAACCAAACTGGCTTTTAGGCAAGATGCCTCTATTTTCTAGTAACCACTCTAGGCGGTTTTTGACGAGGTGCTCCATTATCTTTGATAGAGTGGATGAAATGACTATTGGACGGTAACTAGGGGCTATAGAGGGGTCTTTTCCAGTTTTATGGATAGGAATTATGATATGGGTTTTCCAGTCATCAGGAACTGCCCCTGTTGAATATATACAGCTGATTATGTCTAGGAAATATTTTTTGGATGTGGGGCCCATGTGAGTTAAAAGAGAGTACGGGATCCCATCGATACCTGGAGAGGAGTCCTTCAGATGGTTCAACACCAACTGAAGCTCTGTGAGGGAGAAGGTATCATTCATAGATTCATAAGAAAGATGGGAAGGTGGGGAGGTTACTGGGAATATCTCCTCTAACCCATGGAGGAGACAAGCTGCTACAGAAGTTGTCTATCCAAAGTGAGGGGTCAGGATTATTTATTTGGCTATCATTGAGAGAACCACGAAATCGCTTTATGTTTTTCCAAACAAGGGAGGCTGGAGAGCGAGGTGACACTCTCACAGAATAAAAGCCATGCTTTTTTCTTCTTCTCCGAGAATGTTTTTTTGGCTTGAGCGGCTATTTTTTTATAATTTATAAACTTTTCCATGGACATATTTGCAGAGTACTGTTGTTCAGCATCTTTGCGTTTTTTAACAATAGAAGAGCACTCTGCGTCCCACCAAGGAGGTGAGGAAATTTTGTTAATGGAGCTATTTTTAAGGGGGATAGATTTTGTAGCAGATTCATTTAAAAGTGAGATAAAATCAGAGTAGGCATGTTGTAAGTTAATGTGAGACACTGGAGGGAGAGAATGAGCGTTAGTTTCTATATCAGAAAGATATACATCCCAGTTGGCTTTGGACACGTTAAACTTCGAGATGCATGATTTATTCCTAGTGGGAAGGCTTCTACTGGACAAAGACAAAAGGATGGGGAAGTGGTCACTACCAAAGGTGGACGATAGAGTGTTCCAATTGATACTTGCAGCTAAATTAGCAGAGCAGAGGGATAGATCTACAACAGAATTAGGACTTTGGTAAGGGTAGACCATGCGGGTGGGAGACCCATTATTCAAAATGCAAAGGTTAAACTCATTAAAGACGTCTATTAAAAGATAGGAGAAGGAATCATTTTTATGAGAACCCCACAGTACATTGTGACTATTGAAGTCCCCAATTACAATAAAAGGAGGAGATATGCTAGACAGGATTAAGTTAAGCTCTGGGATACAGGCAGGAGTAGGATTGGAAATATATATTGACACAATTGTGACGTCCATTACTTTTACAGCTGTTGCATTAATATTCTCTTGCAGAGGTGGAAGGGGAATTGAGCAAGAGGTAAGATTTCTATTTAGAAGAATCATAGTGCCACCGTAGCCATCGCTGCGGTCGTCACGGATACACGAAAAACCAGGGATTCTGAATCTGAAACCAGGTCTTAGCCAGGTTTCCGCAATAGCAATGAATGAGGGGTTATGAGTATTTATCAAATTAGTTAGTTCAGATTACGCCCCTCCGCGTACTAGGCAGCCTTGCTGCGGCAGCCAGGCTGCGGCAGCCAGTCGAACATATTTTTTTTTTATAGGATAGGATAGGGTGACAAACGAGCACACAGTCCACCTGATGGTAAGTGGTTACTGTGACCCATAGACATCTACATCTATCATCAATAAAGACTCAAGATGCAGATGCGTTGCCACCCGTGAGGACTAAGATGGAATGCCTCTTTGCCAGTAATAAGGGTCTCCGGTTCTCTACACTCACCATACGAAACACAACAGTGTTAAACTGCTATTTTACGCTGGTTTTCTGTGAGAGCGTGGTCCTTCCCCGGTTGAGCCGACCCATTCGTGCTACAACTATACTACTAATATAGCTGCAGCATGGCTCTACCACGTGAATAATATGACGGTGTATGGGAGCCCACGCACCAAGCAGCCACGAACTCCGTTAAAAAACCGGTATGGGTATTCACGAACATCTTTAAAACAGGTATGAAATAAGCCTTTTGAGTGCCGTTCTAGAAAAAAAGGATGCATCGAATGTCTTTTAGCTTGGCGTTTTTTTACGAAATACGCACAAAATTACAAGTTCTTTTACCTCCATATCCCTCGAAGAAAGGGTCACAACTCGCCGTCCATTGGCTGCTTAGAAGTGGCTGCTCAAATATTTCGGCCGCCGCAGCCTGGCTGCGCAGCCAGGCTGCCTAGTGCGCGGGGAGCCTACTTGTTCTTGATGCTCCGACAGTTCCACTGGAGAATGTGGAGGCGATTGAATCTTATAAATTTTTGGAAGAGCATGTCAAGTTTATTTCTCACGTTAAACGGTAGGTGTATGTCGTCAAATTTGCCAATTATATCAGAGATGGAGGACACAAGGTTTTCCAGGAGATTATCATTAGGGGATAAATTAGCTTGAAGAGCATGATCATTTGGAAGGGAAGAGGTAGGGGTTCTTACAATATTGTTGTGTGCTACCTTGTCATAGCCTACCGAATTTGTAACAGGTCTAGTTGGGTTAATTCTGTAAACAGTCTTTCTATAAGATTGAGAAGCATGAGGAGCAGGGTGAATACTTGATAACTGTTGTGATGAAGTGGGTGGGCAAGGAATCCCTAAAGATGCAGCTACATCAGCGTAAGGTCTTCTAACTGCAGGAAATCGTGCAGACGCCTCTACATATGAAATATTTTCTTGGGACATGACCAGTTTAATGCCTTTTTGTCTAGTATGTTCAATGCAACTTTTATCAGTTGCCAAGTGATTAGCAGAGCAGAACAGGCATGTTGGGATATCTGTAACGCAATTATCTCCAGTGTGTTCTTTTGAGCATTTGAAACAGCGTGGCTTTGATCTGCACTGAGCCTTTACATGTCCAAAGTGACAACACTTCAGACACTGTATGGAAGGGAGTATATAGGTTTCGACAGGAATTGAGGTGTAAAAGCAGTATAAGTGAGAAGGAAGCTCTTGGCCTGAAAATGTAAGGACAACGGTTTGGGTGGCCACCCACTCAATATCATCGCCTTCTTTACTTTTCGGTGTAATCTCCTAGCCTTTATAATACTCTCCTCTACCTGGGGGAAGTTCCGACTCACACACCAACTCCTCCATGGAAATATCGGTTGGTATGCCTCTAACAACACCCATTCTGGTAACATTGAAGGTTGGAATGACTGCTGATAGTTTATATTTAGCAAGAAAGGATGATTCGATAAAATTATTGGCATCTGTAGCAGTTTTAAAAGCTATTGAGACCCTGTTACGACCTAAATTTGTTATGTTTTGTTTTTCAATATTGGAAACCTTGTTTTGGGATAGGATATGGCCGATCTTGACAGGTCGGATTGTATAACCAGATGAAGGATCAGGTTCTATACGCTTAAGGTGAATTGTAAAAGGCCCTTTATCACTATCTGTGTATTTTTTCTTTTCTAGAAAATCAGGGTGGGTGTAAATGTTTTGATATGACGCTGAAGGCGTGTCATCATGACCAACTTTTTTTTATGAATGCTTGATGTTCTATCCGTACATTTTCGTTTAGAGGGATCGAAACTAGATGGATTGCCTTTATCCGGTGGTTCCGAATCCACCCCGTCAACGTCCATCGTGTTAGTTAAGAATACATAAATTGATTAACTATCGCTACTTACCAACAAATAAGTAATGAACAACACAACATAAATTTATATAATAACAAACACAGAATACGGCAAATATATTAACGATTTAACGAAGCTCAACACAAAAATATATCCGAAAATCGCTGAAACACGTGTGACTACCAATCACTCTGACAGCAGAATCCTCAAACTAAAGACTTTTGTTGTTTGAATTGTGACTTTTTAGTAGGAGGGTTAATAAGGATTACAATATTATAAAAATCACTATTAAATTGCGAAACTTTCTGACCATAGTATCTAAAGGTGTGATCTACGGGGATGATTTTTAACATTTTCAAAAATATGTCTATTATCACGACTATGAGACATGGATTTTTCTTATTTGTAAACAGTTATGCGTTGGCCTATCGCCCGGTACCCGCTCGACATTAAGTTTCAGGACACCTATATATAAACAATCACTAACTTATGTAAATATTAACACTTATATAAAAGGATAACTGAATCTTACTGGTAATCTGAAAGGTCCTGGTGTCAGATTCTGTTTGAAAGCAGAATCCACTTTCAGGGGTACTACTTGAGCCTAAAACTATGAAAGTTAAAAATAATTTTAATGCACAACCAATTTAAATAAAAAGTATTTTAGACTGTAGCTTCTTAGAACAAAACTAATAAAAAAATCAATTTAATATATTAATTTTGTTCGCGCCAAACGCTGTTGTCGGAATCGACGTCTAGGGGGCGCGCGGCTCGGTGCCATACTGGTTTGACAGTTGGATGTGTTGAGCGCGCGCGAGTGTAAGTCAGTCGTCTGCCAGTTGTGCTTGGGACCGCACGCTGTCATTTTTTGTCGGGAACTCGGAATAATTAGGCGCGGCCAGTAAATATACGGTCTAGGAATTGTGACGCGCATTCCTTGCTGGAGAGCTTCCCAGGGACTCATTGTGTCTGACTCAGAATCTGCATAAGTGCATTCGGCAATATTAGCTAGTGCGGCCTTTGATATTCTAGAAATAACTGTTGCTACGCGAAACGGTAATGACCTTTGATCCGGACACTCCGTGTTCGTTTTGTGCGTTAACCTTATAACAAACGATAGTTAGTGGCTTCTGTAAGTTAGTTAATCGTACGATAGAGTTAATGGACTGTCATCGTGACAAACGAGGAAAGTGACTGTGGACAACGCCGCGGAAGGTGCCCTCAATTTGGAGCGGTGTCGACGCCCGGGCTACTGCTGACGGCCAAGGTCTACTCGGGTCAATCACCATCAGTCACACCCAGATACACATCACATCACCTTATTTCCCTTGCACTACACAACCACATGCAACCTGACCGACTCCGGAGGGACCAGTCGCCTTGGATATAGGTAAGTAAGCTCCGTCTAATATTCTCCCGGTCGAATTGCCGTAGTATAGAACGCTCCCCCATATAGTTTAGTGTAATTAGAGATTTTCCACTTTGGCCTGGAGGAGGCCCGACCTACGTCTGCTCGTCGAAACTCAGCTGAATGGGCCCCTGAGATTTGACCTTTAAGGGAGCAGCCGTAGGCCGTAACAAACTGGAAGCAGAGCGTGGTTCCGGGTTCGATTCCCCGGTTGATCCCGACCATAGTGTTTGATAAAAATTAAGCAATTCTGGTGGCAGGGAGCGTTGGTTTGATTGGGTTAATTTTGTGTCTACAATCACGCCCGTCCGTAATACGTAAAAATATTTTTTTTGTACGTAATAATAAAATTATTTTCCTTTGTTGCTTGCCTTTTTTTGGTTAGTGCGTAGATTGAAAAGCCGCGCCCTAGGTTGCGCAAGCGGGAGTTTTTCTAGAGGTATACGTCATGTAGGTAGATGGTTATTATCACGTAATCGGTTAATTATCGTTGTCGGATAGTTGTAGTGGATTACTTATCGAAGGGTCGATTACCGAGCTAGGAATTTTTTGTTGATCGACCGTGATGTGTATCTTCGTTTGTATTGTGATTTGTATTTGAACTAAAGAGTAGTAATTTGTATTTGCGCCATTTGAATTTAACTTGATTTGATCGCACTAGTATTTGTTATTTGTTAATTTGATTTGTGTCTTTTCTATTGTGCTTACTTGTATTTGGTTGATACGTAGTAATTCGTATTTGTGTAATTTCTATTCAACTCGATTTGATACGAACTGCATTTATTAACTGTTAATTTTTTGTTGTATTTTTTATTTGTTATCTTTGTAATTTGTGCTCGAGCCGCGTCGTAATTTGTATTTAGTAGTGATGTCATCGCCCAAGCTACTAATCCGTTGCCTGCGGACTGAGTTACGCTGGGCCACAAGCGCCCATGTTTTGATAGGTCGACCGGATGGGGTCCATAACTTGATGAGGCGGTTCGAGCAGGTGGATGCTCGAAGGGCCGTAGTGGAGGAGGCTTTCGCTGAGCTCGAGGATTCGGATGTGGAGAAGGGAGTCCTGGACTCCTGCTTCGCGGACTATGAGCAGTTCTTTTCGCTCACGGACGAGTTGATCGAGGCTGAAGACAGGTATGCCGAGGAGGCGCGTGAAGCTCGGATGAGTGGCCTGCCCGAGTCCTCTCGGGAGCAGCTTCAGCCGGAGCTGTTGGGACGACTCCCAACTCTGGACCTGCCAAAGTTCTCCGGGGCCCTTTCCGAATGGCTGACCTTCGTTAGTCTTTTCGACAGCCTAGTTGACGCCCGGAGTGACTGGACCCCGAGCCAAAAGATGGCGTACCTCCTGGCCTCACTGGAGGGGAGGCCCTGGGCGTCGTCGGCCACTTGAGATTATCAGACGACGCCTACCAGACTGCTCGGGACCTCCTAGCCAGAAGATACGCCAACGTGCGGCAAATTGCGGACGAACATGTTAAGCAGCTTCTAAGCCTCCCACTGCTTAGTGACCGGGCCAGACTACGTCCGGACCTGTTGGATCCAGTCCTGGTGGCCTGTAATCCGTTGAGGCGGCTGGATTTACCAGTGGGCGAACGGGCTTTTTTGTTGCTCCGCATCGTGCTGTCCCGTCTACCTCTCGACCTTCGAATCCATTTTGAGGAGAGGTACAGCGGAGACGAGGCCTCCTATATTCCGCCCTTCTATGACCTGCTGCGGTTTTTGGAGGAGCAGTACCGGCAGATCGAGAACGCGACGGGCGCCGTTGACGACTTACGAGCCGTGCCCAGTGAGAGGCTGAATCCGCTAGGCAAGTCGTCGTCAACCCCCCCCCCCCCTGCTCCTATTGTCGAGCATCTGATCACCGGGTAACGTCGTGCCCGAAATTATTAGGTAAGCCGGTTCCGGCGAGGCGAACTATCGCCAAGGAGCGCCGCTGGTGCTGCTCATGTTTGAAAGGGCACCTCCAGCGAGACTGTCCGCATCGGCGGCCCTGTCTACATTGCCAGGGCAATCACCATGCAGTTTTGTGCCTGGGTGCGAACGGCGTCTCCTCTCGGGGCTCTGCCAGGCCCTCGACCCCCACGGGCGGGGGCGCTCAGCCACGCCCTCTGCCGGGCGACTCTCGGCGCCCACCGGCTAGCCACCGGGCCCCTAAGTTTGGAAGGGGTCCCTCCCCCGACCAGTCGGGGGGTAATTCCCCCAGGGGCGGGGGTGTCATCACCCCCCCTCAGCGTGTGGAGAGGAACTTCACGGCCACTCATCGGTCCGCTGGACCCTTCTCACTCCCGTTAGCTCAGTGGCCGCGACTGGTGTACCACTGTTCCCCATTTGATGGAGGTGGCCTTGGCTAGCTGCCGCCTTAGCTCCCACCACGGCCGCCTCCACTGAGCCTTAAGCCGTCAACAGTCCACTTGTCAAAATGTTCTGTTGCTGACGGCCTCAGTGAAGGCGTACAACCCGAGTGGCGACTGTTAGCGGTTCGCGCTCTATTGGTCTCGGGTTCACGCCGTGTGGCCTCCCCTTGGTGGTGGGAAGATTAGGGCCCCCCTGGAGCGTTGAATCACGCTGTCAAGGGGTATTAGATTTGGTTTGGTCGAGCACTTAGTTAAAAATTCTTTGAATTAAAATAAAAAAATGCTTTGGGTTTTCCGCGAAATTTTCCTATTTGTACCGGTTGTGATTAAAAGAATTGAATTTAATCTACTCCTTTAAATGCTGCTGCATATGTTTTGTAAATATATTTAATCACTGCATTTGATTGTTGCGCCTGGTTGCTGAAAAGAAAATTTGAATTCATTTGAAATTGAATGTCGCGCTATTTGGAAAATTATGTATATGTTTTGTAATAGTGTTTAATCATTTTGCTTTGTGAAAAAGAAGGCTGAAATTAGATAACCCTATTTGTGCCGAGGTAAATAAAAGTCAATTCTCCCTTGGTTTACATTTTGTTACTCTTACGTTATTGTTTTGTTTAATTTGTCAAGTTGACCTATGTGCATCGGTGATTAATTTGGTTGAATTGATTCTGTAGTTGAACATTGATGCTTTGAAAAATTAGTTGAAATATTAGCATAGGACTGCTTGTCTGACAGGCTAGCTAGTTTTGGAGATTGTCAGATTGAAATCAGCTGCCGCACTATTTTAGTAAATGATAATATGGTGGGTGGCCTGGCTAGGCCTACTTGTTGAAAATTCATACTAGGGACTATCTGTGCGTTTCGTTCGGCTCTCCACAGACGACGTTCATGTGGAATTTGTGGGTGCTCTCTGCACTGAAGCTTAGGAGGCCGGTCTGGGCCGCTTCGTGTCGCATCGCTGTTTGCAGACCTGATCCGGTCGGATTGCGGAACTAATCATAGGGGCACAGATAGGTGTTTGAAAGAGGTCGTCGGACTTCTGTCCAGAATAGGACTTATTTATGGGCTGCGATGTCCAGGAAGGGCATCCAGTTCAACCCTCCGGCTTGCCCACGTTGGGGCGGTAATTTTGAGGCGTTGGTTAGGGTTGCAAGATCTGATGGGGTGCCTAAGGTGGCCTAGTTTGGTTGTAGATTCGGTCTTGCAACTTGTCGTCGCGACCTTGTCCCGCTGACCGGTTTGCTCGCGGACCTAAATCCTTATGTCCGGGACGGGGGTTTGTTCGCGCCAAACGCTGTTGTCGGAATCGACGTCTAGGGGGCGCGCGGCTCGGTGCCATACCGGTTTGACAGTTGGATGTGTCAAGCGCGCGCGAGTGCAAGTCAGTCGTCTGCCAGTTGTGCTTGGGACCGCACGCTGTCATTTTTTGTCGGGAACTCGGAATAATTAGGCGCGGCCAGTAAATATACGGTCTAGGAATTGTGACGCGCATTCCTTGCTGGAGAGCTTCCCAGGGACTCATTGTGTCTGACTCAGAATCTGCATAAGTGTATTCGGCAATATTAGCTAGTGCGGCCTTTGATATTCTAGAAATAACTGTTGCTACGCGAAACGGTAGTGACCTTTGATCCGGACATCCGTGTTCGTTTTGAGCGTTAACCTTATAACAAACGAGAGTTAGTGGCTTCTGTAAGTTAGTTAATCGTACGATAGAGTTAATGGACTGTCATCGTGACGAACGAGGAAAGTGACTGTGGACAACGCCGCGAAAGGTTCCCTCAATTTGGAGCGGTGTCGACGCCCGAGCTGCTGCCGACGGCCAAGGTCTACTCGGGTCAATCACCATCAGTCACACCCAAATACACATCACATCACCTTATTTCCCTTGCACTACACAACCACATGCAACCTGACCGACTCCGGAGGGACCAGTCGCCTTGGATATAGGTAAGTAAGCTCCGTCTAATATTCTCCCGGTCGAATTGCCGTAGTATAGAACGCTCCCCCATATAGTTTAGTGTAATTAGAGATTTTCCACTTTGGCCTGGAGGAGGCCCGACCTACGTCTGCTCGTCGAAACTCAGCTGAATGGGCCCCTGAGGATTTGACCTTTAAGGGAGCAGCCGTAGGCCGTAACAAATTTGATACTCTAGAACACCGGCAACTAATAAATAAGTTGGATCACTGTAGAGTTCGTGGCCCGCTGCTATGATAGGGAAAACTACCTCAAAAATAGGATATACATTAAAAATTGAAAATTCATTAAGTGAACCCTTAGAAGTGATGCTAAGCACCGCTCAAGGATCAGTTTTGGGCCCCTTACACTTTTTAACTTATGTTAATAATTTGAATAACTGCATTAATTACTCTGCAGTTGTAGTTTGCAGATGACACATGCCTTTTAGCAATGTATAAGGATCCACAAAAGCCTCTGAACTTCTGCAGTCTGATGTAGATTCTCTATTAAGATGGTGCCACTGTAGTACTAAATACCAAAAAAAAACTGTTATCGCCATCCTGCCAAAAACATAGTTGCACAAAACCATAACTGTTTGCACGGCCTGACTACTATATGTGACTGCCCTCTCATAGAAACTGTGAACACCCAGACATATCTCGGTCTTTTTATAGATAACAAATTCAATTGTAACTATCATCTATCCATGTAATAAGTTTGTAGAAAAGTCGTGTCTGTAATTCTAATATTTTCTGAAAAAAACTATTCCCGGGGACAAAATAAAGGGCACTGAGGCCCAATTAGTGGTTTTTAGAAGTTTTGTCTGCCTGTCTGTCTGTGTATTACCGTTTAACGCAAAAACTAGTGGACAGATTTCCATGAAATTGTGTGTAGATAGTT
This sequence comes from Parnassius mnemosyne, assembly GCA_963668995.1. NCBI lineage: Eukaryota > Metazoa > Arthropoda > Insecta > Lepidoptera > Papilionidae > Parnassius > Parnassius mnemosyne. The sequence continues at coordinate 6,264,624 of CAVLGL010000095.1, forward strand.
AGGGACCCTGGCAAACTTATAGGCTACTTTTTATCCGATTACAGATCATCAAAAAAGAGGGTTAAGTATTTTCCTTCCTCAAGATGTTAATTTCTATTTTATATTCTTGGGTGAGGGAATAGAGAGTGCACCTGTGCTTGCGCATACACTTGAGCACTATAATCCTGTCCTGCGCCGATGGCTAGTCTCCGTTGAGAGAAAATAAATAGATTAATAAATATATAGATTGACTTGGCCATCGCATGAAAACACAATGTATCTCTCAAGTAATACATATTATATTAAATTAGATTGTTTAGTGCAATTGCCAAGTCAATTTATTTATTTAAAACATAAAAGATTTTTAATATTGATATGGTCACTTCAAGATGTTGTTAGGTTAGCTAATTACGTAATAACTTAAGACAGAAGGACCCTTAAGTAGGGACTGAATAAATTAACCGACTTTAGAATAAGAAGAAAAAGATAGTTTAGAATATGTTTGTAATATGCTAAGGCAATTTGTAGCTAATATTACAATTCTTAAGAACTGCATACTCTACAAAGTTAAGTTAATGCTATATAACTCATTAGCTGAATCTTTTATACAATACACAATTAAAAAGTTATTAGATAGGCATCTACTTAATTGCTTTGTTTGTAAACACATAGATAAGTATCATAGACTTATACTATTAAGTATTATGTAAGCACCAAATATTTTTACCTGATTACTACTCTGCTCTTGAGAATTAACACTCTTTAGAATATTTCCTTTATTTGATAACTGGGCCTGAAAAATAATAAATATAATATATGGTCATATTTCATTACTTTATAAATCATAGTTCTTAGTCTGTTCTTGTAGTTCTCATGAATTGTTTGACTTACAGCTTTGTATTGAAAATAATCAAATTTACTCGGATCCATATTATTATTTTTAATTATGAATGAATTAATTTATTTTCTCTTCGCAATAGGTAAACTTAATGCTAAGTATTACAAAATTGCCAGACTGGTACCTAACTTGTGAGAGACTGGTGCCTGATTTACGTATAAAAACCTGTATTACAGGTCAATCTTATTTAAAAAAAAATTAATTATCTTAAAACATAATCATCATACCTGATGCATATTTTACATTGAACACTTAAGCAGTCGCTAATGGGTCTAATGGACCCAGTACTTAATATTTTGCTTAATAACTATGACGTTTGCAATGTTTCCGCTCTTAGTACCTTTCAACAATAGTGTAGCATGGCAAATAACGACATTGGTAGTCAGTTAGTTTAAAAAGTGTCACTAGAATGTTGGAAAGTGTTATGAAAGTGAAATGTTTTTTTTTAAATATTTCTATGAAGATTGATCCCTCTTTATTTCGTGTAAGTAAATACATTATTGTGTAAGAAAATATATTAGATTTTGTTGGAAATAAGTAATTTGTATGAAATTATAACAACTTTTGTTTAAGTAAAAATAATAAATGTTAGTATTTGATTCGATTATAGTTTTCTTTACACATATCATATCCTTATTAGAAAGTAACTATTTACGTTTTATTATTATACATATATTAATATACTAGCTGTGCCCGCGGCGTAGCTCGCGTATACAGGTTTTACATAAAGAATTTGTCGTTTAGGTAAGAGAATATTAAACGATTTATTTCATTACTGTATCAATAAGTGGTAACTAAATAAATCATTATCATCAAAGTTCTAAGTCGTTTATGATAGAGCTTCTGTGTAAACGACTTTAGAAGTAGGCTTAGCCGGGGTGTACACAAAAAGGTTACGGGGGCTACTAACGCGGGAAAAAGCAACATAGAGTTGGCCATGTGCAAAACAGTCAGTACTGAGGTATACTCCTACAACGCGTAAAGTTTGACCTTGCGCTTTATTTACGGTCATCGCATAACACACGCTCACTGTAACTGGGAACTGAACGCGCATAAAACTGAAAGGAAAGTTACTTCTTAATAGAGGGTTTTTGGGCAGTGCTGCCAGATAAAAAAAACTCATTCAGCTCTAGGACAACACAAAAAGCGCTAGATTTCATGAAAACAGCGCTTTAAAAAAGCCCTAGAATTCGCGCTAAATTAACTACAAACAAAGTTTGTGTTTTTTTTTATATAATCATAATAAAGAAAACAATATTAAGTTTTTTTTCTGGCAATATTTTTTTGATGTATCAATACTTCGCAGGACATCGACTTATAATTATGGCAATTGCTGTCGACAGTAGTTAGTACTGTACGAACAATAAAAATGTCATTAATTGTTTTAAAGTGCAATGTATTTCACAACTTAGTTTCAGATGTCAGCATCTGATTGCGGTTGCTACACAGTTTCTTTGTGTTATAACTTCTAAGTAACTTTTAACTTAACTGTGCTCTAAGCAACTGACTGAAACTGAATAAAGCAAAATAAATGCGTTGCCAAAACCATGAACGAAAACTTTAATAAAGGGGATTTCCCCGCTTATAGTCGTCGGTAAAAAAATCAAGTTGATCATCCTAAAGGGGAAGCCAGGAGATCCATAGCACAGGGTATCCTAGTTTGGACTCGTCTCCCATGCTCTTTGTTTTGTGGAAAAAATATGTTTGAAAAAGATAAACTGCAATGTACTTACTATTTGTGGGAAAAAATAATAAAGGTCATTATTATTATTATCGGTAATGTGGACTAACAGTGCTGCTATAAAAGAGTTAATAACCAGCTAGTCGCTAAAATATTGAAATGTGTGCTAAATACACCAAAAAGCGCTGGATTAAGCTAGGTGCTAAAATTTCGAAATGCGCGCTATACATTCCAAAAAAGCGCTAAATCTAGTTCCCAAAGCGCTAAAATGGCAGTACTGATTTTGCGTATATTATAAAATAAATACAATATCACGACATTTCGTTGCAAAATTTTTAGAGAATTAACCAATTTTAATAAAACAAAGATTAAATGTAAATCGAAGATACGCTTTATGATTTTCTTAACGATTTCTTTGAAAATAAAAGATGTTTACTTTAGACGTGATGCGTTCATATAATAACAGACAAATAGACAGACAGAAAATTCTAAAAATTATAAAATGTTCTTATTTAATTATTTTCAGTTCCCCATAATGATTTTAGCCACCAAAATATATATATATATATATATATATATATATATATATATATATATATATATATATATATATATATATATATATATATATATATACAATGTACAGAAAGAGACACAACATGTTATCATCATTTTTATTATATGTATATATTTAAAGAGAGATGGCGCTGCTAACATCAATTCTAAAAATAAAAGAGATTAATTGACGCGATTGATACATTATATAAAACGCAAGAGAACTTATAAATCAGTGCCTGCACAGTAAGCAAAAAATAAAGTTTGACTCTCGCCAAAACCAACGCAATTGTTAATAGCTCTTTTAAAATTTGATTTACCACATAGAGTACTCGGCGGTAAAGAATAAATTGAGTTTGTCAACACGCAGTAGGGCAGCGAGTAATATAATAAAGATTAGCAGTAAATATAAAAACTCATCTACAGAAAAAAACCACATTGCAATTGCATTACATTTTCACAACACCACCATCTATCGAAGAAATGGGTTAACTATTGTGCTTCAGATTTAGTTAATAAGGTTAATATATTTTTGTATAATATATTTAATACGTTCTTTAATACTTTTGTTTACTGCGTTTTAGATATACATAATTATATCATTATTTTACATAATTTAACTATGATTTATGATATGATATTAGTTTAAAATGCACTTGATGACTCAAACAAAGCCACCGTTGAGCAAATTCGTACCTATACTTCCCTACCCATATTTCAGAATATTTATCATAACTTTTGATGGAATGAACTGATTTTAATGAAATAAAGACTAAATGTAACCCGAAGATACACTTTAAAATTTCCTTAACAATTCTTATGATATAAATTAGTACTTTATACGTGATACGTTAACAAACAAACAGACAGACAGACAGACAGACAGACAGACAGAAAATTCTAAAAATGGTAGAAATGTATTTAATTACTTATTTTTAGTGCCCCTCAATCACTTTTATTACAAAAATATAAAATGTACAGACATCTGCTATTTACAGTTTTATTATATGTATAGATATATATTACGTCGAAATTTGGGCGGTGCTGCAGTCCCTTCAGCGGTGCCAAGTGGACTGTCGGTATATCGAAGTGCTGAAGTGCTTGTACAGTAGGGCTACAATGGCTATCCGAGTACAGAACCAGAGTACGAAACCTATCCATTTGCAGAGAGGTGTAAGACAGGGTGACGTCATACCCCCGAAACTCTTCACCGCTGCATTAGAAGACGATTTCAAGATTCTGGACTGGAAAGGATACTGTATCAACATCAATGGCGAGTACATCACTCACCTTCGATTTGCCGACGATATAGTCCTTATGGCAGAATCGCTGGAGGACCTAAGCACTATGCTCAATGACCTCAATAGTGTTTCCCAACGGATAGGTCTTAAGATGAACATGGACAAAACAAAGATCACGTTTAATGCCCATGTCACACCTATGCCGGTAGTTGTTGGGAGCACTAAGTTCGAAGTTGTTGACGAGTATGTTTACCTGGGACAAATAGTCCGACTAGGTAAGTCCGAGAGGTCAATCGACGGATTCAACTCGGTTGGACAGCGTTCGTGAAATTACGGCACATTCTCGTCAGGTATACCTCAAAAATTGAAAACGAGACTGTACAACCAGTCCGTGTTGCCAGTGATGACATACGGAACTGAGACGTGGTCCTTCACTGCTGGCCGGATGAGGAAGCTCAAGGTCGCTCAGCGAGCTATGGAGAGGGCTCGGAGTTTCTCTGCGTGATAAACTCAGAAATGAGGATATCCGCAGTAGAACCAGAGTGACCGACATAGCCCAACGGATTAGTAAGCTGAATTGGCAATGGGCCGGCCATATAGCTCGAAGACCGGCAACCGATGGGGAAGAAAGTTTCTCGAGTGGCAGTCTCGTGTACCGGCAGGCGAAGTGTTGGGCGTCCCCCCACTAGATGGAGTGACGACCTGGTAAGATATGCAGGAAGTCGATGGATGCATCTGCATGGCTCAGGACCGCGCTTTGTGGCATTCCTTGGTGGAGGCCTATGTTCAGCAGTGGACTTATGAAAGGCTGTAATGATGATGATGATATTTACGTTTATAAAGCAGTTTTGAAATAAACTTATACTGGGTCCACCCCAGTAGCGAGTACTTGTGCTACAAATTAGGACATGACTCCCTAAGTGAATTTTCATGCACTGGGCCTATGCCTTATTTTGTTAAGAGTAATTGAAGCAATATTTACAAAAACAACATAACTGTGTTACACATAATTATTCAGTATAGAAAAAAAACTTAATATCTTTTTAAATACTAAATTTAGAGTCATTAAATATTTTAATTAATTATGTATTTCTGGTTATTTATTCATATTAAACTGATGTTTTATAGTTACATTTCCTACAAATCAAATAAAATAAAAAAATAGGCTTTGCATTTATGTATTTTTTGCCAAATATTGGTAGTTATGCGGTTTTTGTAATAAAATTTCTAGATTTTCCTGAAGTTAAGTTGTTTTTGTAACAAAAAGAGCAGATCTTCAAAATATTTCATAATAAAACTCATTTAAAATCAGCAACCAGCTATTTATTAAAAAGTTTGTACTTTTAGGTATATAATTATAAAAAATGCTAATTATCTTCTGTGCCACTACTATTGTCCTCGTTATCTACTTCATTAGCTAATGAGGTGGTAGCTTCAGATGCAGTAACTGAACCCAATAGATCTGTATAAAATTTGTGACTTACAGGGCTTGATAAATAATGGGTTAGTTTAAGTATATCATTATATTTATGAGGATTTAACGGCAATCTTGATTCATAAGTAGGTTGAAGTTGAAGTTCTTTAGGCAGTTTTCTTTTATTGCGAATCTGTATCCTGTGCCATGGACCAGTAAAGTTATACCTGACTTGAACATAAGGAACATCTTTATTTATTTTAAGCATCCTAACTTCTTTCAGCTTCATTGCAGGTTTTGGCTGACGTAAAAAATATGGACTAACAGCTGCTTTCATATTCATAAAATCAGTATGGTTTATTTTATCCACAATAAAAGGTGATGGATTTTTTCTTATAGTTTCCATTAATTCATTCCAGTCATCAGGTACTTCTGCTGTCATTTTTTTCTTTTTATTCCCAATCAAGCTAAAATCCTGGTCATTTGGGAGATAAGTATGTCCTCTGATAGGAAATATATATTTAATGCTTTTAAACAACATCAGCCCATGAACTAAGCAATAAAGAAAGTACACCATTACATAATTCTTGTTCTGACCAGAGCATCCATCACTTATCAGCACTAATTTATCAGAAGAAATTCCGTGGGTACTAAAATATCTTAATAAAAGTGTTGTGACATCATTCTGGCCTTTTTTGCCCTCTGTCTCTAAGTAGCTATTCAAAACCACTTGATTTGTTCCAACATTGTGGACACCAAATACATAGAGCCACAGCTGGCAACAAAAATACACATCACTAGTCCGAATATGTGGTAATGGCAGATTCTGCATGAAATCAAATGTAACACACATACTTTTATCCTCCTGAGCTTTTTGTTTTTCTTTGCGTCTAATTTCATTGAATTTTTCAACTTTCAACAAATACAGTTTATGTTCATTCTTCAGTAAAGTTTTTGTCTCATCCAAAGCAGCCAATTTTATCTTTAATCTGTATTTATCACATGTTGCACAGGTGTCTGTTCTTGGTAAACCGAATTTCAGTGTATATTAATTTTTAAAAACTAACCAATACACCATATAAGTAACTCTTATTTGATAGCTATTCAGAAACATATTAAACATTTTTAAAACAGTTAAATTTTCAGGCAAATATCGGCAGTTAGGGTCTTGTCTCAGGGAATAATGTGATTGCATGGTTTTAAATGACTCAATGTGATTGCGGACTAGGTTTAGAACTTCTTCAGGTGTTTTCTTATACCTGTTACTTTTGTGTGATCCACGCATATCCTTAGGTGTTAAAATGTTAATTGAAATCAGATGTTGAAGCCTTCGGACGCGACCTTTTGTCACCCCATGAATGTTGCAAAAAGCCGTCAGGCATACTGGTATTTCATTTACACCAACGCGTATTTTAAATGAATAAGAAGCCATTCGATACTTTTGTGGAGCTTCAGTAGTATGCCTCTTGGGATATGATGATGAAATCAGACTCATCAAGTAAGCATCTTGATCATTTTTGTTGCCCAACTTATTGAAATGAAGTATTATATTTTCTCTATCTTGAGAACTTATTTTGGTATAACATTTCAAAACTTTGCACCTGGAAATAAAGAATTTTGGTTATTTTTATTGTAACAACGATAAACAACAATGAAAACACTAATATATTCACTCAGCTAACCTGCAATCAGGTCCAACCACTCTTTTCTTGATTAGGTTATTTCTGTGGTTAATATGTTCTTTTCCTTGAGCTTTCTTTAATTTTATCACAGTTTCTTTTTTCATCTTGGGTTGTTTACGTTTAATTCCAGTAGTATTTTCACTATTTTCCGCCATAATTTATAGCGAAACTTGCAAATTAACTCCAAAACAAAACAACTCGCTACCGCCAACTGATACACTGACAGTGACAGATTTGACGAATTTTTTTTTACAAAATCTACACAACTGTGACAGTTATGTTGTTTTTGCCAAATATTGATGCACATATGTAGTTTTTGTAAAATCACTAAATTTTTAACAAGAGATTTCTCGTAGTTGAGTAATTTTTGTTAAAAATGGATCAATGCGTTGAAAAGCCTATTTAAAAAAGAACAAAAAGTTGCCAGTAATAAAAAAATACGAAAAATGAGAGTTATGTTGTTTTTGTAAAAATCGCTTCAATTGCAAAATCCAAATTTTGCAAAAAGTTTAAATGAATTCCACAAATACAATGTTTTAATCATGAACAACATTATTTTGTGGAACCTCTTAAATTTAATAAAGCAAGAATTCTATAAATGGTTATAAAAAGATTTTTTAATATTTAACAATTTCCCTGTCTACAAAACACACAATAGTTAAACAATTGAAATGTTCATATATGATTCATGGGGCAGGGAAAGAGATGATTAAAAATATATGTAGTTTTTTTGATAAATATAAAGTAAATATCTATATTTTGAAAACTAAGTAATATTATGTATGTCAAAATATGCATAATCAGTAATGTTAAGCATCAGTAATCACTTCTTCTAAAAGAACTACTAATCATATTTGCATAACAAACATTGCTTGTTGTACAAGTGTAACAAAACTAGAAACTTACAGCCGGAAAAATTGTTGGCACTGCATCATCACAAAGCCTAACTACATCAAGAGTTTTATTAATAGATTCCTTTACAAAATGCAGGGAACATGAAGTTTTGTTTATCTGTTGGGTTGATATTTTCTACACCAATAGAGTCAAGCCATATTTGTCTTTTCTTTTTGTTCTTTGGCAACCTAAAATGATAGAACAGAAAATAATGATTTAGATCTATGAAGCTGCAAATAATATTACAAATTAAACAACACGATGGCTGTTATAAAAGGTGACTTAAGGTAAATTATAAATAAAAATATGCTTAACATTTATGTATATTGCATTATTAGAAGGCATGGATGGGCTAATATATACAATATATAACTAAACAATATATAATAAAGTCAAGTAATAATGTCCATAGTCTCTGTGGTATTTGCACGTTTGCCTACAGAGAGAGATTACTTACAGGCGCTAGATTGTACTTTATGTAATCTTTGTTGCTTTGCTTCACTTTTATTTTATAGGTACCGTAGGTCCTACCATGAATGTAACTCCGTTTCCGTATAATTTAGTTAATCATTTATGCTCACTGCTCAGATCCATGACACCGAAATAATGCAATGCATAACGCAAAACTTTTGCACATAATACGACAGAATAAATCAAGAAAACCTTAATAAAGTATGTCCTTGAAAAAATGTATTGTTAGCAATGTAACATCACTATTTACGAACAACAAAATTTTATAGATACGCAAAGAATGATAAGAAGTAATTAAATAATATGAATTAAAGGTTTAGGGTAAATAATTACATCCATCTACTTACTGTCGCAAAAGATATAAACGTTTTTACATTATATTTACACCAAAAACTAAATCACTCACCTATGAAATGATAATTCGCGTGATTTTTGACTATATTTTGAGGCACAGCATCTTACACAACACTTAGTCATCTTCGTACTTTATAATGAATTGGAAAATTCACTATAAACTGTTTAAAAATTCGCAAAATTAGCAAATTAAGAAATATCAAACGACTTTTTATAAAGTAACATATAAGAGTGATTCTTATATCATGCAATAAAATGAAGAATTTAAAAAAACATTCATATTACAAGGATTTATTTATCTATCGTGTTCTAGGTTTAAATATATAAAACATTATGTATGAGGCACTTTATTCTACTAATTACCTTAAGAGTTACAAGTCCTTTAAATTTATCGCACGGGACGGGAATGAAATAAAACAAAGGGGAATGAAATAAAACGTTTATTCTTAACTAAAAACTAATTAGGTGACAAATTTCACTTACCTATCTACCGTAAACATTTGGACTTTTTAAAATAATTCACAATTATTTAAATAATTAAGGTGGGTAATATTCATGAGAAAATTGTATTATAGGTACGTTATTTAACAAAAATACTCTCGTGTATTTTTCACGTTGATTCTAAGAACCGATATTGAAACTTAAAAAGACAATAAAATGTACGGCATCAAGAGCTTATAAAACACGATAGGTACGCCACACATTTTTTCAATTTATAATAGTTTGATTATGGATTTTGATAACCCACATGAAAAATTTATCAAAATTCTTGTTAGTTACATATTGTAATTAATAATTATATCTAAGAAATAACCAACGACACATAAAATTATTAATAATCTTCAATAAATCAACAAATATGAGCTACAAATATTTGGTTAAGCAATCAAATTATAAAAATACTTATTATTATGTATAATAATTAAGGTAAACGCTGCGACGATGAAGGTTGGGGTTCATTTTGAGAAACGACAGTGGAATCAATTAATGATTCAAAATGTTTCGCAATGTCACACGATGAAATATTATAAGTACTAGAATTCCTAATTTCAAGTTGTTTATCATCAGCAAAATGCCGTTTCCTAGAAATCCTCAGATTGTTAACATTTATACTAATGTCTGAAAGAACCGTAACCTTCTTGGATTCCGCTATAACCTTTTTCACAACAGGTGGGTGAGATTCATTTTGCTCCGGGTCTTGAATCAAGTTTATAAAGCCTAAATGTTTTCCATGTAAACATGGACTTGGTATACACATACACGAGAAGCAACTTAAGCTTCTAGCAGCCATGACAGGTGTTTTAGTCTCCAATAAAACCTGATGTATACGTAACGTACCTTCAAAAGAAGGAACTGTGGCAAGCAATAACGCTTCTATATTCATAATATCAACTTGGTCAACAATTTGAATTTGAATATTACTCAAAATTTTCGAAATGTCTCAAAGTTGTTAGAAAGTCTACAAAATTACCAAGGTCACGACCGTAACTAACAACACGATCCATTCTACTCGTAGTTTTTAAAGCACCGCCTACCCCATCTGGTGCACCTTTACCGTGGCCAGCCTCACTATAGTTCCATGTAACAAATTCAAGTCCATAAAAATCTACATGTAATTTAGTAAACACGCAAAAAGTAAATTTATTGCGGTACTGACTAGTTGGACCGTCAGACATAAAATGAATAGTGTTAACGTGAGGATTGTTATTTTTGATGTAATGTACTCGTAGTAAGAATTTTAAGTGTGCCCAAATAGCAGAAGTAGTATGAATATAAATATAAATAGCAAAATGATCGGGGAGTTATCACCCCAAAATCGATCACAAATGTATACTATCGGTGTATGTAGGCTAACATGTTGTCGACTACCACCAAAGTGAAGTGACTGGACCTCTTCAGCGTATTTGAGAGTGTAATTCTCACTTCAGTCACAATGAATAATAGTCATTTTTAGATTTGATTTGATTTCATTTAAAGATTTGTATTCAGCAAGAATATTTTGAACATGTGAAAGAAATTTCTCTAAATCTCGTCTCTATTTCTGTAGAGCTCTAGCAGGCTCTACAGATTTAATTTTAGATAATAATGACTTGGGGTTTTCTTTCTTAGTAACCCATTGGTAGTAGTCTACTCTTGTTGAATCATTAAACGCTAAATACTTAACACTCTTATTTTTGCAAGACCCGCACAAACCACCTAAGCATTTTTCGTCATATTCATTGCAGCACGAAGATTTAAGCAGTTGACTTGTATTACTTTCTGACATAAGCCTAGCTCGATGTAAGCCAGAAACCAACAATTCCGTATTTAAATGGGTCTTACATAGACAAGTGTCTCATGTTTTTCGTGGGAAACATATCCAAAATGGTCGTAGCTTACAAAACGAGGAATACCTCAAGCGTATTCTAGAGTAATCATTCTAAAATTTTTAAAAATATCAGTTAATGTACCTGACAAATACCTTTTTGCTTTTCTGACACCAGACTTCTTAATATACTGATTTTTGCCAGGTGCTAAATAACTAATTTATATAAATATCTCAAAAAATCTAGGGGGTCATTGTAGAAGCGTGCTCGTCGCGACCCCTGCCAGCCCTTTTCAGGGCTGCAATTCTACTCAGCTGCGCACCCATGTCAACGAGGGTTAGGGCGTCCCCCCAAGGCGACGCACACCAGCTCGTCCCCGTTGGTATGGAATGCAGCGCGCAAAGCGGCGATGGGGACCGCCACCCGTCACGCACAGCCCGACACGGCGGAAGGTGGAGGACGGAGTGCAGAGTTGGCACGTGGAATGTTAGAGGAGGCATGAGAGATAAGACGAATGAGTTGATCGAAATAATGAAAGAAAGAGAATTAGATGTCGTGTGTATGTCGGAGACCAAACGGAAGGGCAGTGGTACTGAAGAGCTCCCTGGCGGGGTGTTAGCTCTATGGTCCGGAGTCCCGGAGAGCGAGAACGCCTGCCAGGGAGTGGGGGTGCTGCTGTCTTCTCGGTTGGTCGATGTTATGACTGAATATAAGTTTGTGAACTCAAGACTTCTCTGGGTTCGCTTTAAATTGGGACTGACGAAGTTATTCCTTTTGGCTGTTTATGCGCCGGTGGCTTCGTCGTCCAGGGCTGAGCTGGAGGAGTTTTGGGAGAATGTAAGAGAAGTTCTAGATTTGGCTAGGGGAAACGAAAGGATTGTTGTATGTGGTGATTTGAATGGATGGGTTGGTACCGCTCGACCAGGGTACGAGTCGGTACTTGGAAAGTTTGGCGATAAAAGGGTTAATGATGCTGGCAAGCTTATACTGGCGGTATGCAAAGAAAAGGGTCTTCTTGTGACAAACACTATGTTTAATCACAAGAAAATCCATATGTATACTAGAGAAAGAAAGAATGAGAGAAGTATGATCGATTTGTTCCTGGTGGATGACCGACTGCGAAAACAGGTTATGGATACGCGAGTGTTCAGGGGTGCTGACCTGGGAACGGATCACTATCTAGTGATTACTAGATTTAGGGGTCTGTTCGCGGGTTGGCGCTACCGGACGACAGTGACAGAACCACAGTCGGTCTGTCGCATCCGAAGCTGGAAGCTTCAGGAAGCGGATACTAGGGACAAATATCATGCGAGGGTAGCCGAAAAGCTTGACACCATCGATGGCAGAAACGAATGTGTAGAAAGAACATGGCAGAACCTTAGGGATGGAATGGTAAGTGCAGCGGAAGAAGTGTGTGGAACAATAAAAAGAGGCAGTAGTAAAAGAAGAGATGCATGGTGGAATGATGAAGTGAAAGAAGCTGTAAAGAAGAAGAAGAAAGCATGGTTAGACTACTTGGCCTCTAGTAATGATAAGGATATGAGAGAGAAGATGAAAGAAAGATATAAGCTGCAGAAAGTTCACACGAAAGCATTGATTGAGGAAGTGCGTGAAAGGTGTAGAATGGAAGCGGATGAAAGGTTGTCGCACAACTTTAAGGAGAACTCCAAACTCTTCTGGAAAGAGGTTGGAAGGACCCGAAGTGGTGCGACGGCCTTAAGAATGAACAAAGTGCTTTCGAGAACTAATGACGTCCTCTCAGAAAAATCGGACGTCATGCAGCGATGGAGCGAATTTTATAGAGAAATGTATGCGTGTGATGATCTTAGTGAGGGATCCGGGGATGACGCCGTGACTGGCACGCCAGACCCGGACCTCGATGACACTGAGGTCATCAGTATGAAAGAGATTGAACGTGCGATTCGAAGTTTGAAATGTGGTAAGGCTGCGGGACTAGACAGAGTTACTGCTGAAATGGTCAAGTATGGTGGGCCTCGCGTCTGGGACAGCTTTCATCTGCTGTGCAATTTGTGCTGGCGGACGGGGGATGTCCCGGATGATTGGCGATCCGCAGTCATTGTGCCTTTATATAAAGGTAAAGGTTCACATTTTGACTGCGGGTGCTATCGGGCGATCAGCTTGACCAGTTTAGCAAGTAAAGTTTACTCGAAGGTTTTGACACGTAGGATGCAAGAGAAATCGGAAAGATTTCTATGGGAGGCACAATGCGGATTTAGACCTGGAAGAGGATGCACGGATCAAATGTTTTCTCTCCGTATGATCACGGAAAAGCTTCTGGCTGTTAACCAGAAGATTTTCTGTGCTTTTGTGGATCTTGAGAAAGCATTTGATAAGGTTGTAAGGAAGAAAATGTGGGAACTGTTGCCGGGGTATGGTGTGGATGGCCGATTGCTAAGGGCTGTGCAGTCTCTTTACTGTGACTGTAAAGCCTGTGTGCGGGTAGGGCATGACCTGTCACCCATGTTTAGCGTCCAAACGGGCGTAAAACAGGGTTGTGTCATGTCTTCCTGGCTGTTCATACTGTATCTCGACAGCTGTTTACAAAAGCTGAAAGATAGCTGTTTGGGTGTGAAATTGGGTGACATAAAAGTAAATTGTCTGCTGTATGCTGATGATGCAGTGCTTATTGCACCATCAGAGGCAGAACTGCAGGCATTAGTCACGTGTATGAAAGAGGAATGTGAAATTAAAGGTCTCCGTTTGAATGCTAATAAAACTAAGGTTATGGTATTTGAAAGGGACGAAGAGAGAACGAAGTGTGAAATATGGGTAAATCAGGAATGTCTAGAACAGGTAAATGAAATTGTATACTTGGGGAGTGCTTTTAGCCGGGATGGAAGATGTGATTTAGATGTGGACAGGCGTGTCGCTGCCGGGAACAAAGTCAATGGTGCCCTGACTGCGTTAGTCAAAAGGCAAGGCGTAGCGAAGAGTGCACGCCTTGCAATACATAACGCAGTGTTGGTACCGACTTTGTTATATGGCAGCGAAACCTGGGTATGCCAGAAGAAGCATAAAAGTAAGTTGAATGCAGTGGAGATGCGATCTCTTCGTAAAATGTGCGGCGTTACTATGGCCGACCGAAAGCGAAACGAAGAGATTCGCAATATGGCAGGTTTGAAAGATGACCTTATCACAAAAATTGATAAGGGCGTGCTTCGGTGGTTTGGGCACGTTGAGCGAATGAGTGAAGACCGAATGGTGAAGAAAATATATAGCGCGAAAGTTAATATTAAAAGGTGTCGAGGTAGACCGAGACTAACTTTCGAAGACCATGTGAGCAAATTGCTCGAAGAGGGTAGGGTCAAGAGTACTCGGATACCTAGACGTGCATGTATGAAGAAGATAATGAATCTGAAAGAAGCGAAAGAGATATGTAAGGATCGTGACACTTGGCGATCTGTTATCTCTGGCTACCCCGTCAGGGATTGTGCGTGAAGATAAGTAAGTAAGTAAGTAAAAAATCTCACAACTATATTTTAAAGCTTTTCTTTATAAGAGACATCTTGTTTCTTCTTGCTGACTTTCTTATTATCTTTATTGTCTTTATTTTTATTTTCTTCTAAAGATTTTATAAGATTTCTGTATTTTAAATTTTGTTTCTAAAATAATATAGTTTGCCTCAATATTTTATTTTCTTTATTCATTTAGTATCGCAGTTTTCTAATTTTGGTTTTACATAAACAGCTGCTTGATGTGCTCTGCATAAGTTAAAGTAGAGGGAATGAAATCTAGGCGAATGAGAATTTCACATAAAAACTCAAAATGAGCAATAAAATCGTTCGAATTATGAGAGAAAAAGTAGCGCCTTAATAGTTTCTTATTGCCATTTACATAATAAAAAAGTCATATTGTGTAGATTAAATATACTTACGAAGATCTGAAGTACTTTAAGAATGAAAATTACTTGGACAAACTCCGTACAAAGAACAATCCGGCATTATATCGTATAAACAAAACACATGCGTTCTTCTTCGGTGGCTTGAGGAATGTTTGAAGAAGCCCTGAACATTCTATGTGAGTAACGTTTGCGGTGCGCGGAGGGCTGCTGAATTAAAGTCGGGTTCATAATTTGTTGGGGTAATGAACAAAATGGAATTACAATTTTTCTCTTTGGATTCTTAGGCCTTTAAAGAGTTAATGAAATAACAAAGTTATCGATATGTTATTCAGTCCTTATCAATAATGTCAAAAGAAATTAATTTGATGTAATTTTTAGAACAAAAGCATATAAGTCATGAAGAACAATATATAACTACCAAGAAAAATCCTAGGAAAATGAAAAAAATGTCCATTTTTCCTTAAAAAAAAATTAATAAAAAATATACACACAAATGTCATACCTGCTCCTGCCCTTTTAAAACGAAAAATTAGGACTAATATAGTATTTTTGTTTATTTAATATATGTTCATTTTAGGCCCTCCCTCTTAAGACGTTTCGCGAAAAAAGTTAGGCTCCATTTTTAATAAAATGTCAACAAGGTACTCTATTGTCAACATCGCCATTCGCCATTTTCTATGAGCGCCATTATGTATCACGTTCACGAGATTTAGTTTGTTAACCTAATAATTTTCTTTGTTCTTATTAATATTTTTGTTACATTGCATTCATTACTGTTATTTTATTCTTACGATGTCGTCACGAAGAAAGATTTGTGTTTTTGGATGCGACGAATAAGGTAAGAAATGTTTGAAAACCTATCACTTCAACATATTGATAATTCAACGGGAAAGGTTACTTGGAATTACAATTTCACACTGTTATACTAATAGAACGTTTATTTTCAGGTGCATCTATACATAGGTTCCCTCATCCTATAAAGATGTTCCATATTTGGATGTCGAAAGTTGGAACTAGATTAGAATAGAACCAATGAAAATTTTCACTACTAAAAAGATATGTGATTACCACTTTGAATCAAATTACATAAGTACAGGTCATCATTTAATCTTAACAGCTGTTCCAACTTTGTATCTTGAAGGTGAGTTTTAAAAAAACAATATAATTAACATGTATATGTTTAAATGGTAGAATTAGATACTGTATGTAGGTGTCACATTCATTGAATGTGTATGTGGGGGGAAAATGATTCAAACTGTTTTTTTATAATGTCTATAGGGTGGTAATTTGGAATTGAGTATATACTTGGGGTGGCCACTTAAATCATATTATATCTTATACAATATAATAAGTGTACAAAATGTTCTTAAGGATTTATAAACTTGATAACTGCTGTACTAACTACTAACCTATTATTAGGTAAACTGTATGCTCATTTGCCCCCTTTTTGCCTTAAAAAAATCTTACTCTTGAAAACAATTCCGATTGATCGGAATTGTAATTATAACATTTCATACTCTTGATAGCCACTGTAGCGCTAAATGAGTTTAATATTGTGTGGTGATTGTGTGAACTAATTGAGATTAGAATTGATCCAATCCAATTGTAAGCAAAATCGGTACTCTTGACACAGATATCTGTCTAGTATTGAGTTGGAATTGAAATTTAGGCAATATTAAAACAGTAACCTTATGAAGTGTTCATATTAATTGTTGGTTTTCTGCAATTATCTTATTAATTGCGATAAAATAATGGCATGTTTAGGTTTTGTGTTTAATATTCTACGCCATAATTGTGCATTACAATTAAAATAAAGACGAAATGAGCTTTGATAATGCATTTTAAAGACTTAGTCTTTTCTATTAGGGATGATGATTTTAGGGCTAATTATTGTATTATTAAGGACTTATATATTAAGCCATGAATAAAAATCTAAATTGGAGATTGCATTCCGAGCAGAAGAATCTTCTCAGAAGACATATTACAAATGAAGTACTGTTAATCAATGTTGCCTAGAAAAAATTAATTTACAGCCTTTATATGTCCCACTGCTGGGCAGAGGTCTATTCTCATTTCTGAGGGGTTTATTTGCGGATTTTTCATGTAGGAAGTATGAATATAATGTTAAGTTACATTAAATGTATAATTTTATAAGTATTAAAAATAATAAACGATATAGATAATGTAATTTTAATAAGGATTTATTAATAAAACTATGATACAATGTTTAACCATTTATTTAATAATGAAATATTTTAATTAATCTATCATCATTAGTATGTATCTGTTCTTAAATTAATTAATTAATTTTTTTATATAACAGTGAAAACTATATTTATAATAAACCAAAAATTAGTTTCTTTTACAACAGAAATTAAAAGAAAACAAATCAATTTAAAATAACATGGAAACATTGATAAAATTTGATGTCTTATTTATTTTAAATTACAGTAATGCTATTGTTCTTGTATTATTTGGAAAACAGCAATATTAATAACTGAAATTGACATTGGATCGAAATTGTTATTGGATTCAAGAGTAAGCTTGCTGATGGTTATCAGACAGACAATTATTAGATATATCATTTATATATACCCTATACCCGGGTATAGCCTATACCCGCCGTGGTAACCGAGAGAGCAGTATGTCAGATATTTCTTTTTTCAACCAACTTCTAAGGTAACTTTTTGAAAGTTACCTTAGAACTGTTTTTTAGGAGGACAGATTTTGATGATTCTTTTTTATTTTGCTAAGAAGTATATATTTAGAGAAGTTTTCTATTTTCAAGAATTGTTATGGCAAATAATAAGAACCAATATGTGATTTTTGATCTTACTGATAAAGTTTTATAAATAAAACATGTAAGTTAACTACATTTTTGTTCTTTTTTCCACTATTTAATGCATACTGCTCATCATGTTCTAACAAAAATATAAAAATTTTACTTTTAAAAGCAATAACATCCTTTACTGTGCAATGAAATAATTAAAAAAATTAAAACCTTAGTGAAAGGGCAGTATTGTACTAACTACTGTTTTACGTAGCTATTTAAGTGTATTACCATTTTCTCAAAACCCCCTTTCCTGACTTCTGCCCCGTCTGCATCCACATGACCAGCCTTCAACATCACAGACAAATGTTAATGAAGTTATAGTATATAAGAATAGAATACCATAGAATCATTTTTAACACATAGATTACTAAACCTTTGTCCTGGGGGAACCAGCAAGAAACCCTGTGGGACTTTTTTTTGAAGTATTGTATACAATTACTATGAAAACAGAAACAGCATGGTAGTGATCACCCCATTGCCAGGGGTTATTTATCGATCATGTACACTTTAGTAGCATAATAAATCTTTATTAAACAATTTTTGATTAATAAAAATTTTAAACTTTTTGATACATAAGGCCTGCATATTTTCTGGGGCTTAAATGCCCCATGATGGAATTACTGGCTCTTTGGACTCGAGGATATCACTAACTTGTGCTTGTTTCTAGTATTTACAGAATATACATCACTATTTTTACATAAAACTATGTTTTTTCTTGTGTACATACATTAAATTAAAAAAAAAATATATTATAATTTACAAATTTTTTTTGTATAAGCTTTTTGGCGGCTCCGTGGCGCAGTGGCTTAGCAATAAGTCACAACGCTAAGGGCCATGAGTTCGAATCCCTCACGGAACAAATATTTGTATGGCCTACAAATAATTATCCCAGGTCTGGATGTTTGTCCTTGTGAATTTTAGCTGTGTATCGCTAGCAACGCAAAATCGGGAATTTGCATTTGGAAAAATCCAAAATTAGGGGCTTTTTAAGTGCTAATTAGGTGCCAAGTTTAAAAATTAGGTGCTCTAAAATTTTCACCGCAAGGAACGATTGAAATTTGCGTTGCTAGCAAAACGTCTCGCTAGCAACGCAATAAAGTTATTAGATATACCATAAATATTAATAGCAAGGAATTAAGTGCTAATTAGGTGCTGCAAGTATAAACAATAACAAGGCACCCCTAATAAAAATAAAGTCGTTATTCAGAACATAGCAGATGCAAAATTCAGATTTCCTGAAAATCAAAATAGAATCAAAATTGCTTTCAGAAAAAGTTCAAATTAGGGGCTTTTTAGGTGCTAATTAAGTACCAAGTTTAAAAATTAGGTGCTCTAAAATTTTCACCGCAACGATCGATTGAAATTTGCGTTGCTGGCAAAACGTATCGCTAGCAACGCAATTACGTTATTAGATACGAGGGTGGATTGAAAAGTACTCGGCCTAACCAAGAAAATAAACAAATACTAAATCAGTTATATTTTTATTTTTCTACATAATCACCATCAAGTTCAATACACTTTTGCCACCTCCCCTTCCAAGCATTTAGACCGTTGAAAAAAAAATGATTCTTCCTTAGAGTCAAATACAGCTGCTTTGACCTCGTCGTTTGTCGAAAATCTTTGACCTCCCAAGTGCTTTTTTAGGTTAGGGAACAGAAAGAAGTCTGATGGTGCCAGATCAGGTGAATACGGCGGATGCGGTAACAGTTCAAAGCCACAGTTGTGAATTTCAGCCATTGACTGTACTGACGTGTGAACACGGGCGTTATCTTGATGAAACAGGACTTTTCTTCTGAGCATTCCTCGACGTTTTTCTTTTATTTCCTCTCGTAAACGACGTAGTAAGGTGCAGTAGTAATCAGAGTTTATATTCTGACCCCTTTCAAGATAATCAATCATAATCACACCTTTCGAGTCCCAGAATACTGAAGCCATCACCTTATTTGCCGACAAAATCGACTTAGCCTTTTTAGGGGGTGGTGAAGCAGGTCTTCTCCACTGTTTTGATTGTTGTTTTGTTTCCGGTGTACAGTAATGAACCCATGTTTCGTCCATAGTAACAAAACGATTCAAAAAATCATCTGCATCGGCTTCAAATAACTCCAAACAGTCGCGTGAAATAGTCAATCGCGTCCTTTTTTGTTCAACTGAAAGCAGTCGCGGAACCCACCTCGCAGACACCTTGTGGAAACCCAACTCGTTGACAATGATGTTTTGAGTTCGTTCATAAGAGATGCCTATAATCTCGGCTATCTCTCTAATTTTTAATCTGCGGTCTCCCATTATTAAATCAAGTACTTTTTTAATATTTTCGTCAGTAGTTGACGTCGAAGGCCTTCCAGAGCGGGGTTCATCTTTCACACTCTCTCTACCACGCTTAAATTCTGCTATCCATTTTTTGACGGATGAATATGACAGAGCACAATCGCCTAATGTACTGACCATGTCATCATGGATGGCTTTTGATGATAGCCCCTTCTTATGGAGGTACTTAATGACGGCACGCTGCTCGATTTGCTCCATTCGCGGAAATTATGTCCGATTACTTTGTTAATAAATTTATAAAATCACAACTAATTATCGCACACGTTTCGAACTTCACACAATGAACTAGTCTGAACTGAACTAAATAATATGGGTAGATTTGATTTTTAGAATTGAATGGATCTGTGTTAGGCCGAGTACTTTTCAATCCACCCTCGTAAAAAGTTTCCCGTAATTTTTCTCTAATTCTTTCTTTTTTTTTCTAATTCTCTAATCTTGAGAATTTTCCAGCATATACATAATTCGTCAGAAATTTCCAGTTTGATACATAATTAACTGAGGTAAAATTTTTTTTTACACAATGTAATTTAATTGAGAGGTTGTTTTTAAATAAAGGTTTATCAGTTTCTAGAGTATTATATTAATAAACAAAACAACGTGTCAGTGGTTTGCTCTTTAATGTTTTGCACATTTTTAACCTTTTTTTTAAATTTTTCTACTTTTATGCATATCTGTGGTTTAGTTTATTTATTTATGAAATTATTAATATAAAATATTGCTAATAGTACAGAAAGAAACAATAACTTTTATATTATCCGAACATATTAACTTCCCCGCTATGAAACCTGTTAAATATTATACCTCACTTTCTAGTGGCGCTGCCCTGGTGGCAGAAAAAGTCGTGGATGCCCTCATTCCTTTCATGCTCACGCTCTTCATATGAAAATCCATTATTTTGCAATAAAACAATGGAATAATCGAGATAAAACCGTTTTATATATTAAGATAAAAAGATAAAATATCGTAAAAAATTTTGCCTACTCTGCGTGTGAAACAACAAATGGAGAATGAAATAGACATAGGAAATAGACATGTATCAATCATGAATGATTCGTTCGTTTGAACTGGGACACTTTAAAGTTATTAATGATTCATCTGTAGACAAGTTAGTAATTTGTATGTGACTGAGATAATCATGAAAGTTACTAACAAATTACAACTTTACTAAACTATTTTGTCTTTCGTGGCACATGTTTATGAGATACGAAAATTGTCAATTAATTATTTACTTAATAATATATCAAGATTTCAAATATAAACCCTAACACACAGTTTACGTTGAAGTTCAGACCACTATGTAATCAATTTATGAACGGTAAAATAACGTATTTGTCGTATTTGTTTATGTTTGAACAAAAACTTTAATATAAACTGGTCTGTAAGCTATGAAATCGTGAATTGTTATGAATGGATTGAACAAACATGATAACTTAATTCAATATCATTATTTATTTTATTTATTTAATAAATTTGTTTATTTTTTAAATAATTAAAAAATAAAATAAATCCATTTTTTTGTTTATGCCATCTAGCGTCATTTATACCTATCACCTTGAGAGTCCATCGGTTTTGGTTCGATAAAATGATTAAAACTATAGAAAGATGTAGATGGCGATATTTATTATGAAGCAATTTTACTGGAAAGAAAATATTATTTTGATTAAGTACACTAAAGTTTAGGCTTCACATGTCTAAAAATAAGAATTGTAACATTTATTTGGTTGAAAATTATATTAAATAATATTATGGATTATATAAAATCTGAAAAACAAAAAATACCGTTCATACCTAATAGTAAGGTAATGGTGGTTTTAAATCCGATAATTTCCGGAATATTACCGTCATCTCCTCGCGATCTCAATAATCTTTCAGCACCTAATTAGCACTTAATTTTTAGGCACTAATAAAGAACAAAAAATATCGTTCAAACATTATGGTAAGGTAATGGTGTTCGTGGACCCCATAATTCCCAGAATAATATCTTAATTTGTATCGGGTATGTCGTACGTCGTAACGTCATTGCGTTGCTAGCGAGACGTTTTGCTAGTAACGCAAAGAGCAATGGCAGAAAAATAGTTGACAAAAATTATAGCGTCTAGAAATAAGTTATATGGGTCAGGCCGTAATTTTTGCCACATAAAGTATAGCCTGACTCTCCGCTACTTTTTTTATTAACTATAATTATAATTATATTTTTCTCGACCACATCATTGTATTTGAGAAGAAATGGTGAACCGCGGCTACGTAAGATATTTAAATATATTCAAAAACTTCGAAAGTTATACGATATTTTGCAATAAAAAAATACGAAATTTTCGTAAAAATCGCAAATCCGCTTCGGTAGGGGTGCACTTCGAGCATCTGTAAAATTTAAAAAATACATATTTTTGGTAATCTGTTTGATTTGACGCTATGATATAATAGTTACCTAGCCCCCTTTTAAATATCGTTTGGTGTTTCCTAAGAAAATACATTAATTTTCTTACATAAAAGAAAAAACGAACAAAGCCATTTCTTTGCGCTATTTTTATTGCGCAACATAATCGGCTCATTTTGTGGCGTTAAATGTTGGTAGTGTTTGTATTCTGAATAGTGGCAACACCAAAGTAACTTTCTTTATGGTCAATAAGGCAGCAGCGGCCATATTTTTGTCAGTCTGATGTCAACTTTGTTCGGATCGGAAAGTGTCACATTTTTTGCGGAGTGCATTTTTTGAGATTTCAAGGTAAGTTTTAAAATAATAGCTGTTATTGTTATTGTCCGCTATTAAGTAAGATGTATGTAATCTTTCCAGGTTAAATTAACTTAAAAAAAGAGCTTATTTACCGAGTTATTATGGGTTTTCTTTGCGCCATGGTTGCGCAAAAATGACATTATTCCACTTTGCGATACCAGTGGATTTGCGCTACCGCATAAAGGTGCATGCTCATAGTACTTTTGCTAGTAAAGGTCAACCAAATGCAACCGTGGGCAACCATGGAACCATTTAAGTGACGTTGTCAATAAAATCCTATGAAATCTCTTATTATTTGGCAATTTCATATGATTCTATTGTGGCCTAGGGTTGACCGAACGTTATCCCAGCTCAATATCTCTGTTGCACTCGCCATTATAATTATAAATAGGTACATACACTACAAGTACAAGCTTTAAATACAAAATATTTAAACGTTCACGATTTTTAAACATTATTTTTAACAAAACGAAACTTAATGGCTTAAAAATATGTTTTATTTATTTACCTCGATGTTTCGGACGTACCGCAACGTTTATGCTCAGGACTGCAAAAGTGGGTATCAACATCTTCTATCCGTGCGAGTTTTTCGAACTACCCGCACTTGATCTTCATTATCAATTTGTATACTAGGGTTGTCACTAGACCGATACACAACACTCACGATATTCTGCGATTCATCGAAGGATTTTTGACGACACTAACACTTATTACATAAATGACTAGATTCCAAGATAAAGCTTATAACTGTCCTTTTGAATTCCCTGTTGAAATTCCTACGTTTTTTTATGTCAACCGATTCACGTACAACTCTACTAAAAGGTCCTTAGGTGAAACGGGTATAGGATGAAAAACGGACAATCCGGGCGAAAAAGGAAGCAACCTTCATGAAATCCAGTCATAATAAGTGCAAGCATCGTCAAAATTATCCGATAAATCGAATTTCGTGAGTGTTATGTGTCGGTGTAAATTATATATTTGGATATTTACTTGGCTATGCTGTACGTATTTTTTTTATTTTCTGTACTTTTAAATACGTTACTGTAGGCTATAACGTCAATATTTTCTTACAGATGCCTTTGACACAGTCAGAAAAATCAAGGAGATATAGGGAAAAACTAAAAAGAACCAATCCTGAAAAATATTTAGACATGAAAAAGAAAAATAAATTCAGAGCTATCAAAGCTTACCAAAATAAAAAAAAAATCTTTAACTGATGCACAAGAAGAAGAACACAAGTTAAAATTATTACAGAAAGAAAACAGTATTCGGCAAACTGTCCACACAATCACATCCAGGGAAAAATCTAACACTGCGCAGGATCATACAGAAAACTCTTCAAATGAAAACAATCGGGAAACTCAAAACCTTTTGGCTGCACAAGTTCCAGACAGACCTGAACACAATGAGATGGAAGGGAGAAGCAACGTCTATATGAATAGGACTGCAATTAGAAATATTCAGAGAAATATTGAGAATAAAATGCGACGTGAAAATAATCAACTTCGTGAACATGTTCAAAAATTAATAAGAGGTTATAATTCTCTCAAAAGAGAAATGCGTAAATTGAAAAGTGACTACCGTGATTTAGCTAATAAAAACCAGGAGATGGAAACTGAAACTGAAAGCCATGCTATTGGACAAGAACAAGAAAACACTCCGTATAAGAGATCAGAGAACTTTGTTAATGAACATATGACTAATGTTGCAACACCGGTAAAAGAAACTATAAAAAAAAAAGATTTTAGAATACAATGTTCTCACGGACTCTATTAAATCAAAATTTAAAACCAGTCAGAACCAAGAGAAAAATACATTTAAAGATGTTGTAGATAACCAGATGGTAAAAAAATATAGACTGAAAACCTGCCTTACGAAAAGTCTTGGTCTCAAAAACAGTTTAAAAAGACACAGGGAGACAAAGACAAAAACCCATAATCTAATAGAGACAATAACGAAATTTTACGAAAGAGATGACGTGAGCCGTGCAAGCGCAGGTAAGAAAGAATGCCGGACATACAAAAAATCTAAAATGCAAGTACGTTATCTATTAGACAAATTAGAAACCTTGCATAAAAAATACTTGTCTGAAGTTGGTTCAATAAGTTTAAGCACCTTTAAAAAATATCGACCGTTTTACGTTATTTCTCCAAATATAAAAGATTTAGAAACGTGTGGTTGCTTGAAGCATATCAATATGCAGTTTATTGTAAGTGCTTTAAAATCGGCGGGCATTCTTCAGTCAAATGATGTTAACACAATTTTGGCCAATCTCGTCTGCGACCTTGATTTTAAACAATGCATGTACGGCGAATGCAGTGTTTGTAAGGATAATGATATACAAGTGAAAATAGAGGAAAATGTTGAAATAAAGTGGTTTTCATGGAATGTCAGAGTACACGAATATGATGAAAAAGGAGAGAGAAAAAAGGCTAAAAGAATGGCAAAAACTGAAAACAAGGGAACATTAAAAGATTTGATTGATTTGTTTAATAAGGAGATGAACAAATTTAAGATACATGTTTACAACATGCGCCATCAATACCAACAGTATAAGCTCTGTATAGAAAGTTTAGACTACAACGAATGTGCAATACACATAGATTTTTCAGAAAACTGGCTCTGTAAACATCATGAGGAAGTGCAAGCTATGCATTTCGGTGCTTCGAAAAGGCAAATTACCCTTCATACGGGCGTGCTTTACCATGAAAATGGAAAACCGTTATCGTTTTGTACAATTTCTGCTGAAAATTCTCACAATCCGGAAGCAATTTGGGCGCACCTAGATCCCGTATTAAAGCTTATCAGGCTTACTTATCCAAATATAGACACAGTTCATTTTTTCTCCGATGGGCCTACGAGTCAGTACCGCCAAAAAAAAAATTTTTTTTTAATGTGCCGCAACACCTATGAACATGGATTTAAAAATTTTACTTGGTCTTACTTTGAGGCATCCCACGGAAAAGGTGCCGCAGATGGCGTCGGGGGTACTATTAAAAGAATTCTTGATTTCAAAGTTTCGCATGGGATTGATATACCTGATGCACAAACTGCGTTCAATGTTTTGCAGGAAACAGCAACATCTATAAAAATATTTTTCATAAGATCCGAAAGCATCCAAACATTAAACACAAGTATTATAAGCAAACTGACCCCTATACAAAATACATTAAAAATTCACCAAATTGTAAGTAGTGCTAAATTCATATTGAAATACCGCATTCTCTCTTGCTTTTGCGAAAATTTAAAGGAAAAATGTGAATGTTTTGGTCCGGAAATTCACTGTTTTGAATTTGACACGAAAACTGCACTAAACGGAAATGGAAAATATGAAAACGGTTCAAGATTGGAGCTCGATGAAAACACAGGAGAACTCAAACAAGTGAGAGAGAAAAGACACGATAGCATAGAAATAAAAGGAAATGAAATAGTTTCAGAAGAAGAAATGTTTGACTGGACCCAGGACAGTTATTTATCGGACATTTTTGATATAGATGAAACAAATGTTTATGTTAGTGTACTGAATGATTCTGTAATTTTAAATTCTATAGAATTTGATACAGCTGAAAAGCAAAACTACGTTGAAAAGGATAATGAAGAGATGATAAATAATCCAGACAGTCTTAATACGCTTTGTATAAAAGTTATCAATAATCATACGATTTTATCTGACAAAAATACTACAGCACATTTAGCGGACGTATGCGCGTTTAATAAATTTTCAAAAGGTGACAATCAAAAT
Organism: Parnassius mnemosyne; assembly: GCA_963668995.1. Lineage (NCBI taxonomy): Eukaryota > Metazoa > Arthropoda > Insecta > Lepidoptera > Papilionidae > Parnassius > Parnassius mnemosyne. The sequence continues at coordinate 6,291,595 of CAVLGL010000095.1, forward strand.
CTGCCGTTTAAGGCGATGAATGACAATGATTTACCGGCATGTTTACAGCCAGTGATATCACCTTCCAAACTATCAGCAACTGAATCAAAGGTGTCTGTGGGCTGCTCCAAACTGATAATACTTTCTAATGTAAAGGTAGATGTCGCCTCTAAAGTAAAGAAAAATGATATCAAGACAATCCTTACAGGGGCTGAAGTTATAACGCAATCAGCACTAAAGACGAAATTAGTTCCAAAGAAAAAGGATATAAATGTTAAACAAAACAATGCTCAAAGAAAAAGAAATACATTAAATGAAGATACAAGTGCGTCAAACGAATCACATAGTAAACGAAAACGGAAAAAATTGACTACTGAAACAAAAAGTTGTGGAATAAAAGCCAAAATGTATATAAATAATAGAGAAAAATTAAAATCAAGTATGTCAGAAGAAGCGAACATTACAACAAAACGGAAAAATTTAAAAACTGAAACAATAATAAGCTGTGTGAAAAAAAGGTAAAAAGAATACAAATAGTAGAAAAAAGTCAAAATTAATCAAGCAAACTGTAAAAAAGCAGAAGATAAGAAAATATATTGAATCCAGCTCTGAAAATTCCGATATTCTGAGCCTAGCCGACACCGATGATTCTGAATATGAATCGTTTAATGAATACATGACATCGTGTTTAGAAGACCTAGTAGAAAAGGAAAACTTCGAGCCAGCCATACCGTTTGGGCGTAGCTATAGTGACAACTTCACATGCGAAGATTGTTTAAAATTTGATTTAAAAAAAGACGACTGGATTGTGGCAAATTTCGCCACAAACAAAAGTTTAAAGCACTTTGTAGGACGTGTTTTATGTATAAAAGATAACATCCCTACGGTAAAATTTGTGAGGAATGTTAAAAATTCAAAAGGTATTAAAGGGTCAATATTCACATATCCAAACGTTGAGGATGTATGTGAAATGCAGTTAAATGATGTGATTAAAGTATTACCCCAACCAAACATTTCCCGACGGGGCCAAATAATCTTTGACACTGAAATTAGTCATTACAACATACAGTAAAAATTTAAATACGTGTCCAATATACCAAAGTTTAAATATTCCTATAAATTATTTCGGCTGTAATAAATCAATGTTTTGATATTATGATATTTCCCTGTGTTGTTTAAGAGCTTTTTGATGAGTAGGTAACTATATTTTGTGTTCGTTTAATATCATTAAAAGTAATAAGAAAAAGAGCAGTGGCTGTAATATCAGAGAGTAATACTTGAAGAGTTAGTAGACATTATTAGTTTATTTTTGTTAAAAAATTAAAGAAAAGAAGAGGAGATATAGTGTGATTTCAGTATTTGTCTTCAGTGATTACAAATGTATATTGATAATTTAGTGATTAAAAATTTAAACTGATATTTGGTGTTCCTTTGATATAATCAAAAGTAATAAGAAAAATAGTATTATATAGCTTAAATCCATTATTATTTTTCTTATTACTCTTAATGATATTAAAGGAATGTAATTGAAATTAAAAGGATGATGTAGGTTTATTATTAAAAGGATGATAAAATATCATTAAGATTAAAAAGATTAATAAGAAAAGGAGCAATATAGATAAGAGTAATATAGCTGAGTAATATAGATTAGTTTATTTTTGTTATTTTTGATAAGAATTTAAAGAAAGAAGAATGTTTATTTAAGAAAACACTATGTGATTTCATAGTCTTTTGTATTCAGTGATTAAAACATTTACCATACCATACCAATTTATTTTGTACCTACCTACCTAACTACAACACAAACCCTGAGACTACTTATTAGATACTGTTAGGTAATTCTACTACTTTAGTATGAACTAAGTGACTCTACACTTTACAATGTGTGATATTTTCTAACATTGTGTTTTTCCTACTTTCCTCATTTTCTAAATGAAAATTAGAGTGTTTGACACGGATGAAACAACACATTCCAGCCTCGAAATATTGGCGCTCTAACTTCATTGGATCGCCAAAATATCTAGGCTGCGTGTGGGTTCTTCTCATCCCTCAGTTATCAATCTACTATTATGCATTCATTCAAAATATATTGTGTAAAAAAAATCAAGAAACCCTACTACTAAAAGTCAACTTATAACCAATGCACTAAAAAGACCGAAAAAAGATTGAGAATAGAATTAAATTTGGTAGCAGGCGGCACCCAATAATTTTCTTACGGTTTATAAATTGCAAATTTTTTGCAGTCGGGTTTTTTGATTTTTTAAATTATTTATTTTAAATTTTTAGTGGCAAATTTATTCGTAATTAAATTTAAACATATGACTCATATAATTTTGTAATCTCCTTTTAATTTCCTTCATTTTGATAACCTACTCGATAGATTTGGTTGAAGAAATTTATTTGCGACTTACAATTCGTCGTTGACGCCGCAAACGGGCGAACCTCAATTTTTTGAAAAATTAAAGGAGAGGAAGAAACATATATTATCCCCCGATTACTAACTTTTTTTTCATCAGAAAATTAACTTACGGACTTAATGAAAAACTACAAATAAGATTAATTTTCTGATGAAAAAAAGTTATATATAGTAAAAAGTAACCGGGGATAATATGTGTTTCTTCCTCTCCTGTAATTTTTTGAAAAGTTGAGGTTCCCCCCTTTGCAGAGTCAACGACGAATTTAGCGCAAAAAACCGCCATTTTGTTTTTTTTTTTGTTACCATTATAAGGACACTTGGGTTTTGAGACGAATCTAATGACACCTAAATCGTCGAAATCCATTTAGCCGTTTGGAATTATACGAGGCAATAAAGAAATTTACAAACATACTTAAAAGATACGTGCTCAAAACATAACCCTTCCTTGGCAGTCGAGTAAAAAAACACACAATGTACGCGCACCTTAACCATTTTGCGCTACCGTTTTGCGTCACTCTGCGCGAGCGACTCGTAGACTATTTTGCGTCACCGTTGCGCTATTTGTGGCAAAATCTACGGCCTGACCCATATATAAAATGAGTTTTATTATTTTTCTATGATTTTTCAAATAAAAATGTATTTTAATCAAAGCCACAGAAAAAAACAAACATTTTTGGGAATATCAAATGACTGAAATCATTTTACTCTATTCAAATGTTGCCATTTAGTATATTCCTACTATTTTCGTATACACTTTGTAACACTACCAACACAACACACAAAATATTTTTATATTAAGTTATTATTAGTAATAACTGTACTATCGGTAATAACAAAAATAAAAGTAATATGGCTGAGAATAAGTCTCTTACAAAGAATTTCCTATGGTAATACATTATCTCATGGTTCGTTGCGGTGAAAATTTTGGAGCAACTAACTTTTAAACTTGGTACTTAATTAGCACCTAAAAAGCCCTGAATTTGGACTTTTTCTAAAAGCATTTTTGATTCTTTTCTGATTTTCAGAAAACCTGAATTTTGCATCTGCTTTGTTCTGAATAACTACTTTATTTTTATTAAGGGCGCCTTATCATTGCGCATACTTGCAGCACCTAATTAGCACTTAATTCCTGGCTATTAATATTTATCGTATATCTAATAACTTCATTGCGTTGCTAGGGAGACGTTTTGCTAGCAACGCAAATTTCAATCGTTCCTTGCGTTGAAAATTTTAGAGCACCTAATTTTTAAACTTGGCACCTAAGTAGCACCTAATTAGCACTTAATTTTTAGGTACTGATACAGAACATAAAATGCCGTTCATACCTTATGGTAAGGTAATGGTGGTCATGGACCCTATAATTGCCATAATAATGTCTGAATCTGTATCGGGTTTCGATAATCGCTCAGCACTTAATTAGCACTTAATTCCTAGCTATTAATATTTATCGTATATCTAATAACGTAATTGCGTTGCTAGCGATACATTTTGCCAGCAACGCAAATTTCAATCGATCGTTGCGGTGAAAATTTTAGAGCACCTAATTTTTAAACTTGGTACTTAATTAGCACCTAAAAAGTCCCTAATTTGGACCTTTTCTGAAAGCAATTTTGATTCTATTTTGATTTTCAGGAAATCTGAATTTTGCATCTGCTATGTTCTGAATAACGACTTTATTTTTATTAGGGGTGCCTTGATATTGTTTATACTTGCACTACCTAATTAGCACTTAATTCCTTGCTATTAATATTTAGGGTATATCTAATAACTTTATTGCGTTGCTAGCGAGACGTTTTGCTAGCAACGCAAATTTCAATCGTTCCTTGCGGTGAAAATTTTAGAGCACCTAATTTTTAAACTTGGCACCTAATTAGCACCTAAAAAGCCCCTAATTTTGGGTTTCTCTAAATGCGAATTCCTGATTTTGCGTTGCTGGCGATACACAACTGTGAATTTTATGTATGTAAACTGACCCCACGATACAGGAAAAAATCCTAGTGTGGAGTTGATAGTTTTTTTATAAAAAAACTATCAAACTTATCAAATATTTAATTCCTTATATTTTAGTAGCTAACAATATTTTCTAACAATTTGCTTAGTTGAGAAGCAAATATAGTCTAGTATCTGAATATCTTATACTAAAATATATAATTTTACAACATTTATTGCAAATGTCTACATTGTAAATTCCAATTTGGAAAAACTAATGTATAAATTAAACATTTTCAGATAAACCGACCAAATATGATACTACCCTAAGAATTAGAAGTTGTTACAAAAACATGTGAGAAAACTAAATTTTAATTAAAGAAGTCTAGAAAAACTATAAAAGGTTTTAGGACTCGTCTATCAAATGCAGAATAAATGAGTAATCAAGTAACATTTGAGAAGATCACCAAAAAGAAGACATTTGCAGCGAAGGTTTTGTTATAGCTGTTTAGAATCATTTATTGTAAAAATATGTTCATATTTTGTATTGTCAAAACTGTTTATGAATCGTTTATTGTAAAAAATATTATTTTTATGCTTTGTTTTGTTAGAGCTGTTGAGAATCATGTATTGTATAAAATATTATTTTTATGCCTAGTTTTGTTATAGCTGTTTAAAAAATATTATCTTTGTACTTTGTTTTTTTATAGCTGTTAAGAATTGTATCTCATAAAAAATATTTTCTTAGTTTGTATTGTAAAAGCTGTTAAGAATAACTTATTATAGAAATATTGATTTCATAATTTGTATTGTCTAAGCTGTTAAGAATCATTTATTGTTAAAATATTAGTTTCATACTTTGTATTGTGAATGCTGTGTTATATGAATCGTTTATTGTAAAAATATTAGTTTGTGTGTGGCGCAGTAAGAATATCCACCAATCTATACCATCCCATGAGTGTCATTAGAGGCGATAGAGGGAAACAAATCCGAAGATGGACAGCAGTTCCTTCCTAATAACGACTAAATTTAAAAGATGCGGTTGGCAAGCAATATTATTTCATATTTTCTATTGTCAAAGCTGTTATGAATAACAAGAAGCCAAGCCCTCTTTTTATCTTTTCGCCAGTTAGATTATTAGTTGCCGGCTTTTTAAAAAGGAGTAGGCTGTTTTCTTGAAGGTCCCTAAGTCGTATCTGTCCGGAAAAATCGCTGGTGGTAATCGATTCCACAAGGAAGTTGTGCGAGGAAGAAAACATCTTCTAAATCGCACAGTGGTGGACCGCCAATCATCGGTGTGAAGAGCCAAGAGGGGTATCGACGGAAACCTTTTTTTTATAGAAGAGGGGGCAAACGAGCATGCGGCTCACCTGATGGTGACTACCGCCGCCCATGAACAACCGCAACACCAGAGGAATTGCAGATGCGTTGCCGGCCTTTTAGAAAGGTGTAAGCTCTTTTCTTGAAGGTTCCTAAGTCATATCAGTCCGGAAAATTCTCTGGTGGTAATTGATTCCACAAGGAAGTTGTGCGAGGGAGAAAACTTCTTCTAAATCGCACAGTGGTGGACCGCCAACCTAATATCCGTCCGGATGAGAGGTTAGCAGAAAGTCCAACAGGGAAGGTGTATGATCCTCCACATCTGGAATCTGCGTAGGCGAAGTAACCAGTTGTGTCAGACCATATGCCAAAGCATTTAATATTTTTTCAGTTTAATATTTTGTTATATCAAAGCTGTGTTTATGAATAATTTATCGTTAAAAAATGTTATTTTCATATTTTGTTTGTGAAAATTTATTGTAAAAGACATTACTTTAATATTTTGTTATAATAAAGCTGTGTTTCGAATCATTTATTGTAAAAAAATATTGAATTACCGTGTAGTGACAGTCTCAGAATATCCACAACTCCATATTATCATTCAGTGGGTTTCATCGTAAGAGGTGACAGAGGGAAACACATCAGCAGGTGGACTGATCTTCCTAATAACTGCAGTTGCAGTTTAAGTTTACCCTTATGATATTAGCTTGACATTTTGTAATGTTAAAGTTTGTTATGATTCATTCATTATAATAAACTCATTCATTTATTAAAATAATAAAATTTACTATTTTTGTATAGACACTGTGTTATTAGTATATTAATGATATAAACATTAGAATAAAAATATTAGTTTTATGTGTTGTATTGTCAAAACTATGTTAAATCTTTATCAATCTCCTTTATTTTCATTAAGTTCAAAAAATATAGAATAATGTATTAATTATTTGTGTTTAATTTCATTCACGTTAAAACATATTATACTTAATTCCTATTTACAAATTATGAAGCACACTTTATGTATTAGGATTAATTATTCATCATCATCATCATCATTACAGCCCTACACAAGTCCACTGCTGAACATAGGCCTCCCCCAAAGAATGCCACAAAGCACGGTCCTGAGCCACCTGCATCCATCGACTTCCTGCATATCTTACCAGGTCGTCACTCCATCTAGTGGGGGGACGCCCTACACTTCGCCTGCCGGTACGAGGCTGCCACTCGAGAACCTTTCTTCCCCATCGGTTGTCGGTTTATCACGCAGAGAAACTCCGAGCATAGCCCTCTCCATAGCTCGCTGAGCGACCTTGAGCTTCCTCATCCGGCCAGCAGTGAAGGACCACGTCTCAGTTCCGTATGTCATCACTGGCAACACGCACTGGGTGTACAGTCTCGTTTTCAAGTTTTGAGGTATACCTGACGAGAAGATGTGTCGTAATTTCCCGAACGCTGCCCAACCGAGTTGAATCCGTCGATTGACCTCTCGGTCGAAGTTGGACTTACCTAGTCGGACTATTTGTCCCAGGTAAACATACTCGTCAACAACTTCGAGCTTAGTGTTCCCAACAACTACCGGCATAGGTGTGACATGGACATTAAACATGATCTTTGTTTTGTCCATGTTCCATCTTAAGACCTATCCGTTGGGAAACTATTGAGGTCATTGAGCATAGTGCTTAGGTCCTCCAGCGATTCTGCCATAAGGACAATATCGTCGGCAAATCGAAGGTGAGTGATGTACTCGCATTGACGTTGATACCGTATCCTTTCCAGTCCAGTAGCTTGAAAACATCTTCCAATGCAGCGGTAAAGAGTTTCGGGGATATGACGTCACCCTGTCTTACACCTCTCTGCAATTGGATAGGTTTCGTACTCTGGTTCTGTACTCGGATAGCCATCGTAGCCCTACTGTACAAACACTTCAACACTTCGATATACCGACAGTCAACTTGGCATCGATGAAGGGACTGCAGCACCGCCCAAATTTCGACGGAATCAAAGGCTTTCTCATAGTCCACATACGCCAGACATAGTGGCAAATTGTACTCCTCGGACTTCTGTACAATTTGCCGAAGGGTATGTATGTGGTCTATGGTGCTAAAGCCTTTTCGGAAACCGGCTTGTTCGGGAGGCTGGAAGTCGTCAATTCTGCGCGCGAGACGATTCATAATGACTCTCGAAAACAGCACGTAGACGCGGCTTAGAAGGGAAATCGGTCTGTAGTTCTTCAAGAGAGCATTGTCGCCTTTCTTGAAAAACAAGACCGCACTTCTGCTCCACGCCTCCGGTGTAATGCCACCATGGAGGACGGAATTAAAGAGCTTCTGAAGGACTTCAAGTACCGGTTTTCCACCCACTTTCAGAAGCTCCGCTGTAATTCCATCCTCGCCTGGGGCCTTGCCGTTTTTAAGGTGCTGGAGAGCCATTCTAATCTCGCTCAGACTGACGTCCGGGATATCATCGGAATAATGTCGGATAAGACTCGCTCTTGGATCGTTACTCACACTTGCGTGCGGCTCCAACGATGACGTGTACAGCTGCCCATAGAACCTCTCAATCTCACTCAAAATCTCAGGTGCCCCGGAAACGATGCTGCCATATTCGGTCTTCAGCTTTGACAGTTGGCTCTTTCTGGCAGACAGATCTCTGGCAAAGACTTTGGAGCCTTGGTTCCGCTCGATCGCTTCTTCAATACGACCTGTATTGAAGTTGTGTAAGTCCCGCCGCATGCACTTGGAGATCTGTCTGTTCAGTTGCCTGTATGCTGTCAAATCTGTTGAAGAATGTAGCTTCATCTCCCGTCTAACAGCCATGAGATTAAGAGTGTGATCGGAGAGTTTTTGTGTTCTTCTGCGGCGGGTCTTGCAGAACTTAGCTCCGAATCGTCCACTTCATTGCAGTCTTCTAGGCACTGAAATCGGTTTTGTAACTCGAGCTGAAAGGTTTCGGGACTTTGGATTAGAGCACGAGGGGGACGGAGCGTTGACTTCATTAGACGTGACCTGTCCAACTTAACGTTTAGGTTCAGTGTGCCTCTAACCATTCGGTGATCGCTGCCGGTTTTCACCCTTGCGATCACTGAGACATCACTGAACAGTTGTCGTCTGGTCGTCATAATGAAGTCAATCTAATTTTTTGTCGAACCGTCGGGGCTCGACCAGGTCCACTTCCTGTGGGGCCGCTTCTGGAAGAAAGAGTTCATCATAAAGAGTCCCTCTTTCTCCATGAAGTCGGCCAGCTGCTGGCCCCTTGGGTTCCGTTGCCCTATTCCAAATTTTCCCACTTTCAGCTCATCGTTCTCTCTTGTGCCTAGTTTTGCATTGAAGTCTCCCATTAACACCGTATATTGGATTTTGGAGGAATGCATGGCTCTAGAGATATCCTCATACATTTCCTCCACCTCCTGATCGGGGTGTGCCGAGGTTGGTGCGTAAACCTGTATGACCTTCAGCGAATACCGTTTGGTGATTCTGAGTATAAGGTACGCAACCCTCGTCGACACACTCAATCTTTACAACGTTGTTAACGAGAGACTTGTGGACGATAAATCCGACACCTCCTTGGGACAGATGGTCGCCCTCCCGGTAATAGAGCAAGTTGCCGGATTCGAGGATTACCGTGTCCTCCCCCTCTCTTCGGACTTCGGATAATCCTATAATATGCCAGCGTAACTTGTCCATCTCTTCTTCCAGCTCCACAATCTTCTCGTCAGTCCTCAGGGTGCGTGCGTTGTATGTTGCCAGGTCGAGTCGTCGTAGGTGGCAACCGAACCGCCACCGAAGATTCTTAGCACCCCCTGCCCCGCCGTTACCATGGTCGCCACCGTAGCCAGGAATAGCGGAGCTGCCGGGGACTGGGGGCCGTCTCTTCGTAACTTTCATGGGGGGTATATTGCCATAGTTGCCACGCTTGGTGAGCGGGTTGGCAACCGCAGTTTTTTTATTGTATTTTTGCCGTTACCAGGAAGATGCTGCTGCCCATCTCCTGCCTGTATCCCTTTGTCGCCTTTTACGACACCCACGGGAAGATATGGGGTAGTGGATATTCTTAACCGCCACTACACGGCGTAATTAATTATTAACAACCGACTATTAAATTAAACATTTGAAGCATTTAGTTACTATGCAGTTATCTTTTAAAAATGTTTCAAATGTTTAATTCACAGTTGGTTGTTGATAATTAATCCTAGTACATAAACCGTAATGAATTACGATTAATAGAGGTGAATATGTAGAGGTGCATGTGTTATACGCACGCACACATTCTCACAATATTGTGGCGAAACGACACCAGACGGCGCTAGTACTCCTCGGTTGACAGATTTCGCGCGAGTGGGCTCTCTTTTCCTGTATAGGACAGTTACTATACTCTTTGGAGTATAATAATGCTCTACACACACGCCTGCCGTTCAGTATGCATATGGTAGCATGTTTCTAAACTACCTCCACGATACAGGAGAAAATCCTAGTGTGGGGTAACGTTTTTTTTTAAAAGACTTGTGTTTCACAAACAATTTTCGGCTTGGTAGGGCTCTATAAAGCGAAAAGTTTTTTCATTGGTCATTGTTACTGCCGTTATGTAGACACTAGCGTGCGTATAAAATGCGTGCATATAAAATTTAAGTCAGGTGCGTGCAATCACTCCGGGAGCTCGTAGCAAACTGAACGTGCGCCCAACGTGTGGACGCGACGGCCAATACTCTGCCACAACCCTTTGATCTTTTTCAAAAAACCGACACCACACGGATCTCGCGCCAACTTGTGGGCCATCGTTCCAATACATATCAACGTAGCTTAAACACCCACTCTACACGATGGCCATCGTTGTTGGCCAACACATTCGCCAGTATGTTGGCCAACGTGTAGAGCCGCCGTAAGACTTACACTTCCCTGAGTGAAAAAGAGATATGCAACATATTGACAATTCAATGTCGAATATAATCATATTTGTATAACCAATAAAACATATAGACGCTCTGGGCCTTTGAGCATAGAAAATAGAGGAGCTGCCCAGAGCGTCTATATGTTTTATTGGTTATACAAATATGTTTATATTCGACATTGAACTGCCAATATGCTGCCTATCTCTTTTTCACTCAGGGAAGTGTAAGTCTAAGTGTCATTCATAAATGAAACAGATAATAGAAATTGTTTCGTATTCTGGTAAAGATTTTTAAGATGACGTCATTTAACCCCGCCTTGCGGCCGATTCCGCCATTTATTGTTTCAGATTTGCTGTTATAAAAAGTCCTTTGATATTTCTTAATTTGAAAATTTTGTGAATTTTTAAACAGTTTATAGTGAATTTTCCAATTCATTATAAAATACGAAGATGACTAAGTGTTGTGTAAGAGGCTGTGCCTCAAAATATAGTCAAAAATTACGCGAACTATCATTTCATATGTGAGTGATTTAGTTGTTGCTGTAAATATAATGTAAAAACTTTTGCGACAGTAAGTAGATGGATGTAATTATTTACCCTAAACATTTAATTCATATTATTTAATTACTTCTTATCATTCTTTGCGTATTTATAAAATTTTGTTGTTCGTAAATAGTGATGTTACATTGCTAACAATAAATTCTTTCAAGAACATACTTTATTAAGGTTTTTCTTGATTTATTCTGTCGTATTATGTGAAAAAATTTTGCGTTATGCAATGCATTATTTCGGTGTCATGGGTCTGAGCAGTGAGCATAAATGATTAACTAAATTATACGGAAATGCAAATACCTCTGAGACTATGGACATTATTACTTCACTTTATTATATATTGTTTAATTATATATTGTATATATTAGCCCATCCGTGCCTTCAAATATTGCGATATACATAAAAAATAAATGTTAAGCATATTTTTATCTAATGGTGTTGTTTAATTTGTAATATTATTTGCAGCTTCATAGATCTAAATCATTATTTTCTGTTCTATCATTTTTAGAAAGTCGTTTAATAACGTAATATAAATATAATAAGTAAAAATTATATATAATAAGTACTTTATAAAAATATTACGTTATTAAACTGCTTTCTATTGCTAACAAAAATTTAAATTTATTTATTTTCCTACTCCATCCATCCATCCATTACATTCTAAAAGTTCATTGCCGTACCTAGGTCTCTACTATAGATTGCCTCATAGGGCATTTTGCCACAGCTACCACGCTTGGCAGGCGGTTTAGCATCCGCAAATTTTTATTATTTGATTTTGTTGTCAAAATCCAGAAATCACCCATGCTAAACCGGGTGGATATAAAATAAAAAATATTTCACGGCAAATAATTTATTTGATACGATCATTTGTAACCACAAATGCATCGTAAAGTATAATAATATTAAAACCACAGCGATTCTAAAGTAGTTTTTACTTCAAAAGATATTAGCTTAACCGGCCACACGAAACTGGTGCACAAGCCGGAATAGTAGAAAAAAAATGGTGGGGGGTGCTACTAGCTCAAAAAGAGAACTCCATCCTGTTTAACCATCCTGGCTTTAGATAGTAACTTATTAGCCCAGAAGTAAAGCTTATTCTGTATAATATGAAGTCAGAGCAACTAGTTTGCTAACTTACAACTTACAAGCACGAATTGCTATCCGCGCATTAAGTATCAAAATCGTCTTCAAACTATTATTTAAACGATAAAACTGGAGCAGCAATCATCTGACGGATAAATTCACGCGAAATTCCCCTATCCTCCCTAATCGTTAGAGAAAATATAATTTAGTATATTTAAAAATAAATAAAAATACATATGGGTGTTACTAAATTTTAAATGTTGATTGACTTCACATCACTAAAAAATGGGCGGAGCTTACGGCGTCCGCCATTTATTGTTTCAATTTGACACGATTTTTTTGTAGGCTTGCCATCTCCTCTATTTTCTATGCTCAAAGCTCTGGGCTGCTCCTCTATTTTCTATGCTCAAAGTCTTGCGCGCACTATAGTAGACGAAAGGACGTCAGTTTTCGTATTATGGCAACATAATACACAAAGTGAGATAGAACCGGTTTTGGCGGGAAATTGACCGGCGGCGGTTTGCTGCTCCTGTATTATTGTTTAAATAATGGTTTGAAGTGGACTTTGATATGTAAAAGTGTTGCGATTTTGTGTATTAAGTGTCTACGCATGTGAACTATTAGTGGAAACAGTGAAACAAGTGCTCTGATGGTGATGGATTCTCAAGATAAGCTGTTTGTTTGCATAGGCACCTTTAGATACCATCGCCAACTATCAGCTGTCTGCTGGATCAAGTTGCCGCCAAAATCTCCCAAGAACTGCACAATGTGACGCATCAACATATTGTGAAGCAGTATACTATGAAGGAGTGGGGAAATTACAATAAACCGAATAAAAATACTTAAGACTTGGCCTAAAGGTCTAGATACCAGGCCATAAACTCCAAAAAAAAAATGAGATAGAACCACAGAGTACTTTTATATATATAGGAATAGAGGCTTTACTCAACGGGTTCAGAAGGAAAGCGATTGGTGGCGCCATCTGTAACTACAAACATACAACTTTCCTGCTATATATATAATTATATAAATAGTTATATGTCTACCACCATTCATGCTTTCAGGCAGGTTTTTATTATAAATTCAGTTAATTTATTTTTATTAACCCCGTAATTTACTCATAGACTAACGCGTATGAATAAATTAAGGGATTACTTAAGGCTGCAGAAAATAAAACCCTTATTATTATAATCTTAATAATTTATTTTGCATTGGTATAATAGTCGTCATAGTAGGTCAAAATAAAATATTTTATAGTTATATTTTCTAATACATAACCAGTTTTATTTTATTTAGACATTATCTTAATATTGTGCCAACAATCCATTATTAAGATAATGTCAATTTTTTCTCTTAAAACATCTTTTAAAATACTTTTTTGCTTTGCACTGCATTACGTCCTCGTCACTGTCAATATCTTTTTTACTTATTAATTTATCTTTATGTTCAGAGCATGTTAAAAAATTAAAATCTAAAAATAAAAGAATAATTGTTTTTATGTATTCCCTGAGAGCTTTTTGTTTTAAATTATTACTTAATATTTTATATATAATATCTTGCATGTTAGATATGCATGTTAAAAAATCTGGGCTAGGGCTGGAAAGCCAACGACGATTGGCAAATTCTCTTCTTCTAATAAAATCATTTTCAATTTCGCTATAGAGATTACCCTTACAAATTTCGCAGGACCTAAATATTTTATTTTTCGTTTTTTTTAAAAAATATCCCACTTTTTTATGAATAAATTTTTAGGGAATAGGGAAGGACCACGCTCTCATAGAATACCAGCTTAAAATAGCAGCTTAATGCTGCTGTGTTCGTATGGTGAGTGTAGAGAACCGGAGACCATTTTTACTGGAAAAGAGGCATTCCATCTTAGTCCTCACAGCTGACAACGCATCTGCATTTTAATTCACAAACGATTATAGATGTAGATGTCTATGGGCCACAGCAACCATTTAACATTAGGTGGACCGTGTGCTCGTTTGTCACCCTTATACTATAAAAAAAAATTGAATTGAATTATTTAAAATGTATTGTGCCAAAAATACATTCAGAAAATTATCATTTAGATTTAGATTCTTCGACAATTAATACATCATTATGATATAAATAAGCCAAGCTGGCACGGTAAATATGCCATGCAGTTGTTTTCATTTACGATAATTACATACTTACGACGGCTCCCTGGCACAGTGGCTTAGATGAGTGCTTAGGGTCGCGGGTTCGAATCCCATATTAAATTTGAATCAAATTAACATAGGTTTGTGCTTGTGTAATATTATAATATCTATAAAAATTTATTTATCTGAGCTAAATACAGCTGATCCTTAACACAATAACATCACATTCCTGATCTTACCTGCAAGGTATCCCATAGTGGAAGACACAGTTCTACTGAACACTTGGCTGGCAAATTTAACTTTCATTTTTGTTCTCATCGGATCAACATGACTGTCAGACAATTTGGGCACTAAACGGATTCCTTTATATGCAGGATTTTCTTCATGTAATTGTTTAATGTGATTCCATTTAGCAGTCTTTTCTATATTATCACTTGTATACCTTAAATTCTTCTCTAAAAGATTATTTCGTATACCTTTTAACAAGTGTGGGGGATCATATAGTGGAACAATTTTCTTGTCATTAATTATTATTAATTTCGTCTCTTCTCTAACTTCTTGTCCACTTCTAAGTATATGTACCCTGGTTTCATTTAGGAGAAGATTTAAGGCATTTCTATTATTAGTGCCTTGGTCACATACTGTAGCCACTACATTGAAGCCAGTTTCTTGCAAGTTTTCAATTATGGTTTTAATTTGCAAAGCCAGCTCTGGGCCTTTAGTGGCCGCCTGTGCAAATGTATAAGCAACAGGTTGTTTATATTTCCTTAAGAGACCCCTGATCATAAAAACCTGTGCATGGTCTGCAAATTCAGGTTTTGTCTCGCGTCCATTATTAACAAAACCTACCACCAAATCTTTGCTTTCGTTGTATGTAATGTTAGCTTTTAGTGACATTTCATCAAATATTAATATGCAGAGTTTGTCTGCTGGCTTCATTTTGTTTGCTCTTGCTTTAAGTTGAGCAAAGACATTATTGTTAATACCAGGCTTTATATTAGCCTGGTTCAAAAATGTTGACAGTATTTGCTGCAAAGGCAAAACTAACATTCTTCACAGAAAGCAATAATCTTTGGGGCTTTGCTTCAGCATTGCCAAAGCTAATATTTTTTCTTCAGTAGAAAATCTTCTCCCTTTTTCTTTCTTTTTATATTCTCTGAACTGTAACATAGTTAAAACTTTAGCAGCACTTGGCAAATTGTTAACAGTAGCTATAAAGTTGCTACTCTTCATAAAATTTTTGGCTTCTTTTAATTGTAATGATTGCTTCAGCGCACTGTTCCGGCATTTTGACAATTTATTTCTCATTTTTACCAATTTTTGGTATAAATTACGCTATTTTTTGGTCAATTTTATACGATTCACTACTTTTTTAGTAGTGTTTGGACCTGCAAATAAAATTAAGCTATTAGAAAACAAGCTAAGTTAGGCATTATTATTATTATATTAAAAGGATTATTTAATGATAGTATCTGAAGTTTAACAATTGAAGTGAACAACGTATATATTTGATGATAAATAATGTCATGAACCTGTACATGATCAAATATGATAAATAACAATTAGAAAGATTTTGTTATTGTTGAAAACCGAAACTATGAGAAAGAGAGAAAAATTGTCTAGGAGCTGTCCCCTCGATTCTGACAATAACAAAAACTACATTTTCAGATATGAACCCAGTAATTAACAAATTAAAAAAAAACTTGTAGATATTATCATGAGTGTATTAATACATCTTCCTTGAAATTTTCTTTCTGCAATCTTAAATGATACTAGCTGTGGCCCAGAGTTTTACCAGAGCTTGGTTCCTAGGAGTTGTAGTGTGCAACATATAGAGTACATGATCATACTCTATCTTCAGGTTTCTTTTTTTCTATAAAATTTAAGTAAAGTACACTCACCATATTTATCCTGTAGTGTGCATTCTTGTACTCTAAGATTTTCAACAGTTGCATCTAGTTCAACAGTGGCTGGAATACAAAAGATATCATTAAGTTTATATGATAATAAAAAGGTACAGTAGGTAGTATACCTTTATGTTGTTGATAAGATTGTAAGATGAATAATGTGATTTAGTTTCTGAACTGACATAAAAGAAAAACAACGGGTATAACAATATCATTAAGCAGCAAAAATCATAATAATGTTGAAATTAGCAAACTGCTAGTAGAGAAAAACTTGATTATATATGAACCAACCTTGTAATGGTTTTTCTTTTTCTTTTAATGGTTTTCGGAATTTTGGTAGAGATATTGATCCTGAAACATGAATAATAGAACAATTGTTATAAGTGAATTTGTGTTGCTGTTGCATACAATGTAGCAGTAAATATGTATAAAAAATAAATGCCAATTTGCAGGAAGACCATAATATTGAAATAATTACTTCACACAAAGGTGACATGTATGATAACAAAATTTGCTCGAAATGCTTTTGAAATCAGCTCAGGCTATCCTGCTTATAGTAAAACAAAAGGTGAAAAAATAAGAAAAGCAACCTGAAGCCTTATTAATACATAATTATTAATTAGCACATGCTTTGGCTAAGCATTATTCCAGTCACTGTGGTGCAATTGTCACACTACAAGTGCAAAGTAGACACTGGAATATTCCAGTTTATATACATATTAAATCAAATACAATAATAAGTAACATATGAATCTCGCCCTTATTTATCCAAATCTTAAGTGTAACAAATATTGTCTTCCATTTAAAATTCCAATTCCAATATTTTGAAAAGGAACAGGCCAATTGTGATGAAACTTTTGACACATCAAAATGCCAAATTATAGTAAATGTATAACACGCTTTTTTAATTTAATTTTAATTATGTTCAGAAATGGCAATAATATAACCCTTAAGACACACATACAAAAGCTTATTAAGCTACTAATGTGGTTATATTATTAATAAAACAAATTATATATATAATTATGTTACAGTCAAATCTCTTCTGGTTTCAAAAGCTTTGGACTGGTTTTAGTCAAAACCATGATTAAGTTAAAATGTATGTTGCCGTGTAGTGGCGGTCAAGAATATCCACTACCCCATATCCTCCCGTGGGTGTCGTAAAAGGCGACAAAGGGAAACAGGCAGAAGATGGGCAGCAGCATCTTCCTGATAATAGCCAAAATTATAATAAAAAAACTGCGGTTGCCAACCCGCTCGCCAAGCGTGGCAACTATGGCAAATACCCCCCAATGACTAAAGCAACAAACAGACGGCCCCCAGTCCCCGGCGGCCCCGCTATTCCTGGCTACGGTGGCGACCATGGTAACGGCGGGGCAGGGGGTGCTAAGAATCTCCGGTGGAGGTTCGGTTGCCACCTTAGACGACTCGACCTGGCAACGTACAACGCACGCACCCTGAGGACTGACGAGAAGATCGTGGAGCTGGAAGAAGAGATAGACAAGTTGCGCTGGCATATTATAGGATTATCCGAAGTCCGAAGAGAGGGGGAGGACACGGTAATCCTCGAATCCGGCAACTTGCTCTATCACCGGGAGGGCGACCATCTGTCCCAAGGAGGTGTCGGATTTATCGTCCACAAGTCTCTCGTTAACAACGTTGTAAAGATCGGGAGTGTGTCGACGAGGGTTGCGTACCTTATACTCAGAATCACCAAACGGTATTCGCTGAAGGTCATACAGGTTTACGCACCAACCTCGGCACACCCCGATCAGGAGGTGGAGGAAATGTATGAGGATATCTCTAGAGCCATGCATTCCTCCAAAACCCAATATACGGTGTTAATGGGAGATTTCAATGCAAAACTAGGCACAAGAGAGAACGGTGAGCTGAAAGTAGGGAAATTTGGAATAGGGCAACGGAACCCAAGGGGCCAGCAGCTGGCCGACTTCATGGAGAAAGAGGGACTCTTTATGATGAACTCTTTCTTCCAGAAGCGGCCCCACAGGAAGTGGACCTGGTCGAGCCCCGACGGTTCGACAAAAAATGAGATTGACTTCATTATGACGACCAGACGACAACTGTTCAGTGATGTCTCCGTGATCGCAAGGGTGAAAACTGGTAGCGATCACCGAATGGTTAGAGGCACATTGAACCTAAACGTTAAGTTGGAGAGGTCTCGTCTAATGAAGTCAACGCTCCGTCCCCCTCGTGCTCTAATCCAAAGTCCCGAAACCTTTCAGCTCGAGTTACAAAACCGTTTTCAGTGCCTAGAAGACTGCAATGAAGTGGACGATATGAATGACAAGCTCGTGGAAACTGTCCATGCGGTCGGAGCTAAGTTCTGCAAGACCCGCCGCAGAAGAACACAAAAACTCTCCGATCACACTCTTAATCTCATGGCTGTTAGACGGGAGATGAAGCTACATTCTTCAACAGACTTGACAGCATATAGGCATCTGAACAGACAGATCTCAAAATGCATGCGGCGGGACTTACGCAACTTCAATACAGCTCGTATTGAAGAAGCGATCGAGCGGAACCAAGGCTCCAAAGTCTTTACCAGAGATCTGTCTGCCAGAAAGAGCCAACTGTCAAAGCTGAAGACAGAATGTGGCAGCATCGTTTCCGGGACACCTGAGATTTTGAGTGAGATTGAGAGGTTCTATGGGCAGCTGTACACGTCATCGTTGGAGCCACACGCAAGTGTGAGTAACGATCCAAGAGCGAGTCTCATCCGACACTATTCCGAAGATATCCCGGACGTCAGTCTGAGCGAGATTAGAATGGCTCTCCAGCACCTTAAAAACGGTAAGGCCCCAGGCAAGGATGGAATTACAGCGGAGCTTCTGAAAGCGGGTGGAAGACCGGTACTTGAAGTCCTTCAGAAGCTCTTTAATTCCGTCCTCCATGGTGGCATTACACCGGAGGCGTGGAGCAGAAGTGCGGTGGTCTTGTTCTTCAAGAAAGGTGACAACGCTCTCTTGAAGAACTACAGACCGATTTCCCTTCTGAGCCGCGTCTACGTGCTGTTTTCGAGAGTCATTACGAATCGTCTCGCGCGCAGACTTGACGACTTCCAGCCTCCCGAACAAGCCGGTTTCCGAAAGGGCTTTAGCACCATAGACCACATACATACCCTTCGGCAAGTTGTACAGAAGTCCGAAGAGTACAATTTGCCACTATGTCTGGCGTATGTGGACTATGAGAAAGCCTTTGATTCCGTCGAAATTTGGGCGGTGCTGCAGTCCCTTCAGCGGTGCCAAGTTGACTGTCGGTATATCGAAGTGTTGAAGTGCTTGTACAGTAGGGCTACGATGGCTATCCGAGTACAGAACCAGAGTACGAAACCTATCCAATTGCAGAGAGGTGTAAGACAGGCTTCTGGACTGGAAAGGGTACGGTATCAACATCAATGGCGAGTACATCACTCACCTCCGATTTGCCGACGATATAGTCCTTATGGCAGAATCGCTGGAGGGCCTAAGCACTATGCTCAATGACCTCAATAGTGTTTCCCAACGGATAGGTCTTAAGATGAACATGGACAAAACAAAGATTATGTTTAATGTCCATGTCACACCTATGCCGGTAGTTGTTGGGAGCACTAAGCTCGAAGTTGTTGACGAGTATGTTTACCTGGGACAAATAGTCCGACTAGGTAAGTCCAACTTCGACCGAGAGGTCAATCGACGGATTCAACTCGGCTGGGCAGCGTTCGGGAAGCTACGACACATCTTCTCGTCAGACATACCTCAAAACCTTAAAACGAAATTGTACAACCAGTGCGTGTTGCCAGTGATGACTTACGGAACTGAGACGTGGTCCTTCACTGCTGGCCGTATGAGGAAGCTCAAGGTCGCTCAGCGAGCTATGGAGAGGGCTATGCTCGGAGTTTCTCTGCGTGATAAACTTAGGAATGAGGATATCCGCAGTAGAACCAGAATAACCGACATAGCCCAACGAATTAGTAAGCTGAAGTGGCAGTGGGCCGGCCATATAGCTCGAAGAACCGACAACCGATGGGGAAGAAAGGTTCTCGAGTGGCAGCCTCGTACCGGTAGGCGAAGTGTAGGGCGTCCCCCCACGAGATGGAGTGACGACCTGGTAAGACATGCAGGAAGTCGATGGATGCAGGTGGCTCAGGACCGTGCTTTGTGGCATTCTTTGGGGGAGGCCTATGTTCAGCAGTGGACTTGTGAAGGGCTGTAATGATGATGATGATGATGTATTTATTCTATTAAAACAGTTGAGTTATCTTTAATAACTATGTAAGTACAAAATAAGTTTCTAGACAGGTTACAATGAAAACCTACCAACCTAATAAATTCAGCATGGGATAGTATAATATTTCTAAACTGTTTTTATTGATGAAAAATAGTTTTGACTGATTTTGCTGTCACAATTAGTCTTGGGTAGTTCGCGAACGACCTAAGTGGGAAGAGCGCTCTTTTAGGTGAACTATGCGAACTAGTTCGTCGACAATTTCGCTCTTAGTTCTTTAAATATTTATTTTTCTGGCGTCCGCGTCCGCTCTATTATGGAGTGGCGCTGCATGGTTAACCGACTGATTTATTTTTACTCTTACTGTTCTTACCAGAGTTTCTTATTAAAATATATAATTCTCCGCTAGGAGTAAAGTATTCTGTGTATATAATTTATAGTCTATAGTAAAAGTTTTATTAGTGCACAATTCACAACAAATATTGCTGGCTCATAATATTAATATGAAAGTGATAGTAAACAGTACATAAATACCGTATAGTTCTCAATTCGATTTTACGGTAAGTTTATTCAAAATTAAAATTTTACTTTTCTTTTTCTACTAATTTTAATAAATACTCGAATACAGTGCAACCTAAATATAAACGAAACTTAATGGAATTAGAAAGTATTCGTTATTATACCAAGTGATTCGTTATAATGAGGTTTTTTTTTTTTTTTTGTTTTTTTTTTTTTATAGGAGAGGGGGCAAACGAGCATGCGGCTCACCTGATGGTAAGTGACTACCGTCGCCCATGAACAACCGCAACACCAGGGGAATTGCAGATGCGTTGCCGGCCTTTTAAAAAGGAGTAGGCTCTTTTCTTGAAGGTCCCTAAGTCGTATCGGTCCGGAAAAATCGCTGGTGGTAAACTATTCCACAAGGAAGTTGTGCGAGGAAGAAAACATCTTCTAAATCGCACAGTGGTGGACCGCCAATCATCCAGATGGTGTGGATGGTATCGGGAGTTCTGCCGCGATGTGCGTTCGTGAAATTTGGCGGCTGGGATTAATCCGAACAATTCCTCAGAGCACTCCCCATGGTAAATGCGAAAGAAAATGCTAAGAGATGCAACATCTCTTCGCAGTGCCAATGAGTCGAGCCGATCGGAAAGGACTTGGTCGTCGACGATTCGAGCCGCTCTGCGCTGGATGCGGTCAAGTGGAAGAAGCTGGCACTGGGGAGCCCCAGCCCAGAGATGGGAACAGTATTCCATGTGAGGCCGAACCTGCGCCTTGTAAAGTTGCAGGCGTTGAGCCGGCATGAAATACTGTCCCGCTCTACTGAGCACGCCAAGCTTTTTAGAGGCCAATTTGGCCTTCGCTTCCAAGTGACCACGAAACTGCACGCTACTCGATATGTCGACGCCGAGGATTCCGATACTGGCTGAGGCAACAAGGGGAGTACCTTGAAACTGAGGAGATACGACAAAGGGGTTCTTTTTAGCGGTAAACGCGCAAACTTGTGTCTTCTGAGGATTAAACTGGACTAGATTTAGTCGCCCCCAATCCGAGACTTTGTCCAGCAAAGACTCGACTTCAGACACAAGTTTGTTCCGGTACTCGGTGACGTTTTCCCGAGAAATATTGGCACGGCCGGTGTATAGAGCATCACTAGTGCTGTCATCTGCATAGCAATTAATGCTACCAGCTTGCAACATATCATTGATATGCAGAAGAAACAGCGTTGGTGATAGCACGCAGCCTTGTGGAACACCAGCGTTAATAGGCTTGTAGTCGGAGCATGCACCGTCTACAACGACCTTGATGCTCCGATCTGCAAGAAAGCTGGTGATCCAATTGCATAATTTCTCGGGAAGCCCATAGGAAGGGAGCTTCGAAAGAAGCGCTTTGTGCCAAACCAGATCGAAGGCCTTCGCAATGTCCAAACTAACGGCCAATGCCTCCCCCTTGGACTCTACTGCCAACGCCCATCTATGAGTTAAGTAGACCAGAAGATCACCAGCTGATCGACCCCGACGAAAACCGTACTGGCGGTCACTAATCAGCTGGTGATCCTCAAGGTACCGCATGAGGTGGCAGTTTACAACGGATTCCATTATTTTGGAGAACAAGGGGGTGATGGCGATAGGCCTGTAGTTGGACGGATCTGAGCGGTCGCCTTTTTTAGGGATCGGGTGGACAAAAGCTGTCTTCCATGATTTCGGGACTACGCCTAGGGAGTAGGAGTACCGGAAAAGACGCGTTAGAACCGGTGCCAACTCCGGAGCACACGTCCTCAGCACAATTGGGGGGATTCCGTCAGGCCCACTCGACTTGTGGATGTCAAGGGAGAGGAGTGCTCTGCGAACCGAGCGCTGTGAGAATCGCACATCCGGCATGGAGCACTCACACCGCGGGATGGTCGGCGGTGTGTTCCCCCCGTCATCAACAGTCGAGTTGGACGCAAAAAGGGAGCCTAAAAGGTCGGCCTTCTCTTTTGCGTCGTGGGCCAGTGAGTCGTCCTCTCTGTGCAGAGATGGTAGTGATGGCTTACAGAAATTCCCTTGGACAGCCTTGGCGAGAGACCAGAATGCACGGGTTCCCGAAGGAAGGCGAACTAGTTTCTCGCCAATTCTGCCTATGTGCTCTGACTTTGCCTTGGCAATAACTCTTTTGAAGGACCTGGAGGCGAAGTTATACTTCTTTTTGAGTGTGCTGGTGTTTACATCCCGAGTCACCGAAGCCGCAGCCCAGGCTTGATAACACTCCTGCTTACTGCGTAATGCAGTCTTACAGGAGCGACCAAACCAAGGCTGAGATCTGCCTCCGATGGGTACCACAGATGATGGAATAAATAGTTCCATTCCCTGTAGCACTACATCAGTGACAGAGTCAGCAACAGCGCTGGGATCATCCGGCGAGAAGCAAACCCGCCCCCATGGGTAGGAAGCAAAGAAAGACCGCATTCCGTCCCAATCCGCCGACCTGTAATGCCAAACACGGCGGCAACCTGCAGAACGCAACCGCGAGGGGAGCGTGAGTGGCACCACACTCCGGATCAGACAATGGTCCGAAGAGCCAAGAGGGACATCGACGGAAACCTGATATCCGTCCGGATGAGAGGTCAGCAGAAGGTCCAACAGGGAAGGTGTATGATCCTCAACATCTGGAATCCGCGTAGGCGATGTAACCAGTTGTGTCAGACCATATGCCAAGGCAAAGTCATAAACAGATCTTCCCGCATGATCGGTTAAACGTGAACCGAGCCATTCGGCGTGGTGGGCGTTAAAATCGCCAAGGATCACGATCTCTGCGGATGGGACCTGTTGTAGCAAGGAATCTGTAGCCATTTGGACGTGGTCGATGAGTCGGTCTGTTTCGGCATTACCGCTATGGGACCTATAGAGGCACACGTAGACGCGCGGATGGTCGTCGCTGTCTACGCGTAGCCAAAGGATGGACAGGTCCGAACCTTCAAGACTGCCGAGGCGTCGAGAACAGATGTCCTCTCTGACATACACGCAAACTCCAGCCCGAGGCACAAAGGAGTGCTCCAATTTGTACCCCGGGTAGGAGAGATACGAAGTATCAGCCGGAGAGGACACCTGCGTCTCGGTCAGAAAGAGCAAGGCCGGCTTCGCCGTCTCAAGATGGTAGTGGACGGCGTTTAGGTTCGAGTGAAGTCCCCTGATGTTGCAGAAATTCACGGATAGCGTGGCAGGGGTCGCCTTGGTCTTGTTGCTCAGTTTGCCCCGAGCAGTTATTGTGTTGAGCGGAATTTTGCCCCCCCCAGAATACGCGGGGCAGCCTGAGCACCCACGCTCAGGAGTGGAATAGCATGGTCGTGGATGCTCAGCGAGGGATTCTCCAGGGGTACTGGTACCCTCCTGGGGTAGTTTATGACGTAATTCCGCTACCATGTTGATGGGGGGGGGGGGGAATTGGGCATCCGGTCACCTGCACTCACCAGACGAAACGCGGAAGCAGAGCTTCCACTTCACGCCGGTATTCTGTGAGGTCGTGGTACTAACCCGGCTCGAGCCGGCCCATACGTGCAACAGCAAAAGCTGCTGCAAGGCTCTACCACCGTTAGGTTTCTTATATAGAGGTTAGGTGGAACTACGATTCGTTTTAACAAGGTAAGAAAACTTGTTTATTAATCTCAACATTACGTAAATAGTCATCTGCCTGTCGTGTACGTGTCTGAACCTGTCAGGACATGATTTATTGTGGAATTAAGTGAGAATAATTAATAGGATATGTTATGTCAAGATTTAAAGTTGAAAAAATTGGTTAAATAGAGGTAAATAATACCTTCTATATATATTTTGCAATGATTAAAAATTCGTTATAAAGATGTGTTTGATAAAATCTATTCGTAATGTTTGAAAAATTCGTTAAATCGGGGAATTCGTTATAATGAGGCTTGTTATATATTAATTAGCGACATGTAATCTATAAATTGCAGTTGTGTTATTTTCATTAATTCATACACTTTAAAAATATAAAATATGTTTAGTTTCATTTATTTTATTTTGCTTTAATTTCCATATCATCAAATAGTTCTTGATAAGTGTCTTGTATATATTATATATTATGTAGTATATTACATACTAATTAAACCATTAATATTTTTTAAAGTAAATTCAATTAATTTTTATTTACTGACTGACTGATCTACTGAAAAATTAAAAAAAGAACT
Source organism: Parnassius mnemosyne (assembly GCA_963668995.1). NCBI lineage: Eukaryota > Metazoa > Arthropoda > Insecta > Lepidoptera > Papilionidae > Parnassius > Parnassius mnemosyne. The sequence continues at coordinate 6,316,696 of CAVLGL010000095.1, forward strand.
AACGAACTAAATGAGCGAACTAGTCGCTATAGGACTTCGAACTAAATTCGATTCGAGCGCACCCAATGGCGACCGACTATACCCAAGTCTAGTCACAATTGGTTTTGATTACATCAGTCAAAACCAATTTTCTATGCACATTCAAATAAATATGCTTACTATTTAATACTTATATATTATTCTATATGTATTTTTAAATTATGTGTGGGCTGGTAAATCTATGTAGTACAACTAACTGTATAACTACATAGTGCACCTACCTGGCATAAGTAATGTTGGTACGGCTATGTTAGAAATTCTGTTGTTACGGCAACAATATTTCTCTTCAAAATGAGCATGACATACTCGACGAAGTTTATAAATATTTTCATTACTCAGACTCAAAATCTCTCCACCAATAGCATGAACCCATGTTCGGAAACGAGCAATGTATTTTTCAGGGTTTGGAAACCAATGAAGTACTCTCTGAGAATCTGCAAAAAAGGAGTTTAAACATTACATTTACAGAAGAAACACTTGTGTTACCTATGACATAGAATCACATCAATAAAATTATTAAAACTATTTTCCAATAAATATAATTTTGTGTTAATAACTAATAATTAAAAATAATAATAATGTTAATAACGTAGGTTGAAATTTAGAATCGTTTGGCAGGAGGAGGGGGCAGGGGTTGAGGGGAGGGGAAGGGGGAAGCATCCCTTACTCCCGACACTACTCCCATTAAAAGGTAATACACAGTTCTTGAGAAAAATCAAAAAGAAAATCCCATAGACCTAACCTGAAAGTAACATTTATTGTCTCCAGCAGGAGGGGGGAAGAGGGTAGCAGGAGTGTGCCCTATCAGGGAAAGCCCTTCTACCTTTCCTTCGTTGCGGAAAAGTATAGTTTATGAGTAATGTATTTTTTTGTAAAATCATAACCTCACTTTTTTACAAAGGAATATTGACTCCAAGTTACTTCTACAACGGCTTCGGCGCTGCGGGAAGTGAAGCCCCTTCGCCTTTTCGTAGCAAATCACAGGCACCCATGCTCACCTCTACAGCTTTGGCATATTGGCCACCTTCAGTGACCAGCCTCAGCCGCTATGGGTCGCACAGGTGCCTGCGATTTGCTACGGCGGGGGGGGGGGGGCTGCTCTCCCTCCACGCCTACGGCTTTATAAAAACACTCTAGGAATAGGGCAGACAAGACTACGTGGAGTCGAGGCGTGCGTTAATTTTAGTACAGATTCGATCAGGTCAGATATCTTATCTATAAAATCAGGTTGCCTTAGCTCCCGCCACAACCTTCTAACCTATTACAACTGAAATCATTTCTGAGTGTTCAAGTATTTCTGGGCAGTTTTAAACAATTCAGAAATAAAACAGTATATTATAATAATTTCTTTATTGTCTGTAAACATAACTTTTTTTATTAATTCCTCAAAAGGATCTCTTTTATTCCTTATAATTTCACTTCTCCATAAATATTGATATATCAAGTCGGTAAAATTTTCTCTATTATTATAGTTGTCTTTAGCGAAATATCTCTTGACAGAGAGTATAGACAGTAGAATAATGTGACACTAGTCTTATATTGTCACACTTACACAAAATTCTGTATGCTATCCAGCTTTCACAGTAATTTTTCCATGTTTTACGCATTTTAAGTTATAATAGTTTTTATTTATTTTTTTGATAACGGTGCATTACCTTTTAATGTGAGTTGTATTATCATAATCGGGGACCAAATCTTTACCAATTAAAACACCTTACTCCGCCAAATTTCTAAAGATTCTAAATCCAACCCACAACGTACTATTACGTTTCTGTACGGCAGTTTACATTCACAGACAATACAGACAAAAACAGAATCTATACATGTCTTATCAATTTAACGTTATTCAGTTCGTACGCGTACGTACCTTCGATTTCCGCAACCGTGGTCACGGGGGACCACGGTTGCTGGAAAGCAACCGAAACGTCGGGAATATAAAATAAGTTAATTGAACGCGATAAAATCCGTAAAAATAGTTTTATTCAATGAAACAAGAAAGATAATTATTTCATCACTTTATTTTTATAATGCTTATGTTTATTATAATAATATGTTTGCGCTGCAATTTTTACATCGTCTTCACCATTAACATATGTTAATTTGCCGGATAAAATACGTTTAATGGATCTACACCAACTATGCAATATAATATTAATTGACACATCTGTGAAATATCCTATTAACGTTTCTTTATGTCGACAGCAATCAAAAGGATATTCCACGAGTACATCTGCAATTGATTTAATCTGTTTTTTTATGTTACATTTCGGAACGTCTTTTTTTAGAAATGACTGTAATATTTTGTAGGTCATGGAAACAATTTTACAATGCTTCATTGGGATAACATAACCATTTTTTTTATTATATTCTTTAACTTTTATAAAACTACTAGCTGTGCCCCGCGGTTTCACCCGCGTATATCACGCGTCTGCGCCTTGCGACATGCGAACTTCGAGAGAGACATCACGACGGACGGTTGCTGAATTAACAAAGATTTAAAAAATGAAATATGTTACTAAAATTACATGTAACGTAATTGGTGGTTATGCATGATACAGATACTGATACGAATAATGTGGCCTATTTTGTACCGTCGTTACTATTTGACATTTTAACATGAAAAAGTAGTTATTGTGTCACAACTGTAATATTTAAACATATAGTATCGCAGACTTTTTTGTAGATATTGATATCCTCTATAAAACTGAAGTACATTACATTGCTCTATTATCAATAGTTTCCGCAGCGTACGCGATATAAGGATTCTTTTTGGTATTTTTTTCACACCTTGGGTTACATTAACGAAGTTTTCATACGGATCCCTAAGTTTTTTGAAAATATTATATAGCCTATGTTCATCAGGGATAATGTAGGATACTAATGGTGAAAGAATTTTTTAAATCGGTCCAGTAGTTTCGGAGCCTATTCGATTCAAACAAACAAACAAATCTTTCCTCTTTATAATAGTAAAAAAATAATAATAAATATAGTGTAAAGTGTAAATGTAGATTACTGGCATTTTGGTTGTTTGAATCTGTTAGGTTTTGTCTACAATATTTACACGACTTTACAACTTTTTTTAAACATTTAGTCAAGACCCAACCACATACATAATTTCGTTGCCCAGCATCTGCTTGTAATGAATAATTTTGTAACAAATCATAATTTAAAATAATTTTGTCTTCAGTGGGAACATCAGAATCGACAGTATTATTTTGTTTTTCATTAAGAAAAAAATTAAGGCCTTGAAGGCACTCATTCATATCTTCTTCACAGTTAGATTTTTTGGATTGTGGTAGATTATAATTGTTTAATAATAATGCTTTAAATGCCCCTTCAAATGAAATAGTGTTAGGCGCAATATTTCTGGCTCCTGATGTTCCCAAAAAAGTTTTCTACAGGGTCCTGATTAAAATTACGTGTTAATACTGTATCATAACCGTATTTACCAAACAAAACTTTGCAAATTGCTTCCATACCGTTGATAGTTTTAATAAAATTTGTCACAGAAGGTATAGTCGTTTAAACATACGAGCTTTATTTCCAGTAACCTTTTTTTGAATGAATCTTACAGTTTTTAAAATTTCTTTAGCTTTTAGCCACAGTTGGTGATGAGGTGAGTGCCTTTTAATTGGTCCTTTATACATTTTACCATTGGGTATGCTAAATGTACTACCATTGAGGCTGTCAAACAAATTATCAAGTAGTAAAGTTATTTCAATTAATTGCTTACATTCTACTGGCAAATCACCTCTTGCTATCAAATGGTTAGTAACCATAGCCACACTGTGGCTGAAAACCTGTGTTGCAGATTTGACCCTCATTTTATTTATTTTCTCGGGGACAATATGTTCTTCCGTTATTTTATTTAATAATCGGAGCTCCCCATGTGATTTATCAGCTGTATATACCTGCTGATAATGTTGCCATTTAACTATTTTATTTTCATTGTTTGATTTACACATCATATATTTACTCAATAAATTATTTCTAATTCCTTTCAATAAATGTGGAACATTATACAATGGAATAATATCGTGACCATTAATACTAAATAAATCATGGCGCCATTCTTTATCAAGTCTCAAAAAACTCGCTCTTGTGTCATTAACTAAATCTGTTATAGCACCAACATTTACAGAGCTTTGGTCACATACAGTATTAATTACTATTAGGCCAGATTTTTGGACTTAGTTATAACACATTTAATAAAAGTTTTAAGCTCATTTTTTTGCAAGCAATTGGTAAAATAATAGGGGACCGGATGTTTAAAATTTTGTTTTAAGCCTTTTACCATAAAAATAAGAGCATGGTCAGCAAATTTTGTATCTTGAGATGCGGCAAACCCTTCAAATGCATCTTTTTGATTATTATAAAATATCAAATATAAGACTGCAAAGTCGATCAGGAGTATCCTTTTCGAGTACAGTCTTTTTAATTTTTTTCAAATAAAATGGGATTAATACCAGGGCACAATTTAATTTGACTGAGCAACCGTTTTATTGCTTTTGATGAGGGTAATGTAAAATATTTATATGATAATGAATAGGCTTTTGGACTTTTTTTTATATATTGATAATGCAAGGATTTTTTCATCCATTGTAAATCGTCTACCTTTGGATTTTTTTAAACATTGCATCTGCATATGGACAAACAACTGGGCAGGTTTCCTCATATTTTTGACAACTTGCTGGAATGCTGTTTCCTTAGATAATTTCGCAGCATTTGCTAGCCTCGCCTTGAAGGATTGCCCTTTCTTCTTTAAACGGCTTATCTCCGACTGCAAGTATCTGATTTTCGTCGCTAAAGGTTTAATTTGGACATAATTGTATGTCAATGTCCTCACAGAACCTGAAAATTTTAAATTTTATTAGTTTTTTTTAAGCATTAAGTTCCGCTACAGGGCTGCTTCATTTTAAAATTTTATTAATCATAACTGATATTAACTGGTAATAAGGAATGAAAACAATTAAGATGATTTTATTACACTATTATTGTTTTGTAACTTAAAAATATATGAAATGTAAATTATATTTTTTGAATAAAACTATTTTTACGGATTTTATCGCGTTTAATTAACTTATTTTATATTCCCGACGTTTCGGTTGCTTTCCAGCAACCGTGGTCACGGGGGACTGAGGTGATTGACGTCCCGATGTCAAAGTTAACCCGGAGTACCTTCAGCTTTTTAATTATTAATTTTGGTCCGATCTACGCAGAATGAACTAACTGTGTCTTGAAGTCTTGCAGTGGTATGCTTGGATTTAGTTTTAATTTTATGAATTACAGGATCCCAAGCAGGTGGTAGTATCCAGCCTCCCTCTCTATTGAAATTAGGATGTTTTTTAATTTCAATAGCCTCACGTATCATCCTTGGCAGGAATCGATGTTCTTTCGCGAGGACTTGTGGTTTATCAAATCTAATGTAATGGCGGGGGCCGTCTAGGATATGATCACAAACTGCAGACTTCCCGGAACAGTTTTGTGTTTTAGTAACTAAGTAATAGTAATATTGTGTACCTTTTGCAAATGTTTTTCTTGTAGATCTGCTAGCCGCGCTATAATTATGCTCCATTATTACAGCAGGTGCAATACCACGAACCGTGCCTGAAACAAATTCATGCGGAATCGGTATTACTAAAAAATAATAGAACATCCCTGGGGACTTTCAATAAATGAACTACACACAACAGCAAATGTAGATGACTTTTTTCTAATACTTAGAATTTTATTTTCAATGCATGTAACAATAATTTGAAATGTTTGATAAAGTGAGTCTTAAGTTTGCCTATTCTATTATTATCTACACAACAAAATGATAACATAAACAATTAGTTTTGGTGTTGACTATACATTATTAGCACTGGGGTGCATTAAAATAGCTTATTTAGTCCAACAAAGAAATTATGCCGAAGATTTTGTAACTAGACTACAAATGACAAAATTGTAAATTAATATTATTTCTGATAATAATTTTTAAATAGATTTTTCTTATTTACCTGTAACTGCAGGAGTTAAGGTAGAAGTATGACTCAATGCACTGTGGGCTACAATTAAAGGTGGTTCTTCTTGCTCCAACATGAAACTGGCAGATGGTCCTGAAATTAATATAAAGCTTATATTAAAACTTATATATAATATACATTACTACACTTGCAACATAAACCCAATCTAGACTTAAACTTATTTATATAATATATATCTATAACTAAATATAATAAAGATATAAACTTTAGAATTATAAATTAGACTTAAATCGAATATCAGATCAACTAGAGAATAATATTCAACAATCATCTTATATGACCCATTTTACTGGAAAAGAGGCATTCCATCTTAGTCCTCACGGGTGACAATGCATCTGCATTTTGATTCTTTATTGAGGATAAATGTAGATGTCTATGGGTCACAGCAACCACTTACCATCAGGTGGACTGTGTGCTCGTTTGTCACCCTATCCTATAAAAAATGTTTTGGTGAGACTATGGTTTACATAATGATTTCTTATATTTACGCGAATACTAAATATTTAAATGAAACTAGTTTTACTTAAAGTAAAAATAGTAGTGTCACTTAAAATTGCAATTAACAATTTCATAGGTGCTGGCGGGGATCAAACCCGGGTTACTCGCGTGCTATGAAACTTCCAGCAAGCGCTAACCATCTGATCTACCACAGCTCGTCTTAACCACGGCTACCTCCAGATTAAAATTCCATACAGATGGTAGCACCCAGCCATCTCCTCTATTGAAATTAGGATGTTTTTTGATTTCAACAGCCTCGCGAATCATCCTTGGAAGGGATCTGTGTTCGTTAGTGAGGATTTGTGGTCTTTCAAATGTAATGGGTGCTGTAAAGTGCTTGAAACATCGGGAATATAAAAAAAGTTATATACGTGATAAAGTCTGTTAAACTAGTTTCATTTAAAAGACTACGATTCTTATTGCACCACGATTTTTCATTTTTCAGTTTGCCACTAGGCTGGGGAGGTGAAAACATTTGTAATTGTTATTATTGATGTGTGATAGATATTTATGTATACCTGTATTTGATGCATGTGAAGTTGAAGGTTGGCGGCAACCAATATCAGATACCTTGGCAAGTGTTTCTGAAATTATTAATAAGAAAAGTAAACACCAACATAGTCAGAAGCAGCAGTTGTCTAAATATGAAGTAAATATTGTTTCTATGGTAACTAAAGTATGGAATTATATATAAACTTTGAAATTTATCAGCTTAGTTTTGGGGTGCCTGATCATTTATTCATTTATTAGTATTATTATATAGTGCTATCAAGAAAGGCTTATTTAAATAGTTGAGAGCAGTAAAGCAGATAAAAGTAAATCACTCAAATCAAAATGTATATTGCAATAGGGTTCTTAATCAGATTTTCGATTCTGAGCACTCCATTATGTCTCGGTCTAATAGGACCATATTATAACTCAAGTTATCAAAAACTATATATATATATATATATATATATATATATATATATATATATATAGATATACCTAGTCAGGTCATAAGTATTGTCACACAGTAAAAACTTTTCTTTTAGAATGCTGGCCACAAAAAAGTTTATTGAATTCGAATTTCGAATTGTTACTTACTTACTTACTTATCTTCACGCACAATCCCTGACGGGGTAGCCAGAGAGAACAGATCGCCAAGTGTCACGATCCTTACATATCTCTTTCGCTTCTTTCAGATTCATTATCTTCTTCATACATGCACGTCTAGGTATCCGAGTACTCTTGACCCTACCCTCTTCGAGCAATTTGCTCACATGGTCTTCGAAAGTTAGTCTCGGTCTACCTCGACACCTTTTAATATTAACTTTCGCGCTATATATTTTCTTCACCATTCGGTCTTCACTCATTCGCTCAACGTGCCCAAACCACCGAAGCACGCCCTTATCAATTTTTGTGATAAGGTCATCTTTCAAACCTGCCATATTGCGAATCTCTTCGTTTCGCTTTCGGTCGGCCATAGTAACGCCGCACATTTTACGAAGAGATCGCATCTCCACTGCATTCAACTTACTTTTATGCTTCTTCTGGCATACCCAGGTTTCGCTGCCATATAACAAAGTCGGTACCAACACTGCGTTATGTATTGCAAGGCGTGCACTCTTCGCTACGCCTTGCCTTTTGACTAACGCAGTCAGGGCACCATTGACTTTGTTCCCGGCAGCGACACGCCTGTCCACATCTAAATCACATCTTCCATCCCGGCTAAAAGCACTCCCCAAGTATACAATTTCATTTACCTGTTCTAGACATTCCTGATTTACCCATATTTCACACTTCGTTCTCTCTTCGTCCCTTTCAAATACCAGAACCTTAGTTTTATTAGCATTCAAACGGAGACCTTTAATTTCACATTCCTCTTTCATACACGTGACTAATGCCTGCAGTTCTGCCTCTGATGGTGCAATAAGCACTGCATCATCAGCATACAGCAGACAATTTACTTTTATGTCACCCAATTTCACACCCAAACAGCTATCTTTCAGCTTTTGTAAACAGCTGTCGAGATACAGTATGAACAGCCAGGAAGACATGACACAACCCTGTTTTACGCCCGTTTGGACGCTAAACATGGGTGACAGGTCATGCCCTACCCGCACACAGGCTTTACAGTCACAGTAAAGAGACTGCACAGCCCTTAGCAATCGGCCATCCACACCATACCCCGGCAACAGTTCCCACATTTTCTTCCTTACAACCTTATCAAATGCTTTCTCAAGATCCACAAAAGCACAGAAAATCTTCTGGTTAACAGCCAGAAGCTTTTCCGTGATCATACGGAGAGAAAACATTTGATCCGTGCATCCTCTTCCAGGTCTAAATCCGCATTGTGCCTCCCATAGAAATCTTTCCGATTTCTCTTGCATCCTACGTGTCAAAACCTTCGAGTAAACTTTACTTGCTAAACTGGTCAAGCTGATCGCCCGATAGCACCCGCAGTCAAAATGTGAACCTTTACCTTTATATAAAGGCACAATGACTGCGGATCGCCAATCATCCGGGACATCCCCCGTCCGCCAGCACAAATTGCACAGCAGATGAAAGCTGTCCCAGACGCGAGGCCCACCATACTTGACCATTTCAGCAGTAACTCTGTCTAGTCCCGCAGCCTTACCACATTTCAAACTTCGAATCGCACGTTCAATCTCTTTCATACTGATGACCTCAGTGTCATCGAGGTCCGGGTCTGGCGTGCCAGTCACGGCGTCATCCCCGGATCCCTCACTAAGATCATCACACGCATACATTTCTCTATAAAATTCGCTCCATCGCTGCATGACGTCCGATTTTTCTGAGAGGACGTCATTAGTTCTCGAAAGCACTTTGTTCATTCTTAAGGCCGTCGCACCACTTCGGGTCCTTCCAACCTCTTTCCAGAAGAGTTTGGAGTTCTCCTTAAAGTTGTGCGACAACCTTTCGTCCGCTTCCATTCTACACCTTTCACGCACTTCCTCAATCAATGCTTTCGTGTGAACTTTCTGCAGCCTATATCTTTCTTTCATCTTCTCTCTCATATCCTTATCATTACTAGAGGCCAAGTAGTCTAACCATGCTTTCTTCTTCTTCTTTACAGCTTCTTTCACTTCATCATTCCACCATGCATCTCTTCTTTTACTACTGCCTCTTTTTATTGTTCCACACACTTCTTCCGCTGCACTTACCATTCCACCCCTAAGGTTCTGCCATGTTCTTTCTACACATTCGTTTCTGCCATCGATGGTGTCAAGCTTTTCGGCTACCCTCGCATGATATTTGTCCCTAGTATCCGCTTTCTGAAGCTTCCAGCTTCGGATGCGACAGACTGACTGTGGTTCTGTCACTGTCGTCCGGTAGCGCCAACCCGCGAACAGACCCCTAAATCTAGTAATCACTAGATAGTGATCCGTTCCCAGGTCAGCACCCCTGAACACTCGCGTATCCATAACCTGTTTTCGCAGTCGGTCATCCACCAGGAACAAATCGATCATACTTCTCTAGTATACATATGGATTTTCTTGTGATTAAACATAGTGTTTGTCACAAGAAGACCTTTTTCCTTGCATACCGCCAGTATAAGCTTGCCAGCATCATTAACCCTTTTATCGCCAAACTTTCCAAGTACCGACTCGTACCCTGGTCGAGCGGTACCAACCCATCCATTCAAATCACCACATACAACAATCCTTTCGTTTCCCCTAGCCAAATCTAGAACTTCTCTTACATTCTCCCAAAACTCCTCCAGCTCAGCCCTGGACGACGAAGCCACCGGCGCATAAACAGCCAAAAGGAATAACTTCGTCAGTCCCAATTTAAAGCGAACCCAGAGAAGTCTTGAGTTCACAAACTTATATTCAGTCATAACATCGACCAACTGAGAAGACAGCAGCACCCCCACTCCCTGGCAGGCGTTCTCGCTCTCCGGGACTCCGGACCATAGAGCAAACGCCCCGCCAGGGAGCTCTTCAGTACCACTGCCCTTCCGTTTGGTCACCGACATACACACGACATCTAATTCTCTTTCTTTCATTATTTCGATCAACTCATTCGTCTTATCTCTCAAGCCTCCTCTAACATTCCACGTGCCAACTCTGCACTCCGTCCTCCACCTTCCGCCGTGTCGGGCTGTGCGTGACGGGTGGCGGTCCCCATCGCCGCTTTGCGCGCTGCATTCCACACCAACGGGGACGAGCTGGTGTGCGTCGCCTTGGGGGGACGCCCTAACCCTCGTTGACATGGGTGCGCAGCTGAGTAGAATTGCAGCCCTGAAAAGGGCTGGCAGGGGTCGCGACGAGCACGCTTCTACAATGACCATATTATAACTCAAGTTATCAAAAACTATATATATATATATATATATATATATATGTATATATATGTATGTATATATATATATATGTATATATATATATATATATATATATATATATATATATATATATATATATAGATATACCTAGTCAGGTCATAAGTATTGTCACACAGTAAAAACTTTTCTTTTAGAATGCTGGCCACAAAAAAGTTTATTGAATTCGAATTTCGAATTGTTCATGAAAATAAAACTGTATACTTTTTAGAATTTTACTCATTTTTAAATATGGAGTGGACGCTTAAAGAAGATCGTGTTGCAGTTATTGCGTTGCATCGTTGCGGTTACGCGCCAATTCAAATTTTTGACATACTGAAAAATTTGAATATAACCAAAAGATTCGTTTATCGTACCATCAAACGATACAATGAAGACTCTAGTGTAGATGACAGATCAAGAAGTGGTCGCCCTCGGTTTGTTAGGACTCCAGCAGTGATAAAAACTGTGAAGGCGCGAATTCAAAGAAATCCCAAACGTAAGCAGAAACTGTTGGCCCTTCAGATGGGGTTAAGCAGAACCCCGGTGAAAAGGGTGTTAAATGAAGACTTAGGGCTTCGGGCATATCGAAGAAAAACAGGACATCATTTGAATGCTCGTCTAATTGACCTGAGACTGAAGAGATGCCGCGCTTTGTTGAAGTGGTACGCGGGAAAAAAATATCGGGAAATTCTTTTTTCGGATGAAAAAATTTTTACCGTAGAAGAGAGCTACAACAAACAAAATGATAATGTGTACGCACACAGTAGTGAAGAAGCGAGCAACCGTATTCCGCGTGTCCAACGAGGTCATTTTCCATCCTCGCTCATGGTATGGTTGGGAGTTTCTTATTGGGGCTTAACAGAGGTACAATTTTGTGAGAAAGGTGTAAAAACGAATGCAGTTGTGTATCAAAATACAGTCCTGACGAACCTTGTGGAACCTGTTTCTCATACCATGTTCAATAACAGGCACTGGGTATTCCAATAAGAGTCGGCGCCAGCTCATAGAGCGAAGAGCACACAAGACTGGCTGGCGGCGCGTGAAATCGACTTCATCCGGCACGAAGACTGGCTCTCCTCCAGTCCAGATTTGAATCCGTTAGATTACAAGATATGGCAACACTTGGAGGACAAGGCGTGCTCAAAGCCTCATCCCAATTTGGAGTCACTCAAGACATCCTTGATTAAGGCAGCCGCCGATATTGACATGGACCTCGTTCGTGCTGCGATAGACGACTGGCCGCAAATTGAAGGCCTGTATTCAAAATCACGGACGTTATTTTGAATAAACTTTAGTGTCATAAGAATCTATGTTTTGTTAAGTTCATTTTGGTATATAAATGGTTACATAATGAATAAACTTGTTTCAATTATTTTATATTAATCATGTGACAGAATTTATGACCTGACTAGGTATATATATTTTAGACTAGATAAGTCTAGTCTAAAATTTTAGTTCTAGATTTAGCCTAACAGCCTTATGAAAAGAAAAACCATAACAAACTTAGGGCCTCATTTAATTTCATTTGCAATTGCATTGCAATTCATAATACACCCACAATTGTATAGAGCATATGAAATAGTGTCATTTGTAAGACACTATTTCATATACTGGGCTGTTATTGGGTGTTTCTTAACAGTAATTCACAAATGATAATGTTATTGTCCAGGACAATGTAAAAGGCTGGGCCTCAAGTTCAATCATAGCAACCAATAATTACTTCAATAAATAATGTAAAACATGTACCTATACATACCATGTAAATAAAGTGATGGAATTGCATATGCCTTTAACCGGTTATTCCGAACTCGGTCTTCTGGAGTAAAATGTATGTCACAAATCAACTTCTTCTGGTAAAACTCGTAATCAGAAGCTGATTCCAGTTTTTCACCAACAAGAGTGACCCAAGCTTTAAAACACTCAGGGAACTTAAAAGCATTTGGGAAACGATGCATTGAGGAACCTGAAATGAAATAAAAAGGTATAAATTACTTGAACATACATTATTATTTGCAGTGGGCATGAGCGTTTAATATACCATCAGTACCATCCGGATGATTGGTGGTAGGCATGCGTCAGATATATCAAAACTAATCTAAAATCCGATTTCAAACACAAATCAAATCGTATCGATTTCTCAAACTAGAAAATCCGATTTCAAAATTCGACCTAAGCGGCGATCTTACAATCTGTACCACCAAACGAATCCGAATCTACAATATACAAATCCAAACGCAAACTGATGCGTAGAAATTCGTTTCTCAGTTTCTCTCTTTCTAACCAAACACGACATAGCGGAATGAAAAGGATGGCGTGAATTTTAGGATTTGGATTTCGGTTTGTCAGCTATGGAAATCTATTGTACATTGAAATATGTGCTTGATATTATCGTTAATTCTAAGTCCTTAAAGTCTATATTTGCTTTGCAAGGTTATGTGTTGATGAATTTTTGGTTTCGTGTTTGGGTGTTTGCTTACTAGAATATTCGAAATATGCGATCAATATCATTCTTATTATTAAGCTGTTAAAGACTATTTTTGCGAGATTGTTCAGTGATTTATTTTTGGTTTAGTGTTTGTTTACTAGAAATAATCTTTTGTTTTCATATTGCTTTCATTTAGATGCAAATTTGACCTTGGTAAACAAATGTGTACGTGCTGGTCAGTCGTATCAGTAAATTACAGGATAACATGTTGTAATTACAAGTATGTTTATTGCCTGTTTCTTTATCTTAGTATATATATAAGTGAGTAGGTTTATATAACATTAAATGTATTTATATATTTTTTATTTTGTCTATCAAGTTTTTTTGTTTACACTTTTTAATTGATTAGTCGAGAACTATTTTTTTTAAATATCACGAATATCTAGTGAGTTATGGACTCATTTTGATAAAAAAGAAAATGCTTCTGGAGTTGCAGTGTGTAAATATTGTAGTCAAAATATATCATATAAATCTACAACGGGTAATCTAGAAGCTCATTTAAAACGATCTCACACTTCAATTTATTTGGTGCAAAACCAATTTAGAAAATAAAAAGCATATATTAAGAAAACATTGTAAATATGCTGATTTAAAATGTGCCAGATAAGTTTTAATTTCACACAAAACTTTTCTGCTAGTCCCAAGCCTAGATTGAAGCACAAAGGATAATTGCACAATACAGTTTCTGTATTACATTTGCATTTTTTCCACCTGATGGTAAGTGGTTAGCTGCAGCATGGCTCTACCACGTTTGTCGTTTCGTTAACTTATAAAATGAAATCTAAATATGCATATGCGAATTGGTGTGGCTGAGTGCTACTGAAATCAGATTTTTATAAATGGATTTTGAAATCTGAAATTGGATAAATATCCGTTTGCATTCAAATCCAAAAACGCCCATGACTAATTGGTGGTCCACTACTGTGCGATTTAGAAGAAGTTTCTTCCTCGCACAACATTCTTTGTGGAATGGAATACCACCATCAATTTTTCCTGACCGATATGACTTAGGGACCTTCAAGAAAAGAGCCTACTCTTTTTTTAAAGGCTGGCAACGCATCTGCAATTACCTTGGTGTGGCAGTTGTTCATGGGCACGGTAGTCACTTACCATCAGGTGCCCTGTCTATTATAAAAAAACAAAACAAAATATAGCCCTAAGAACAGACAACCAATAGGGAAGGAAGTTTCTCGAGTGGCAATCTCGTACCAGTAGGTGAAATATGGGGCGGCCCCAAACTAGATAGAGTGAAGACCTGGTAAAACATGCAGGAAGGTGGTGGATGCAGGTGGCTCAGGACCGTGCTTTGGGCATACCTTAGGGGAGGCCTATATTCAGCAGTGGACTTGTGAAGGCCTGTAATGATGATGATGATGAATTACATATAGTTACAATAAATAACTTAATTCATGCTGTTACTCCACTTCTTCAATAGGTTATTCGAATTTTATAATTAGATGGTAAAGAGGAAAATGAAGATGGCAGTATGACTAAAATAATGGCTTTGTACGTCCAATGCTGCAGTGAACCCAGGCTAGGGTTACCAGATGAAAAAATTAAAAGTTCGGAGAAGAGGCCTGATTTCCATTTAAAAATCCTGAGATTTTTTTTACAGTTTGAGAAGAAAACCTTACTTAAAAAGGTATCTTCACATATTAAGTATGATAAAACTGTTTAAGTACCTACTTGGATAAATAAGTTTTGATTTTAATTGCGGAATTATTACCAAAGGAAAATTATTTTTAGTTTGTTTAACTTTTTATTAAAGAGATCTTTAACCCTATACTTGGCAAGAAAAAATATTTTAGAAATTCTGAAAAAAATAATCTTAAATATGTTCTTGGGTGGTTATTGAAGGGATAAAAAATATATAGTATAAGTGATTCAGCATTTATTGATCGTATCATATTAGATACATTGCCAGGCTCTTAACAATCAACGCTATGAAATCTACGTATCTAATTTGCTACACTGCCAGTCTTTGAGTGAAGTTAATAAATGAGTTTTACATATAATTGTAACAAAACAAAACCTAAAATGTCAACATTCTCAGTGATATAACAAAAAAATAAAACATAATTATTTTGTACTTCTACATACGTATAAAAATTTACATAAAAACAGTCTTTATATCTAAATCTAAATTATTGATAAATTGAGATTAATCATAAAAATCAAATCAAAAATATGTCGTCTAATGTACAATTAAAAATAAAATATAAATAAATAAATAAAGTATTATTTTTCAGTATGGTATACTATGAAACAATTACGTTCCGGCAATAAGCACAACCTTAAATTACATATTCGACAAAAAATAATTTAGTCAGTCCTTTTGTGCAATTTATTAACCTTCCTCTGCTGGTTATTATAGTTTTATAATGGAGCAACTTGATCATATCGAACAGCATCTGGTGGTCTTTCAGTTGCTGGCTTCTATATAGTGTTGGTTCATTTCATGCCAGGCCTGCTGATATCGCTCATATCAGTTCTTTAATAACTTCCATCCTCAAGTTTTTAGTGAATTTCGTTTTTTGATATCCATTCTGGCTTTTCTTTCACGGTGATATAGAAGCGAGGAATTGTTTATAAGTGTCCAATAATATGTAAAATAAGTAAATACCAACGATGGCCTCAGAATAATATAGCGACCAACATGTCGGCGAGATCAACACCGCCCCTGTTAGTGCTATATTCTTTTATTAAATTTGGGCAAGTCACTGGCACTTTTCTACCTTCTTATTTCTTGTAACGAACCACAGTCTGGGTAGAATACGCATCCACAAAATTACTTGCAGCAATAACACATTTGACAACCGCAATCTTGTTTTTATTGCATACGACTTGTGCATGAGGTCCTTTACCCTTTTTTTTAGATTTTTATCCGTGGGTAGTTTTTTCTCCGCTTCTCGGAGACCGTTTGCTCGGACTGTACCCGTTGCAAAAATGCCGCCTTCATTGCGAGAATATTGTATCAGCTCAATAGATGTTAAAAAGTTATCCAAACACAGGATTTTACTCTGCGCTTTACTATGACAAGTCTAGCCTCTTTGAACGAGTAGCTGTTGAAGGAGAAGGTGCAAACAATGGCGACGGCGGCGGTAACTGATTACGCCGCTTGAAGTTACTAACTCTTGGTGAAGGTACTTGTGAGGGAGTAGCCAGTATAGATGGTGACAATGGTAATGGTACCGGACACCAAGAACTAGTCTCAGTTGCTGATGGATTGGGCGAAAAAATTGATGGCGAACAAGGATTGATAGATGGTAATGACATTGATGACAGTTGATGTAGTACTAAAGGTGTTGAAGCAACCATCTGATTTACCTCAATATCGTCATCTCGGAGAAGATTTAGGTTTTCTATTGAATATGGGAGTGATGGAGGTGGTGAACTGCTGTCGGAGTGCGTAGGGCGGGTGTAGTACTGAGATTCATCCTCAGATGAGTCACTTTCGTTCAAATCCGACTTTTATCTCGTCTTCGGAACAAGAGCTACGAGCTTCCGAGCTCTTCTTTGTTGTTATAAGGTAATAATTAGGTGAGGAACACGTGCGGTAGAAAACAAGAAATAATTGTACTAAGATTGTCAACTTGACCACATTTTGGCCACAATAGCCAATCTAATCGTAGCCTAGTTATAGCCGCGGTCTTGGAATCAACCCCGAGTAGTATCTATACAAATTTGGCTATGTCACATATTTGATACGTAGTAAAAAATATTTAGAATATTCGGCATCTGGCAATGCATCATATTTGCTACACTCGAAAAACACAAAAGATAACATGCACTTACAATTTATATAAGTACTGGAAAATAACGCTTATGACTAGAATACATAATAATCTATGCGAATTAGACTACTTTTGAAAACAATTTGAACAAAATATTATAAATAATGATTATTCTTAAGATGCGATGCTTAGACGCATTCGATCGGTCCGGCATCTTGCGTTCTACAACTTTTTTTGGTATTGCAAACAGTTAAATAGTATTTTTGATAGGAATATTAGTATATTTTCTGATATATTAAACAATAAAACTTTGAAAAATTCATTTGAGAGAGTCTCGGGATTTTCTAAAAGTTGAACGTATCAAATTGTACACAGTACCAAGAATAGGTTTAAAATGTAAGCTGTATTATTTTGAAAGTTCTAAAAATCCTGAGAAGTACGACTTTCCATTGACGTTCGTCGAGTTTGGTGTTGATACATATTTTTACAGAAAGATTACATTTTTATAAGCACACACACAAAGTTTCAATATGCGGAAACATGTACTTTTTGAGAGAAAAGTATTGAAAATCAAATATTTTTGCAATATTTTTGTCAATTCCTACCTACTATGAAACTGACGCCATTTTTTATTATTATTGTCAGTAGGCATGTCGATTCTTTCCGAAAAAATCGAGTTTTTAAATAGATTCGAATTGTAAGCTGATGTATCGATTCCCAAAAAATCGATTTCTAAAATATCTATGTTTTTTCATGTTTGCATTTATAATGTAAATATAAATCCATTTTATGAGGAAAAACTTCCCTTCGTCATAAAAAAATAAGGGGACTGATTCAGAAGGATTTCTGTATCTATTTTGAGACTGCTACGTCTCCGGCGCTGCGGGAAGAACAGCCTCTACGCCTTAGCGTAACAAATCGCAGGCATGTCTACGATTTGTTACAGCAGGCGGAGGCTGCTCCCCCTACGCGCCTCCGGCTCTATAAAACCACTATAGGGGTAGGACAGACTCGTACCAGGTGGAGTCGGGGTCAATCAATTCGGTTCTTTGACATAAGTTGAACCTAACCTATTTTATTTGTTATCTGCCCTAATAGGTACTGTTAAATAAAACAAATTTCAATAAGAGATCATTTATCATGGTATCTTTCTTGTTTTTCATAAAATGGGTTTATATTTACATTATAAATAGAAACATTAAAAAAATATAGATATTTTAGAAATCGATTTTTTGTGAACCGATACATCAGCTTACGATTTGAATCGATTTAAAAATCGACCTTTTTCGGAAAGAATCGACATCCCTATTGACGTCGACAATGACATTACAAAATGGCGCCAGTTTTATGGTAGGATTAGACATAAACATTGCAAGAATAATTAAAACTTAACTTAACTTTTCTGTGAAAATACATATCAACACCAAACTCGACTGACGTCAATGGAAAGCTGAGCCTGGAAGTTTGCTATGGGGTAATGCGACTGACATTGAAGCCATATTTGTTTTGCAAAACAGAGCAGTATGGACGATTTATTACTTTAATTGTAAAGAGTCCCTTAGAGAAAATTTTAAAGAAATATACACTTTGCCATTGCAACATATCTATGAAAGTGTAACATATGCACATAAAAACATAAGTAGCTTTGACAAGAATAAAGATGTTCATAATTTAAACACTAGACTCCACAGAATTAGTAATTAATTTATGGGGCAATACTGATATACGCTTTTACAACAAAATTTTAGAAAATGTACAAAATTTGTTAATAAACAAGTTTAAATGTAAATGTGACAAGTACAAACGGCGTATATTCCAGCGGCACAAATTGAGAAAATTGGAATCATTCCATTTGTGCTAACATATATTTCAAATAAAGAGCTATGGGGGTCATTGTAGAAGCGTGCTCGTCGCGACCCGTGCCAGCCCTTTTCAGGGCTGCAATTCTACTCAGCTGCGCACCCATGTCAACGAGGGTTAGGGCGTCCCCCCAAGGCGACGCACACCAGCTCGTCCCCGTTGGTGTGGAATGCAGCGCGCAAAGCGGCGATGGGGACCGCCACCCGTCACGCACAGCCCGACACGGCGGAAGGTGGAGGACGGAGTGCAGAGTTGGCACGTGGAATGTTAGAGGAGGCATGAGAGATAAGACGAATGAGTTGATCGAAATAATGAAAGAAAGAGAATTAGATGTCGTGTGTATGTCGGAGACCAAACGGAAGGGCAGTGGTACTGAAGAGCTCCCTGGCGGGGCGTTAGCTCTATGGTCCGGAGTCCCGGAGAGCGAGAACGCCTGCCAGGGAGTGGGGGTGCTGCTGTCTTCTCGGTTGGTTCATGTTATGACTGAATATAAGGTTGTGAACTCAAGACTTCTCTGGGTTCGCTTTAAATTGGGACTGACGAAGTTATTCCTTTTGGCTGTTTATGCGCCGGTAGCTTCGTCGTCCAGGGCTGAGCTGGAGGAGTTTTGGGAGAATGTAAGAGAAGTTCTAGATTTGGCTAGGAGAAACGAAAGAATTGTTGTATGTGGTGATTTTAATGGATGGGTTGGTACCGCTCGACCAGGGTACGAGTCGGTACTTGGAAAGTTTGGCGATAAAAGGGTTGTTATGTGGTATTATGTGTTTTTTTTTCAGAAAAAGTCGATAATGATCACAATTATTGTAAAAAAAGGCAACGTTTGGATCACACCAACAGTATTCCAGAAATTGTAGAAAAACACTTTAAGATTTCAAATACTGAGAACACTGGTAAGTTTCCCTTAAATTCTTTCTAATATTTTTATAATAAGTTATTAAATATTCTGAGGATATGCAACAATCTATTATATTGCTTATTTAGCATCCATTATTTGTGTTTCTGTCTATGTTTCAATATTACAATCATACAATTGCAGCACAATTTGATGTCAACACATGCATATGGGTTTTGGTTGTAGTGCTACATATTTAGGGCTATGAATTTTCCATTGGGGTGCATAATCGCTTCTTTCGCGTCGTTATAATCTATATCTTAACTTTTGAACAATTTCCCTAATAATGCTGTAGAAAAATAACTTCATACTGGTGAGAACTTAAATGTTTTGAATTTGGAAGTTCTTTTTATTTCAAACAACAGTCAATTAATTTTGACAATATAAATAATGCTCTGTCGAAATTAGTACATTGGTTTAACGCCAACAATTTGCTCTTAAACTGCAATAAGACAAAATGTGTTAAATTTACAATACCTAATGTTAAACATTTAAATACCAATGTGCTCTTAAATAGGGAGGAGTTGAGTCTTGTGGATAACATTGTTTTTCTTGGTATTACTATTGACCCAAAGATTCAATGAGAGCCCCATATATATAAATTAGCAGGCAGACTTAGTTCTGCAGCATATTATGCTGTAAGAGAGATTAGAAGTTTCACCAATATTGAGACAGCTAGATTATTTTATTTTAGTTACTTTTTTTTATATAGGATAAGGATGACAAACGAGCACACAGTCCACCTGATGGTAAGTGGTTGCTGCAGCCCATAGACATCTACAACTATCCTCGTTTGTGAATCAAAATGCAGATGCGTTGTCACCCGTGAGTTTAAAGCGTGATGTCTTATGGAATTTGGAAAGACTTTCCATTGACGTCAGTCGAGTTTGGTGTTGATACGTATTTTACAGAAAGATTACATTTTTATAAGCACACACAGAAAGTTTCAATATGCGGAAACACGTACTTATTGAGGAGGACAGAGTGCAGAGTTGGCACGTGGATTGTTAGAGGAGGCATGAGAGATAAGACGAATGAGTTGATCGAAAAAATGAAAGAAAGAGAATTAGATGTCGTGTGTATATCGGAGACCAAACGGAAGGGCAGTGGTACTGAAGAGCTCCCTGGCGGGGCGTTAGCTCTATGGTCCGGAGTCCCGGAGAGCGAGAACGCCTGCCAGGGAGTGGGGGTGCTGCTGTCTTCTCGGTTGGTCGATGTTATGACTGAATATAAGGTTGTGAACTCAAGACTTCTCTGGATTCGCTTTAAATTGGGACTGACGAAGTTATTCCTTTTGGCTGTTTATGCGCCGGTAGCTTCGTCGTCCAGGGCTGAGCTGGAGGAGTTTTGGGAGAATGTAAGAGAAGTTCTAGATTTGGCTAGGGGAAACGAAAGAATTGTTGTATGTGGTGATTTGAATGGATGGGTTGGTACCGCTCGACCAGGGTACGAGTCGGTACTTGGAAAGTTTGGCGATAAAAGGGTTGTTATGTGGTATTATGTGTTTTTTTTTTCAGAAAAAGTCGATAATGATCTCAATTATTGTAAAAAAAGGCAACGTTTGGATCACACCAACAGTATTCCAGAAATTGTAGAAAAACACTTTAAGATTTCAAATACTGAGAACACTGGTAAGTTTCCCTTAAATTCTTTCTAATATTTTTATAATAAGTTATTAAATATTCTGAGGATATGCAACAATCTATTATATTGCTTATTTAGCATCCATTATTTGTGTTTCTGTCTATGTTTCAATATTACAATCATACAATTGCAGCACAATTTGATGTCAACAGATTGTGACGCCTCATAATTATTATTAATAAATAATAATTAAATTCATTATACAGACATTTAAAAATGTCTTAGAAATTATAATTTAAACAATACAATGCAAATAATAAGCATAAAGTTCAAAAATATCCATTTGGAATATTGAATATTATAATATTAGTAAACGCATAAAATGTCTCTAAAAATTTATTAAAAACGGGGGGGGGGGGGGGGTTCGTTACAATTTGGTGCCGTGACCAGGATAGAGGTTAAATTTTAAATAGGAGGCCGGTAATATAAAATTATGAGGTAGGCTATATGCCTACAATTTGTTGTCCGTGAAATGGAGAGGTGTCTTGGAGAGTGGTGTTTGCTGGGGGTGGTTGAGAGTCTGGGGGTGGGGCTTAAATATTAAAATTGAGTAATAATATAGGAGGTGTGTGCATAACGGAGCGAAATAATAAAAAGTGAAATAAGTGGAAAGACTCAATTAAACTAAGTGAAGGACACAACAGGTGTAAAAAAAAAAAAAACTGCAATACTATATATTATAAAGTGAAATAAGTGGAAAAACTCAATTAAAGTAAGTGAAGGACACAAAAAGTGTAAATAAAAATTAAAAATGGCTAAAAATAAGAAAAAATCAACCTCAATTAAGGCTAAGTCTAAAGATGAGATGAAAATGCTTCAGAAATTAATTAAGAATGCAGTGAAAACCTTTGAGGTTAAAATAAAGGATCTTGAGGAAAAATTTATTAACCAAACGAAAGATTACCAAATTAAAATAAATCAAGGAGAGGTGTCCGGGGCGAGCACCTCTCATGTAAATGATCCTAGACAAAATATTGTATATAATGTACATAATGTAACAATAGAAAAGCCGAAATTTGGAAATGGAAATACTCATCCAGTATCATTTTTGGAAGATCTCACCAATTATTTAAAGAAAATTCCATCTAATGGTCTCGAAATTTCGATAGCACAAGAGTGCTTAGTAGGTGAAGCCAAGTATTGGACTCGCATTAATAATGTGCGTTGGACAACTTTTGATGATTTTAAAGCTGACTTCCTAAGAGTGTTTTGGGGTGAAGAAGAACAAAATAAAGTAAAGAGATTCCTTGTGCAAAATAAATGGAATAGAAGTACAAACCCCACCATGGTTAGTTATTTTCTTTATGTGGTTGAGAAGGCACAAACATTATCATATCCGATACCTGAAAAACAATTAGTAACTGATATCATCAGACATTATCCTAAAACTGTGCAGCAATTATGGAGAATAGCTAAAATTGAGACAATAATAGACACGACAGATTTCTTAAGAAACTTAGATGACATCGACAAACAAGATGAAGGTCGTGAACCTTACTATAATGAGAAAAGGAGGAAGTTTAATAATAATACGGAGCAAAAACATAAAGAAATACAACAATCATACAAAACATGGCGTAAACCCGAAGAAGGAAAAAAGAAGGTTAATGAAGTACATGAAATACATTTCACTAATGACCAACCTGATGTTACGGCCCCTGAGCCAAATTTAGAGCTGTAGAGGTCGAACTAGTTCCCGATTCGACCCCTTACAATGTAAAAGGGAACAAAGCATTAAATATGTTATTGAAACTGGGTTGGCGACCTGGTCAAACATTTGGTAAAAACAATAGAGGGTTTCGAAAACCTATTACTTTAAAAGCAAATTTTAACAGAGAGGCCTTGGTTATAACGACAATGTAAATAGCATATTAAACACCTTAAAAGCCAGGTCGGACTTGCTCATAACGGAGTTATTCGTGCAAACCGTCTACGAGGAAAACGAAGATAAATATCAAAGGGAATTTATAGGGAATATGAGATCTGAAATTAAAGTTTCAATATTTGACAAAGAAATAGACGCGCTCCTCGACACTGGGAGCGATGTTACATGCATTTTAGAAAGTTTATATTTACAAATTAAAGATAATAATCGTAAAATATCAATAATGCCAGTTAAAGCAATGCTAATAAAAGGTGCTGTTGGGCAGCGCAGCACAAAAATACAACAGATGATCATATTGCCTATAAAGATAGATGAAGTAGTCTTTGAAACACAAACTTTAATTGTAGGTAATTTAATAAGACCTTTAATATTAGGCTTTGACTGGCTCAAGAGAAATAAAATATTGATTGATTTGAGAAATACTACTGTTGGAATAGAATTTAAAGTGAAAAACAAAGACTACTTTATACCTTTCAAATATAATAATAAATCTGTATTACATAATAACTGCATCAAACAATGTACCGATGACCCCTTAATAAATATAAAAATAGGATCTACATTGGAGGTCTCTGAAAGGGAAAAACTTAGTAAGGTTTTGGAAAAGCATAAGAATATGTTTTCGAGCAAATTGGGAAGAGCCAATTGCTATGAGCATAAAATTGAAATGATCGATGATGAACCTATAGTTACTAGGTCCTATCCCATTCCATATGCATATAGACCGAAAATGGAAGAAAAGTTAAATGAAAGGAACAAGCTGGTATCATCACAAGGACATCAACGCCTTACAGTAGTCCATTGACATTCACTCTTAAAAAAGACGGCTCAATTAGAGTTCTGCTTGATGCCAGAAGCATAAATAAGAAAATGGTTCCAGAAACAGAGAAACCACCTATATTTTAAATGTGGGAGAGCGAAGCCCTTGTAACTGGTATTTGATATAAATATTGTGAGCCTTTTCCAAGCGGGAAGGGATTAATTAATAAGGAATTGACTGTTGGGTTCTTTAGCTTATAAGACTCTACCAACAGCTTTCGATTGCTCTCGTGAATATTCATTCTTCCAAGATACACCTTAAAGAACTAAGTTACTATACAAACACAACGTAAAAAAGGGTCCTAACTAAGACGATCACGCCATAAATTTATTAAATGGCCTATATTTAAACCTTTAGAAAAAGATCAAGTTATACTGGTCACGTAAATTAGATATATTTATATATCTTACAGATATAGATTCTAAAGAAATACAAGTATAAGTGGATATATAGTAGACAAGAAAAAGATGGGGGGGGGGTTCGTTACAACATGCATATGGGTTTTGGTTGTAGTGCTACATATTTAGGGCTATGAATTTTCCATTGGGGTGCATAATCGCTTCTTTCGCGTCGTTATAATCTATATCTTGACTTTTGAACAATTTCCCTAATAATGCTGTAAAAAAATAACTTCATACTGGTGAGAACTTAAATGTTTTGAATTTGGAAGTTCTTTTTTGATTTCAAACAACAGTCAATTAATTTTGACAATATAAATAATGCTCTGTCGAAATTAGTACATTGGTTTAACGCCAACAATTTGCTCTTAAACTGCAATAAGACAAAATGTGTTAAATTTACAATACCTAATGTTAAACATTTAAATACCAATGTGCTCTTAAAATAGGGAGGAGTTGAGTCTTGTGGATAACATTGTTTTTCTTGGTATTACTATTGACCCAAAGATTCAATGAGAGCCCCATATATATAAATTAGCAGGCAGACTTAGTTCTGCAGCATATTATGCTGTAAGAGAGATTAGAAGTTTCACCAATATTGAGACAGCTAGATTAGTTTATTTTAGTTACTTTTTTTTTATATAGGATAAGGGTGACAAACGAGCACACAGTCCACCTGATGGTAAGTGGTTGCTGCGGCCCATAGACATCTACAACTATCCTCGTTTGTGAATCAAAATGCAGATGCGTTGTCACCCGTGAGGACTAAGATGGAATGCCTCATTTCCAGTAAAAAGGGCCTCCGGCCACCTGCACTCACCAAGCGAAATGCAGAGGTAAACCTCTACTTCACGCTGGTATTCTGTGAGGTCGTGGTACCACCCCGGTTTGGACCGGCCCATCCGTGCGACAGCAAAAGCTGCCGCGTGGCTCTACCACTGTTTAAAGCGTGATGTCTTATGGAATTTGGAAAGACTTTCCATTGACGTCAGTCGAGTTTGGTGTTGATACGTATTTTTACAGAAAGATTTTACATTTTTATAAGCACACACACAAAGTTTCAATATGCGGAAACACGTACTTATTGAGAAAAAAATATTGTAAATCAAATAATTTTGCAATATTAGACAATTCCTGCCGTGAAACTGACGCCATTTTTATTATTATTGTCAGTAGGGATGTCGATTCTTTCCGATAAAGATCGATTTTTTAAATAGATACGAATTGTAAGCTGATGTATCGATTCCCAAAAAATCGATTTGTAAAATATCGATATTTTTTTCATGTTTGCATTTATAATGTAAATATAAATCCATTTTATGAGAAAAAAATCCCCTTCATCATAAAAAATAAGGGGACTGATTCAGAAGGATTTCTGTATCTATTTTGAGACTGCTACGTCTCCGGCGCTGCGGGAAGAGCAGCCTCTACGCTTTAGCGTAACAAATCGTAGGCATCGGACGAGGATCTATGGTCCGGAGTCCCGGAGAGCGAGAACGCCTGCCAGGGAGTGGGGGTGCTGCTGTCTTCTCGGTTGGTCGATGTTATGACTGAATATAAGGTTGTGAACTCAAGACTTCTCTGGGTTCGCTTTAAATTGGGACTGACGAAGTTATTCTTTTTGGCTGTTTATGCGCCGGTAGCTTCGTCGTCCAGGGCTGAGCTGGAGGAGTTTTGGGAGAATGTAAGAGAAGTTCTAGATTTGGCTAGGGGAAACGAAAGAATTGTTGTATGTGGTAATTTGAATGGATGGGTGGGTACCGCTCGACCAGGGTACGAGTCTGTACTTGGAAAGTTTGGCGATAAAAGGGTTAATGATGCTGGCAATTTTATACTGGCGGTATGCAAGGAAAAGGGTCTTCTTGTGACAAACACTATGTTTAATCACAAGAAAATCCATATGTATACTAGAGAACGAAAGAATGAGAGAAGTATGATCGATTTGTTCCTGGTGGATGACCGACTGCGAAAACAGGTGATGGATACGCGAGTGTTCAGGGGTGCTGACCTGGGAACGGATCACTATCTAGTGATTACTAGATTTAGGGGTCTGTTCGCGGGTTGGCGCTACCGGACGGCAGTAACAGAACCACAGTCGGTCTGTCGCATCCGAAGCTGGAAGCTTCAGGAAGCGGATACTAGGGACAAATATCATGCGAGGGTAGCCGAAAAGCTTGACAGCATCGATGGCAGAAAAGAATGTGTAGAAAGAACATGGCATAACCTTAGGGATGGAATGGTAAGTGCAGCGGAAGAAGTGTGTGGAACAATAAAAAGAGGCAGTAGTAAAAGAAGAGATGCATGGTGGAATGATGAAGTGAAAGAAGCTGTAAAGAAGAAGAAGAAAGCATGGTTAGACTACTTGGCCTCTAGTAATGATAAGGATATGAGAGAGAAGATGAAAGAAAGATATAGGCTGCAGAAAGTTCACACGAAAGCATTGATTGAGGAAGTGCGTGAAAGGTGTAGAATGGAAGCGGACGAAAGGTTGTCGCACAACTTTAAGGAGAACTCCAAACTCTTCTGGAAAGAGGTTGGAAGGACCCGAAGTGGTGCGACGGCCTTAAGAATGAACAAAGTGCTTTCGAGAACTAATGACGTCCTCTCAGAAAAATCGGACGTCATGCAACGATGGAGCGAATTTTATAGAGAAATGTATGCGTGTGATGATCTTAGTGAGGGATCCGGGGATGACGCCGTGACTGGTACACCAGACCCGGAACTCGATGACACTGAGGTCATCAGTATGAAAGAGATTGAACGTGCGATTCGAAGTTTGAAATATGGTAAGGCTGCGGGACTAGACAGAGTTACTGCTGAAATGGTCATGTATGGTGGGCCTCGCGTCTGGGACAGCTTTCATCTGCTGTGCAATTTGTGCTGGCGGACGGGGGATGTCCCGGATGATTGGCGATCCGCAGTCATTGTGCCTTTATATAAAGGTAAAAGTTCACATTTCGACTGCGGGTGCTATCGGACGATCAGCTTGACCAGTTTAGCAAGTAAAGTTTACTCGAAGGTTTTGACACGTAGGATGCAAGAGAAATCGGAAAGATTTCTATGGGAGGCACAATGCGGATTTAGACCTGGAAGAGGATGCACGGATCAAATGTTTTCTCTCCGCATGATCACGGAAAAGCTTCTGGCTGCTAACCAGAAGATTTTCTGTGCTTTTGTGGATCTTGAGAAAGCATTTGATAAGGTTGTAAGGAAGAAAATGTGGGAACTGTTGCCGGGGTATGGTGTGGATGGTCGATTGCTAAGGGCTGTGCAGTCTCTTTACTCTGACTGTAAAGCCTGTGTGCGGGTAGGGCATGACCTGTCACCCATGTTTAGCATCCAAACGGGCGTAAAACAGGGTTGTGTCATGTCTTCCTGGCTGTTCATACTGTATCTCGACAGCTGTTTACAGAAGCTGAAAGATAGCTGTTTGGGTGTGAAATTGGGTGACATAAAAGTAAATTGTCTGCTGTATGCTGATGATGCAGTGCTTATTGCACCATCAGAAGCAGAACTGCAGGCATTAGTGACGTGTATGAAAGAGGAATGTGAAATTAAAGGTCTCCGTTTGAATGCTAATAAAACTAAGGTTCTGGTATTTGAAAGGGACGAAGAGAGAACGAAGTGTGAAATATGGGTAAATCAGGAATGTCTAGAACAGGTAAATGAAATTGTATACTTGTGGAGTGCTTTTAGCCGGGATGGAAGATGTGATTTAGATGTGGACAAGCGTGTCGCTGCCGGGAACGAAGTCAATGGTGCCCTGACTGCGTTAGTCAAAAGGCAAGACGTAGTGAAGAGTGCACGCCTTGCAATATATAACGCAGTGTTGGTATCGACTTTGTTATATGCCAGCGAAACCTGGGTATGCCAGAAGAAGCATAAAAGCAAGTAGAATGCAGTGGAGATGCGATCTCTTCGTAAAATGTGCGGCGTTACCATGGCCGACCGAAAGCGAAACGAAGAGATGGCAGGTTTGAAAGATGACCTTATCACAAAAATTGATAAGGGCGTGCTTCGGTGGTTTGGGCACGTTGAGCGAATGAGTGAAGACCGAATGGTGAAGAAAATATATAGCGCGAAAGTTAATATTAAAAGGTGTCGAGGTAGACCGAGACTAACTTTCGAAGACCATGTGAGCAAATTGCTCGAAAAGGGTAGGGTCAAGAGTACTCGGATACCTAGACGTGCATGTATGAAGAAGATAATGAATCTGAAAGAAGCGAAAGAGGTATGTAAGGATCGTGACACTTGGAGATCTGTTCTCTCTGGCTACCCCGTTAGGGATTGTGCGTGAAGATAAGTAAGTAAGTAAGTAAAGAGCTATATTATAAACTTTCCACAATATATGAGATAATTGCTGTGCGCAGGTTACTGAAGAAAGTTGGTTAGGAAATGGTGGCACCACATACTGTCAGCATTACTTTCTTTGCTAATAATAACAAAATAATAAACTTTACCTGACATGTGCAGTATGGTTTGTTTTCCTATGGAGTCTTTGAATACATTCCACTTCTGCAACAGTGTTATAATGTTTTAAATTTAACCATTTGGACAGTGTGTGTAATCACAAAAAGCGCTGCAGTCTCTATTCAAGAGGCAATCATTATAAAGTATGTGACAAACCCTATGAATTGATATGAATTACTTGCATGAATTCACTGACCTCTTTATATGGACTGGCTATACACCGTGACATAATGAGGCTATTTGATTTTTGCCATTTTGGCGCTAACAGCAGAAGTGAACGTTCATTGAACTAATAATAGAGATAGGTAAGAAGACAGTGTGACAAAAAATATCGATAAAAATTCTATGCCTAGGCCTACCTGTAACATGTATTCTATTTATGTATCATGTTAATATAATGCCATACAATAAATAAATGTATCAATTATTACCTAGGCCTTAGATGCCAGTTTTATACCTCATATAAAACCAAGATCGACCCTGCGTTGGTCGTCTATCTATGTTTTTATTTGTAACTATAGAACGGATTTTGTTCCGGATTTCAAATGAGGAAGTGCCTTCGCATACCTGCTTCGTAGGGGCAAGAACGGATTATGTCGGACTCGCACCTACTAAAACCTCATGGTGTTCCACCTTCGCCACACATTGGCAGGGCCACGGAAACGCTTTCAAACACATCCACGGTCCCACCAGCCTCTCCTTAGTTGAGGACTTCTCTTCCCCCTTTTGCTTCTCAGATAAGACGCACCAGGAACACAAGGCGCACTGCCCTTCTCGGCCTCTTACTCTACCTGCATAACGGACTCCCCGAGCCCGATATGTGTAGGTCATGGAGCCAGGAAAAAATGAGCACTCGGAAGCATCCAGTGGTGCAGTCTCGCCAAAGTAGCGGAGGCTAATCGGGTTATACATCGCCATACCAACAATCTTCTTCCCTTGTGACTCCATCTCAGCTGCAGGGATATAGGGAGAGAACTGTCCTCTAGCCGCAGATCACTAACACACACCCTAGGGCTCGACAAGCCCACTCAGAATGGCCGAATTGAGCCAGCCTTTCCCTTGGGGCCAGCCATTTGAATCGCCCTATGTTTACCATGGATTACCACCCCTTAACTCCGCAAAACTCACTAAGGACATTAATAATTTTGCAATCCCAATATAAATTTATTCCCTTGATATAATAAATTGGTCACATTTAAACAGATTTAACAAATTTACGTCTTGTAAACAAAGTCATCATCTGGTGACCTAAACATTCGAAATAATAATCTAATACTTTTATACTTACTGGTATTGGTAGGTTCTTCCAGAAAATATTGTGGGATATACTGTACTTTTTCAAAGGGGTGCCTTTCTCATGTCCAATAAAACAGTTGTATGTGAAGTATTTAGAACAAAATGATTCTGACAAATAACTTTGGCATATTATGTCAATTTTAATTCCTGGTACGGACAATGAGGGCGCTTCAAATCGGCATAAGCATTTTGTATGGTATAGCCAGTCCAGCGTACTTGTATAGAGGTCAGTGCATGAATTGCAGTGGATAACATTTGGTAATATCCAATTAAAATTAAAGAAAATCAAGAAAAAAGACTAATATTACTTATGCAATCTTTGTTGCCAATACAAAAGACAAAAATTTGACAATTATTTTCCAGCTGTTGGAAGTAAAACTAATGTAGATCATAGTCGTCCTGCTTCTCTTATATAGAAACCTGTAAATAAAACTCAGTCTGTGAAATCTGCCAAACAAAAATCGCTTTCTTTAGACGAACTTAAAAGTCAGCTTATAAATAACGCTGAAATTACAAACACATTAGTTCAAACGCTTATTTCACTGGCAAATAAGAGGGATGACGCTCCCATTACAACAATATCAATTAAAGATCTATTGATTAAAAATCTTACCATTTAATTATGAATAGTAGTAGCCTTAAAACGCCTGTATTTTAAGAATAGCCCACATAATGATTTCTTATATTTACGCGAACACTACACATTGAATAAAACCTATTTTTACGGATTTTATCGCGTTTAATTAACTTATTTTATATTCCCGACGTTTCGGTTGCTTGACCACGGTTGCTGGAAAGCAACCGAAACGTCGGGAATATAAACTAAGTTAATTAAACGCGATAAAATCCGTAAAAATAGTTTTATTCAATAGCCCACATGGTATCTATACATATAATAAAACTGTAAATAGCAGATGTCTGTTCATTTTATATTTTTGTAATAAAAGTGATTGAGGGGTACTAAAAATAAGTAATTAAATACATTTCTACCATTTTTAGAATTTTCTGTCTGTCTGTCTGTCTGTCTGTCTGTTTGTTTGTTAACGTATCACGTATAAAGTACTAATTTATATCATAAGAATTGTTAAGGAAATTATAAAGTGTATCTTTGTGTTACATTTAGTCTTTATTTCATTAAAATCAGTTCATTCCATCAAAAGTTATGATAAATATTCTGAAGTATGGATAGGGAAGTATAGGTACGAATTTGCTCAACGGTGGCTTTATTTGAGTCATCAAGTGCATTTTAAACTAATATCATATCATAAATCATAGTTAAATTATGTAAAATAATGATATAATTATGTATATCTAAAACGCAGTAAACAAAAGTATTAAAGAACGTATTAAATATATTATACAAAAATATATTAACCTTATTAACTAAACTAAATCTGAAGCACAATAGTTAACCCATTTCTTCGATAGATGGTGGTGTTGTGAAAATGTAATGCAATTGCAATGTGGTTTTTTCCTGTAGATGAGTTTTCATATTTACTGCTAATCTTTATTATATTACTCGCTGCCCCACTGCGTGTTGACAAACTCAATTTATTCTTTACCGCCGAGTACTCTATGTGGTAAATCAAATTTTAAAAGAGCTATTAACAATTGCGTTGGTTTTGGCGAGAGTCAAACTTTATTTTTTGCTTACTGTGCAGGCACTGATTTATAAGTTCTCTTGCGTTTTATATAATGTATCAATCGCGTCAATTAATCTCTTTTATTTTTAGAATTGATGTTAGTAGCGCCACCTCTCTTTAAATATATACATATAATAAAAATGATGATAACATGTTGTGTCTCTTTCTGTACATTGTATATATATTTTAGTGGCTAAAATCATTATGGGGAACTGAAAATAATTAAATAAGAACATTTTATAATTTTTAGAATTGTCTGTCTGTCTATTTGTCTGTTATTATATGAACGCATCACGTCTAAAGTAAACATCTTTTATTTTCAAAGAAATCGTTAAGAAAATCATAAAGCGTATCTTCGAGTTACATTTAATCTTTGTTTTATTAAAATTGGTTAATTCTATCGCAAGTAATGATTATTATTTTGAAATGTAGGTTCGAATTTGTTCAATGGCGCCATAAAATCTCAGAAATAGTAATAAAAAGATTTGTGTGTAAAAAAAAAAACGTTCCATAATAATTAATATATTTATACTTAAAACACAAAAAGAGATTTAAAAAGGATGTTTTCTCACACAAAGGACGTAATAGATGGAGTTGTACAAATTACAAACTTTTCTGAATTGCTGTGTTGAGATTTTTCGCCGATGAATCGTATTGAGACTTACTGAAGAAATTTGTTTCCATCGAAGCCATACAACGGAACCCGACCAAAAATAAAAATTTTGCAATGAAATGTCGTGATATTGTATTTATAATATACGCAAAATCAGTACTGCCATTTTAGCGCTTTGGGAACTAGATTTAGCGCTTTTTTGGAATGTATAGCGCGCATTTCGAAATTTTAGCACCTAGCTTAATCCAGCGCTTTTTGGTGTATTTAGCACACATTTCAATACTTTAGCGACTAGCGGGTTATTAACTCTTTTATACGAGAGCAGCACTGTTAGTCCACATTACCGATAATAATAATAATGACCTTTATTATTTTTTCCCACAAATAGTAATTTGCAGTTTATCATTTTCAAACATATTTTTTCCACAAAACAAAGAGCATGGGAGACGAGTCCAAACTAGGATACCCTGTGCTATGGATCTCCTGGCTTCCCCTTTAGGATGATCAACTTGATTTTTTTACCGACGACTATAAGCGGGGAAATCCCCTTTATTAAAGTTTTCGTTCATGGTTTTGGCAACGCATTTATTTTGCTTTATTCAGTTTCAGTCAGTTGCTTAGAGCACAGCTAAGTTAAAAGTTACTTAGAAGTTATAACACAAAGAAACTATGTAGCAACCGCAATCAGATGCTGACATCTGAAACTAAGTTGCGAAATACATTGCACTTTAAAACAATTAATGACATTTTTATTGTTCGTACAGTACTAACTACTGTTGACAGCAATTGCCATAATTATAAGTCGATGTCCTGCGAAGTATTGATTTTTTTTTTGGAGTTTATGGCCTGGTATCTAGACCTTTAGGCCAAGTCTTAAGTATTTTTATTCGGTTTATTGTAATTTCCCCACTCCTTCATAGTATACTGCTTCACAATATGTTGATGCGTCACATTGTGCAGTTCTTGGGAGATTTTGGCGGCAACTTGATCCAGCAGACAGCTGATAGTTGGCGATGGTATCTAAAGGTGCCTATGCAAACAAACAGCTTATCTTGAGAATCCATCACCATCAGAGCACTTGTTTCACTGTTTCCACTAATAGTTCACATGCGTAGACACTTAATACACAAAATCGCAACACTTTTACATATCAAAGTCCACTTCAAACCATTATTTAAACAATAATACAGGAGCAGCAAACCGCCGCCGGTCAATTTCCCGCCAAAACTCTGCGAAGTATTGATACATCAAAAAAATATTGCCAGAAAAAAAAACTTAATGTTGTTTTCTTTATTATGATTATATAAAAAAACACAAACTTTGTTTGTAGTTAATTTAGCGCGAAATCTAGGGCTTTTTTAAAGCGCTGTTTTCATGAAATCTAGCGCTTTTTGTGTTGTCCTAGAGCTGAAGGAGTTTTTTTTTATCTGGCAGCACTGCCCAAAAACCCTCTATTAAGAAGTAACTTTCCTTTCAGTTTTAAGCGCGTTCAGTACCCAGTTACAGTGAGCGTGTGTTATGCGATGACCGTAAATAAAGCGCAAGGTCAAACTTTACGCGTTGTAGGAGTGTACCTCAGTACTGACTGTTTTGCACATGGCCAACTCTATGTTGCTTTTTCCCGCGTTAGTAGCCCCCGTAACCTTTTTGTGTACACCCCGGCTAAGCCTACTTCTAACGTCGTTTACACAGAAGCTCTATCATAAACGACTTAGAACTTTGATGATAATGATTTATTTTGTTACCACTTATTGATACAGTAATGAAATAAATCGTTTAATATTCTCTTACCTAAACGACAAATTCTTTATGTAAAACCTGTATACGCGAGCTACGCCGCGGGCACAGCTAGTATATAATAAGACTCCTCTTTTGACTATTTTCTAACCAGATAATAACATAGATATTTTTGTCTCTTGAATGAAACATGGTTAAAAAAATAAGCCTTGTCGGATACCTGGTTATAAAATGTATTTTAAGAATGCTATGGCATGGTTGATAACAGTGGCGTAGCTATGTAACCAAGGGCCCCGGGGCAAAAATGAAATTGGGGCCCTATTTAAACTAAAATAAATACTTTAAAGGTGTAAAACTACTTTATCATCAGCTCCTTGTCGCCCACTACAGGGCATAATAAAGCAAAGCTACTTACTACTAAGTATTATATGTAATGCATAAACAATGACGAAGTAGATTACAGTTAATAATATAGCCAGACGACATAACAGTCGAAGAGCCACACGGCAGCTTTTGCTGTCGCACGGGTGAGTCAGATTAAATGGAGTGACGACCTGGTAAGACATGAAATGAAGAGCTGTAATGAATGAATGTAATGAATGGATGAACCGGCTCGAACCGAGGAGACCCACGACCTTACAAATAACCAGCGTGAAGTAGAAGTTTACTTCGCCTGTTAAGTGTTGGTGGTCAGAGGCCTAATCCCTCTTCCCCTTAACATGGTAGTGTAATTAAAAAATAAACCAGGAGGGTACCAGCACCACTGATATTGGGAATCCCTGGCTAATCATCCACGTCAAAGCTACCTTACTCTTCCTTAGCGTGGGTGCTCAGGCTGCCTCGCGTCTACGGTTGCCTCTAAAGGTAATGCCGACACAGACCAATTCATTGACCACGTCCAAATCGCTGCAGACTCCGTGCTACAACAGGTCACATCTGCAGAGTTCGTGATCCTTGGTGATTTTAACAGTCACCACGGTGAATGGATTTGTTCTCGTTTAACCGATCATGCGGGAAAATCTGTTTATGACTTTGCCTTGGAATATGGTTCGACACAAATGGTTACTTCATCTACGCGGATTCTAGATGTGGAGGATAGTGCACCTTCGCTGTAGGACCTTCTGCTGACCTCTCATCTGGAGGTCTCCGTTGACGTCCCTCTTAGCTCATTGAACCATTGTCTGATCCGGTCACTCACATTCCCACTACGGTTGTGTTTTGCAGAACGCCGCCGTGTTTGGCACTTATAGGTCAGCCGATTGGGACAGGATGCGGTCTTTTTTTTGCATCCTTCCCTTGAGGACAGAGGCGGATAAGCTTCTCGTCGGATGATCCCAACGTGATTCTGTCGCTGATGTTATACTTCAGGCAAAGGAACTCTTTATTCTATCATCTGTGGTGCCTGGTTTGGTCGCTCCTGTAAAATTGCATCGCGCTTTAATAGGAGTGCTTCACCAACTCTGTTAAAAAGAAGTATAATTTCGCCTTCAGGTCAGTACGATACGGTTTACACAGTGCTCGTTGCGCATAGCACTACTCTCCCTAGATGTCAAGTCGAGTGGGCCTGATGGAGTTCCTCCCATTGTGCTGAAGACGTATTTCCCTAGTTGGCACCCGTCGTAACGTGTCTTTTCTAAAACTCTTTCTCCCTAGGCGTAGTCCCGAACTCAAAGAAGACACGTCCTACGACAGCTTTAGTGCACCAGATCTCTAAAAAATAACACACACCCATCCAACATGTTCACCAACTAAAAAGTGACCACCAGTACGATTTCCGTTGAGGTTGCTCAGCTGGTGAGCTTTTAGCTTACCTATCTCATAAATCGGCGAAGGCAGAGAGGGAGCCCCTGGCCTTTAGTTTGAACATAGCAGTAGGGTAATATTGGGGCTGCTGCATCACTCAAGTCCGTTCGCGATGCAGTTCGCCCCATTATTATTGGGGTTTCTGCATCACTCGTCCGCTCGCAATGCAGTTCGCCGCAATATTACACTAAACAGCTCTACATTCCCAGACACGATGCGCGACGGTGTGGGATTCAATAATCTGATTTAGCTGAGATAGCTGGTTACTCTAAAACACGTATGGACGCAGCGCTCATGTTATTGTATTTGATCTCGATCGATATTATTGATGATTACAATTGTCATGCATGTTTGATTGATGAGTTTTTAGTAGACCAATACTTTAATAGGTAGACTAACATAACGATGTTGGATTTTTTCATATGATTCAGGGAGACTTTACCATGGTAGATCAATTGAGACTCCAGCCCTAGGGCTCGCTTGCGCAGATATACAAACATACCTAGCAAATAACATATTTTTCCCATATGAAAACAGCATTGTGTTCAGTCTTCATGATTTTTGAATTAATTATGAATGAATAAGAACCTTTCCGAGGGTTTTTTTAAAGCAACTATTTATGCATGCTATTAATTAAGATATTAAATAACATAATTATTTAAACTTACCTTATCTATATAGGGTAACTATTATAGTATTTAGTGTGCTAGAATTTAGGTATTACATATTATTAATTATAGGACGATAGGGAGATTTCTTTTGGTCAATTGGTTGTCTAGAAGCGATCGCTACTTGCAGTCGTTTTTAATATCCTATCTATTCTTGGACTTGCGTACTAGAGATGGATATTTGACACATTTTATATATCTGAGCTTAACTTATGTCAAATATTTTATTTCTTGCAGCCAAATCCAGTGATAGAAAGGTTTTTTTGATAGGTACAATTATACAATACTTTCGTTTTGCAATAAAAGTGGTTCACAATAAAGGAATTTTGCAATGTAGGTAGGTAGGTACCTATATATAAGTATGTTATTACATACCAACTAGACTGAAAGGCGTAAAATACTTATGTAACTTATTTAAACAGTAAATGCATATAAATAATATTTTACCTAAATCAAACATCGATGAGCATAGAAAAGTTTTCATTTCAAATTTTCAGAAAAGTAAAAAAAAAATGGATTTTAAGTTAACCTGTAGGAGCCTGTTGCATACTAGATAGCTCAAATGTATTTGGTTACTAAGTTCAAACTACTAATACCATCATAAATTGAGCCGTCATGTTTTTATTTCTTTCAAAATTAAACTTTTTAATGAATAATGTTTTATCTCGTTATCTAATCAGAATAAAAGTAATACTTGTAGTAGCTAAAAAAATGTAAAAACACCTTAAAAGAAAATCAGAAGTTACATAGCTCAAAGTTTATCGGTTTTTATAACACAAAACCAGAAACACCAATATAATAAGAACCCTCTTATGAATGCAGCTTCCTTAAACAAATTTTGATCTCAAATATCTGCGACAGAGTGGCGTCTGCAGTGTAAGCTGTATTATATTATTAGGTTAAGGTGTAGACACATTGATAAATTTATAGTTAATGGATTTTAGACTTTATACAGAGCATTCATAGGAATGGAAATAAATGTGACTTAACAAAAAATAATAATTAGTTTTTGGCTAAAGTATTATTGTGTAATGGGCTTTAGAATTCTGCATATATAAGGAGAGCTAGAATGCGCTGCAAGTCATTCCTAATTTTCTTTTTTAATTGAAGTGACGCGAACGTGTTCATCAAACCTGTAAGTATGGATGTGTCTTTTTATTCTTTTTATTCTTTTTTATTGAGTTCATACTATATAATCTAATATATAAAATTCTCGTGTCATAGTGTTAGTGATCAAACGGCTGGACCTTTTTTATGTATAAATATGTAATAAAATAGTATGTGTACAAGTGATCTATGACCTGTTATATTAACTATAGAATCACTGATTTTCAGGACGTTGACTAGCAAAATCGTCAACTCATTTGACTCGGATGATGGTAGTACTCTCATTACGAAATCCAAACAAAAGAAAACGTTGAAAAAGTCTTGTGGAGATAGTGATATTAAGAAGAGGAAAGTCGTTCTGGATTCACATTGCGAATCGGAAGCTGAGTCTATAAAAAAGAAAAGACTTAAGAGGTCTTCGTTTGCATTTGATTTAGAGGTAAGTTCAATTTAAATTTATTAATACAATTGTCGTCTTGGTCAGTGACCCAAATTGCCAAGCTGAGGGCCGTGGGTTCGAGTCCCGGTCGACGCAGATATTTATTTCACAGATAAATATTTGTGTTCTTGTAATTATTTAACCAATTTTAGTTTATTCATATTAGTAATTAGTGCTTTTGAAAAAACTTTGTTTTGAGTATTATCATCGAGATCGCCATCACCAATATTTTATTTCTTACCGATATCAAACAGCACTATAATATTTTTTTAGTCATAAATATTATGATCCTATTTTTCTATACAATACTAACATAATATTGGAAATAATTACAGGGAGATAACGAGTTGCAAGAACCCATTATAGCGGCGGCGCTGAGAAGTTTTTTTATCGCGGCGTGCGGGTTCGGGCTACACGCTGCAGAGGGCAGATCCTGCAAAGACGGGCGACTACTATGTAGAGCTGCGTGTGTACAACGCGAAAGAAGCCGAAAAGCTTGGCTCCGGTGGAAGCGTTCGCTCGTTACTCTGAAGTCTGCTGTAGAAGACAACAGCCTTACGTGGAAAGCTGTGACAAAGTTAGTAGCAGCGGCAAAGGATGAGTCCGCTGCTATACAGCCAATTTTATACCCTGTTAATGTTTTCTAACTTCGTTTAGGCACCTATATTAAAGTGATTGCGCTCATAATAGCTTAATATTAAATGTTATTGACTTGTAGCACATTATTTTCCTAACTTATGCCTTTTCCTTACAGCAAAGAAAAAATAAGAATTAAAATCTGAATCTAAAAAACAAAAAGCCAGATATTGAAAGTTTAATTTTAAAATACCTGAATGAAGTAATTATTTTCAAAAATTGCATTTATTTTTCCTTGCAGCAACGAAAAACTAAGAACTTAAAATTTGAATCTAAAACAAAAAGCCAGATATTGAAAGTTAGATTTTTTGAAATACCTCGATAAAGTAATTATAATTTAAATTTGTGAATCATTTATTATATTACTGTGCGATATACCATATTATTTTCAAAACTGTGTCTCTCCTTACTGCAGCGAAAAATAAAAAACTAAAATCTGAATCTAAAAGAACAAAAAGCCGAATTGAAACTTAAATTTTGAAATACCAAGAATCTAGACAAAGTAATTATTAGAATTTAAATCTATAAGACAAATATAAATAAAGATTGAAATACATATTTATATACAAGTTTTGAGCAGTATTACACTTAACGTCAATAACTTGAATGAAGGAATTATTTTCAAAAATTACATTTATTTTTCCTTGCAGTAACGAAAAACTAAGAACTAAAATTTGAATCTAAAAACAAAAAGCCAGATATTGAAAGTTTAATTTTAAAATACCTGAATGAAGTAATTATTTTCAAAAATTGCATTTATTTTTCCTTGCAACAACGAAAAACTAAGAACTAAAATTTGAATCTAAAAACAAAAAGCCAGATATTGAGTTAGATTTTTTTGAAATACCTAGATAAAGTAAGTAACTATAATTTAAAGTTGTGAATCATTTTATTATATTATTAAGCGATATACCATATTTTTTTTCAAAACTGTGTCTCTCCTTACAGCAACGAAAAAATTAAAAACTAAAATCTGAATCTAAAAGAACAAAAAGCTGGATTGAAACTTAAATTTTGAAATACCTAAAATCTAGACAAAGTAATTATAAGTCAGAGTTGTTAATTAGAATTTAAATCCATAAGACAAATATAAATAAAGATTGAAATACATATTTATATATAAGTTTTGAGTAGTATTACACTAAACGTCAATATGATTGAAAATGAAATTATGCCAGGACTGTAATGCATATACATCAAATCATTCATCACATAAGAAGAGTAATATACATAAAATTAATTGTTTACTTAGAACTGAGTTTGATAATGTTCAGTTAATAGCTACTGCTTTCAAGAATAGGATTGCAAGTTACAGAGTAAATCCAGATTCAAGTGACATAATTATGCCAGAGTTATTCTTATCTAGTATTTCTAGCACTGTTTGCAATATAATTAAAACATTACTAACCACGCACAAATCAATGAAGGTAAACTTTGAATTATTTGTGTTGTACAAGCTTCCAAAGAATGATGAAATATCATTAAAAAGCTTCAATACTAAATATACGCCTATATTACAAAGTACTGAGTTAAAGTTTCTTTTTGAAGAATACTCGAAGAATTTAATCAGCAAATGCATGGAGTTTAAATTATCTGAATCTGGGTGGACAATTGAGTCAATTAACCATTTAGAACTAAATATAGCTAAATATAATCCGCTAAGAGCTTGTCATTTTATTTCATTACCAAAAAGTATTGTCAGAACAAAGTCATGTCTTAATATTCATAATACAGACAGTCACTGCTTCCTTTGGTGTATCGTAGCACAAAGTATCCAGCGAAATGTAATCCAAATCGAGTTACATCTTATCCACACTAATCTAAAGTTTTAAATGTGTTCGGTATGTCTTTTCCAACGACGTTTGAAGATATAAAATGCTTTGAAAAACATAATACAAACATAAGTGTCAATATATATGGATTAGAAAAAAATAATACAGTAACAGGACCTTTGTACAAAACATCACAAAGAAAGTTAATGCATGTAAATTTATTGCTTTTGAATAAACAAAACAAGACTCATTTTGTTTTAATCAAACATTTTGAAAAGCTCGTACATAAACAACTTACGAAACACAAATGTAAAGCTCATTTATGTGATGAATGTTTTCTTTACTTTGATTCTGAGACAAAGTTAGAGTCACATGATTGTGCTCGCATGCAAACTATCCTTCCAGAAACGAATTCAAAGCTACGATTTTCTAATCCAGAAAGGTCTCAAAGAATTCCAATTGTTATTTATGGTGACTTTGAAAGTTTACTTAGAGAATATTCTGACAAAAATAAAAGTCAACATGTACAAAATGTTCAGATTCATGAAGCTACTTGTTTTGCTTATTATATATGCTGTGAATCCAATCCCGAATTGAATGACTTTGTTTCTTATCGAGGGCCTAATTGCTCAAAAAAATTTGTAAATTCAATTTATAATTTTATTATATATATATATTTAAAAAAAAAGATTATATAAAATTTTAAATATTTCCAAAGACATGAATCCGCTTAATATTGAAGAGCAGAGCTCTTTTAATAGTGCAGAAGTGTGTTATATTTGTAGAAAAAAGTTTTGTTCTTCTGATTACAAAGTATATGATCATGACCATTTCACAGGTAAATACAGAGGTCCAGCTCATAATTCATGTAATTTAAACAATAGAGAATGTAATTTCATTCCTATTATATTTCATAATCTTTCTGGATATGATTGCCATTTATTTATAAAAGAACTGCAAGTGTATGCGGTCATATAAATTTAATTCCAAAAAACAAAGACAAATTTATTTCTTTTACAAAGTTTTTTCCAATCGATATGCAGAAGTCAGCGCAATTAAAATTTATAGACTCCTTTAATTTCCTGAGTTCAAGTTTAGATCATTTAGCACAAACTCTAAATCCTGAAGACTTAAAACATTTGCGAACATTCTTTCCAGATGAAAATTTATTCCGATTATGTCTTAGGAAGGGTGTATATTGCTATGACTATGTAGATTCTTGGGAAAAGTATAAAGAAACTCAGTTACCAGAGCAATCAAAATTTTACAATAAATTAACATCAGAATCTATAACAAGCGAAGATTATAATCATGCTTTAACTGTGTGGCAAAATTTTGGTATTAAAAACTTAGGTGAATATACCGAGTTATATCTGAAATGCGATGTCTTACTACTTTGCGACGTTTTTGAGAAATTTAGATCCATGAGTTTGAATTATTATGGTCTCGATCCTTGTCATTATGTTTCATCACCTTCACTAAGTTGGGATGTTATGCTAATGTTGACAAGTATTGAGTTCGATTTAATTACTGATATACAAATTTATCAATTTTTAGAAAATGGTATAAGAGGAGGGCTATCTCAATGCTCGTTAAGGTATGCAAAGGCTAATAACAAATATGTCGGAGCGTCTATAAAATACCCGGTTGGATCGAGGTAGAAGGGAGGGTATATCGAGAAACCCCCTCTTGTGTCTGTAGTATAAAGTTCACTGTAGGTGCCGTGCGCGGGAGATTCCGCCTAAGTCATTCAACGAGTGTGGTCATTCTACTAGTGCTAAGATAGTGTCGTGGTTCTGTTCGTTGTTGTAATTCTTCTAGTGCAGGCAAAGAGGATTGGTCTTGATGAGAGGCTGCCCTGTGTTACATTGAGATAGTAGTGTTGCTGTTGGTTTACATATTTTGGTGTTATCATATAATTACGTACCTCACGTTACACTGGTGTGTGATTGTGGCGGAGATGTGTTACGGTGTGGTCGAACTGTAATTTCACTATACTGAATGTATAGTGCGTTACGTTGTCTTATTACTGATAATGATTAAACTGCGTAAGCAAGAGAGCAAGTTGAACATTCGCTCTCACACTTTTATTATTTTTAACAATTAACCCTATCCTGATGTATTTCCGACATCAGAAGTGGGATCTCCTGTTGTCATTTCCGATATCAGAAGTGGGATAAAGTCCCTGTTACTGCCCACCTGTTATAACCTTTGAATAGTGTGAGGGTTATAACGTTGCTGAAATACTATGATGTGCCTCGCGTTTTGTTTTTGTGTTCAATTTCTTAAATCAAGTTTGTTGTCGTATTTACTACACTGACGAATAATTAAAGTGTAGAGTGAAAGTTTACAGTGAAATATTTTAAGCCAAAAGTTAAATCATTTTGTTCGATTTATAATAAAAAGTACCCGCAAGTACTTTCATTATTTCTTAACGTACCCAAAATGGAGGTATTCTAAATGAGTTATAGTTTGCATTCAGTGGAAGTTTAACTTGCTCAAGTTATGCTATAATTTGATACATGAGGTGTGATTTACATGGGCTGATTTTAAAGTTTAAAATGTTTAAACGATGTACCGAAAAAAATGTTTAACTTTAACGTGCTATTAATTAAAAACACTAAGTTGTAGTTCTGTGTTCTAATGTGTTGATAAGCGTTACAGTTTACTGCGAGTATTACGTAGTCGATATAATTTAAAATTAAAAATTTTGTACAGCCGACTTCAATATAAGTTATTTAAGAATAACTTAAAAACTATTGGTCTGACCTTGATCAAATTCATATGGGACCACACGAGAAGTACCAGCTTTCAAATAAAAAAAGAATCATCGAAATCGGTTCACCCAGAAAAAAGTTCTGAGGTAACACACATAAAAAAAAAAAACGAAAAAAAAAAAAAACATACAGTCGAATTGAGTACCGGCTCCTTTTTGGAAGTCGGCAGAAAATTGGGATTTGATGTTAAGGGTCTAGTGGAGAGCGTGGAGCTGTAGCGGTCGCTCTTGAGTGGAACTATGCTGTCGGCTTATGACGCCGCGGACACATTATTTGCCGCTGCTACCGATCACCATTTGATACACGAGTTGGTTGCGAAAAATGCCAGAAAACCAAAGTATAACAGACGAAATTGAAGTAGAGCAAATTAGTTCTGACATTGAAGTTAGTATTTAAGTTTACATGCGGATCGGACCGTACCAGAGGTTGTCGTGTAGCTGCAGCTCAGTATATGGTGCCCTGGAAAAATGAATAGTGTCCTGAGAGTACTGCTGCATTTTTTTTAAAAAAAGTTCCTACTGAATTTTTTTAATATTTTCTTTTGTGTTACAGTAGCACGTGTGATGTAACTACATGTGCGCGAGTTTGAGGTGAGTGTGTGTGCCTTGCTGGTCGGAACGGACTGCCGGGTCCAGCTATAACATGGCCTGGTTTCGGCAGACGCGTATAGGCAGGCGCCGTCCCGGCCGTGCCTCGGAAGTCTTACACTATGTGTGCGCCGAAGTCGTACACTATGTGCGCGGAAGTCTTATACTCTGTATGCGCGGAAGTCGTGTTCTCTGAACATGCGTCAGGGTCTGTACTGGCAGGCGCTATCCTGGTTCACGTTTTTAACGTGGTTCACGTGGTTAACGTGGGATCTCGCAAGATCAAGTACGAGTATGTGTGAGATACTTCGTATGGAGATGTATGCATACTTGTGAAAGCGAAGTGCTTTATTATAGTTCATGGTATGAGAGCGTATTTCTGTTTGAGGGCCTCTTATGTGTGATGGATGAGAGAATAGGCAACTGTGTATGTTGTCCTGATAATTAACAACTTTTTTTTCACGCAGATCACGATGACTGCAACCTCGACGATGCCTGTAAACCCTCAGGTGCTCCTGCTGTTCCCGTTGACGCTTTGGAGTGCGTGGTACGGTGCAGCGTCTCG
Organism: Parnassius mnemosyne; assembly: GCA_963668995.1. Taxonomy (NCBI): domain Eukaryota; kingdom Metazoa; phylum Arthropoda; class Insecta; order Lepidoptera; family Papilionidae; genus Parnassius; species Parnassius mnemosyne. The sequence continues at coordinate 6,361,420 of CAVLGL010000095.1, forward strand.
CTGGCGCTGGTGAGATGCGACGGCTCGCTGTGCGAGTGCGGCACGCCCTGTGCTGTTGTTTTGACCACGTGAGCTTGCTTCATGGCAGCTAACTATGGCGTGTGCTGGTTTGTTTTAATAGCCACGTGCGCTTGCCTTACGCCTGCCGCAGAGGCGAGCAGTGAGCGACGTGTTGATGTTTAGTATGTGAGCAATCCCAGCGGTGTGCTGATGAATACTGGTGAGTTTTTTACTATGATTCTGGGCCGAATGCCCAGAATCATAATAAAATGGGTACGACTTGTACGATTGTGTTGTGGCAAAAGTGTAAGTAATTTTGTAAATTTAACCGAAATCTGTCAGTTTAGTGTGCAAAGTAACAAATACCCCCATGATCATGTGAGGAAGATCCCCGATCACCAAGTTCATCGAGAATTAGATGTCATAGTTGATGACATGGGTAGTGAGACCAAATTTGATTAAGAATGGCTTGTATACTCATACTCTAAACCTTAGACCGCACCTCATGAGTAACATGTGGCGATGGGTCTGTAGGAAATAGTTGGTGCGATTCTAGCCTGTGTTGGTGCACTGAGCCCCTAATGTATTGTAGCATATTTGGCGGCAGATATGTAGAGAATCGTTGGTGCGATTCTGGCCTGTGTTGGTGCACAGAGCCCCTTGTGTATTGTAGCATATATGACGGCAGATATGTGGAGAATCGTTGGTGCGATTCTGGCATATGTGACGGCGGATATGTAAAGAATCGTTGGTGCGATTCTGGTCTGTGTTGGTGCACAGATTTCAATGAAAGTTTCACGAGTTGAATATGCATTGCTTATGAATTGTAAAGAGTAAAAAATTGTTAAAATTACTGTGTTGGAACTTGTTGATCGGACCTTTCACAATAAATCATGTTGTGCAGGAAGCACTGTGTATGAAGCCTTAATGACAAGGCATTGTCAATTATGACAGTTGACTATTGTACTTAGACTTAGGAGAAGTAAAGTACCATTTGGAATCGACCTTGTTTCTATTGGCAGAATAGCCGAGCTAGATTAATCTCTGAGCATATTTTGTCTACAGGCACTGCAACCGAGGACGGATGCTAGTCAGAGATGGCCGTGTCGTGGATTGATGGTGCCATAGTACAACAAGCAGCGCCATCTAACAATTTAGTTTTGCGAACTAATAATATGTACCCACTCATGTCAGGATGGACGACCGGACGAATTGGTGTTTGTTACAGGAATGCATGAAAATACACGCCCGAGGACGGTCGTACGTCAGGACGGCCGTGTCGGAGCGTCTATAAAATACCCGGTTGGATCGAGGTAGGAGGGAGGGTATATCGAGAAACCCCCTCTTGTGTCTGTAGTATAAAGTTCACTGTAGGTGCCGTGCGCGGGAGATTCCGCCTAAGTCATTCAACGAGTGTGGTCATTCTACTAGTGCTAAGATAGTGTCGTGGTTCTGTTCGTTGTTGTAATTCTTCTAGTGCAGGCAAAGAGGATTGGTGTTGCTGAGAGGCTGCCCTGTATTACATTGAGATAGTAGTGTTGCTGTTGGTTTTCATATTTTGGTGTTATCATGTAATTTCGTACCTCACGTTACACTGATGTGTGATTGTGGCGGAGACGTGTTACGGTGTGGTCGAACTGTAATTTCACTATACTGAATGTATAGTGCGTTACGTTGTCTTATATGTTGTTGTTGATAATGATTAAACTGCGTAAGTAAGAGAGCAAGTTGAACATCCGCTCTCACACTTTTATTATTTTTAACAATTAACGCTATCCTGATGTATTTCCGAGATCAAAATTGGGATCCTCTATTCTAATCTCCGACATCAGAAGTGGGATCTCCCGTTGTAAGTTTTCGACAAATACTTACCAAATTTTAATGTAGAAGATCCAAATTCTTTCTTAGTTTATTTAGATTGTGTAAATTTGTATGGTTATGCTATGATGCAGCAACTACCTTATAAAAATTTACGGTTTTTAAAACAAAAAGAATTAAGAAGTTTTGATATTAACTCTATTAGTTCTAATAGTAATGAAGGATATATACTCGAAGTTGACATGCAATATCCACGCAATATTCATGATGAACATTCTGACTTACCGTTTGCAGCAGAAAAGTTAACAGTTCCAATATCATTAAACATTAGTAATAAGAAATTGGTTGCGAATCTCTATGATAAATATAAATATGTTATCCATTACCGTCATTTACAAGAATGCCTAAGAAACGGACTTGTTTTATTGAAGATTCATAGGATTTTAGCTTTCAATCAAAAAGCATTTTTAGAGCCATATATTTTCCTAAATACATCTTTAAGACAAAATGCTACATCTGATTTTGAAAGAGACTTTTTTAAAAAACAAAAAAATTCAATTTTTGGAAAAACTATAGAGAACAAAAGAAAACAAGTCGATGTTAAGCTAGTAAATGTATGGAAAGATAATTTTAATAACACAAATAAAGTCTGTGATGCCGAAAAATATGTTAGTGCGCCTAATTTCAAAAATTTACAATTATTTCTGATAGCCTCGTAAAAATTCAACTACGACCAACAAAAGTGATCTTGGATCGCCCAATATATGTGGGCTTTACTATTTTGGAACTTGCAAAAAGTCATTTATATAATTTTCATTATTCTGTAATGAAGAAAATATACAAAGATAATAATATCAAACTTTGTTACACTGATACAGATAGTCTTTTGTATTTAATTTACACTGAAGACTTCTATAAAGATATGAAAGATAATATTAAGTACTTTGATACAAGTAATTTTCCTGAAAATAATAAATACCATATTCCAAAAGCAAATAAACAAATACCAGTGTATTTTAAAGATGAATTAGGTGGTGATATTATAACAGAGTTTATAGACTTGAAAGCAAAATTATACTGCGTTAATACTTTAAAGTCCGCAATTAAAAAAGCAAAAGGTGTGAGAAAGCATATTACATAAAAACTTTTTAACAAAAAAATTAAACCGCCGAAAAAACTGAAAAGCAAAAAATAATAAACCTTTTTTATTTAACCTTAATAACTAAGTTCTTAAACTAATTTAAGTATACCTAAGTATATATTTTTGTAATTATTTTGAGTTTTTAATTAACCCTAATAACTAACTTCTAAAACTAATGTAAGTATACCTAAGTAATTTTGAGTCGGCGCCAAACAAGCAAATTAATTATTTACGTAAAGCCTTCGATCAATCATACCAACTAGATATCGGGTTGGAGCAAAAAATACGTCCAAGTAAATAACAACGCACTGGAGACGTGAGCTCTTATTTCGTTTAGTTGATTTGAAACACAGCCAATGTAAACACGTTTCACAATGCCGCATTGTATTTTTAAAAGTTGCAAGAATAATGCCCGAAAGAGCATAAATTGCTTTTTCGGGCATTATTCTTGCAACTTTTGCGTACGTGCAAATGTGCGAGGCCATCAGCAAAATTCGGCGCGTACGGCGCGTATGGCGCGGACAAATGTGCGTTCAGCTTTAATGTTTATCGCTGAAGATTTCACGTTGCATTGTTAATTTGATTTTGATTTAGTTATTTCTTTAAATTTAAGGTAATTTAGTGTTCTTTGTTCATTGATTGTTTGGCGCCGACTCAAAATTACTTACATTAGTTTTAGAAGTTAGTTATTAGGGTTAATTAAAAACTCAAAATAATTACAAAAATATATACTTAGGTATACTTAAATTAGTTTAAGAACTTAGTTATTAAGGTTAAATAAAAAAGGTTTATTATTTTTTGCTTTTCAGTTTTTTCGGCGGTTTAATTTTTTTGTTAAAAAGTTTTTATTTTATAATTTTTCGTGGCTATAATCTACTAATTACTACATGCTTAGTTTTTGACAACTTTCAAATTAGCTACCTACCTTAATTTAGCCTTTAACTGTTATATAATCCTACTTTAACTATTATTTGTTGTATAATAATATAAATTCTTTAAAAAACAGGCTTTATATACCACCATGGGTAGGCCTACAAAAAATGCTGCTCGAATGAGAAAAAGATATTTAGAAGAATCTAATAATGAGAAAAATAAAAGTTTGGAAGCAAATAGAAAGGGAATTAGATTAACACGTTCACAGGAGTGTTTAGATCAGCGCGAGGAAAGACTGTCGAAAATGAGAAGCTACAATAACGATAGGTTATCGCAAGAATGTGAAGAACAACGCGCTCATTGTTTAGGTCTGATAAGAGAGCGACTTTCAAATGAAACTGAAGACGAACATTTGCTACGTTTGGATGCTGCTCGTAACTGTTCTGCAATGGTGATACTTCACGAAACTCCCGAGGAGAGAACTAATCGTTTGAGCGCCATGCAATAAGCGGCTCGCGAGCGAAGAAACCAGTGTAATGCAGATAATTTTAAGAAAGCGATTAATGTCTATGCTGACTTGCCGTGTTCAATATTCGAAAAAAGCTTGTACCCTCAGCAACATACGATATTGCAAACTACAAATTTAGGCTCTATTTTCCCTAATGAATTGGTAGCTTTAGGTAATATTGTTACTTGTTCACGATGCTCAAATAATATTAAAAAACCAACACTCCACCGTAGGCCTATTGGAATAAAATGTCGGTAGCTGCAAGGCCTACAGAAATTGATGACTTATCGGAAATTGAGAAACGTTTTATTTACAGAGTAGGTAGTGCCATTTCTTAAAATAATAAAGTTGAAAATCGTTTGAGCCAAGACTGGTGCAAAGGGCAGGCAATTAATTTTATTTAGGATGTGGTCGAGCTGGCGGAGCAACTTCCGCTTGAACCTAATCAAACTGGATTAGTGCTTGTATTAGAAAGTCGTGAAAATTTAGAACGTTCTAGGGAGTTTCAAATACATGTAGGTAAACTTCAATTAGCATTGCAGTGGCTCTTAATGAATAATGCACTCTATAAAGATATTCGCACCTGCACATGGTCATGATAGTGAAGAATCAATTGTTGAACGGTCAACTGTACCTACAAATAACTATACTGCCTTGAGTAACAATGTATCTATATTATATGGTTCTTTTCATCAGGACAATGAACGATTTAGTCCAGAGTCACGTGGTCAGCAATGCACAGGGATTGCAACTATTGCTAGTGTGGCATTTTCTCTGATAAATCCCAATAATTGGTGCAAAAGCGACATAGATTACATGTTATTGGTAGGATATAAATATTATAGAGACTGTATTGCGGCTCGGGCTAACCCCAATTCCGAAGAAGCACATATCGAGTATTTGGCTGCAACTGAGCTTTTACCTAATATCACATACAACTATCGAAAAGTTGATATCAATGTTCGTCATGAATCAGCCTTTAATGGTCACGTAGACAACGACAATAGTGAAGAAGGATTTTCCAATTTGTTAAATGCTCTAATAAATGTATTTGCTACATATGGGAAGAAACCTCCAGATAATGCTGTTCCAAAAATGTGATGATGAGACGTAACAATCAGTATCTGACGGGCTCGTCAATGGTGCTATGGGTATTGTAAAAATAATAAAATGGCCATCACTACGCAGGGATCAACTAGAGGAAGGAGAATTACCGGATTGCGTATTAGTAAAATTTGACGAAGAAAGCATAGACAGCAGACTAAAAGAAAGCGATGGCTGTGTCGCCATACCTTCAGTGGTAGCAACTTTTCAAGGTACGAAGGGTAATGGCGATATTGAGCGCAGGATGTTGCCGATAATTTTATGCTGGGCCGTCACGGTTCACAAATTACAAGGTGCGACCCTTGATAAAGCTGTAATCGACCTCGGAATGAAAGTGCCTGCCAAAGGACAGGCATATGTGGCACTGAATAGAGTAAAACACTTGAGGGCATTGCTATATCTGATTTAGAGCCAAATAAGGTATTACACAAACCTCACGATGAACGAGCTTTAGCAGAAATGCAGAGACTGAGAGGTCTACACACAAGAGACTGACAGCTCTAAAGCTCATTCATTGTGAGGTTTTTTTGTAATGTAATGTAGTGTAATTATTATGTAATGTAGTAATATACCACTCAGAATTAAAATCTGTGAGTAAAAAATAAATCCAACCCTATTTTCCCCCCCTTAGGGTAGACATTTTATTTCCAAATTTATATGGGACCAATTTCGAGGTATACCCTATCCAATAAAAAAAGAATTATCAAAATCGGACTACTCTGTAAAAAGTTATGCGTGGTCATACATAAAAAAAATATACACGTCGACTTGAGAACCTCCGTTTTTTCGTCGGTTAAAAAAAAAAACTATTGAAAAGTATAGAGATATTTTAAATTCTAAGAAAACCCATAGAGACACTATGTACGTAATAAGATCTAAGAATCATATACTTTATACGCAAAAAATAAATAAGCTCATTCTTAGTGGCAATGATGATAAGCGACAAATATGTGAAGATATGTATAAAACTTTGCCTTGGCGACATTATAGCAATTTATTTTAAATAGCATTATATTTTAACTAATGATGAAATATGAAATAATGAAGAATTAAATGATGAAATAAAGTAATAGTAATTTATAAAAAAATTATAAACATACATAAACATAATAAGCAAATGAAAACAAATTACTTTATTTTGAATATTCTTTACTGCCAATATGTTCTATATTGTAACTAGTATATCGTTATTATAACTCTAGCTAAAATATAAAAACCTTTATATGTAAGTTGAAATAAAAATACTGTATTATCATAATCATATTTTGTTTTATTTATCATCCCATTAGAATTAGATCCTTAAATACGAAATATTACATAAAAACAATAGATTTAAATACACTTAACTTTTACAACAGAGTTATACATGTCGAAAAAATTAATCATTTATTTATAGACATTTTATTAACATAAATTTTATTAATTGATTTCAAACTTAAATACTAGATTTGCTTAGTTTTTTTACCACTTTACAAACTAAATGTTCTGTCTCATCCATGATGTCATCATATGCACTTGTCACTCGATATTGCACTTTCACAGCTGCATTTCCAGATTCAGTATTTATTTCATCGATATTACGACCATCTAAATTATGTATTGTAATTTTTATTAAATGACGTACATCACCCGTTTCCTTTCGCATGATAAATGATGTATTTTTCAAAGAATTTGATTTGAGTTTTTTCTTTTTTATTTTTTCCTCCGATTTTTGGCGACGGCTCTGCTCGCACGTCTTTGTCGCCACTTCATCGTACCAGCCTTGCCTATCTTTGAGCATAGTAAAATAGATTAGTAATTGGGTTTGAGTCTTCTATCAAATTCTGAAAGCCAGATATAAAATTATTACCCATGAATTTAAAATCAATTAAAAATAATAAAAATTAATAGTAACTTATCTCATATTTTCTAAGCTATCCAAAACAGGACTGTAAGAAAAATGAGTATAAGTTACATATTTTATTACATTTATAAGAGTTAGAATTACGATAGAAAATAGAATAAGTTACTTTATTATTTAAATATTTCATTTAAAGTACTTACTCCAAATTTCAGCTTAAGAAACAAACGTGCTCTTTATAGAAAGTACTGTGTGTACTGTGTGATTGCGTGTTATAAGATGAGAATTGTATAATTTACAGAATAAGAATAATATACTCAGGATTTGTAAGACCAGAATAGCATTATTTTGCAAAGTAAGCATAGATCTACTAAGAAATTTGTAACACGAGAATAGGAGAACATTTAGCAGAACAGACATGATGTGACATGCATTTCTCTCTAATATTGTTCATGCAAAATTTAAATATATACCTATGTTTGTAGGTTAGTAACTCATTCAATAAGCACGATGAAGTTGATCAAACAACCCATATCGCTAAGCGTTAGCAATATTAATATCGATCACTCTGCTCACAAGATCAGACATGGCATTTTCTTACCAAATACCTTTCGCTGTATAATATGCGTTCCCTCTAATTGCGGTAAAACAAACGTTGTAATAAGTTTATTGTTGCATGAAAATGGGCTTAAATTTCAAAATCTTTACTTGTATTCAAAAACTAACTATCAATCAAAATATCGTTTTTTACGAGAAGTAATTAAGAGAGTACCTAATATTTCATTTTATGAGTTCAATGACAACAAAGACGTTATAGGTCCAAGTGAAGCTTTAAACAATTCTGTATTTATTTTTGATGATGTTGCTTGTGAAACTCAAATCAACATTCGTAATTATTTTTCTATGGGCAGGCACAAGCAAATCGATTGCTTTTATTTATCTCAGACCTACTCAAAAATTCCGAAACAATTGCTACGAGGCAATGCCAATTTTATTATAATATTTAAACAAGATGATGTGAACTTAAAACATATTTATGAAGAACATGTTAGTTCTGATATGTCATGGAATCAATTTAAAAATATTTGTAATATAGTTTGGAGTAAGCCGATTGTTTGTATTGACAAAGACTCACAGTTAAACAATGGCAGGTATAGAAAGAATTTTGATGTTTTTTTTAACCTAGAGTAAACTATTATAAACGGGTTATTAGATAAAACTATTTAGTTTTATTGTAGCCGCGATAGAATGAAGTATTGTAAAGCATTATGGAAAAGCAAATTAAAATGGAATTAATGAAGTCTGTGGACTCCATAAAGAATAAAATAAAAAAAATGAAAAATAATGAGCATGAACTGAACTTATCCCTAGATAAAATGCTAAAACCTGTTACAGAGCTCCTTCAAACCATAGTAAATAAGCAAAAACCAAATCAAGACCATAATTTATCGATGCAATCATGCGCAAGTTCTGTTGGATCATTTGAATCGGAATTTCAGAACTATTACGATGCTGACTTGAGTTCTGCAGAATCCCCAAAAAATGAAATTAAAGACAATTTAGAGGCTTCATTAGATCGGAATTATATCTATGATATTTACGATGATAAATTAAATATACCATTTGGGATAAGAAAAGAAAAGAAAACTTATATGATGGGAAATTCAGAAGTTACTTTTTCTAAAATTGGAGACAAATCTTACAATTTAACTATCGGGTTAAGAGAACTTCTACTTAGAAAAAAACCTGATTTGAATTTAGTATCAAGCGCTGATAAACTCGTGTACAAAGATATTCTACGCCATACTAACGCTCATAAGAGAAATTTTAACCCTAGAGGTCAAATAAGAGGTGATAAGGGAATTAAATATCGAAAAATAATTAAACCATTATTTTCCGAGACCTTAAACAAATATAAAAAAATCGAAGAAAAGCTTGGAGGTAATTTACCTAAGCTTAAGAAACATAAAATCAACACTGATATTGTATATTGGGACGATCCAAATGAATTAGTTAATATATTAAAACTTTTAATAGCTTCAAGAGATGCCGGCAATACAAATCATGATAATGAAATTTTATCGATCATTGAAGAATTAAAAGAAGCTAACATTATAAAGAAATAAAATACTAATTATTACTAGCTTTTACTCAGTATTGGTGAAGTTGCTCATGTTGCAAATTACTAAAAAAATTGTCTGTATTTATTTAAGTAACAAGCAGCATAAACGAATTATTTTTAATAACTGCCAACATAAGAATAAAATAAAATACATTATTTTTTTGAACATGAGTAAAGCCGATGTAGTAAATGAAATTCATAGAAATGCTAGGGTGAATTTCCCACGTAGAAATGTTATTACGAAAGATATAGATGATTTATGGCAAGCAGACTTAATTGATATGCAATCAGTTACTAAGGAAAACAAAAACTTCAGATTTATTCTTACCGTTATTGATACATTTTCGAAATACGCTTGGGCTTTTCCAATTAAGACTAAAAGTAAAGAGGACGTATGCTATAATTTTATGAAGCTTCTAAAACACGTGTACCCAAAAATCTGCAAAGTGACAATGGAACAGAATTTTATAACGATAAGTTAAAAAAAATTAAGAATTCTTATAATATTAATCATTACTCAACCTTTTCAACAAAGAATGCTTCCATAGTTGAACGATTTATTCGAACTTTGAAATCTAAATTGTATAAAGTATTTAGTTTACAGGGTGATTATAACTGGATAGGCGATACTCTTAATAATGTTATTTACGAATACAATCACACTTATCATCGAACTATTGGTGAAATTCCAGCCAATAATAATAATAAAAATAAAAAACGAATACTACAGAGATACCTTAGATTGGTAAAGAATGATAATGTAAAACGTAAGTTTAATGTAAGTGATTATGTGCGTATAAGCAAATACAAAGGTACATTCGAAAAAGGATATACTCCAAATTGGTCGACAGAAATATTTAAAATTCGAAAATTACAGAACACAATTCCAACCACTTACTTAATTGAAGATACAATTAGAGGTCAACCAATTTTAGGAGGATTTTATGCGCAAGAGCTACAAAAGACCAAAAATCCAAACATATACTTATTTAGTCGAAAAAGTTTTAAGAAGGAAAGGAAATAAAGTTTTAGTAAAATGGTTAGGTTTGTCTTCTAGTGAAAACAGTTGGATCGATAAGTCAAATATATATAGTAAAGGCGCTACAGGGACCACCGACCAAGAAGGAAGCATTAAGCGCAGTCATGTCTGTGTTTGACCCGCTTGGACTGCTAAGCTACCTCACCATCACCGCCAAGATCCTGCTACAAGACCTATGGCGTATGAAGAAGGTCGGATGGGATGACGAACTACCCGAGGAGGTAGCAGAGGAATTTCATAGGTGGCTGCGAGTCGTCGAGGAGGTGTCACGACTGCGACTGCCAAGGTGCTATGCTCCTACGGGGCGAGTGGTAGAGCGTCAACTTCACGTGTTTAACGATGCAAGCGAACGTGCGTACGCATCCGCGGCATATTGGCGTATACGATATAGCGACGGAACGGTTAGGGTGCGATTAGTGGCGGCTAAGGCGAAAGTCGCTCCAATCAAAGCGCAAAGTATACCGCGATTAGAGTTGCAGGCGAATTTAATAGGCGCGCGACTCGCGGAATTCGTGCAAGGCGAACACAGAGTGGTAGCGGATAGGGTCGTATATTGGACGGACTCTACTACGGCGCTCCACTGGATACAAAATGATACGGCGCGTTACACTCCATACGTGGCTCACCGGTTAGGGGTGATAGCTGAGAAGACATCACCCGAGCAATGGAGGTGGATACCGACTGCGGAAAACGTAGCGGATCAAGCAACGCGTATGAATTTCGCAACCAAGGAAGAAAGCGATAAGTAGTTCACAGGACCACCCTTCCTCTACGAGAACGAAGACAGATGGCCCCACCGACAGGAAGAGAAGGCAGGGGACGATGAAGAGTTGGAGGAAATCGTGGCGCACCAGAGCGACACCCAGGAAGCTCCACACCTGCCAGACATAGAACGATTCTCTGCCTACGAGAGATTAATCAGGGCCACAGCGTGAGTACTACAGTTCGTCGATACGGCACGAGGAAGGGCACGAGAATTGACATTGCAGCACATCCAGAGGGGAGAGCGGATGTGGATAGAACATAGCCAACGTGAAAGCTTCGCTGAAGACATCAGCCGCCTTCAGCTGGGAAGGAATTTAGCCACCGGCAGCGCACTGAGGAAGCTCGACCCCATATTGGAAGATGGAGTGCTACGAGCCAGGGGAAGGATCGACGCAGCCGACGTGGACGGCCAAATGAAGAGACCCATCATACTGAACGGGCGCCACCAATTCGTAAAGCTGCTTGTGGAGAAGGCGCATCAGGAAGCAAGCCACGCCAACAGAGAGAGAGTGGTGAACGACCTGCGCACTAGGTTTCATATCCTCCGATTACGACCTACAGTACGAGAAGCGGAGCGGAGATGCCTACGGTGCAGAGTACGGAAGGCGATACCACGGCCTGCGGTTACAGGAGATTTACCACCCGAACGATTAGGGGCGTTTGCGCGACCATTCACGTACACCGGAATTGATTACTTCGGGCCTCTGACAATTACGATAGGACGACGGCACGAAAAACGGTGGGTGGCACTATTCACGTGCCTAACGACGCGCGCAGTGCATTTAGAAATAGTTTACTCTCTGACCGCGGACTCGGCGATATCGGCATTGCGGCGCATGGCGGCTAGGCGTGGGTGGCCACGGGTTGTTTACTCTGACAATGGTACAAACTTTCATGGGGCGAATACAGAACTGCGACGGGCGATGGAAGAGTGGGCACCGCAGTTGAAGGATTACGCGTTGACTCGGCGAATCGAATGGAAAATAGTCGCACCGGGTGCGCCTAACCAGGGAGGCGCATGGGAGCGTCTCTTACGCTCAGTGAAGACCGCACTCGAAGCCACTCTACATCAGACAAGCCCACGAGAAGAGACGTTGGCAACGCTCCTGACAGAAGCAGAAAACACAGTGAATTCTCGACCGTTGACGCACGTACCGGTCGACATCAACGACGAAGAGGCGCTGACACCCAACCACTTCCTACTGTTGGGACCATCGGGCCTACCAGTCACCGCGCCGTGCACACCCATGGATTTTCGGGCGTGGAGAGCAGCGCAGGGGCTCGCTGACGAGTACGGGTGGCGCTGGGTGAAGGAATACCTGCCGACGCTGGTTGCGCGCGGGGACTCCCGAGATGCTCAGCAGCGCCAAATTCAAGAAGAGGACCTCGTCGTGGTTGCTGATAGCAATCTGGCAAGAAATGTGTGGCCGCGGGGTATCGTGACGAAAACATTTCCTGGACCAGACGGCGTGGTGCGCAACGTCGAGGTCAGGGCCAAGGGAGGAGTGCTGCGGCGGCCCGTCAGGAAGATCGCCGTCCTCCCGAGGGAAGCTTAGGCTCGCAGGCTACGCCAGGGGGAGGATGTAGCGAACAGCGAAGGAGACCGCCGCTCCGTCGCCCCTTCACACCCCGGTGCGCCCCGCGCACCCCGCACACCGGCAGCAGATCACGCGATGTCGCCGACCAATCAGCGCGCGGCATCGCCTTACGACGCTACTCACGAACCGAGACGCTCTCTTGCGGGATATAAGAAGGGCGTTTTGGTCTGTGAGCTGTTCATTTCGGAAGCGGCACTTGAAGAGAAGAAACAGCAAGAGAAATCAAGACTCCAGAGAAATCCAGAAGACTCCCCTCTGTATATAGTTTATTAGTGCCACATTTGTATATAGTTGAATACAGTATAGTTCTTAGTACCATCTTTTCTTTAAGCAGTCCCCTAGCGTAGTCAGTCATACAGTCCACTTGTAATAGTAAATTAATACAGTCCACTTCGATCCCTAACACACTATATGACATGCAACAAATCTCTATAAACAACTACTAATAAGTATGTGACACAATATAAGACATACAGCAAATCTTTATAACAACTACTAATAAGTATGTGACACAATATTATAAAACACACAACACTTTGCATAGGCATACAAACATTAATTATGTATTTGACAAACACTATAAAGACATACAACAGATCTTTATTTGGCAATAACTACTACAATTACATAGTAGTTGATGTATATCTTTATAGTGATTGTCACAATCACTATAAAGATATACATCAACTCTTTATAGGCATACAAAAAACATTAATAAGCTTACGTACAATTGTAAGCTTACGTGACTAAAACTTAAATAACTACATAGATCGTCTTAAAGGATATTCAACATTAATAACGTCTTAAAACTAAGCTGTTATTTACAATCTCCCCCTCGTGCGTAAGCACTAAAAAAACTGTTTTAGTCCGTTGTCGTAATTGCGATGAGACGAGAGGCCGGACGGCGCACCAATCCCGTTGCTGTTCTTATTTCAGTTATTCGGACGCGCCCATCTGGGCCTGGGTGGACTTCCGTCACTTTGCCTCTAGGCCATACTCCTCTAGGCATTGTGCCATCACAAATTATCACGATGTCCCCAACTTTTAGATTTTTGTGTTGAGAGTTGAAGCTGGACCGGGACATTAAAAGAGGTCTGTATTCCGCTAACCAGCGTGCCCAAAACTTGTCGGCTAGTGCTTGAGTGGCTTTCCAGGAGCGTGGGTTCAACTGTGTGTCTTTAAATGAACCAAACGGTGACATCTCGCTAGAGCGCCCAATAAGAAAGTGATTGGGTGTCAGCGCTTCTTCATCCAAGTTGGGGTTCACCGGAGTCAGTGGCCTCGAATTAATCACATGCTCGGCTTCCAGCAGTAACGTGTGCAGCACTTCGTCAGGGGGCGACCTCTCCTTTAGTGTGACTTTTAATGCTGTTTTTACTGATCTGATCAATCGTTCCCAGGCACCGCCCATGTTTGGAGCTCCAGGTGGTATCTTTTTCCAGATGATCAGCTTTTCAGATGCGAAGGTGGTAAGGCTATGGTCGTTGTTTTGCATAGCTTCAGCGATTTCTCTTTCAGCACCCACGAAGTTGGTTCTGTTGTCACTGTATATCACGGTCGGTGTGCCCCGGCGAGCCATCATTCTTCGTAGGCTCATGATCATGGAAGAGGCCGTGAGGGCTGTGGCCACTTCTAAGTGCACAGCGCGTGTAGTGAGGCATGTGTATAAGGCACCCCACCTTTTTCTATTCTTCGCCCGACTGTGATCTGCATGGGCCCGAAGTAGTCTACCGCGGTTGCAGTGAAGGGCGGTTGATTCTGGGCCAGCCTTTCCACTGGTAAGTCGCCTAAAGGGATTTCTGATGGGATCCCCCTATAGGTCCGACACCATTGGCATTGGTTTCATATATTGCGTATAACGCCGCGTAGTCCTATTATGTGGTATCGCTGTCTCAGTTCGTTCATGACGGTCTGGTGATTGCCATGATTGAAGGTTGCGTGCGTGTGATGCACCAACAGTCGAGTGAAGCCTTCTTTGGCGTGTTGAACTGGCTGATTGTGTTCGTTTTTTATTTTGCTATCTAAACACATAATGCCGTTGCGGTCGATCTTCACGGATAGTTTGTAGAATGGTGACTTCTTGGGTGGTCGCCGCCCAGCCTCTATGGTCGCGATGTCTTCGGCGAATGAGTTATATTGACTCCTTCTTAAGGGCAATAACTCCGCTAGTTTTATATGGCTCGGTGGGAGTTCAACATTTGTGCCTATTTTGAGTGAGCTTTAAATATCTCAGCGGCGAGCAAAACGGTGGCAGCGACGCGAACTAATCAACTGTATTTTGAAAATCGCTCTAACTCGGGTAAGTAATCGCTAACGTTACGCTTAATGATTACGTGAACTTGTTTCAATATTCTTTCTTCCCCTGAAGGGGGTAACGATGTTTCATTTCGTTTGTCCTGCGGCCACGTCGCGGGGTCGTTCCTTATAAACGCGGGTCCGGTAAACCACCTGTATTTCGAATTAAAATTGGCAGGTACGCCCTTGGTTGCGTCGTCCGCGACGTTATCTGAGCTGGGTACCCATCGCCAATTGGTTGGCGAGGTTAGGCTTTCGATTTCAGCCAATCGGTGTGCGACAAACGACTTGAACGTGCGCGGGTCCGATTTTATCCAAGCTAATACAGTTTTAGAGTCTGACCAATAATAACATTTTAATATTTTGTAATCCGACTCGCGTCTGACCGATTCAGCTAATCGACTGCCTAACACTGCGGCTTGAAGTTCTAACCGGGGAATCGATATTGGTTTTAACGGAGCTACTTTGGCCTTGCCTGTTACCAATCGCGACGTCTTAGTGCCGTCCCTTTTTGCACTTACGAAATATACAGCAGCGGAATACACCTTTTCACTCGCATCACAGAAAATGTGTAACTCCCCTTCTCCAGGTGACGTAGTAGGTATGTACCTATCTATTTCTAACTTTTTTAACAGCTTTAAGTTATTTATAAGTGATAACCATGTCACGTGATGCTCGGTTGTGATGGGGTCGTCCCAATCTATCCCACTACGCCATATTTCCTGTATAAGACATTTGCCTATCATTGTGATAGGCGAAACTAAACCTAGCGGGTCAAATACCGACATTACTGCGCTGGTTACCTGACGCTTGGTAGGTGTGTTTCTAAGATTGACATTGAAGCCTAACGTGTCGCGTTTGTGATTCCAAATAAGACCTAATGTCCTCTCCGAATCACTTTTACCTAGCGTGATTGTGTCGCTTCTACGCGTATCAGTGACGTCGCTAATTACCTCGGGCTCGTTCGACGCCCACATGCGTAACTTGAAGGATGCGTTTCTATGTACTTTGCACATATCGTTTACTATTGACTTCGCCTCGCTTTCGGAGTTGAACGCGCCTAAGTAGTCGTCCATATAAAAGCTACGTACTGTAGCCTTCGCGATCTCGGGATGTTGATGATTGTGATTTTCTGCGTTTTTATTTTTTACATAGATGGCCGTGGATGGTGATGATGCCGCCCCGAATATTAACGACGTCATCCGATAATCTTGCGGCGGCCCCTCTCTATTCTCGCCCCTCCATAAAAATCGTAAGTTATCACGGTCCTCTTGTATAATTTTTACTTGTAAAAACATTTCTTTTATGTCGGCTACGACAGCAATACGACCCTCTCTAAACCTAATGAATACGCCGAATAACGACTGTAGTAAGTCAGCGCCTGTTAATAACGCGTCGTTAAGGCTTTTTCCCCCGCATTTGACTGCTGCGTCGAACACTAACCTTATTTTGCCCTTCTGAGGGCGTATGACTGCGAAATGCAGCAAGTACCAGCTGCGTGGCGACGTGGCTGGGGCGACTACTTGCTCAGCATAGCCTGCTTCTATAAGGTTGTTTACCTGCTTACTATATTCGGTTTTTAGGTTTTCATTTTTATCTAATTTATTTTCTAAGCTATATAGACGACTGCGGGCTTGTTTTTTATTGTTTGGCATCTCCTCAGTGTCTGTTCGCCAGAGTAAGCCCGCTTCGTACCTATTGCTATTGTCCGTTTTTTTACAAGTCTTATCTAGAATAGCTAGGGCTCGCTGATCCGGGTCAGATGTTGGTCGGGGTGCCTCTATTCCTAGAGATTCTATGCTGAAAAAATTTCTTATGAGCTCTAATGCGGGGTCGTAAGTGCTTTGTTTGTCGTGCTCCTGGAGGTGGTATACAGACAAAAACACATTTATGTCGACTCGTAAAACAACCATTAAAAACTTCCGATAATTTGCTAGGTGAAAATGGTGTTCTGCTAACACACCAGCGAAACAAATACCACTAATTAGCTGTCGAAGCAGGGAAGAATTTTTGTAGAGTTTTCATAAATCGGAAATTAACACAATGAACCAAGTAAATAGTCAAAGACTGAAACAAATAAATGAAAATAGAGAACGTTTGCGACCAACCGTAAAAACTATAATATTTTGTGGCCATCAAAATATATCGTTACGTGGCCATCGCTACGATGGTAAATTGCTGAACTATGACAGCGTATAGCCGATGAAGGGAATTTTAGAGCCCTTTTAAAATTCCGTATTGATTCTGGCGATATTGCATTGAAGCAACATTTAGAATCTTCAAAATCCAACGCCACGTACATCAGCAAGACTGTACAAAATGAGTTGATAGATGTTAGCGCAGAAATCGTTCAGGAAAACATTTTACAGAATGTGCGGGAAGCTAAATATTTTTCAATTTTGTTCGATGAAACAACAGATATATCACATATCTCACAGCTGAGCCTATCATTCCGATATTTGCATGATGATATTATTAAAGAACATTTTGTGACTTTTGTGATACCTACGATGCTCTTAGACGTGAAGACAACAATTCAGGTGATATAGAGCCTCGATTGACAGGTGTAGCATTGGCAAAAATCGTTGAAAATCTGTGTACCAAATTTAACTTAGATTTATCTTGGTGTGTGGGTATTGGAACTGACAGCTGCTCGGTTATGGCATCAGATACAAAAGGTGCAGTGCAAAAAGGTAAAGTGTTACTCGTAATTAAAATATCATTCGAATATCTAATGCTTTAATGACCACAGTAATGTCATCATGCCTTTTACAGTCCAGTCCAATAAAAACAATCAATGATTATTTCGTGACTACAATATATAGCACCATCTTTTAAGGCATCTTATTCATTAAGACACTAATATAACAAACAAATTTGAAGTACTTAGACTGTTACTCATAAAAACCGTCTATTTAAGAAATGCTTAATGTTGATCTCTCTCTTTTCACTAAATGATAAGAGACAGAGAATTGATTCACCGACTTTAAGTAAGGCTGTTAGTTTAAACTAATTTAATTCCAGTGGCTGGTTCAAAATAATATTTCGTGTGATTTGCGATGTTGAGATATCAGGGATAAAGGTAATTCTTCATCATCATCATTACATTTACTAGTCCACTGCTGAACGTAGAACTTCATACCGCTAACCACTGTTATAAATATGAAATTGAAGGAAATAATATTTAGAATATTCAAAAGGATAATAGTGGGCAAAACGTTAGTACGTTACCAATCGGCACAGGAACCAGGCAAACGGTTAACCACACTTCACCAACACTTAATAATTCAGCGCGAGACCACAGATATAACGCTCCGTACGTACCCGTGCAACAACCATGTGCTCAATAACTCATTGGTAAGATCATCCAAAGTAGTTTCCTGTCGCAATACATCCGGCACAATGAGAAAAGTTCTGGCTTTTGCCAATGAATCCGCTAAGAGGCATGAAATTTTTAAAATATAACTCGGAGCTGCCATGCAAGTTATTTGTGAGACACGTTGGGTAGAGAGGCATGATGGGCATCTTCAATTTCAAGGAGATAACTTAGTCAAAATTTGTAGCGCTCTGGAGAAGATTTCTGCTTGGCAAGACAATAAAACTGCCAATGATGCGCATTGCTTGCTGCAAACATTGCGCAGTTCTGACTTTATTATATCCTCCATCTGTTTAAGTGATGTATTAGGTGGGTACTTCCCTAAATTATTTTATTTCTTATTGTTTGGCAAATGAACTTATATGAGTATACTAAACCTATTTTAAAATTATGTTGTTGTTTTGTTAATATTTTTTGCTACGAGTACATACCGTTTATATTAAGTTATAAATTCTTAGTTTATGCACTACAGTCACAGTCACTTTTTATTTTTCAGGTACTACTGTATCTTTAAGCAGAATACTGCAATCGAACTCAATTGATTTAAAAAAAGCTACGGACGCTATTAATGATACTTTAAGTGTTTTACAAAATAAAAGAGAAAATGTAGACTTAATCTACCGACAGATTTTTGAAGACGCTAAAGAAGTAGCTGAGCAGCTAGATGTAGAAATTAAATGCCCCAGAATAGTATCAAAACAAATACATAGGGCAAATAACCAACCTGCTCAATTTGCTGAAGAGTATTTCCGCAGAGCTATATACATCCCTCTTCTAGATTCAATAATAAGTGATCTCCAGGACCGCCTGTCTCCTTATGTACTTAATTTGTTTCAGCTAAGCGTTTTCATGCCAAAAAGCGAATATAGTAATGAACACATTGAAACTGTGAAACAACTAGCTACCGACTATACAGGATTACTAGATAACACGCCAGTTTCTGTCATTGTAAATAAATATCGGCTGTGGATGGTGAAGTGGCAGGCGTGGCAGCGGAGCCAGGACATAGCGCAGTTGATTTCTGATCTTATTTCAAATTGTGACATCGATATGTATCCTAATATTAAAAAAAAAATTATGTATTATGGCTACACTACCTGTCAGTGTAGCGACAGCAGAAAGGTCTTTCTCTACGTTGCGCAGAATAAAATCGTGGCTAAGATCTTCAATGGTTGAAGATCGCCTAACCGGACTGGCACTTCTCCACGTTCATAAAAACGTACCCATTGACGTAATAACGCGTTTCGGGAGAAGACGTAAAAGAAAAATTGATTTTGTTATTTAAATATATGTATTTTGTCTGTTTCTATTTTGTTTGTTGGAAACTCTTGTCTCCACCTCTTCACGTTTGCGGAGTTTTGCGTCATACCCCTCGACATACCTCTAGCTGTTATGACAAATCATTCACCACGGTTATGGAATATAAATAGGCTGCTTCATTCCGTGCCTGATAGTGCTTCTCTGGATGTCTTTAAGAGAAGATGGCAATATGTACGTGTGCAAGTTATTATGTGTTAAGTTTTTCAAGTGTGCAATAAAGAATTAAATATTTTTAAGTACAGTACTTACGCACATTAATAAAATACCTACTTTTTACTTGTATCTATTGTTATCAAAATTAAATTATAAGTTCTTGACTTGACCACGACTATGTGACCCCCTCCTGGCGCCAAAGCTGGATCCGCCTGTAGTGTTTGCATATATATAGTATACAGTAAATATTGTTATTTGTTTTATTTACTAATAATTTACCATGCACAAATACACAAACATACATTTATAATTCACTGTCTCGAGCGCACCGCGTCAGTTACACGAGAGCCTCGGGCGAGAGTGGACGTGTTTAGTTAAGTGCGTGCCGAGCCTGTGTTACACTACACTGATTAGAGAAGATAGCAGACAATACAAGTGGCGACGAGAAAAAAGGTAAGTACCTGTTTAATATAAGGATATCAACAAAAATAGGTTAGCAATGTGCAACTATTAGCATTGCAATTGCAAATTGTAAACTAAATCCTAGAGTACCCGCGGAAAAAAACTTTGGATTATGATTTATTGTTTTAACCCTGTTCTGATCATTTTAATAATTTATATAAATTATATGTTCGCATATAACCACGCTTATGGTGTGCAAAATTTATTTTCTTTATGTAGCAATGATAAAATAATGATTTATTTTAACATATGTCTATTAGCACAACTTTTATTTAAAAAGATTTTTGATGGAAAAATAGTAGATGTAACTAATCACTCCTCTCGATTCGAACCGAAATACGATGTCGTTAGCTAAATTTTAGTGGCATTTTACATGTAGGTGTGATATTTATCGCCTTTAATGAAAATACTATTTTACCGCTTTCATGGCATATATAAGTATTACAAAAAAATCGTGGACACTTCACGACTTCTGTAAATTGCATAGTAGGTAACTAGTAATACTGTAAATGCGCATTATAGGTATTGAATTTACCCAAAGCCTAAATGGCACAGCAATGGAAGTAGTCGGTATAACAAATAAACCGAAAGAGAAAGGCGTGTGTTATAGAACATATTACTATCATGAAATTGAGTTTGGGTACCAAGATACCAACCATTAAATTGGTGTTGGGTACTAAGATACAATCATTAAATTGAATTTGGGTACTAAGATACCATCATTAAATTGAGTTTGTGTACTAAGATACCATCATTAAATTGAGTTTGGGTACTAAGATACCACCATTAAATTGGAGTTTGGGTACTAAGATACCACCATTAAATTGGAGTTTGGGTACTAAGATACCACCATTAAATTGGAGTTTGGGTACTAAGGTACCACCATTAAATTGGAGTTTGGGTACTAAGGTACTATCATTAAATTGGACTTTGGGTATTAAAATACCAGCATTAAATTGGAAATAAAAATATAAGGAACTGTTTCAGTTTCCCCTTAAAATAATAATAATGGCAAGTATGATACCGTTATCAGCTTTAGAAAAATTGGATCTCGAATGTGATAGCACATCTATTAGGTGGGAAAAACGGAAAAGGTCTCTACTAATCTATCTGAACGCAGCTGAAGTTATATCAGCACTCAAGAAACGAGCTACGCTATTGCAACTATGGCTCTGGGATACATGAAATATTCTACAATTTACCGGGTGCCAATGTCGAATCATCAGAAACCGTTGATTATTTAAAGTAGCCATAGAAAAACTCGACGAGTATTTTCAACCTAAACAGAGCAAAGTTATGAGCGGCATGTTTTTCGTTTGCTAAAACAGGAAAAAGTAGAAAAATTTGAGAAGTTTTTGATAAGATTGCGTCAACGAGCCGAAAAGTGTGCATTCGAAAAGCAAGATGATCATCTCATAGATCAAAATGCGGAAAAGTGTAATTCGACGAAATTGCGCAAGAATCTTATATCTGATAAAACGCAGTAAGAGTTAAAAAGCAAAAAAGTATATGCTTTTAATCAAATTAAAAGACCAGACAAGACATTATTAGCATATGGTAGTAACTCTCCTTTGGCAATAGAGGGTTCATTTGAAACTATACTCGAAGTCGATGGACGAAAGGAACATACAACCATTTACGTGATTTCGGGGGGGTACTAGAGACCTGTTGGGTAAGAACACAGCAGTCCGTCTGGGTGTTTTAAAACTTGGTACCGGGATAAATCAAGTGGAGGTAACACCTTTTCCAAAATTCAAAGACATATTAATAGAGATTCCCATTGACGATTCTATAAAGCCCGTATGCCAACCATGTCGCAGAGTACCGATCCCCATTGAAGAGAAGGTTGCAATTAAAATTAAGGAATTACTAGACAGTGATATAATTGAAGAAGTGCACGGCTCATCTAAATGGGTTTCACCAATAGTTCCAATCATGAAAGGAAATGGTGGATTGCGTTTGTACGTAGATATAAGATGTGCGAACGCCGCTAACTTGCGAGAAAACCACCCCTTGCCTACTATGGACCATTTTTTGCCTAAAATGAAGAAGGCTAAATATTTTAGCAAATCAGACATAAAAAATGCCTTCCATCAAGTGGAAATTCACTCTGAATCCAGACACATAACGACTTTTATAACCCCTAAAGGATTATATAGATATAAAAGATTAATGTTGGGATTACCTGTGCTCCCGAGATTTTTCAGAAGATCATTGAAAGTATTCTGATAAACTGTGAAAGGGTCGTCAATTTTATTGATGATATCCTGGTATTCGGGAACAGTGAAGAAGAACATGACGCAAGACTAAAGAAGGTTCTACAGGTACTTAGTGAAAACAACGCTATACTGAATAGCAATAAATGCATATACAAAACGCAGGATGTGAATTTTCTGTTACACAGGCTTACACATGAAGGAGTAAAACCCCTCAATATGTACGTTGCGAGCATTGTGAATTTTTTTTTGTATAGGATAGGGTGACAAACGAGCACACAGTCCACCTGATGGTAAGTGGTTACTGTGACCCATAGACATCTACATCTATCCTCAATAAAGACTCAAGATGCAGATGCGTTGTCGCCCGTGAGGACTAAGATGGAATGCCTCTTTGCCAGTAAAAAGGGTCTCCGGTTCTCTACACTCACCATACGAAACACAGCAGCGTTAAGCTGCTATTTTACGCTGGTTTTCTGTGAGAGCGTGGTCCTTCCCCGGTCGAGCCGACCCATTCGTGCTTCAACTATACTACTAATACAGCTGCAGCAAGACTAAGGGAGCAGGCCCGGATGGAATACCCTCTTTGTTTGTAATTCAATGCTGTGAATCTCTCTCCTTTCCTCTAACAATAATATTTAATGAGTCTTTAATGAATGGCGTATTTCCCTCGATCTGGAAGGAGGCGAGAATTGTTCCAGTTTTTAAGTCGGGAGATTCAGCATCCGTGAAGAACTATAGGGCCATTTCGATACTCTCAGTCTTTGGGAAGGCATTTGAATCGTTGGTTTGCCCGGTCTTGTCCTATCACATAAAGCATTTAATTTCTCCTCGCCAATCAGGTTTTTTAGCATTTCGCTCAACGGTTACTAATTTGATCCCGTTTGTGGATTTTGTTTCTAACTCCCTTGATTCACGTATTTCTATAGACACCATATACACCGACTTTAGTAAGGCTTTCGTTTCAGTTGATCACAAAATTTTACTGGGTAAACTTTCTCGTTTGGGTATGTACGGCAGCCTTCTGGAATGGTTTGAATCCTATCTTTATCAACACAAGTCGCGCGTTGTGGTTAATGGCTACTCATCGCACTCCTTTCAGCCAACTTCCGGCGTTCCACAAGGTTCGCATCTGGGTCCAATCCTCTTTAATATATTTATTAATGATATCGTGGGTATCTTTGATCATGCTGCTTGTTTCCTTTACGCTGATGACATGAAACTATCTATGCAGATCAGAGGTATTAATGATTCATTGTTATTACAGGAGGATTTAGATCGACTCGCTGGATGGTGTAGGGAGAACAGGTTATATTTAAATACTGAAAAATGTAAATTTATTAGATTTTCGAGATGCAAAAGGAACTTGTCGCCGTCCTACAATATTGCCGGTCAAAAATTGCAAGAGGTGGACTCTATTCGCAATTTGGGCGTCATTATGGATAAAAAACTATGCTTTCACAAACACATTGACCAAGTCGCAACAAAAGGTTTCCAGATGCTAGGGTTTGTGCTGCGGAATGCAAAGGAATTCAAAAAGCCCTCAACAAAAATTCTCCTGTATTTGGCATTGGTTCGTTCGGGTTTGGAATATTGTAGTCAGGTTTGGTCCCCACATTATGAGGTCCATATTAAGCGAATCGAGCGAATACAGAAGAGATTTCTCTGGCATCTATCCTACCAATCTAAAAAAAGCCAAACTGCTGCCCTCATATAAGGAAAGTCTTGCCTATTTTAAAATGACTAGCCTAGCCTACAAGGGCGAAGATTGTTTTTGGATCAATTACTTTTTTATAAGATTATCAATGGCCTCATTGACTGCCCTGCGTTATTGAGATCTGTCAATTTTAATATCCCATACAAGTTGCCGTGTCGCGTACGATACGTTTTATTTTCACCAAAAGGTGCCAAAAGTAGCTTAGGTCACCACGCCACCATGAATCGCTTACAGAGACAGTACAACGTAATATCTAAGTCTTACAACATCGACATCTTTTCTGACAAGCCGTTGAAATTTAGACGCAAGCTCGGTCAGTTTCTCGAGTCAATGGTGTCTGTTTGATTCAAGTATCTATATCTATTGTTTGATTTTTTTTAACATATAAAAATAATGATTGTTAAATGATGAATAAAATGTTTAAGTTTTCATTTGCTTAGTATTAACTAACCTATTTAAGTTTTATTTGCATAGTCCACACGTGCATGCCGTGGCAGCCTATAATTAAGATGACGCTTAGCTTTAGTTTTATATTCATGTTACCTTAATATCCATGTATTAGTGTTCGTCTTGTTGGTTGTCCTTTTAAATAAATAAAAAAAAACAATGTTGTTCTCAAGTTTTTATTACACGAATGTTAGACATTTAATAAAACCAGATTTAGAAAAGATTTCTAAAAAATAACCGAAAATCGATCACTCAGACCTATCCAACTTGTTCTCCAAAATAATGAAAACCATTGTGAACTGCCAGCTCATGAGGTTGAGGATCACCTACTGAAAAGTGACCGCCAGTACGATTTCCGTCAGGATGCTCAGCTGGTGATCTTCTGGTTTACATGAATCAAAAATCGGCGGAGGCAGAGAGGGAGACCCTGGCCGTTAGTTTGGACATAGCGAAGGCTTTCGATCGGGCTTGGCACAAAGCGCTTCTTTAGAAGCTCCCTTCCTATGGGCTTCCAGAGAATTTATGCAACTGGATCAGCAGTTTTCTTGCAGATTGTTGCAACAAAGTCGTAGTAGAAGGTGCATGCTCCATTTACGAGCCTATTTATGCTGGTGTTCCACAAGGCTACGAGCTATAATATAATATATACGTTGTTTCTACTGCTTATCAATAATATGTTGCAAACCAGTAACGTGCACTGGTGACGCTTTATACACCGGCTGTGTCTATATTTCTTGGGAAATAGTCATCGAGTAACGGAACAAACTTGTTTCTGAAATCGAGTCTTTGCCGGATAAGGTCTCGGATTGGGGCGACTAAATATAATTAAGTTCAATGCCCAGAAGACACAAGTTTGCGCTTTTACCACTAAAAAGAACCCCTTTGTCGTAACTACTCAATATCAGAACTTGGTAACGTTGTAAAGAACCTTTAATTACTTTATCTTTAATCAACGGCGGTGTATTGTCTGCTATCTTCTCTAATCAGTGTAGTGTAACACAGGCTCGGCACGCACTTAACTAAACACGTCCACTCTCGCCCGAGGCTCTCGTGTAACTGACGCGGTGCGCTCGAGACAGTGAATTATATATAAATGTATGTTTGTGTATTTGTGCATGGTAAATTATTAGTACATAAAACAAATAACAATATTTACTGTATACTATATATATATGCAAACACTACATCTCTTTCTTATCAAGATTTATTTTTGTTTTTCATTATAACTCATAACAATCACAAATCAGCTTTATCTCTGTATTAGTTATTATATATTTTCGTCTTCTTTATCTTGTTCTAGATTTTGTTCTTTTTCATTCTGATCGGGTGGAATAGCCGTCCAATCGCCTTCTACTTTCTTCAAATGTATCACATTTCTCCTAAACCTTTGGTTCGTTTCACTATTGCGTACTGTGCAGTCACCGTCTCGTACACTCTCTACGACGTGTGGCGTCGGTTTAAAATTTGTTGTAAGATTATTCGATTTTTCCATTGCTTTTACGTAAACCTTATCTCCCTGTATTATATCTGAGTGAGTTGCTCTGCGTTTCCTATCTCCATACTCTTTTCCTTTTTCTTTTTGTATTTTTTTTTCTATCCCTGATATCTGAATCATTTAGTCTGTAATTTATTTCACCTATTGATGGAATTTTATCCCTACTTTTTTGTTGAAAAAACAGTTCAGATGGTGACCTCCCAGTAACTGTATGGGGTGTGCTGTTATACATTAGAAGATACTCCCACAAACATTCTTTTAAAACCTTCCCCTCGATCTGGCTGATACGATGACGTTTCAAAATATCTCTGTTTTGTCTTTCAACTTCGCCGATCATTTGAGGCCAATGTGGTACAGAACTAAATAACTTAATGTTACATTCTTTGCAGAAAGATCGAAACTCTTCACTGACGAACTGCTTGCCATTGTCTGCTGTGATAGAAATAGGATAACCAAGTCTACTGAACTTTTTTTTTGGCATTTTAATAATCTGTAAGCTTGTGATGGTTTTTGTGATTTTCACTTCTTTGTATCGACTATAGTAGTCGACCACTACTAACAGATACTCGTTACTTGGCAATGATCCCATTAGATCCATCGCGACATCTATCCATGGAGCTGCAGGCAACTCTCGTCTCTTCATTGGTGCAGGTGGGTTTGGCAAACCCACTAACGTACAACCTTTACAGGCCTTTATTAATTGTTCTACGTCTTTATCGATACGGGGCCACCATACCTTTGATCTCAAGCGTCCCTTCATTGCTACGATACCTGGATGACCCTCGTGTACAGCATCTAATACACTCTTGCGGAGTTGCTGTGGTATTACAATTTTATTACCAAGAAGTAGAATAATATAATGCAAACACAACTCGTTTTCAAAAAATTCGTAAGTCTTAATCGAATCGTCCCAGTCGTTCTGATAGACACCTTTTTTCACTTTGCGAATCTCTTGGTATAAAAGTGTTGGGTATCGCAGTGGACTGTATTAATTTACTATTGCAAGTGGACTGTATGAACTGACTACGCTAGGGAACTGCTTAAAGAAAAGATGGTACTAAGAAAACTATACTGTATTCAACTATTTACAAATGTGGCACTATAAACTATCCTATGTACAGAGGGGAGTCTTCTGGATTTCTGTGGAGTCTTGATTTCTTCTTGCTTCTTCTAGTGCCGCTTCCGAAGTGAAAATGAACAGCTCACAGACCAAAACGCCCTTCTTATATCCCGCAAGAGAGCGTCTCGGTTCGTGAGTAGCGTCGTAAGGCGATGCCGCGCGTTGATTGGTCGGCGACATCGCGTGATCTGCTGCCGGTGTGCGGGGTGCGCGGGGCGCACCGGGGTGTGAAGGGGCGACGGGGCGGCAGCCTCCTCGCTGTTCGCTACATCCTCCTGCGAGCCTAAGCTTCCCTCGGGAGGACGGCGATCTTCCTGACGGGCCGCCGCAGCACTCCTCCTTTGGTCCTGACCTCGACGTTGCGCACCACGCCGTCTGGTCCAGGAAACGTCTTCGTCACGATGCCCCGCGGCCACACATTTCTTGGCAGGTTGCTATCTGCAACCACGACGAGGTCCTCTTCCTGAATTTGGCACTGCTGAGCATCTCGGGATTCCCCGCGCACAACCAACGTCGGCAGGTATTCCTTCACCCAGTGCCTCCAGTACTCGTCGGCGAGCCCCTGCGCCGCTCTCCACGCCCGACGATCCATGGGTGTGACTGGTAGGCCCGATGGTCCCAACAGTAGGAAGTGGTTGGGTGTCAGCGCCTCTTCGTCGTTAATGTCAACCGGTACGTGCGTCAACGGTCAAGAATTCACTCTGTTTTCTGCTTCTGTCAGGAGCGTTGTCAACGTCTTTTCTCGTGGGCTTTTCTGATGTAGAGTGGCTTCGAGTGCGGTCTTCACTGAGCGTACGAGACGCTCCCATGCGCCTCCCTGGTTAGGCGCACCCGGTGCGACTATTTTCCATTCGATTCGCCGAGTCAACGCGTAATCCTTCAGCTGTGGTGCCCACTCTTCCATCACCCGTTGCAGTTCTGTATTCGCCGCATGAAAGTTGGTCCCATTGTCGGAGTAAATAACCCGTGGCCACCCACGCCTAGCCGCCATGCGCCGCAATGCCGATATCGTCGAGTCCGCGGTCAGAGAGTAAACTATTTCTAAATGCACTGCGCGCGTCGTTAGGCACGTGAATAGTGCCACCCACCGTTTTTCGTGCCGTCGTCCTATCGTAATTGTCAGAGGCCCGAAGTAATCAATTCCGGTGTACGTGAATGGTCGCGCAAACGCCCCTAATCGTTCGGGTGGTAAATCTCCTTGTTACGGCCTACGGCTGCTCTCTTAAAGGATCAGATCCTCAGGGGCCCATGAGCTGAAGACCTCTCGAGCAGACGTAGGTCGGGCCTCCTAAGGCCACGTGGAATCTCTCTAATTACACTAAAATATATGGGGGAGCGTTATACTACGGCCAGTCGACCGGAAGGAATTTGGCGGAGTTCACTTACCTCGATCCAAGACGACTGGTCCCTCCGGAGTCGGTCAGGTCGCATGTAGTTGTGTAGTGCAAGGGAAAGAATGGTGATGTGGTGTGTATCTGGGTGTGACTGATGGTGATTAAACCTGGACCTTAGCCGTCGGCAGCAGCCCGAGCGTCGACACCGCTCCAATTTGAGGGGGCCTTTCGAGGTTATCCACAGTCACTTTCTTGGTTCACCACGATGACAGTCACTTAACTCTATCGTACGATTAACTAGCTTACAGATGCCACTAACTATCGCTGGGTATAATGGCTACCGCACAAACGCACACGGAGTTTAAAGGGTCAAAGGTCACTACCGTTTCGCGTAGCAATAGTTAATTCTAGAATCAGAGGCCGCACTAGCTTATATTGTCGAATGCACTTATGCAGGTTTTGAGTCAGACACAATAAGTCCCGGGAAGCTCTCCAGTAGGGATGCGCGTCACAATGATAGACCGTATATTTACTGGCCGCGCCGAATTATTCCGAGTTCCCTAACAGAATGGACCGCGTGCTCACGTCAGCACCGATTAAAGACGACTGACGCGCTTGCGACCCGCGCGCCACTGCCACGCTCGGAAGAACTTCAGACCGGAATCGCGCCGAGCCGAGTGACATCTGTTGTCGATTCCGACAACAGAGTTTTGCGCGAACAAACCCCCGTCCCGGACATAAGGATTTAGGTCCGCGAGCAAACCGGTCAGCGGGACAAGGTCGAGACTGCAAGTTGCAAGACCGAATCTACAACCAAACTGGGCCACCTTAGGCAATCCATTAGGTCTTGCAACCATAATCAACGCCTCAAAGATATCCCTAATGTGGCAAGCCGGAGGGTCAGCCTCCACTGGATGCCCCTCCTGGGCATCGCAGCACTTTAACAAGTCCTGTACTGGACAGAAGTCCGACGACCTCTTTCGAACACCTATCTGTGCCCCTATGATTAGTTCCGCAATCCAACCGGATCAGCTCTGCAAACAGCGACGCTACACGAAGCGGCCCCGAGCGGCCTCCTAAGCTTCAGTGCAGAGAGCACTTACAAATTCCACATGAACGTCGTCTGTGAAGAGCCGAACGAAACGCACAGATAGTCCCTAGTATGAATTTTCAACAAGTAGGCCTAGCCAGGCCACACACCATATTATCATTTACTAAAATAGCGCGGCAGCTGATTTCAATGAGATAATCTCCAAAACTAGCTAGCCTGTTAGGCAAGTAGTCCTATGCTCATATTTCAACTAATTTTTCAAAAGCATCAATGTTCAGCTACAGAATTAATTCAACCAAATTAATCACCGATGCGCATAGGTCAACTTGCAAATTAAACAAAACAATAACGTAAGGGACAGCCCTACTTCTTCGCAAAGCAAAATGATTAAACACTATCATAAACATAAACATAATTTTTCAAATAGTGCGCCATTCAATTTCCTTTCAGCAAACAGACGCAACGATCAAATACAGTGATTAAATATATGTACAAAACACATGCAGTAGCATTTAAAAGAGTAGATTAAATTCAATCCTTTTAATTTAAACCGCTACAAATAGGAAAATTTCGCGGAAAGCTCAAAGCATTTTTTAATTTTAATTCAAAGTATTTTTTAACTAAGTGCTCGACCAAACCAAATCTAATACCCCTTGACAGCGTGATTCAACGCTCCAGGGGGGCCCTAATCTTCCCACCACCAAGGGGAGGCCACATGGCGTGAACCCGAGATAAATAGAGCACAACCTTTAACAGTTGCAACTCGGGTTGTACGCTTTCACTGAGGCCGTCGGCAACAGAACATTTTGACAAGTGGACTGTTGACGGCTTAAGGCTCAGTGGAGGCGGCCGTGGTGGGAGCTAAGGCGGCAGCTAGACAGGGCCGCCTCCATCAAATGGGGAACAGTGGTACACCAGTCGCGGCCACTCAGCTACCGGAAGTGAGAAGGGTCCAGCGGACCGATGAGTGGCCGTGAAGTTCCTCTCCACACGCTGAGGGGGGGTGATGACACCCCCGCCCCTGGGGGACTTACCCCCCAACTGGTCGGGGGAGGGGCCCCTTTCAAACTTAGGGGCCTGATGGCTGGCCGGCGGGCGCCGAGAGTCGCCCGGCAGAGGGCGTGGCTGAGCGCCCCCGCCCGTGGGGGTCGAGGGCCTGGCAGAGCCCCGAGAGGAGACGCCGTTCGCACTCAGGCACAAAACGGCATGATGATTGCCCTGGCAATGCAGACAGGGCCGTCGATGCGGACAGTCTTGCTGGAGGTGCCCTCCCAGACATGACCAGCACCAGCGGCGCTCCTTGGCGATAGTTCGCCTAGCCGAAACCGGCTTACCTAATAATTTCGGGCACGACGTTACCCGATGATCAGATGCTCGACAATAGGAGCAGGGGGGGATTGACGACGACTTGCCTGGAGGATTCAGCCTCTCACTGGGCACGGCTCGTAAGTCGTCAACGGTGCCCGCCGCGCTCTCTATCTGCCGGCACTGCTCCTCCAAAAACCGCAGCAGGTCATAGAAGGGCGGAATATAGGAGGCCTCGTCCCCGCCGTACCTCTCCTCAAAATGGATTCGAAGGTCGAGAGGTAGACGGGACAGCACGATGCGGAGCAACAATAAAGCCCATTCGCCCACTGGTAAACCCAGCCGCCTCAACGTATTACAGGCCACCAAGACTGGATCCAACAGGTCCGGACGCAGTCTGGCCCGGTCACTAAGCAGCGGGAGGCTTAGAAGCTGCTTAACATGCTCGTCTGCAATTCGCCGAACGTTGGCGTATCTTCTGGCTAGGAGGTCCCGAGCAGTCTGGTAGGCG
Organism: Parnassius mnemosyne; assembly: GCA_963668995.1. Taxonomy (NCBI): domain Eukaryota; kingdom Metazoa; phylum Arthropoda; class Insecta; order Lepidoptera; family Papilionidae; genus Parnassius; species Parnassius mnemosyne. The sequence continues at coordinate 6,393,030 of CAVLGL010000095.1, forward strand.
TCGTCCGACAATTTCAAGTGGCCGACGACGCCCAGGGCCTCCCCCTCCAGTGAGGCCAGGAGGTACGCCATCTTTTGGCTCGGGGTCAAGTCACTCCGGGCGTCCACTAGGCTGTCGAAAAGACCAACGAAGGTCAGCCATTCGGAAAGGACCCCGGAGAACTTTGGCAGGTCCAGAGTTGGGAGTCGTCCCAACAGCTCCGGCTGAAGCTGCTTCAGAGAGGACTCGGACAGGTTACTCATCCGAGCTTCACGCGCCTCCTCGGCATACCTGCCTTCAGCCTCGATCAACTCGTCCGTGAGCCACAAGAACTGCTCATAGTCCGCGAAGCAGGAGTCCAGGACTCCCTTCTCCACATTCGAATCCTCAAGCTCAGCGTAAGCCTCCTCCACTGCGGCCCTTCGAGCATCCACCTGCTCGAACCGCTTCATCAAGTTATGGACCCTATCCGGTCGACCTATCAAAGCATGGGCGCTTGTGGCCCAGCGTAGCTCAGTCCGCAAACAACGGATCAGTAGCTTGGGCGATGTCATCACTATTAAAGACAAATTACGACGCGGCTTGAGCACAGTTTACAAAGATAACAAATAAAAAATACAACAAAAAATTAACAGTTAATAAATGCAGTTCCTATCAAATCGCGTTGAATAGAAATTACACAAATACGAATTACTACGTATCAACCAAATACAAGTTAGCACAAAAGAAAAGACACAAATCAAATTGACAAATAACAAATACTAGTGCGATCAAATCAAGTTAAATTCAAATTGCGCAAATACAAATTACTACTCTTTAGTTCAAATACAACTTACAGTATAAACGAAGATACACATCACGGTCGATCAACAAAAAATGCCTAGCTCGGAAATCGACCCTTCGATAAGTAATCCACTACAACTATCCGACAACGATAATTAACCGATTACGTAAAAATAACCATCTACCTACATGACGTATATCTCTAGAAAAACTCCCGCTTGCGCAACCTAGGGCGCGGCTTTTCAAATCTACCCACTGACCAATAAAAGGCAAGCAACAAAGAACAAAGGAAAATAATTCTATTATTACGTACAAAAAAATATTTTTACGTATTACGGACGGGCGTGATTGTAGATGCAAATTAAACCAATCACACCAACGCTCCCTGCCACCAAAATTGTTTAATGTTTATCAAACACTATAGTCGGGATCGACCGGGAATCGAACCCGGAATCGCGCTCTGCTACCAGTTTGTTACGGCTCACGGTTGCTCTCTTAAAGGATCAGATCCTCAGGGGCCCATGAGCTGAAGACCTCTCGAGCAGACGTAGGTCGGGCCTCCTAAGGCCACGTGGAATCTCTCTAATTACACTAAAATATATGGGGGAGCGTTATACTACGGCCAGTCGACCGGAAGGAATTTGGCGGAGTTCACTTACCTCGATCCAAGACGACTGGTCCCTCCGGAGTCGGTCAGGTCGCATGTAGTTGTGTAGTGCAAGGGAAAGAATGGTGATGTGGTGTGTATCTGGGTGTGACTGATGGTGATTAAACCTGGACCTTAGCCGTCGGCAGCAGCCCGAGCGTCGACACCGCTCCAATTTGAGGGGGCCTTTCGAGGTTATCCACAGTCACTTTCTTGGTTCACCACGATGACAGTCACTTAACTCTATCGTACGATTAACTAGCTTACAGATGCCACTAACTATCGCTGGGTATAATGGCTACCGCACAAACGCACACGGAGTTTAAAGGGTCAAAGGTCACTACCGTTTCGCGTAGCAATAGTTAATTCTAGAATCAGAGGCCGCACTAGCTTATATTGTCGAATGCACTTATGCAGGTTTTGAGTCAGACACAATAAGTCCCGGGAAGCTCTCCAGTAGGGATGCGCGTCACAATGATAGACCGTATATTTACTGGCCGCGCCGAATTATTCCGAGTTCCCTAACAGAATGGACCGCGTGCTCACGTCAGCACCAATTAAAGACGACTGACGCGCTTGCGACCCGCGCGCCACTGCCACGCTCGGAAGAACTTCAGACCGGAATCGCGCCGAGCCGAGTGACATCTGTTGTCGATTCCGACAACAGAGTTTTGCGCGAACACTCCTGTAACCGCAGGCCATGGTGTCGCCTTCCGCACTCTGCACCGTAGGCATCTCCGCTCCGCTTCTCGTACTGTAGGTCGTAATCGGAGGATATGAAACCTAGTACGCAGGTCGTTCACCACTCTCTCTCTGTTGGCGTGGCTTACTTCCTGGTGCGCCTTCTCCACAAGCAGCTTTACGAATTGGTGGCGACCGTTCAGTATGATGGGTCTCTTCATTTGGCTGTCCACGTCGGCTGCGTCGATCCTACCCCTGGCTTGTAGCACTCCATCTTCCAATATGGGATCGAGTTTCCTCAGTGCGCTGCCGGTGGCTAAATTCCTTCCTCGCTGAAGGCAGCTGATGTCTTCAGCGAAGCTTTCACGTTGGCTATGTTCTATCCACATTCGCTCTGCTCTCTGGATGTGCTGCAATGTCAATCCTTTGGCCCTTCCTCGTGTCGTATCGACGAACTGTAGTACTCTCGCTGTGGCTCTGATTAATCTCTCGTAGGCAGAGAATCGTCTTATGTCTGGCAGGTGTGGAGCTTCCTGGGTGTCACTCTGGTGCGCCACAATTTCCTCCTGTCGGTGGGGCCATCTGTCTTCGTTCTCGTAGAAGAAGGGCGGTCCTGTGAACCACTTATCGCTTTATTCCTTGGTTGCGAAATTCATACGCGTTGCTTGATCCACTACGTTTTCCGCAGTCGGTATCCACCTCCATTACTCGGGTGATGTCTTCTCAGCTATCTCCCCTAACCGGTGAGACACGTATGGAGTATAACGCGCCGTATCATTCTGTATCCAGTGGAGCGCCGCAGTAGAGTCCGTCCAATATACGACCCTATCTGCTACCACTCTGTGTTCACCTTGCACGAATTCCGCGATTCGCGCGCCTATTAAGTTCGCCTGCAACTCTAATCGCGGTATACTTTGCGCTTTGATTGGAGCGACTTTCGCCTTAGCCGCCATTAATCGCACCCTAACCGTTCCGTCGCTATATCGTATACGCCAATATGCCGCGGATGCGTACGCACGTTCGCTTGCATCGTTAAACACGTGAAGTTGACGCTCTACCACTCCCAACGTAGGAGCATAGCACCTTGGCAGTCGTAGTCGTGACACCTCCTCGACGACTCGCAGCCACCTCTGAAATTCCTCTGCTGCCTCCTCGGGTAGTTCGTCATTCCATCCGACATTCTTCATAGGCCATAGGTCTTGTAGCAGGATCTTGGCGGTGATGGTGAGGTAGCTTAGCAGTCCGAGCGGGTCAAACACAGACATGCGCTTAATGCTTCCCTCTTGGTCGGTGGTCGCTGTAGCGCCTTTACTTCTTGCGGTACCCTATTCATCGACGTGTTGAAAGTTAGAGCGTCTTCGTCGGCCATCCATAACAGCCCTAGGGTTCTGTTGCTGGGCTGTCTTGCCTTAAGCCTACTTCCTTAGGCTTGCGTGCCAGTAGTTCCTCCGGCTTGTCTTCCAATAGGGCTGCATGATTAGAATTCCAGCCTGCCAAGGTGAAACCGGCCTTCTGGTGTACTTCCGAAACCTGCTTCGCCGTATTTACCGCTTCCTCTACCGTTGCATAACTGTCTAAATAGTCATCCATATAATGGCTACGTACGATAGCGTTAAGTGCCAACGGGTGTGTCTCTGCGTGTGCGCGCGCGTTATGATCTCTAACACTATGTGCGAGAAACGGCGAGCTCCTCGCGCCGAAAATCATAGACGTCATAACGTACTCCCGCGGTGGGCTGTGTCGCTCGTTTCCTCGCCAAAGAAACAATTGCGCGGGTTGGTCGCGACGGTCGATTTTCACACGCAAGAACATTTCCCTAATATCCGCGGACACTGCTATCTCGTACTCTCTAAACCGAAACAGTATGCCCGGTAAGTTCCGTAATAAGTCGGGGCCGTCGAGTAAATAATCATTAAGACATCTACCGGATGCGCGCGCTGCCGCGTCGAACACTACTCTTGTCTTCCCCGGCTTATTCGGGTTCCGTACTGCGAAGTGTGGCAGGTACCAGCTCTTGGGATCCTCTCGCTCCGTCCCCTCGGCTTCCCTTGCGTATCCTTTCGCCAGGAGGTTGTCTATCTGGGCTGTGTAGGCATCACGAAACTCCGGCGACTGGTCCATCTTCCTTTCAATCGTCCGTAGTCTTCGAGCTGCCATTTCGTAGCTGGGTGACATCCGCACGTTGTCGTCCTTCCATGGCAGTCCAACTTGGTATTGTCTCGCACGAATATTGATAAATGTTATACTATAACTTATTCCCGAAAAAAACGATCGATTGTTTACAATTATAAATTAAATAACACTTTGATTAAAAGAGTGACCGAAGTGAGGGACCTCGATAGTAAACTAGACTTTGCGTCTCACATTGACAAGGCTACTGCCAAGGCTTATAGAATGTTAGGTTTTGTCTTCCGACAATGCAAAGACTTCAAAAACATAAACACGTATGTTATGCTGTATAATTCTTTAGTAAGAAGTCATCTTGAATACGCATCTACGGTGTGGAACCCTATTTAAGCTACTTATGTGGAACAAGTTGAAAGGATTCAAAATAAGTTTCTGAAAAGACTTAGTTACAAATTTAAAGATAATTCTGCTCTACATCATTCATTAGAATTACGGCGTGAACATAGAGATCAGGTGTTTCTGTTTAAACTTTTACATAACTATATAGATTCCCCCTTCCTTCTAAGTCGCATTTCATTTAGGTGCCCTAGGTTGAGTGCTCGCTCCAACGCAGTTTTCTCTACTCCTTTTTGCAGAACTAAGTATTCGAAAAACTGGTTTCTGGTTCGTGCTTGCAACACACATAATGAGCGTTATAACCATATTGACATATTTAACTGCAAACTAAACGGTTATATTACATCTATTAAGCAAGTTGATCATGCTTAGGTGGTGTGTGTACTTCTTGTCCCCTATCTAATTATAAAATTACCTTTACTAATATTGCTATTAGGTATGCAGTAAGTATATCCTTCAAAAATCTTAAAACTCAAATATGTACTTCATTTAATTATGTTTAAAGTTTTCGCAATGTAATTCTCAACGTTGGAAACTGTTCTGGCTAATGTATTGTTAACATTCATCTTACATTCAAATGTGATATAAAAGCTGTAAGTTTCTTTGAATAAATAAATAAAAAAAATAAATAAAAAAAAGCTAATTCTACTATACAAAATATAAACACTAAACTATTATTTCCTTATCATAACATGAAATGCTTATATCTTATTTATGTGTAACTCTAAATTATAATCTTTATTCAATTAATATAACATAAAACGCGTGTCTTATTTATATTTAGGTTATTCACATTAAGGTTTCTTTCTGTATTATTAGTTATATTTTATATTAATTACATTAGAAATGAATAAACCAAACTATAAATATAACTAAAAGCCGATGTAAAAAAAAGAGTTATAAAGTGCAAAAAATTAAAAATTAAAAACCACTGACGCATTATGTTGTGTATTAATATAATACTCTAGATAATGATAAACTATTACTTAAAACTAATTTCTCAATTAACTGACATTGTGTAACAAAAAACTTTACCTCAGTCACAACTAGCGACATCTGGTGAGTGGAAGATTATTAGCCCTCATTGTCTCGAAACCTAAGCTCGTAACAATTGGTGTCAGAAGTGGGATCAAATCATGCCAATTTTACCAAAGGAGGGTATCCGTACCCGAAGTCAACGCCAGCTGGAGACGGACCAGAGACGATTTGGTAATGCAACGCCGCAAACGTCGGAGGGCCAACTGCCGACCACGGAGGCCGGCCCGTCAGCAGCTCCTGCATCTGCAGCACCTGACTTAAGTGCTCTGATGATGATGCTGCAGGAGCAGGCCCACCAACAGGAGGAACAGGTCCGCCGACAGGAAGAACAGGCCCGCCGACAGGAGGAATAGGTCCGTCGGTTGGAAGAGAAGCTGCAGCGCTGTATGGATGAGCAGATGCTCCTCATAAAGGAACTTCACGCTATCTTCGGGAAAGAGATAAGGGAGGTGAAGGATAGGGTTGCTCAACATGAAAACCGCCTGTCGGAAGCTGAAACCCGAATCGACCAAGTGAACAATCGGGTTGACAACGTGATGGCTGACGTGAAGAAAACGCTGGATGACTTCAAACTTGGGGATGGAATTACAGCCCCCGTGGTAGCTACAATACCGTCGCTACGTGGATTCAAAGTGCCACCGTTCGACGGGACTTCTTTCTGGTCCACCTACAAAATCCAGTTCGAGACTTTCATGAAGGCGAACGGTTGGAATAAAAGTCAGGCCATGACTGCTCTCACCCTAGGCCTGCGCGACCAGGCCTTAACTGTTCTGGAAGCTCTCGGTAAGGAAGTGACTTACGAGCAGCTCCTTGAGGCATTGGAGGCGAGATATGGCGACGCTCATTCGTGCGCAGCTCAAAGATCGCGTGCAATGCAGCAATGAAAACCTGCAGCAGTGGGCCCTTGAGGTGGAAAAGCTGATTCGGAAAGCATACCAGTCTGTACCTGCGCTCACTGTAGGGAACCTGGTGCAGACATTCATCGACGGCATCCGCGACCTTGAAGTCAGAGCTGCTGTGAGGCTCGGGCACCACGGGACGCTTAAGGACGCGTTGGCACTGGAGGTGGAAGCCGTGCGACAGGATCATCGTTCCTATCGCGTAAGGGAGGTTGCAGTAGCTACAGTTCGCGACCGCAATAAAGGACACAGCCCTAGGTGCTATGGCTGTGGGGAAAGAGGCCATCTTCGATCCAGCTGCTCTAGGCGAACTGTAAAAAGGGAAAGTGACTGATCTCGAGAGGGTAGTGCGGCTAACAGCACCGCCCAACAGCAGTAGGGAAACTGGCGGGGACTGACGCGTTATTATGGGGCCAATAATGCTCGGGGCGAGCATGTCTTAGGAGGGGGCAGTATTGCGCGCCACTATTAATGTCTTGTACATGGCAACACTAGTTACCACTAGCGCCCTCTAGTATCGAGTAGCAGAACTAGTAGAGTCAAGATCCTTCTAGAAATATCGGGACCGATATGTACTCGAACATCATAGATCTTTCTATAGTAGAAGGTTCTGGAAACTACCTGAGGCCCTATATAAGGCCGGTATAGACCACGACCGAGGCTGTATTGAATTGGAGATACAAGAGAATACTTCGAAGCGAAATAACTGCGAACTAAAGTGAGCAGTATTACAATTGTTTTATTACTAGTGTGGTTTTAAGTTGTAATTTGATGGCTCCGTGGCGCAGTGGCTTAGCAATCAGTTGTTGCGCTGGAGGCCGCGGGTTCGAATCCCGCACGGAACAAGTATTTGTATGGCCTACAAATAATTGTTCCGGGTCTGGATGTTTGTCCTTGTGCAATTTATGTTTGTAAACTGCCTTCACGACATAGGAGAAAATCCTAGTGTGGGGGTAAAGTTTTTTAAAAAAAAAAATTAGTGTTCTGTAATTAAAGTGTCAATTTTGGTAATTAAATCAGCAGTTTTAATTGTCTCGAACCCTAGGCTCGTAACAATAACAATTGTTATTGATGTGGAGCGTCTTTAAGTACTGCAGCTGGATGTTCTGAAAACTTTGAAAGGAATAGATAGGACATCTTTATTATTGAGTAAAATTTGTTAGTCGTTTCATCCACCGAGGAGCACGAAGCCAGGTCACTCTCCCATGGTATCGAGCTTAAATAATTAGATATTTTTTCAAAATCAGCTTTATAGAAGTTATGTCTCTCATTATAATTACGGGAAAGAAGTTTAGCTGAATACCCGGAGGGCAGCGTAAATTCCAGCGGTGGATGATAATCATCTACAGAACTGAGCTCAGAGTTACTTCGTGTCACATTCAACAGAATATTAAGATTAGAGAGAACCAGGTCTAAAATTTTGCCTTTATGGTTTAGGACCGTAGTATTATATTGAGTAAGATTATTTAAAGCTATGAAGTCCAGTAAAGTGCTTTCAAATGAAGTCTTAGTCATATTATATTTAGTTTTATTTACTAAATCTAAAAATCTTACTTCCAGTTAAAAAATCTTTGAATTGTAAATACGTACCTAGTACAGGTAAGTTGGTCATTTATAGGAATTGGTGTTAATGGTGCTTGTAGGTTTTCTTGAAGTACGCAGAAATTTTCGTCTTCTGGTTGTAGTTGGTTATGCTTTTTCCGTTCTGCCTTATCACACGTTCTACCTTACATGTAAAAATATATGACAGATTTCAAATTTTGTACCTACTTACCAGTTTTGCTGGTCTTTTAATTGTCTGAAAACATAATAAATGAAGTGAGTAATAATACTGTTTTTACTATTAACGGTCTGGTAATAAGCCACAAACCACAATAAATCTGAAAGGGTATCTCAACTAGATTTAAAGATTTTTAAAGATTAAAGATTAAGTAAATCTTAAAATCATGGCATATTTACTTATTCATCTTAGATTACTTGAACTCTTTCAAATGAGATCAAAAACGATCGTTCTATCTAGTGCCATCACTGAGATCCTATACCCACCATCGGATTGTACCATTAGAAAGGTGATATCATCACAGTCATCTAGTCTCCATTAACCTTTTTGAAAATGAGTCCAAACACGATGGTTCTACGTAGTAGCATCACTGAGATCCTTTACCCACCTTCTGAGTCCACCATACGGAAGGTGACATCATCACAGTCACCTCGGTCTCCATCCTCCGTCAAACGAACTTCTCCAAATATATAAAATAATATAAAATCTAAACAGCAGTAATATAAGTAGCTACTAAGAAAGAAAGTACTAAATATTTGAAACGAACTGAACCCAGCGGATTACGGTGCGCCCGGAAAAACTGTGGGTTGCCGTCAGTTAAAAATTTCAACTTAAGATTTCACACACACTATCAGTTTTTGGATGTACGTCAGTTCAAGTGAGCAGCTTAACTAACAGTACGCCCGAAAATCCGTAGGTTACCGTCAGCTAAAAATTTCAACTTAAGATTTCACACTGACGGTCAGTTTTTGGATGTACGTCAGTTAAACTGATGAGTTTAACTGACCGTGTGTAGCAACCATTATAGTTTCAGCGCAATCTGCCACGACATATGAACATTTTTTATCATTTATTGATTTTTTTTTGCTCAAATTTTAGTTTTCTCAAAAATTTTCCACTTTACCGTCAAGATATGCATAACTAAAATAAAGAATAGAATATGTTCTTTAAAAAGATTTATAATTTATTTCTCCTATGTATCGTGTATAGTTTTCTTTAAAAGTGGTAAAAACCGCGCCTAAAAAAATTGCTATCTAAATTGTTTGAGCTAATAGAAGCGTCCCCTGCCGATTTCTCTCGGTTCTCATCGAGCGGCTAGCGTTTGGTACGTCGTTCGCACAATTTTGTCTGAAACAAAGAGATTTAAATATATAGGTATATTATAGAGCGGGCATTGGGAACATTTATATACTACGTTTGAAATGCTTTTCGATATAATAATAGGGAATATACATGATTCTTTTATTGTATAAATCTATTATCATTGTTCTATTGTATAAATCTATTATCATGACTTCCATCACACGAAAAAAATCATATTAACTTATTACGCCCCTTTAGTGTCATGAAATAAAATATTTAATTTCCAAAAACTAGGAATCAATTCAAACAGCAGTCACTTTGGTTGCCACCTTGGTGGCATCTTGGATGACGTCACTCGGTGCTGACTACCAAAATGCAGGCGGAGGCAACCAAAGTGTAAGCTGAGGCGTCTGTCTCTTTTATTTGGGCAGTAAAATAAGAGATGCATTAATTGTATTGTGAAATAAAAATAATAAATAAATTGAGATATTTAATGTTTTGTTTCAATTCACACATTATTACTATAGATAATGAAGTAAAAACAGTATTTATGAGTCATCTTTGTACACATTCTGCAACAGCTTGCCCAGTACCAGTCATTTGTCCTGTGATAAAAACATAAAATGTTAAGATTATTTTAATATAATAAAGACAAAATCGTCTAATCTAATATGTCTCAAACAACATGATCACCTATATCTTCTAGGCCATCATCATTGAAGCTATGAACAATTATTTCTGTGGATGTGGTGAAATATGGTTCCATCAATCTGAATTTAATATGCATGATGTGTAGCACTGCATATGCATTGACTATTAGGACAGCAGTGTATGGCTCATACATTAACTAGCGTTTATGAGAGACACCTATTAACAAACTAGTTTACCAAAGAATATTTTTATGTGTCTGGCTCCCAAGGCATTGATTTTTCATTGAGGTCATCAACCATGGCTCCAGAGGATATCCATCATCACTTAAAAGATTAAACATTGAAATTGCATTTGGAAGCCTTATAGACATTTTCTTCCAAATAAACTTTAACTCGTCAAGTAAATGTATGGTGATCCCCATTGTCAAAATATCACCTCATGGTTGAGCATATAAGTGAATTTGCCCAAATGAGAGCGTTGTGTCTAGCTCCTGGCCATTTAGCGTTGATGTTTAAAATATATAAGTCTTTTCACACACCTAAAATATACTTAATTAGATGTACCTATTTGTGCTAAATAAGTAAATAAATATATTAATTATTAATGATGTTCCAGAGTGGAACTTGGTACTTGCATTAAAATTATAATGTAAGCCCTTAAGACTAAGTAAGTTATTTTTTTTTATGTATTATTTAAATTTGACCTAAACTACTGAGTGAAATGTTTTTTCAATAAAACTTTTCTTACTGTCAATAATACGGGAAAGATACTGTGTTCATATGTTCAAGCAAATAAATAGGTAAAAAATAACTACTGAAGATAAACTTACAGCTTGTATATTTAATGAATGGCCCTCATGTTGAACACTTACATTTGTTAGTACATTACTTACTTACAATTTTTTTTTATAGGATAAGGGTGACAAACGAGCACACAGTCCACCTGATCGTAAGTGGTTGCTGCGACCCATAGACATCTACATCTATCCTCTATTACAAATCAAAATGTAGATGCGTTGTCACCCGTGAGGACTAAGATGGAATGCCTCATTTCCAGTAAAAAGGGCCTCCGGCCACCTGCACTCACCAAGCGAAACGCAGAGGTAAACCGCTACTCCACGCTGGTTTTTTTGTGAGGTCGTGGTACCACCCCGGTTCGAGCCGGCCCATCCGTGAGTTACTTAGCTCCAAAACTGCATAAAGAGGTTATGCAGTTTTGGAGCTATGTAGTCTATGGCTCCAAATGCATCTGGGAATTGCTGTTGGGCATATTAATTTTTTTCTTTAGCTGCTCGCCGCTCTTCATGGGTCATAGGGAATTTCATATTATGTATAATTTTTGATTAACAGCATGTATTACTCGACTAACAGATTTTTGGCTCATGCTGCAACCCTACAGCATGCCAGCTGATAGTACCCACTACCATAAAATAGAAGTGCCGTCAGTAGGTACCTATTTAGAAGGAAATGAAAGTAAAAGTTAATAGAATCGACAAATAGTGTTAGTTTTTTAAAGGTATAGACAATTTCATGACGACACTCGAGAATCCACAGAATGTCCGCACGGCTGTTGTTCTTGAAGAGATGGTCCAAGTTCACCTACAAGCTCGTTAAACATATCTTTTATAATTCTGTAAAGGTATAGACATTGACTATCCTCTAAATCCAAGGGATTTTCACTATCGCGCCGGTTGCGTGCTATTTGCCGACGTATAACCCACAAACTATATAGAAACACTACGCGTTCCGCGTTCGTATAACCATAACATGCCAATGTTCGTACACTGACAAATTCTATGCTAAATATAGATTTGAATAAATGTTAAAACATCAATTCAACAGCTTGCGATCGTAAGGAATACTTATCGGGCTGTCAAAAATGGTTGATAAAATATTTCCTAACTTAACAATAAATTGTAAAGTTTTCATTAATGTGGTTACGGTAACGTTATTAAATTGATAACTTTGACAGTAGAGACTACCAAATATTGTTATATTAGGATTGTTATGACTTAACAACTGATATTGGTTGTTAGGCGATCGATAACTATGTCGAGACTGCAGGCACTGGACGTTTGATGCGTTAAAAATAAAAATGGCCAGGCGCTTGAATGATTAACAGAAATCTATATTTAAGACTAGGTGAAGGCTTGCTTCTTTGCTAGATGGCATATACTATTCCTAATGAATCTGTCTATAATATATAAAAATAATTTTTCAAATAGGACTATTAGTTCCAGAGATTGGAAACAAAAAAACTCTTCCGCTATATTATATTATATAGTATAATTATGTATATAGCATAGATAAGATATGTAAAATTATCCCAAATAACAGAGACAAACGTGTGAAAACCTTTGGTACTGCGCTCTCTGATCCATCTATTAAGCGTAACGATTATGTTGAACCTTCTCCCATACCAGCAGATAAGTATATAAAACATGATTTTCCATCAGTCAGTCATCAGAGCCTTGTCCTTTTTTTTTATAACACTGAAGTGACAAACGATCTTACATGATAGAGGCACGCTGCAGCTATATTATGGTTGTAGCACGAATGGGTCGGCTCGACTGGAGCAGCACCACGCTCTCACAGAATACCTGCGTAAAATAGCAGCTTAATGCTTAAAGGTAGAGAACCCTTGTTATTGGAAACGAGGCATTCCATCTTAGTCCTCACGGGTGACAACACATCTACATTTTGATTCATAATCGAGGATAGATGTAGATGTCTATGGGCCACAGCAACCACTCACCATCAGGTGGACTGTGTGCTCGTTTGTCACCCTTATCCTATAAAAAAATGTGTCTGAAAATATTTATCCGCCGGAAACGGCACATCCGACTTAATTTGTAACAACTGTAATATACCATATTCTATAATTTATCTTATCTTATCTTACCATCGGGTGGACTGTGTGCTTTTTCTACCGACTTCAAAGAGGAGCCGGTACTCAATTCGACTGTATGTTTTTTACCGATTTCGTTGATTCTTTTTTTATTTGAAAGCTGGTGCTTCACATGTAGTTCCATATAAATTTGATCAAGGTCAGACCAATAGTTTTTGAGTTATTCTTAATAATTTATATTGAAGTCAGTTGTACAAAGTTATTAATTTTAAATTATTGTCACCACCATTCTATTAAAAGAAAGTTACAGTCCACCTGTAGGAAGTGGCTACTACTGCAGTTACTGGACACCTATATTGCTGCAAGCAAAAAAGGCTACAGATGCGCTGTCACCTCTTAACGTGGGTTTGGCGGTATAATTAGACAAGTGTGTGGTACCTACCCTGACGGACCCTGATGGAATAAAGATTGTAGTATAGAAGATATTTCACGATTTCACGTCTGGTGTAAACAAGACTTACCTATGGTCGCCTCTTACAGCACAAAGAAGTTGGCTTGGAAGTATGACTGGTCAAATTAATGAATAGGTGCACATAATTGCTCACTAAATACTCAATTCAAATCTGCAATTGCTCACATTATTAATTTATTATTTAAATAGTTATTAATAATTTAAAATACAGAATTTTTTTGTCTATTATACTTAAAACGAATAAACTTTTTTTTAAATGAATAACTACCAATAATTGCTCACCAAATGCCTAATTTAAATCCGCAAATGCTCACACTATTAATAAATTATTTAATTATTTATTAATAATTTAAAATAGAAAATTGTTTTTTCCTACACCGATCAGATTTATGAATATGCGCTCAAAATCGATCACTAAATGCTTAATTCAAATCTGCAATTGCTCACACTATTAATTAATTATTTAAATAGTTATTAATAATTTAAAATACAGAATATTTTTTGTCTATTATACTTAAAACCAATAAACTTTTTTATAAATGAATAACTGCCCATAATTGCTCACAAAATGCTTAATTTAAATCCGCAAATGCTCACATTATTAATAAATTATTTAATTATTTATTAATAATTTAAAATACAAAATTGTTTTTTCCTACACCGATCAGATTAATGAATATGCGCTCATAATTGCTCACTAAATGCTCAATACAAATCTGCGATTGCTCACACTATTAATTAATTATTAAATTAGTTATTAATAATTTAAATTACAAAATTGTTTCTTTCTAAACCACTCAGATTAATGAATAAGTGCTCATAATTGCTCAGTAAAAGCTCAATTCAAATCCGCAATTGCTCACATTATTAATTTATTATTTAATTAGTTATTAATAATTTAAAATACAGAATAGTTTTTGTCTATTTTGCTTAAAACCAATAAACCTATTTTAAAATAAATAAGTGCTCATAATTGCTCACAAAATGCTTAATTGAAATCCGCAATTGTTCAAACTATTAAATAATTATTTATTTACTTATTAAAAATTTAAAATACAAAATTGTTTTTTCCTAAACCACTCAGATTAATGAATAAGTGCTCATAATTGCTCACTAAATGTTCAATTCAAATCTGCAATTGCTCAAGTTATTACTTTATTATTTAATTAGAAATTAATAATTAAAAGTACAAAATTGTTTTCGTCTATTAACTTAAAACCAATAAACCAATTAAAAAAAGAATAGGTGCACACAATTGCTCACTAAATGCTTAATTTAAATCTGCAATTGCTCACGTTATTACTTTATTATTTAATTAGTAATTAATAATTAAAAGTACAAAATTGTTTTCGTCTATTATACTTAAAACCAATAAACCAATTTAAAAATTAATAGGTGCACATAATTGCTCAGTAAAAGCTTAATTCAAATCCACAATTGCTCACATTATTAATTTATTATTTAATTAGTTATTAATAATTTAAAATACAGAATAGTTTTTGTCTATTATACTTTAAACCAATAAACTTTTTTTTAAATGAATAACTGCCCATAATTGCTCAAAAATGCATAATTTAAATCCGCAATTGCTCACAATATTAATGAATTATTTAATTAGTTATTAATAATTTAAAATACAGAATTTTTTTTGTCTATTATACTTAAAACCAATAAACTTTTTTTTAAATGAAAAACTGCCCATAATTGCTCACAAAATGCATAATTTAAATCCGCAATTGCTCACAATATTAATGAATTATTTAATTAGTTATTAATAATTTAAAATACAGAATTTTTTTTGTCTATTATACTTAAAACCAATAAACTTTTTTTTAAATGAAAAACTGCCCATAATTGCTCACAAAATGCTTAATTTAAATCCGCAAATGCTCACAATATTAATAAATTATTTATTAATAATTTAAAATACAAAATTGTTTTTTCCTACACCGATCAGATTAATGAATATGCGCTCATAATTGCTCACTAAATGCTTAATTCAAATCTGCGATTGCTCACACTATTAATTAATTATTTAATTAGTTATTAATAATTTAAATTAGAAAATTGTTTTTTCCTAAACCACTCAGATTAATGAATAAGTGCTCATAATTGCTCAGTAAAAGCTCAATTCAAATCCGCAATTGCTCACATTATGTATTTATTATTTAATTAGTTATTATTAATTTAAAATACAGAATAGTTTTTGTCTATTTTACTTAAAACCAATAAACTTTTTTTAAATGAATAACTGCCCATAATTGCTCACAAAATGTTTAATTGAAATCCGCAATTGTTCACACCATTAAATAATTATTTAATTACTTATTAAAAATTTAAAATACAAAATTGTTTTTTCCTAAACCACTCAGGTTAATGAATAAGTGCTCATAATTGCTCACTAAATGCTCCATTCAAATCTGCAGTTGCTCACACTATTAATTAATTATTTAATTAGTTATTAATAATTTAAATTAGAAAATTGTTTTTTCCTAAACCACTCAGATTAATGAATAAGTGCTCATAATTGCTCACTAAATGCTCAATTCAAATCTGCAATTGCTCACGTTATTACTTTATTATTTAATTAGAAATTAATAAATAAAAGTACAAAATTGTTTTCGTCTATTATACTTAAAACCAATAAACCAATTTAGAAATGAATAAGTGTTCATAATTGCACACTTAATGCTCAATTCAAATCTGCAATTGCTCACGTTATTACTTTATTATTTAATTAGTAATTAATAATTAAAATTACAAAATAGTTTTCGTCTATTATACTTAAAAACAATAAACCAATTTAAAAATGAATAGGTGTACATAATTGCTCACTATATGCTCAATTCAAGTCTGCAATTGCTCACATTATTAATTTATTATTTAAATAGTTATTAATAATTTAAAATACAGAATTTTTTTGTCTATTATACTTAAAACGAATAAACTTTTTTTTAAATGAATAACTACCAATAATTGCTCACAAAATGACTAATTTAAATCCGCAAATGCTCACACTATTAATAAATTATTTAATTATTTATTAATAATTTAAAATAGAAAATTGTTTTTTCCTACACCGATCAGATTTATGAATATGCGCTCAAAATCGATCACTAAATGCTTAATTCAAATCTGCAATTGCTCACACTATTAATTAATTATTTAAATAGTTATTAATAATTTAAAATACAGAATATTTTTTGTCTATTATACTTAAAACCAATAAACTTTTTTTTAAATGAATAACTGCCCATAATTGCTCACATAATGCTTAATTTAAATCCGCAATTGCTGACACTATCAATTAATTATTTAATTATTTATTAATAATTTAAAATACAAAATTGTTTTTTCCTATACAACTCAGATTAATGAATAAGTGCTCATAATTGCGCAGTAAAAACTCAATTCAAATCCGCAATTGCTCACATTATGTATCTATTATTTAATTAGTTATTATTAATTTAATATACAGAATAGTTTTTGTCTATTTTACTTAAAACCAATAAACTTTTTTTAAATGAATAACTGCCCATAATTGCTCACAAAATGTTTAATTGAAATCCGCAATTGTTCACACTATTAAATAATTATTTAATTACTTATTAAAAATTTAAAATACAAAATTGTTTTTTCCTAAACCACTCAGGTTAATGAATAAGTGCTCATAATTGCTCACTAAATGCTCCATTCAAATCTGCAGTTGCTCACACTATTAATTAATTATTTAATTAGTTATTAATAATTTAAATTAGAAAATTGTTTTTTCCTAAACCACTCAGATTAATGAATAAGTGCTCATAATTGCTCACTAAATGCTCAATTCAAATCTGCAATTGCTCACGTTATTACTTTATTATTTAATTAGAAATTAATAATTAAAAGTACAAAATTGTTTTTGTCTATTATACTTAAAACTAATAAACCAATTTAAAAATAAATAAGTGTTCATAATTGCACACTTAATGCTCAATTCAAATCTGCAATTGCTCACGTTATTACTTTATTATTTAATTAGTAATTAATAATTAAAATTACAAAATAGTTTTCGTCTATTATACTTAAAACCAATAAACCAATTTAAAAATGAATAGGTGTACATAATTTCTCACTAAATGCTCAATTCAAGTCTGCAATTGCTCACATTATTAATTTATTATTTAAATAGTTATTAATAATTTAAAATACAGAATTTTTTTGTCTATTATACTTAAAACCAATAAATTTTTTTTTAAATGAATAACTGCCCATAATTGCTCACATAATGCTTAATTTAAATCCGCAATTTCTGACACTATCAATTAATTATTTAATTATTTATTAATAATTTAAAATAGAAAATTGTTTTTTCCTACACTGATCAGATTATTGAATATGCGTTCATAATTGCTCACTAAATGCTCAATTCAAATCTGCAATTGCACACGTTATTACTTTATTATTTAATTAGTAATTAATTATTAAACGTACAAAATTGTTTTTGTCCATTATACTTAAAACCAATAAACCAATTTAAAAATGAATAAGTGCTCATAATTTCTCACAAAATACTTAATTGAAATACGCAATTGTTCGCACTATTAATTTATTATTTAATTACTTATTAATAATTTAAAATACAAAATTGTTTTTTCCTAAACCACTCAGATTAATGAATAAGTGCTCATAATTGCTCACTAAATGCTCAATACAAATCTGCGATTGCTCACACTATTAATTAATTATTTAATTAGTTATTAATTATTTAAATTACAAAATTGTTTTTGTCTATTATACTTTAAACCAATGAACTTTTTTTAAATGAATAACTGCTCATAATTGCTCACAAAATGCTTAATTTAAAACCGCAATTGCTGATACTATTAATTAATTATTTAATTATTTATTAATAATTTAAAATAGAAAATTGTTTTTTCCTACACTGATCAGATTGTTGAATATGCGTTCATAATTGCTCACTAAATGCTCAATTCAAATCTGCAATTGCACACGTTATTACTTTATTATTTAATTAGTAATTAATAATTAAACGTACAAAATTGTTTTTGTCCATTATACTTAAAACCAATAAACCAATTTAAAAATGAATAAGTGCTCATAATTGCTCACAAACTGATTAATTGAAATCTGCAATTGTTCACACTATTAATTAATTATTTATTTACTTATTAATTATTTAATGTACAAAATTGTTTTTGCCTAAACCGCTCAGATTAATTAATAAGTGCTATAAATTGCTCACTAAATGCTAAATTCAAATCCGCAATTGTTCACACTATTTATAAATTATTTAATTAGTTATTAATAATTTAAATTACAAAATTGTTTTTTCCTATACAACTCAGATTAATGAATAAGTACTCATAATTGCGCAGTAAAAGCTCCATTCAAATCCGCAATTGATCACATTATTAATATATTATTTAATTAGTTATTAATAATTTAAAATACAGAATAGTTTTTGTCTATTATACTTAAAACCAATAAACTTTTTTTTAATAAATAACTGCAACTAATTGCCCATAATATGCTTAATTTAAATCTGCAATTGCTCACACTATTAATTAATTATTTAAATAGTTATTAATAATTTAAAATACAGAATTGTTTTTTCAAGAACCACTCAGATTAATGAATAAGTGCTCATAATTGCTCAGTAAAAGCTCAATTCAAATCCGCAATTGCTCACACAATTAATTTATTATTTAATTAATTATTAATAATTTAAATTACAAAATTGTTTTTGTCTATTATACTTTAAATCAATAAACTTTTTTTTAAATGAATAACTGCCCATAATTGCTCACAAAATGCTTAATTTAAAACCGCAATTGCTGACACTATTAATTAATTATTTAATTATTTATAAATAATTTAAAATACAAAACTGTTTTTTCCTACACCGATCAGATTAATGAATATGTGCTCATAATTGCTCACTAAATGCTCAATTCAAATCTGCGATTGCTCAGACTATTAATTAATTGTTTAATTACTTATTAATAATTAAAATTACAAAATTGTTTTTTCCTAAACCACTCAGATAAATGAATAAGTGCTCATAATTGCTCAGTAAAAGCTCTATTTTAATCCGCAATTGTTCACACTATTTATAAATTATTTAATTAGTTATTAATAATTTAAAATACATAATTTTTTTGTCTATTATACTTAAAACCAATAATTTTTTTTTAAATGAATAACTGCCCATAATTGCCCACAAAATGCTTAATTTAAATCCGCAAATGCTCACACTATTAATAAATTAATAATTATTTATTAATTATTTAAAATACAAAATTGTTTTTTCCTACACCGATCAGATTAATGAATATGCGGTCATTATTGCTCACTAAATGCTCAATTCAAATCTGCGATTGCTCACATTATTAATTTATTATTTAATTAGTTATTAATAATTTAAAATACAGAATAGTTTTTGTCTATTATACATAAAACCAATTAACCAATTTTATAATAAATAAGTGCTCATAATTGCTCACAAAATGCTTAATTAAAATCCGCAATTGTTCACACTATTAAATAATTATTTAATTACTTATTAAAAATTTAAAATACAAAATTGCTTTTCCTAAACCATTCAGATTAATGAATAAGTGCTCATAATTGCTCACTAAATGCTCAATTCAAATCTGCAATTGTTCACGTTATTACTTTATTATTTAATTAGAAATTAATAATTAAAATTACAAAATTGTTTTCGTCTATTATACTTAAAACCAATAAACCAATATAAAAATGAATAAGTGCACATAATTGCTCACAAAATGCTTAATTGAAATCCGAAACTGTTCATACTAAATTCATTTAGAAAAAAGTTTATTGGTTTAAAGTAGAGATGCGCCGAATAGTGATTTTGCCGAATAACCGAATACCGAATAATATTCGGTTTAACCTGTACCGAACCGGATATTCGGCCGAATTATTCGGTTTACGATTTCATTGTTTTGCCGCGTAAGCAGGTTAGCGAAATAGAAGATGATAAAACAAAAGTGAAGTGCACTTTATGTAGTTGTGTTATTTCTCGCGTCGGATCAGGCCGCAGCGCTTCGACGAGTGGTATGACAAATCATTTGAAACTGAAGCATAAATAACAACTGCCAGCAACCACGTCTACTGCTGGAAGTGCTTCTGACACTTAGCATAGCTCAGAAACTTTGCCAACAACGTCGAATGTAAAATCACAACAATCTATAGAGAGGCATTTATTACAAATTGGAACATAACAGACCCTCGATCAAAGGAAATTCATAACGCCATCGCTGAAATGATTACCACTGACAATCAACCAATTTCAATTCTGGAAAATAAAGGATTTAACAGGTTATTGCATTTATTGAAGTTTAAATATTAGTTGCCTAGAAATGAGCGAAGTAGTGATTCCGACAATTTATGAAAGAGTGAAAAAATTGATCAAGGATGATATCTCAAAAGCCCAAGCTATTTCGATTACATCTGATATGTAGACTTGTTTGAACAACATGCTTAGCTTTCTGAGCTTCACTGCACACTGGCTTTATAAAGACTTTGGTCTACAACATTGAGTTCTGCAAACGAAAAATTTTACTGACTTTTACTCAGGTGATCTTATTCGTTCTGTTTTAGAAGAGTTATCTGCAACTTGGGACATAACTTCGCATATCTACGTGATTATGAGAGATAATGGTCCCAATATGGTGAAAGCCATTGATGAAAGTCTGTTTGAAGGCAAGGGGTATTTTATACATACGTTGCAATTGGCGATTAAAGCTTCATTACAGGTTGTAAACGTAAATGATGATTTGACCTCTGTTAGAAGAATAGTGACACAATTCAACCACTTAAGCACGGTGCAAGAAAAGCTGAAAAATATCCAGAAAGAACTGAATCTTGCTGAGTATCAGTTTGCATAGGACGTCACAACGGGGTAGAACAGCACGTATTATATGTTAGAAAAAATCAATGAACAAAAATGTGCGATTTCACTTTACATTTCGAACAATTCTGGCACAGTAAATATTCGAAACTGTACTGAAAGGCAGTGGCTGATTCTGAAAGAATGTCTAATTCTATTAAAACCGTTTGAAGAAATCACGAATTGAATGAAGTGATTCCCCACAGTAACACGGCACGTTTAACGAAGCCCAAAATTTCAAAAATATGTCCCAATATACCAGCAATGGTACAGAAGCTACAAGAAGAACTTCAGAATCGTTTTAGAGAGTTCGAAGTTAGGAAGAAGACAAATACTATTGCTTGTCTACAGACCCTAGATTTAGAATAATATTTTTTGCTCCCGAAAAATGCAAACGTATAAAGTATTATAAGTATAGTAAGAATAACGCTTATTCTAGAAGCCATTCAAAGAAGCGAGTGATGCTGAAAGCTCAAGCGAAGATGAAATGGAAACAAACAGGGGAAGACCTCTACAAGATGTTACAAATTTTTTAGAGGAATCACATATAGCATTTTGGAACTGTTATGAACTTCCCTCGATGGACCCTGTCATTTACGAATATCGTAAAAGCCCAATTGCCGTGGAATTAGACAATTATGTAGCTGAAAGTCTTCTGTCTAGAAAGCAGAGCCATTTTAATTGGCGGACAAAGCATAAGTTTAAGTACGCACATTTAGCTAATTTAGCCAGAGTATTTCTAAAGGCTCCTGGTAGGAGTGTCTACAGCGAAAAAATATTTTCAGAAGCAGGAAACGTTTACGAGGAGAAACGCAATAGACTACTGCCAGAGAGGGCTGAGAGCTTGGTGTTTCTGCACCATAACTTACCCTTGATAAATTACAAATACTAAAATATTAATTTCTTTTGATAATGGTTTTTTATATATGATCTCACATAAGTGTGTTCATTAAAAATAAATGTTGTTTTGAGGTTTAATTGCTTTATTTTATTATTACCTTCTCCAACACATTATTCAAACACTGCAAAAGTAGGGATACATAAAACTAGCATTTTTGCTTTAACGTAAATCCTACTACAGAAGTTCTGTGTTCTTGTTCTCTACTGTGTAGTCTGTGTACAATAAATATGTAAGAAAATTTAAATATTTGAACCGAATATATTCGGCACCAAAACCGAATAATTCGGCCGAATACAAATAGTGAATACGGTGCCGAATACGCCGAATACCTAATACCAAACGAATATTCGGCGCATCTCTAGTTTAAAGTATAATAGACAAAAACTATTCTGTATTTTACATAATTAATAACTAATTAAATAATAAATTAATAATTTGAGCAATTGCGAATTTGAATTGAGCTTTTACTGTGCAATTATGAGCACTTATTCATTAATCTGAGTGGTTTAGGAAAAAAACATTTTGTATTTTAATTATTAATAACTCATTAAATAATAAATTATTAGTATGAACAATTGCGCATTTCAATTAAACATTTCGTGAACAATTATGAGCACTTATTCATTTTTAAATTGGTTTATTGGTTTTAAGTATAATAGACGAAAACAATTTTGTACTTTTAACTATTAATTACTAATTTAATAATAAAGTAATAACGTGAGCAATTGCATATTTGAATTGAGCATTTAGTGAGCAATTATGAGCGCATATTCATTAATCTGATCGGTGTAGGAAAAAACAGTTTTGTATTTTAAATTATTTATAAATAATTAATTAATAGTGTGAGCAATTGCGGATTTAAATTACCTATTTTGTGAGCAATTATGGGCAGTTATTCATTTAAAAAAAAGTTTATTGGTTTTAAGTATAATAGACAAAAACTATTCTGTATTTTAAATTAGTAATAACAAATTAAATAATGAATTAATAATGTGAGCAATTGCGGATTTAAATTGAGCTTTTACTGAGCAATTATGAGCACTTATTCAATAATCTGAGTGGTTTATGAAAAAACCATTTTGTATTTTAAATTATTAATAACTAATTAAATAATAAATTATTAGTATGAACAATTGCGGATTACAATTAAGCATTTTGTGAGCAATTATGAGCACTTATTCATTTTTAAATTGGTTTATTGGTTTTTAGTATAATAGACGAAAACCATTTTGTAAATTTAATTATTAATTACTAATTAAATAATAAAGTAATAACGTGAGCAATTGCAGATTTGAATTGAGCATTTAGTGAGCAATTATGAGCGCATATTCATTAATCTGATCGGTGTAGGAAAAAACAATTTTGTATTTTAAATTATTTATATGTCGTGGATTGATGGCGCCATTGTGCTACAAGCAGCGTCATCTAACAATTACCTTTGCGAATCAATATTATCGTTACCGGAAACGCAAGCGCGTCCCACCGCTTGGACACGATCGTCGGTAGAGGAGATGCAGCGAGGGCTAGAGAAGGAACTGAGTGTTGTGGCAGTCGAGTTCGGACAGCCGGAGCGGACGCTCGCTACCGACGCACGTGTTTGTTTCTCGTGTACAACCACTAATCAAAATAAAGTTCTTTTGATTTAAATAATCTTTCGATCGTGTGCCCACATTTACGTAAAACCATGTCGGAGCGTGTAGAAAACCCGATGCTTCGCATTTCGGCCACCCATGACCCGACATCAGAAGTGGGATCTCGTCCCTGTTACTGCCCACCTGTTATAACCTTTGAATAGGGTGAGGGTTATTACGTTGGTGAAATACTATGATGTGCTTCGCGTTTTGTTTTTGTGTTCAATTCCTTTAAATCAAGTTTGTTGTCGTATTTACAACACTGACGAATCATTAAAGTGTAGAGTGAAAGTGTACAGTGAAATGTTTTAAGCCGAAAGTTAAATCTTTTTGTTCGAATTATAATAAAAAGTACCCGCAAGTACTTTCATTATTTCTTAACGTACCCAAACATGATAACAAATGTCGAAAGAAATATTGGAGGAATTCTAAATGAGTTATAGTTTGCATTCAGTGGAAGTTTAAGTTGTTTAAGTTATGCTATAATTTGATACACGAGGTGTGATTTAGATGGGCTAATTTTAAAGTTTAAAATGTTTAAACGATGTACCGAAAAAAATGTTTAACTTTAACGTGCTATTAATTAAAAACACTAAGTTGTACTTCTGTGTTCTAATGTGTTGATAAGTGTGACAGTTTACTGCGAGTATTACGTAGTCGACAAAATTGGGATTTGATGTTGAGGGTCTAGTGGAGAGCGTGGAGCTGTAGCGGTCGCTCTTGAGTGGAACTATGCTGTCGGCTTATGACGCCGCGGACACATTATTTGCTGCTGCTACCGATCACCATTTGATACACGAGTTGGTTGCGAAAAATTCCAGAAAACCAAAGTATAACAGACGAAATTGAAGTAGAGCAAATTTGTTCTGACATTGAAGTTAGTATTTAAGTTTACATGCGGATCGGACCGTACCAGAGGTTGTCGTGTAGCTGCAGCTCAGTATATGGTGCCCTGCAAAGATGAATAGTGTCCTGAGAGTACTGCTGCATTTTTTTTTAAAAGTTCCTACTGAATCTTTTTAATGTTTTCTTTTGTGTTACAGTAGCACGTGTGATGTGACTACATGTGCGCGAGTTTGAGATCCCGATGACGGCAACCCCGACGATGCCTGTGAAGGCTCAGGTGCTCCTGCTGCTCCCGTTAACGCTTCGAGTGCGTGGTACGGTGCAGCGTCAGGCTGGCGCTGGTGAGATGCGACGGCTCGCTGTGCGAGTGCGGCACGCCCTGTGCTGTTGTTTTGACCACATGAGCCTGTTTCAAGGCAGCTAATTATGGTGTGAGCTGTTGTTTTAGTAGCCACGTGCGGCTAGCCCTATGCCTACCATAGAGGCGAGCAATGAGCGTCGTGTTGACGTTTGCTATGTGAGCAATCCTAGCGGTATGCTAATGAATACTGGTGAGTCGTACCCATTTTATTATGATTCTGGGCCGAATTACCCTCTCATCAAAGATGGTGCTGAGGCAAAAGTTTAAATACTATCGTAAATTCAACCGGAAGCGGTCATGTTAGTGTGCAAAGTACCCCACAAATACCCCCATGATCATGTGAGGAAGATCCCCGATCACCAAGTTCCTCTAGAGTTAGATGTCATAGTTGATGACAGTGGTAGTGAGACCAAATTTGATTAAGAATGCTTGTATACTCATACTCAAAACTTTAGACCGCACCTCATGAGTAACATGTGGCGATGGGTCTGTAGGAAATCGTTGGTGCGATTTCTGTCCGTGTTGGTGCATATTTGGCGGCAGATATGTAGGGAATCGTTGGTGCGATTCTGCCATATGTGGCGGCAGATGTGTTGTAGCATATTTGGCGGTGGATATGTGGGGAATCGTTGGTGCGATTCTGGCATATGTAACGGCAGATATGTAAAGAATCGTTGGTGCGATTCTGGCCTGTGTTGGTGCACAGAGCCCCTTGTGTATTGTAGCATATGTGACGGCAGATATGTGGAGAATCGTTGGTGGGATTCTAGCATATGTGACGGCGGATATGTGAAGAATCGTTGGTGCGATTCTGGTCTGTGTTGGTGCACAGATTTCAATGAAAGTTTCACGAGTTGAATATGCATTGCTTATGAATTGTAAAGAGTTAAAAAAATTGTTAAAATTACTGTGTTGGAACTTGTTGATCGGACCTTTCACAATGAACCTTGTTGTGCAGGAAGCACTGTGTAAGAAGTCTTAATAACAGGGCATTGTCAATTATGACAGTTGACTATTGTACTTAGACTTAGGAGAAGTAATCTCCTAAGTCTAAGTCATAATTGATAAAGTCATTTGGAATCTACTTATTTTTATAGGCAGGATAGCCGAGCTAAGTTATTCTCTGAGAATATTTTGTTCCCAGGCACTGCACCCGAGGACGGGTGCTAGTCAGGGATGGCCGTGTCGTGGATTGATGGCGCCATTGTGCTACAAGCAGCGTCATCTAACAATTACCTTTGCGAATCAATATTATCGTTACCGGAAACGCAAGCGCGTCCCACCGCTGGACACGATCGTCGGTAGAGGGGATGCAGCGAGGGCTAGAGAAGGAACTGAGTGTTGTGGCAGTCGAGTTCGGACAGCCGGAGCGGACGCTCGCTACCGACGCACGTGTTTGTTTCTCGTGTACAACCACTAATCAAAATAAAGTTCTTTTGATTTAAATAATCTTTCGATCGTGTGCCCACATTTACGTAAAACCATGTCGGAGCGTGTAGAAAACCCGATGCTTCGCATCTCGGCCACCCATGACCCGACATATAAATAATTAAATATTTAATTATTAGTGTGAGCAATTGCGGATTTAAATTAACTATTTTGTGAGCAATTATGGGCAGTTATTCATTTAAAAAAAAAGTTTATTGGTTTAAAGTATAATAGACAAAAACTATTCTAAATTTTAAATTATTAATAACAAATTAAATAATGAATTAATAATGTGAGCAATTGCGGATTTAAATTGAGCTTTTACTGTGAAATTATGAGCACTTATTCATTAATCTGAGTGGTTTAGGAAAAAACCATTTTGTATTTTAAATTATTAATAACTAATTAAATAATAAATTAATAGTATAAACTATTGCGGATTTCAATTAAGCATTTTGTGAGCAATTATGAGCACTTATTCATTTTTAAATTGGTTTATTGGTTTTAAGTATAATAGACGAAAACAATTTTGTTTTTTTAATTATTAATTACTAATTAAATAATAAATATTGGTTTATTGGTTTTAAGTATAATAGACGAAAACAATTTTGTACTTTAATTATTAATAACTAATTAAATAATAAAGTAATAACGTGAGCAATTGCAGATTTGAATTGAGCATTTAGTGAGCAATTATGAGCACTTATTCATTAATCTGAGTGGTTTAGGAAAAAACAATTTTGTATTTTAAATTTTTAATAAGTAGTTAAATAATTATTTAATAGTGTGAACAATTGCGGATTTCAATTAAGCATTTTGTGAGCAATTATGAGCACTTATTTATTTTAAAATTGGTTTATTGGTTTTAAGTATAATAGACAAAAACTATTCTGTATTTTAAATTATTAATAACTAATTAAATAATAAATTAATAATGTGAGCAGTTGCGGATTTGAATTGAGCTTTTTCTGAGCAATTTTGAGCACTTATTCATTAATCTGAGTGGTTTAGGAAAAACAATTTTGTAATTTGAATTATTAATAACTAATTAAATAATTAATTAATAGTGTGAGCAATCGCAGATTTAAATTGAGCATTTAGTGAGCAATTATGAGCGCATATTCATTAATCTGATCGGTTTAAGAAAAAACATTTTTGTATTTTAAATTATTAATAAATAATTAAATAATTTATTAATAGTGTGAGAATTTGCGGATTTAAATTAAGCATTTTGTGAGCAATTATGGGCAGTTATTCATTTAAAAAAAAGTTTATTGGTTTTAAGTATAATAGACAAAAAAAAATTCTGTACTTTAAATTATTAATAACTATTTAAATAATTAATTAATAGTGTGAGCAATTGCAGATTTGAATTGAGCATTTAGTGAGCAATTATGAGCGCATATTCATTAATCTGATCGGTGTAGGGAAAAACAATTTTGTATTTTAAATTATTAATAAATAATTAAATAATTTATCAATAGTGTGAGCATTTGCGGATTTAAATTAAGCATTTTGTGAGCAATTATTGGCAGTTATTCATTTAAAAAAAAGTTTATTGGTTTTAAGTATAATAGACAAAAAATATTCTGTATTTTAAATTATTAATAACTAATTAAATAATAAATAATTATGGGAGCAATTGCGGATTTAAATTGAGCTTTTACTGCGCAATTATGAGCACTTATACATTAATCTGAGTGGTTTAGGAAAAAACAATTTTGTATTTTAAATTATTAATAACTAATTAAATAATTAATTAATAGTGTGAGCAATTGCGGATTTAAATTAAGCATTTTGTGAGCAAATATGGGCAGTTATTTATTTAAAAAAAAGTTTATTGGTTTAAAGTATAATAGACAAAAACTATTCTGTATTTTAAATTATTAATAACTAATTAAATAATAAAGTAATAACGTGAGCAATTGCAGATTTGAATTGAGCATTTAGTGAGCAATTATGAGGTGCATATTCATTAATCTGATCGGTGTAGGAAAAAACAATTTTGTATGTTAAATTATTAATAAATAATTAAATAATTAATTAATTGTGTGAGCAATTGCGGATTTAAATTAACCATTTTGTGAGCAATTGTTGGCAGTTATTCATTTAAAAAAAAGTTTATTGGTTTAAAGTATAATAGACAAAAACTATTCTGTATTTTAAATTATTAGTAACTAATTAAATAATAAATTAATAATGTGAGCAATTGCGGATTTGAATTGAGCTTTTACTGTGCAATTATGAGCACTTATTCATTAATCTGAGTGGTTTAGGAAATAACCATTTTGTATTTTAAATTATTAATAACTAATTAAATAATAAATTAATAGTATGAACAATTGCGGATTTCAATTATGCATTTTGTGAGCAAATATGAGCACTTATTCATTTTTAAATTGGTTTATTGGTTTATTGGTTTTAAGTATAATCGACGAAAACAATTTTGTACTTTAAATTATAAATTACTAATTAAATAATAAAGTAATAACGTGAGCAATTGCAGATTTGAATTGAGCATTTAGTGAGCAATTATGAGCACTTATTCATTAATCTGAGTGGTTTAGGAAAAAACAATTTTGTATTTTAAATTTTTAATAAGTAATTAAATAATAAATTAATAGTATGAACAATTGCGGATTTCAATTAAGCATTTTGTGAGCAATTATGAGCACTTATTCATTTTTAAATTGGTTTATTGGTTTATTGGTTTTAAGTATAATAGACGAAAACAATTTTGTACTTTAAATTATTAATTACTAATTAAATAATAAAGTAATAACGTGAGCAATTGCAGATTTGAATTGAGCATTTAGTGAGCAATTATGAGCACTTATTCATTAATCTGAGTGGTTTAGGAAAAAACAATTTTGTATTTTAAATTTTTAATAAGTAATTAAATCATTATTTAATAGTGTGAACAATTGCGGATGTCAATTAAGCATTTTGTGAGCAATTATGAGCACTTATTTATTTTAAAATTTGTTTATTGGTTTTAAGTATAATAGACAAAGAAAAATCTGTATTTTAAATTATTAATTACTATTTAAATAATTAATTAATAGTATGAGCAAATGCAGATTTGAATTGAGCATTCAGTGAGCAATTATGAGCACTTATTCATTAATCTGAGTGGTTTAGGAAAAACAATTTTGTATTTTAAATTTTTAATAAGTAATTAAATCATTATTTAATAGTGTGAGCATTTGCGGATTTAAATTAAGCATTTTGTGAGCAATTATAGGCAGTTATTCATTAAAAAAAAAATTATTGGTTTTAAGTATTATAGACAAAAAAAATTCTGTATTTTAAATTATTAATAACTATTTAAATAATAAAGTAATAGTATGAGCAATTGCAGATTTGAATTGAGCATTTAGTGAGCAATTATGAGCGCATATTCATTAATCTGATCGGTGTAGGAAAAAACAATTTTGTATTTTAAATTATTCATAAATAATTAAATAATTTATTAATAGTGTGAGCAATTGCGGATTTAAATTAACCATTTTGTGAGCAATTGTTGGCAGTTATTCATTTAAAAAAAAGTTTATTGGTTTTAAGTATAATAGACAAAAAAGTCCTGTATTTTAAATTATTAATAACTATTTAAATAATAAATTAATAATGTGAGCAATTGCAGATTTGAATTTAGTGAGCAATTATGTGCAACTATTCATTAATTTGACCAGTCATACTTCCAAGCCAACTTCTTTGTGCTGCCTCTTACAACACCTACTAGACGAAATGGATCCAAAGATTTTCTACGACCAACACACGATAGGTTGGCTGAATACCATGTAGCCAGTGAAGTGTTATAGTAAATAAAAAAATGACAGATATTTGTTCAATCTATGGAGTGTAGAGTACAAGGAGAACCATCTTATAAGGGGCGAAAGTTGAAAAAGTGTCCTACTATTTACTGAAAATAGAGGTTCCAAAACCTACCACAATAGCGCTGGCGTCTGAAAAACTACGATATGAAGATAGCTGTTGTGAACGGAGTGAAGTCAAGAGAGTATAAAAGAGAATATAATCACTACGTTTACGTTGTGATTATATTCTCTTTGGGTAGAGGTAAAGAGGACTATCTCTGTGTATGAAAAGTGTCCATCGAAAGGCGTTAAATTTAAGGTGCCGCTACAATAGCAGCAGGGTAAATTTGAAAAACAAAAAAAATATATGGACTATTTTAAAAAGTGTTTTAACAGTTCACACTAAAAATTACTAAACGTATTTGAAGTTTACAAAAATAAAATCACAGCAGTTATTTTAAGTTATATTAAAAAAATATTTTGGACTATGTGAATAATATTTTTGAATGCTGTACTGTAATTAACAATACTAAATTTTTTAACTCGGCATACTTCAATCCACAATCTACAACTGCTAAATTCATACTGTTACGAGCTTGGGGTTCAAGACAATTAAAAACTGCCGAGTGCATTACCAAAATTGACACTTTAATTACAGTACACTAATTACAACTTATAACCTCACTAATAACAAAACAATTATACTACAGATCACTTTAGTTTGCAGTTGTATCGCTTCAAAGTATTCGCTTGTATCCTGTGCTTGTATCGCCAATTCAATACTGTCTCAGCTCGGTCGCGGTCTATACCGGCCTTATAAAGGGCCTCAGGTAGTTTCCAGAACCTTCTACTATAGAAATTTTTAGAATGTTCTTGACTCTCCTAGTTCTGCCACTCGATACTAGAGGGCGCTAGTGGTAACTAGTGTCGCCATGTACCATGTATTAATCGCGGCGCGCAACAATACCATACCCTATGCTGTATCTACGCTAGCGCCATTCTGGAAGGTTTTTGAACTGTTATTTACAGCTTAGAGCTGAACGCTTTTTCATCTTGTCCCCCATATGATATGGTCCTCCTTACCTCTACCCTCCATAAATTCTATGCATTTCCTTATTGATTTTCCTATATATAAAAATCAATTGCTGTCTGTATCTAAGTCTCGCTAAAACTCCAAAACGGTTCGAACGATTTTGATGAAATTTTTTTGTGTCTATTTGAGTGGGTCTTTGGATGGTTTAGATTCACAATTGGACCCGGTAGATGGAGCTGTTGTAGAGATCCAGAAATCACCCTGGCGGATCGCTCGTTTGAAATAAAACTAACATATCATTTATGTACGTTAATAAATTCAACGGCTAAGTACTGCGTGGCCTGTGGTACAGAATAAAACAGTACAAACGTACGAGTACTTACAGGTATGGCAAGAATATTTGATTCATAGATGTCTTTTGTCTTCCTATCGGAATAAATCGGTCAACATTTTTTACTTCAAAAGTAAAGAGTTTTTTGGATTAATGTTTTCGCCATATTAATAAATCTTCTTTTCTATTTCCATTATTCGCTACTTTACAATATTATGGCATAGTGATCAGAGATCCGAGTACAAGGCTACTGAATCGCAGATCCTAGGTTCGAGAGCCTGTCTTAGCCGATGGTGTTGTTTTCTGGTGTGGTGATCTTAATGCAGTAACGTACCAGTAGTTTCCTCTGGTCACGGTGTATTTTGTAATTGGCCGTCAATAGTTTAACCAAGAACCAATTTTTTTATTCCAGTGGTAATTTTAAGAGTTTCGCCCTTTGATGGCGAAGATTCCCAAGTAGCAGCCTCGTACCGGTCAGCGAAGTGTAGGGCGGTCCCCTATTGGACGGGTGATGACCTTAAGATATGCAGGAAGTCGATAGATGCAAGGGTTAACCCCTAGGGTATTTTGTGGCATTCCTTGAGGAAACTAGGCTTATGTTCATTAGGGTATAAATATGTGATGGGCTGTAATGATGATGATGGTGATGATGTTTTATGTTACTTTTATACTACCCGTGCGGTTAAAGAATAGGATTGAAAATGGCGTCGCCTCTATTCACCTCTCGCTCGCACACTATCGTTATCTATATTCACACCCGCCAGTAAAGACTGCAAAAATACGTGCGTTTTACGTACGTTCTATAACTTCAGTCCAACTTGTAATTAGAATCAATGATAACAAAATGCCACAAATTACAAAAAAATATTCAGCCCGGTATCGTTAATTTGTGACCTACGACGTGTTTTGAGAGTTTTATTTATATATATTATTGTTGATTATGTTAGTTAATAATTTTGTATAAAATAAATTTATTAAAATCAAAATATTGATAAGATAAAATAAATAGTCTTTAATGATTATCTTAAGTCTAAATAATGCCCTATTAATATATCCCACACAGGTGAAGCTAGAGCTGGTCGCTAGTTATGAATGTTATTTTAAAACTAATGTACCTACTAGCGTATACAATTTTTTTCAAATATTTTCCGATTATTAGAAAATTTCCTATTAACCGAGTAATATAACGATATACCGTTATTAGCGGATTTTCGCTCGTGGTACTATGCATGTTGACGGTACGGATTCCGGGGATGAGGCACCACTTCTAATCCCATTCATAATTTCCGTACGGACTGTACGTACGTTTTAAATGGCAATAAAAATACGAGTATCTATTCAATAAACATGTTGTATGTGTATGTATAGTGTATCTAAAATCTAAAAAGGTGGAAATTCAAAATCTAAGCCTGTCTGAAAAATGCGCCAGGCTCCCAGCTTTCATAATCATAAAAAAAATTAGTACTTAATAGGACTTATTTGGCTAAAATCGGTCTTCAAAGACAGCAAGTTGGAAAATTATTAAAATTAGCCAACTTAATTTTTTGCCATAATCATCATTCATGAGGCTAATTAATGATGAGAGAATGTTGGAAAATAAGATTGATCAAAGAAAATTAACGATAATGTAAAAAGTAGATGAAATTGTAGAAGAATTTATTTTTTAAACTTTACAGTAAGTTTTCGAAGTGACCACCTCTAGCAGCAATGCATGACCTACACCTGCGTAAAAAATTGCGTTTCAATCTTCTAAAAGCTTCTCTGTTATCCCTGACCACACGCTGGGCTTCGCAAAGCTTCTGCCTTAATTCTTGTTCATTGTGACATTCACGAGCGTATGCTACTTCCTTGTAGTAGCCCCAAATGAAAAAATCTATGGGATTAAGGTCCGGTGATCGTGGAGGCCACGAAATTGGACCACCGCGTCCAATCCACCTGTTGGGGTACGTTGCATTTAAGAAATTTCGTACTTGTACGGCGTAGTGACAAGGGGCGCCGTCATTTTGGAACATCATACTGCGTCTAAGTTCAAGATTTACGTCTTCCAGCAACAATGGAAGTTCATTTTCCAAGAAGTTTTTGTTAGATTGTTCCATCTAGTCTGCTCGGCAACTCAAATGGACCGATTAACTCGCCATTGAGGACCCCAGACCACAAATTAACGCTAAAACGATGTTGGAATGTAGATGCTCTCGCAGAGTATGGATTTTCAATCGCCCACGTGTGGTAATTATGGATATTGAATATCCCACATCGCTCAAACCTTGATTCATCCGACCATAGTACTTTATCGGAAAAACCAGGATACTCTTCATGTTTTTGTAACATGGTATGGCAAAAATTAATGCGCAATTTATAGTCTGCAGGTAGTAAACTTTGGACTCGTCGAATGTGGTACGCGTGGTATCCTTCTTTGTGAAGTATGCTTTGGATAGAAGACCTTGGGATGTCCAGAGCACGAGCCATATCTCTCGTACTCGTTGACGGATTTCTCTCAACCTCTTCCAGCACCACTTCTCTGCGATCAGGGTCTGCTCTAAGGATTCCTTCATGATTTCCGCGTTGACCAGGAATGCGGCCTGCCATCAAGGTATTGTGAGTGTTAATAAAAATACGATGGTCGGGATAAGACGGCGGTTGCGGCCCACCACGACGTTGAAGTTGTTCGCGATACAGACGCGCTGCTTCAACGCCGTTTCCTCGTGCAAATCCATAAAAATAATGCATTTCTGCATACTCACTTAAAGTGTAACTCATTTCTTACACTTTCAAGTAAACAACGTCTAAATCAGAATGTAAAACAGAGTCCAGTAAACGAGCAAATTAGTCAAACAAGTAAGTAATGGCGGAGTCCGAGAGCAGAGGCAAACAAAATGGCGACACAAGTAGCAGCGAACACAATGTGAACACAACTGAAGTTGGTTCGTAGGTCGTAGCTAACGAACTTGTTTTGCGTTGATTCGGTTGCGCTCGGCCCCTCACGCCATCGAGACTGAGAGAGATAGCAATATGGTCTCTTATTATCCTTTTGTTATTGCAAGTAAAAAGTTACCCTGTTTATAATCCATGATCCGCGATAAACGGTCGTTTTTGCATCAAATTTTAAACTAAAAGTAAAAAAATTAATACCACTTCAAAATTTTTAAATGACCCGAAAACGTCCAAATGTTTAAACCAAAGTGATGTGCAGTTGTTTTTAGTACTTAACAAAGTAATTAGTCTCATGAAAGATGATTAAGGCAAAAAATTTAGTTGGCTAATTTTAATAATTTTCCAACTTGCTGTCTTTGAAGACCGATTTTAGCCAAATAAGTCCTATTAAGTAGTAATTTTTTTTATGATTATGAAAGCTGAGAGCCTGGCGCATTTTTCAGACAGGCTTAGATTTTGAATTTCCACCTTTTTAGATTTTTAATTTAAAGTTAAAAAATTAAGAAATAACTCACAAAACGTAATTTTTTTACTTTAGACCAAAAATTTCATCACTTTTAGTAAAGATACGAAGTTGATTATTTTATGCGTAAAAGGACAACTCATGAAGACTCATTTGCAAAAATAAAAAATCTCAAAAAAGTCTTCAAATATTTATTTTTTATTTTTGAAGACGGTCAAATCGAAATTTACCAAAAAATTTAAAGAAAATTATAACTCGAAAACTATCAAAAATCGCGGTACATACATGGGGGTAATTCGAATACCCCACGACCTGCCGGACCTAAAAAAATTTTTATGACGTCAATTGGTCCGGCCAACCTGTATAAGTAATATAAGTAAAGTTACATTCTCCCACAGCTCAGGTACTTCATTTCTGAGAGGATCTTTACCTTCCCCGCCCCGCCGTGCACATTGTAAATCAGCACTAATTGCAATAACAATTTCACAGGTGGGAATCGAACCCGGGTTGCTTGCATACTGTGAAGTTTTCGGCGAGCGCTTTTTAGATATTTTTTTTATAGAATAAAAAAGATTCTGAACGACCGCGGCTCTCGACGACAATAAAGTAATGAACATACTTATTGTAAACTAGCTGTCCCTCGCGACTTCGCCCGCGTGGAATTTACTTCGATTTCATGGGTTTTAATTTTTTTGCGCGGAACACTAATTCTTTTTCTAAAATAAAAGTATCTTAAGTTACTCCTAATAACATCAGCTATCCGCCTGTGAAAGTCCCGTCAAAATTGGTCCAGCCGTTTCGGAGATTCGCCGGAACAAACAGACAGACAGACAGACAGTCAAAAATTAAAATAAGTTTTTTTGTTAATTAGCGCCGTATATACTTTCATATGCATTTAGTAAAAAGCTGGTATGTTAACATTACAAACAGACTCTTCAATTTTATTTATTTGTTTAGATAATTTTATTATCTTTATTCATTGAAGTCTTGGAAATATTTTTATTTGTGACCTTATGTCTGTACAAATACAAGCACTGTTTAATAAGGGGCTGGAGTGATTCAAATGGTTAGATCACTAAACAAGTAAGCAGGGGCGTAGCTACCGCCGTATCAGCCGTATCAATGATACGGGGCCCCCGGGCTACAGGGGCACCGAACGTATGTAAGCAAAAATTCTAAGGACTTCTATGGGACTGGATGTTGGTTTGAATTGTTTGGCTAGCTTAGTTTCTAGGAGTATTAATTGTAAGTTCAACTCTCCCATTGAATTAAATTATTTTAATTCAATGGGAGAGTTTTTGTTTCTTTTGTGAAAAATCTTTATCCTTCATTTGGGCCCCCCGACAAATTTTGATACAGGGCCCCTCTAAGGCACGCTACTCCACTGCAGGTAAGTATTTAAGTAGATAAGATATATATAGTAATCTATGTAGATAAGGATTAGCAATACAACATGATTTTTGGTTCGAAGACTAGAATGTTACGTCCTGTGCTTACATTCAGTACCGTCTTTACCATAAGGGCACATGGGGCCCGTGCCCAGGGGGTATATCGTCACGGGAGCCCCCGTTAGGCCGATATATTCGCTTACATTATACAATCGTTTTTCTATTTTAGGAAAATATAACCCGACGCAAAAATTTATAGAGTAAATGAGGGCGTTGTTAGTGACTTTCTGGAAACCCTGAGCAGTGACAAGCCACACATTGCCGAGTTTGACAGAAAAAGTGGCATTGACAGATTTCTTAGGTAGAAAATATGTAGATCCGCATTTCGCCAGCATCTAAACGTTTTTTTCGAGCTGTACAATCGCCTTACTCATAGCCTGGATTTATTTTCGGCGATCTATGTATTTATATATTACAGCTAAATAAATGTTGTTGGTTAAATTGATAATAGGAAAAGTCATGAATTGAATATAGGTAGTAGCTTAGCGAATTTTAATCGGACACCAGAACAGTTTTTTTTTTAATTCTTTTACTAAACAGTGTACATTTTAATAATTATAAAAAAATATCTAAAAAGGAACATTACAAATTCGAGTTTGCAGATTCTATACAATGCATTAGATAGAAGTCGACATTGAGTTTGGTTGGAGGATTTACCGAAAGATCAAACTCGTACGGTGAAATTTGTGGTGTGATTTTGCTTTGTTTCATAGAAATTATTTAAGATAATAGAAGTTTTAACGTATTCATTTATTTATTAATTTTATTAAATTTAGAAATTCTAACAAGAATTAAACGCGATATTTGGATTCGAAAAGGGCAATTATTTTTCCAAATGTACGGTGACTTCTGCGAAACTTCTGCAAGTTTTCCCAATTCAAGCGGTAAGAAAACTAGATATTTAATTATAAATATTTTACCCGTAAATTGATAAATGGTGAGCAAAAAATGGCTCCTTTATTCACCGTCGAAGAAATCTGTGTAGGTACTGCTATTGCTGCCGTCTATATAATGCTACTACTGGTACTGGGCATAATTTGAGTTCTCCGAATGAATATAAAGATTGGAACCATATAAGTAATTTATTAATTGAGCATGAGAACACTTTACAGTACAGGCTATTAATGATGAATTATGTAAAGCAAGCAAAGCAAGAAGCAAAAATACTGGAGGAGTTGACAGTTAGTTGCTGTCTCAATATAATACAGAAGTCAATTATTGGAAGAATGTACTTAGAAGAATTGTTGCAGTAGTGAAATTTTTAGCTTCTAGAGATCTTGCTTTTCGTGCTGATAATGAAATATTGGGGTTTCAAAATAACGGGGATTATTTAGGATGCCTAGAATTGATTAGTGAATTTGATCCTTTTCTTGCTGATCATATACGAAACTGCGGAAATCGTTGAAAAGAAAGAACCTACATCATATTTGTCTGGAAATATTTGCAATAAGTTTATTAATTTAATGGGGCAGCAAGATTTAAAAAAAAATTGTCAACTAACCTTCATCGTTAGATACTTAAAAGACTGAGAGCCTATTGAGAGAATTTTGCAGTTTTTGCCTATAGATAAACATTGTGCAGAATGTATAGCAAACATAATTTTAAACGTTTTTGAAAGCCATGATAATTTTTTCTCAAGCTTTGTCCTTAATTGCAAGTGACTTCAATAAACCAAGAGAAACAAGAAACGAAACCCAAAGCCTCGCAAAAAACGGAGAATTTGAATACTATAATTTTAACGGAGATATGGAATGATGTTTTGGGAATTATGAACAAAACCAGCTTAAGTTTACAGAATAGCACTATGACCTTGGCCGTTGCAACAAAACTTTCGCATCTCTGATCGGTTATGTCAATAACACACGCAATAATTTCAATCAGTACGAATCAATCGAAGAAAAAATCCAAATACTGACTATAAAGATAAGTCTTGAAAGAAAAAGAACTCGCAGCACACGCGTTACTTTTTTTGAAGGATTGTCTGAGACTGTACAGTTAAATGGCAAAGAAAAATTTCGTGTAGATATGTTTATTCCTTGTAATCGATACATTAATTTTATAATCGTTTTAGTTTTCTATATCAATTAATAACAATCGATTCTGATGAGTTGACAAAAAGTGCAATGAATTTGAAGAATTCTATCATGAAGACATTAATACATATGAGCTCAAATCAGTATGTTTTTATTTAGGGCAGTATTTAAAGAACATAACAAAGGAATCTGTGGATTTGAATATGTAAGGCTGAGTTACATAAACTAATAAAGGTTGAAAAATTAGAAGAAACTGTTCCTTTGCTTAATGATTACCAATTGTAGTGGAGAGCGCTCATATTCACAACTGAAGAGAATAAAAAATGAATTACGAACAACTATGTTACAAGAACGACTAACAAATTAGTCAATAATCGTGTGTATATAAAGTGATATCCTTCAAAAAATAGACTTTGAAGATATAATAGAAGATTTTGCACAACAGAAATCCCGAAAGAAACCACTGTCGTAATGGTAACCAATTCAAAACACCAACATACTTAAGTAATTAATACCAAATAACTATAATAAATATAAGATCATTCATTCGCTTTTTTTACTTTCCAACAGGGCCCCAAATTCGTGTGTGCCCAAGGGCCCCGGTATAGCCTAAGACGGCGTTGCTTACATTACTTATATAAATCATGTAGATATAGTAGTAACGTGGTCTTGGAAACAAAGTTAAAGTGATAAATGAGTTCATCAATCTAGGCAAAGGCATGAAACTGTATAAAGTATTATGTTATTGTAAAATGTAAAAAATGAAGTAAAATATGAGACGAATTGCATAATATACTTATCAAATTAAAAAACTGTGTTTAAATAAGTTTACTATTATACCTAAGTATTATACCTACTTGCTACTTCAAGGTGAACACGTATTTAATCATTTCGTTACGTACTTATTAAAATTAGTGTAAAATTATTCACCGTGGTCTAATTAAATAGGACTTAATACCTATTCTACATTCAAAGCTAGGTTATCACTTATCAGCTATCTGACTCAGAAATTATTGCAGCGACGTGTCATGAGTCATGACCTCGTCGAACTTTTTGTTAAGACGACTCGGAATCTGTAGTTCTTCCTTCTTCGGTAGCTGGCGCTGTCCTATATAGTATATTATCTATGGCTGGCGCGATGGTTTCACTTCGAGTTCGAGTTCACTTTTTACAAGACTTCTATTTCTACAGTCAATTACTCATCCACATATTATATATAATCTGTTATTAACTTTAATACAGCGCCACCTATCGGATATAATCTTTATATATAAAAATTACGTGTCACATTGTTTGTCCGCGATGAACTCCTAAACTATTGAACTGATTTCAATAAAATTTTGCACACTATGTTCACTTTGGTTCTACTTGAGAGATAGGATAGTTTTTATCCCGATAAGTGACCCTCAATTTTTTTATTGCTAATCTCAGGAGTTCTTTTTAGTAAAGCAAATGCCATCAAAAACATAATTGTAAAAAAAGCCAAGTCTCACAACTCACTTCTTCTACCGTAAAAAGTTGTGAGATCCATGTAATACCAAGTCGGTTAATTTATTCAGTCCCTACTTAAGGGTCCTTTTGTCTTAAGTTATTACGTAATTAGCTAACCTAACAACATCTTATAGTGACCACATCAATACTAAAAATATTTTATATTTTTAATAAATAGATTGACTTGGCCATCGCATGAAAACACAATGTATCTCTCAAGTAATATATATTATATTAAATTAGATTGTTTAGTGCGATTGCCAAGTCAATTTATTTATTTAAAACATAAAAGATTTTTGATATTGATATGGTCACTATAAGATTTTGTTAGGTTAGCTGATTACGTAATAATTATAACGTAATATATATATATATATATATATATATATATGTCGGAGCGTCTATAAAATACCCGGTTGGATCGAGGTGCGATGGAGGGTATATCGAGAAACTTCCGCTTGTATTTTGCAGTATAAAGTTCACTGTAGGTGCTGTGCGCGGAAGATTCCGCTTAAGTCATTCAACGAGTGTGGTCGTTCTACTAGTGCTAAGATAGTGTCGTGGTTCTGTTCGTTGTTGTAATTCTTCTAGTGCAGGCAAGGAGAATTGGTGTTGCTGAGAGGCTGCCCAGTGTTACATTGAGATAAGTAGTGTTGCTGTCGGTCGACATATTTTGGTGTTATCATGTAATTACGTACCTCACGTTACACTGGTGTGTGATTGTGGCAGAGACGTGTTACGGTGTGGTCGAACTGTAATTTCACTATACTGAATGTATAGTGCGTTACGTTGTCTTATTACTGATAATGATTAAACTGCGTAAGCAAGAGAGCAAGTTGAACATCCGCTCTCACACTTTTATTATTTTTAACAATTAACGCTATCCTGTTGTCATTTCCGATATCAGAAGTGGGATAAAGTCCCTGTTACTGCCAACCAATAACCTTTGAATAGTGTGAGGGTTATAACGTTGATGAAATACTATGATGCGCCTCGCGTTTTGTTTTTGTGTTCAATTTCCTAAATCCAGTTTGTTGCCGTATTTATGACACTGACGAATCATTAAAGTGTAGAGTAAAAGTTTAAAGTGAAATGTTTTAAGCTAAAAGTTAAATCTTTTTGTTCGGTTTATAATAAAAAGTACCCGCAAGTACTTTCATTATTTCTTAAGTCGAAAGAAATGTTGAAGGTATTCTAAATGAGTTATAGTTTGCATTCAGTGGAAGTTTAACTTGCTCAAGTTATGTTATAATTTGATACACGAGGTGTGATTTACATGGGCTAGTTTTAAAATTCAAAATGTTTAAACGATGTACCGAAAAAAGGAAAATGTTTACTTTAACGTGCTATGAATTAAAAACACCAAGTAGTATTTTTGTGTTCTAATGTGTTACAGTTTACTGCGAGTATTACGTAGTCGATAAAATTGGGATTTGATGTTGAGGGCTTCGTGGAAGATGTGGTGCTGTGGCACTCGCTCTTGGGTGGAAATATGCTGTAGGATTATGACGCCGCGGACATTTTATTTGCCGCTGCTACCGATCACCGTTTGATACAACATGAGTAAAGTAAATTTATCCTAAACATTGTCTTAAAAAATATTTTGTAAGAATAAGTGTTTACATTTTTAATTGGTTGCGAAAAATGCCGGAAAACCAAAGTATAATTGACAAAGTTGAAGTAGAGCAAATTAGTTCCGACATTGAAGAGAGTATTTAAATTTACATGAGATGATACATCGGACCATACCAAAGGTTGTCGTGTAGCCGCAGCTCAGTATATGGTGCCCTGGAAAGGCAAATTGTGTCCCGAGAGTTGTACTGCATTTTTTAAAATTAAGTTCAGACTGAATCTCTTTAGTGTTTTCTTTTATGTTACAGCAGCACGTGTGATGTGACTGTTAGGCGAGTTTGTGCCTTGCCTAGTCGGAACGGACAGCCAGGTCCAGTTGTAGCATGGCCTGGTTTCGGCAGATGCGTATGCGCGTATACGCAGGCGCCATCCCGGAGCGCGCGTATGCTGTACATGGCGATTCCTCTGAAGTCTTACACTATGTGTGCGCGGCAGTCGTATTCTCTAAACATGCATCAGGCTCTGTCCTGACAGGCGCTATCCTGGTTCATGTTTTTAATGTGCTTCACGTGGTTAACGTGGGATCTCGTAAGTTCAAGTACGAGTATGTGTGAGATACTTCGTGTGGAGATGTATGCTAACTTGTGAAAGCGAAGTGCTTTCTTATAGTCCACGGTATGAAAGCGTATTTCTGTTTGAGGGACTCGTATGCGTGATGGATGAGAGGATAGGCAACTGTGTATGTTGTCCTGATAGTTAACAATTTGTTTTTCACGCAGATCATGATGACTACAACCCCGACGATGCCTGTGAACCCTCAGGTGCTCCTGCTGCTCGCGTTGACGCTTCGAGTGCGTGATGCGTTTCGCTGGCGCTGGTGCGGCGCGACGGCTTGCAGTGCGAGTGCGGCACGCCGTGTGCTGTTCTTTTAGCCACGTGCGCTTGCCACATGGTAGCTAAGTATGGCGTGTGCTGGTTTGTTTTAATAGCCACCTGCCCTTGCCTTATGCCTGCTGCAACGGAGAGCAGTGAGTAACGTGTTCACGTTTGGTATGTCAGCAATCCCAGCTGTGTGCTGATGAATACTGGTGAGTCGTACCCATTTTATTATGATTATGGTGCCAAATGCTCTCTCATCAAAGATTTATTTATTTATTTATTTACACTTTATTGCACCTTAATTAAAAGATTACAAAGGGCGGACTTAATGCCTTTAGGCATTCTCTCCCAGTCAACCCGGGACGTGTGGAAATTAGGTGATAGGTGACAAAATAAAATGAACAATAGAGTAAATCAAGGAAAAAAAAAACTACTGATAAACTTAAAAATAAACTAATATTATATATATAAATACAATAAACTTATATACTATAAAATATAATACAGACAATATATTATATTTACATACAAATATATAGGTAGATACATAAATATACACATATTATAAATACAAATAGATATATAACATAAACCTATAAATAGAATAACAACAAAGGTAACCAAATTGACCATACTAACTATCATTAAAGTGCTTGTGAACCAATCTTTTAAAGGCAGTCTTATTAGATGTATTTCTGACGTCATCGGGCAAGGAGTTCCAGAGCAGTGCAGCCTGAATGGTGAAGGATTTACCAACAAAATTAGTAAAATGTAGTGGGATACTTAGTTTATTATTATATGAGGACCGCAGAGTTCTATCATGCGTTGAGGAAATATACTGAAATTTCTCCTTGAGATAAAAAGGAGTGGATGGATCATTTAAGATAGAGAAGAGAACAAGCAAAATTCTAGAGTCACGCCTCTGTTTAATAATGAGCCATTTAAGGCGAGAGCGATAGTGAGAGATATGATCAAATTTACGAAGATTGAAAATGTATCTGACGCAATTGTTGAGTAGGCGCTCTAGCTTGTTAAGAAGATTTTGGTTTAAATCCGAGTAGCACACATCAGCATAATCAATGATTGGTAGTATAAGTAACTGTACAAGCATAATTTTAGTCTTAAAGGGGAGAGAATTTTTCAAGCGATGAAGAGAACGTAAAGACCCTGAGACTTTACGGCATGTTTCGGAGATATGAACCCCCCAGGACAGAGTACTATCAATATGGAGACCAAGATTTTTAACTGAGGAACAGAACGGTATCAGACGATCATTATAATAGATGGGGGGTAGGCTAGCGGCATCTATTTTTGCAAGCATCCTTGAGCTACCCATAATCACCGCTTGGCATTTCGTAGGGTTGACAGATACTCCAAAGCGCATGGACCAATCACGGACTGACTTGAGATTAGAATTCAATTTGTTAATTGCATTGTGGATGTCACAAATGTCAGACTGCACATAAAATTGTAGGTCATCAGCATACAGATGGTACGAACAATCAATATTAGATGTGATGGAATTAATAAAAATAGAGAAGATTAAAGGAGAAAGTATACCGCCTTGCGGTACGCCAGAAATCAGGTCAACCCACTGTGAAGTCATTTGCTCCACGTGGACAGACTATTGACGTCCGCGAAGATAAGATGAGATCCATTCCAGGACTGAGGGTGCAAACCTATAATGAGAAAGGATAGCAAGAAGGATATCATGGTCAACTGTGTTAAAAGCGTTAGAAAAGTCAACGAGCACCACAACTGTAACTTTCTTGTTATCCATTCCTTCTCTAATATCTTCAGTTATTTTGAGTAAGGCAGTTGTAGTGCTGTGACCAGGACGAAACCCGGACTGAAAAGTACTCAGCAGGTTATGTTTATATATGAAATTGGAAATTTGCTTTTGAACACAGGCTTCCAGAACTTTAGATAGGAAAGGTAAAACTGA
This sequence comes from Parnassius mnemosyne, assembly GCA_963668995.1. Lineage (NCBI taxonomy): Eukaryota > Metazoa > Arthropoda > Insecta > Lepidoptera > Papilionidae > Parnassius > Parnassius mnemosyne. The sequence goes on from CAVLGL010000095.1 coordinate 6,437,438, forward strand.
TATGGGGCGGAAATGATTGGGAAGTGTAGGATTGGATACTTTAGGAAGGGGTCCAATGAAAGCCTTTTTCCACTGACTCGGAAACTGACCCGAGTCAAGCGAAAAATTAACAATATGCGTAATTGCGGGAAGAATAGGTTCTAGAATATTAATAATCATGGCTCTACTAATATCATCGCAACCGACAGCCTTGGATTTTATTGCCAGAAGAGTATTTCTTATTTCATCCTGATCAACAGGGTTAAAAAGAAAGACTGGTATGTGCGGAGACGGAATTGAAGCTATGTAAGCGACTGTTTGGGATCGGATTGAATGGTCCAATGCAGAAGCAGAAGCAAAATGAATATTTAAAGCATCGTGAGAAAGAGATAAACCACAATACAAAGAAGGTGTTTTACCCAAACCTAGAGAACTAAGGAATTTCCACACATCAGCTGGCGAAGAATTACTTATATTGCTATGGATAAATCGGCGTTTTGCAGAACGTACCATCTGATTGCATCTGTTTCTGGCCTTCTTAAAAGATAACCAGTTTTCCTCAGATCTGCTCCTCTTGAACCGGGCAAAGGCTCGATTTCGTCTGGTCATGGCTTTCCGTACCTCTTCAGTCATCCAGGGAGCTGGTGGACGTCGTAGTTTTACTTTACGTACAGGAGCATGGTTATCATACAAAACATGAATTATGTTATTGAAAATAGTTACTTTATCATCTACAGTGGATGCAGTAGCTAATGGCGTAAAATCTATTAGCGATGCGTCTTTCAAAAGCTTATCCATATTAATTCTACTAAAATTATGTAAGGACAGTACAGTAGGTTGATATTTGGGAGGTTTAAGGTTGTATGATACATAAACAAGATCATGGCGGGAAAATCCCGGCGCTTCAAGTTGCCCATATGACAGCACCCTGTCAGAGGAGTCAGCTATAATGAGATCAATCAGAGAGTCATCAGTATCGATATTATGATGAGTTGCCTTTAAAGGAAGAATGTTGAGATTGACAGACTCAATGATTTCACGAAGCTTTTGAGACCGGACTGAATTTTTCAGTAAATCCGTGTTGAAATCTCCCATGATTATGCAGTGAGTGTACTCAGAACCAATGTTATCAAGAGCCTCTTCTAAATTGGCGAAGTAATTAGTGGAAGGAGGACAATACACTGCTCCAAGAATCATCCTTGAGCCCTTTACATCTAGTTCTATAAAAAGGAATTCAGCGGAAGCAGTATAAGGAGAAGGGGATGCTAATATGATTTTGTAGGAAATTGAAGCGTGGAGATATATTGCAACTCCACCTTCTCCTTTATCTATACGATCATTCCTAATCAGTACAAACCCAGGAAGAGGATACAATGCCGAATGTAAAGACGGTTTCAACCAAGTTTCTGAAACTAAGATAGCATGTATATTATTGTGAGAGAATGATGCTTCTAGCTCAGAAAAGTGGCTGGGAATGCTTTGTGCGTTAATATGGCAAACATTTAACGTTTTATCAAAAAAGTGAAAAATGCTATTCAATTGGCTACTTAAAGAGGGCACACTATGACTTATCTGATCATCAAAAGATACAAAAGAACTCTCTGACTCAATAGAATAAAAAGAGTCAGAGTCAGACATGATAAGTTAATATTATAGCATAATATACCCAATATAAAAATAAATAAAATAGAAATACACTCAGCGGCACGGAATCTTGGCCAAGCGGTTATCTCGCGATAGCAAAAGCTTTAAGTGTTTCTGATGAATGTTTGTTATGCAGGTATATCAAAAAATGTTTACTCTCAAGTTCAAGAGGGTAATTCATTATGTTTAAGTGCACCATGACGAATTCTTTAATTTTTAGTTGAATCGGGTCATTTGAGCGACTAAGTTCACATTTTAAATTTGTGTGTTGTGAAAAGTTTACTGTAAGGTTATTCAATTATTGTGATCTTGTGTCACATATGTGTTGATTCAATAACTAAAGGTGCTTTAAAGCCAATAAAAATGCCATTAACACCAGCACAAGTTGCACAAGCAGTAGCATTAATTGACCAAGGGCTGACACAGCGTGAAGTTGCTATTGTGCTTAACGTACCACGGTCCTCAATGCAGTATTCACTGAAACGATACCAGGAGACAGGACGCTACACCCGCAGGCCAGGCAGTGGGGGCGTAAGGTGCACATCGGCCCGGAACGATCGTTTTATTGTTATGGGGATTTTGAGAAACCGCTACCTGACCGCTGTTGAGATACGCCAGCGACTCCAAATCGCAAAAGGCGTTAATGTTAGTGAGCGTACGGTGAGAAGACGAATGGAGGAAGTGAATTTAAAAGCTCGTAGACCAGCACGAGGTCCAGAACTTCTCAGACAGCACCGAGTAGCCCGACTTCAGTTCGCAAGAGAACATGTCAATTGGACCCACGAGCAATGGGCTAGAGTGTTGTTCACAGATGAGTGTCGAATAGCTTTACGTGCTCCAGACGGTCGAGAACGAGTGTGGAGAAAAAGAGGAGAGAGGTTTCTACCCATTACCACCACCCAAACTGTGAGTTTCCATGGAGGCTCAATAATGGTATGGGGAGGTGTAAGTTCCGACGCACGTACAGAGTTGGTCATCGTCGATAATCGGCTTACAGCTACTCGATACATCGAGGAAGTTCTTCAGGAGCACGTAATTCCTTATTCGGGATTCATTGGACACGACCAATTCCTCCTCATGCACGATAATGCACGCCCGCACGTCGCACATTGTGTAGAGGAATATCTGGAAGAGGTTGGAATACAAAAATTACAGTGGCCAGCTCGTAGCCCGGACTTAAATCCAATTGAGCATGTATGGGGTATGTTCAAAAGAAAGATAAAGTCCAGCTCCAAACCGCCACAAACTCTAAATGAGCTCCGAAATGCAGCGCTGGCCGCTTGGGACAGCATACCGCAAGTTGATGTCAGAAACATCATTCAAAGCATGCCAGATCGAATGCAAGCAGTTATCAGGGCTAGGGGAGGAAACACCCGATATTAAAACTGATAGACAATAAAGAAACAGACTTAATTTTTAACTTTGTAGTGTTTTTAAAGTGACAATGGAAAGATGTTAATTTTAGTGAAAACATGTTATCTTGAAAAGAAAAATTTCGGTGAAGTAAACATTAAATTTCTACGTTCTAAAACCATTAGAGATACTTATTTTTTTTTTTTTTTTTTTTTTTATATGATAAGGGTGACAAACGAGCACACAGTCCACCTGATGGTAAGTGGTAGCTGCGGCCCATAGACATCTACATCTATCCTCTATTCCAAATAAAAATGCAAATGCGTTGTCACCCGTGAGGACTAAGATGGAATGCCTCATTTCCAGTAAAAAGGGCCTCCGGCCACCTGCACTCACCAAGCGAAACGCAGAGGTAAACCTCTACTTCACGCTGGTATTCTGTGAGGTCGTGGTACCACCCCGGTTTGAGCCGGCCCATCCGTGCGACAGCAAAAGCTGCCGCGTGGCTCTACCACTGTTTAATTATTGTTTAATTATTGAATGCATCTACCCTTAATTTACTGTTAAAAAAACGTTTCAGTTCAAATAATCAGCAAATTCACGAGTGGCCAAGTTTCCGTGCCGGTGAGTATATAAAAATACGATTTAAATAAAGATATTTATCGATGATATATAAAAAAATATATAACCAAAATATAGAAAAATAAGACTTAAATATTAATAAATCATGAAACATCATCCCACCAGTTAACTGTTTACATGATATAATCAGTACTAAATAAAAAAAAAGCAATTCTACTGAACTATCAATTAAAGCAGGAAAGAAATATATATATAAAAAAAAACAAAACATAATCTAAGAACCTAAGTAAATAGCAAGCCAACACAGTGATTCTAATTATAAACAAAAATTATATACATATAAAAATAAAACGAAAACTAAATATCTAAACAGCAGGGCACTACAGTATTATTATAATCGGAAAAAAAAATTTGCAATAAAAATCAGCTTAAAATAACTCAAGATTTTGAAAACAAATTATATAAAAAAACATTAAGAAAATTTAAATCTACAAAAGTACAAAATTCGGCAGTATGGCAAAAGTATCTGTGCCCATGTTACCATTACTGTGTTGACAGTAAAAGTTATTATATATGGTCAATATTCTTTGCCTTGTCTTTGCCACTGTCTATGTCTAGCTCTAGCATCTACGGACTACAATAACATTTATCTATGGTAATTAAAAACATTTTAACACTTTTACATAGGTAGGTAATGCAAATCACAAACACAAACTAATTTACTAAAATTTACAAATACAACTAAAAAAAAAAAATACGAAAGGAAATAAACATAACCAAAATATGATAATAAGAATAACAAGGATACCTTGTAAAATTAAAAGCAATGTAGGAATTACTTCTTGCCTAACAGTCGTCTAGATCTCTTTACGTCATTAATGTGAGTTACCGCTGATGTTTGAGTGCGACGTGCTGCATCATTCTGCCGATTCGAAGAGCCCTGCTGCGTTGGAGTGACCTTTGTATTAGGGGCCTTGTTAGAACTCTCAGGGGAACCATCCATGGGGTACTTGGCTATTAGATCTTCCAATTCCTCCTCAGTGGAAATCTTCGTTCGGCCTCCCGAGTACTTTACATAGATTGCACCATCAATAGTCCAGACATTTCTAATTCCAAAATGCTTACGGGCATTCTTATGTATGGACTGACGAAATTTAGTGAGGAATTCACACATTGAAATGGCAGACCCTTTAAACTTAGATTTTAAGTTCCAAATCGTAGACTTAGTGCTATAATCATTAAAGTGCACAAGAATTGGCCTAGGACGGGTACTGGATTGAACACCAAGTCTGTGGCATTTCTTGAGAGAGTCATCTGTAATATGAGTTAGACCCAGATACTTGTGCAACAGTTGTAGAATTTGCTGTTTTAGGTCAACTTCAGAAGCCTCAGCTATTCCATGAAAAAGCAGAACTTTTCTCCGGTGATACATACTGATTGCATCAACACTTTTGTTGCATTCCTGAATTTGCTGTTGCAGCAGGCTGAACATGGAACTAACAAGTACCTTGAATGAATCGAACCCCTCCCGAAGCTGTAAAACTGTTGGGTTAGTTGGAGTAGTTGCAGCCTTCAGACGGTTCTCAAACTCTGCCATCTTCCGGGTCAAACTCCCTTCCAATTCCTTTTGGATATTAACAACTTCAGAGACATTTGCCATTGTAGTAATGTGAATTAACCGAGGAGAGATAGAAGAATAGTAATTTTTATTTAGTGTGACAGATGTTATGGAGGGAGGATGAATTTAAGTTTTTTAACTTATTTAAATGCACATTCCTATAAGTGATAATAAATGCTAACACTTATTTTTACAAACGAGTTAAAAATTAAAAAAAAGATTGTGTTGTGCCAATGTTTAATGGCAAAAGCGTGAATAATATTGTAAATTTAACCGAAATCAGTCAAAGTTTAGTGTGCAAAGTAACAAAGACCCCCGTGATAATGTGAGAAAGATCCCCGATTACCAAGTTCCTCGAGAGTTAGATGTCATAGTTGATGACAGTGGTAGTGAGACCAAATTTGATTAAGAATGCTTGTATACTCATACTCAAAACTTTAGACCGCACCTCATGAGTAACATGTGGCGATGGGTCTGTAGGAAATCGTTGGTGCGATTTCTGTCTGTGTTGGTGCATATTTGGCGGCAGATGTGTAGGGAATCGTTGGTGCGATTCCGGCATATGTGGCGGCAGATGTGTTGTAACATATTTGGCGGTGGATATGTGGAGAATCGTTGGTGCGATTCTGGCATATGTAACGGCAGATATGTAAAGAATCGTTGGTGCGATTCTGGCCTGTGCTGGTGCACAGAGCCCCTTATGTATTGTAGCATATATGACAGCAGATATGTGGAGAATCGTTGGTGCGATTCTGGCATATGTGACGGCGGATATGTAAAGAATCGTTGGTGCGATTCTGGTCTGTGTTAGTGCACAGATTTCAATGAAAGTTTCACGAGTTGAATATGCATTGCTTATGAATTATGTTAAAGAGTAACAAAATTGTTAAAATTACTGTATTGGAACTTGTTGATCGGACCTTCCACAATAAATCATGTTGTGCAGGAAGCACTGTGTAAGAAGCCTTAATAACAAGGCATTGTCAATTATGACAGTTGACTATTGTACTTAGACTTGGGAGAAGTGAAGTACTATTTTGAATCAACCTTGTTTCTATTGGCAGAATAGCCGAGCTAGATTAATCACTGAGCATATTTTGTCTCCAGGCACTGCAACCGAGGACGGATGCTAGTCAGGAGTGGCCGTGTCGTGAATTGATGGCGCCATAGTGCGGCAAGCAGCGCCATCTAACAATTAGTTTTCCGAACTAATAATGTGTACCCACTCGTGTCAGGATGGACGAGCGGACGAATTTTTGTTTGTTACAGAAATGCATAAAGATATACGCCCGAGGACGGTCGTACGTCAGGATGGCCGTGTCGGAGCGTCTATAAAATACCCGGTTGGATCGAGGTGCGATGGAGGGTATATCTAGAAACTTCCGCTTGTTTTTGCAGTATAAAGTTCACTGTAGGTGCTGTGCGCGGGAGATTCCGCTTAAGTCATTCAACGAGTGTGGTCGTTCTACTAGTGCTAAGATAGTGTCGTGGTTCTGTTCGTTGTTGTAATTCTTCTAGTGCAGGCAAGGAGAATTGGTGTTGCTGAGAGGCTGCCCAGTGTTACATTGAGATAAGTAGTGTTGCTGTCGGTCGACATATTTTGGTGTTATCATGTAATTACGTACCTCACGTTACACTGGTGTGTGATTGTGGCAGAGACGTGTTACGGTGTGGTCGAACTGTAATTTCACTATACTGAATGTATAGTGCGTTACGTTGTCTTATTACTGATAATGATTAAACTGCGTAAGCAAGAGAGCAAGTTGAACATCCGCTCTCACACTTTTATTATTTTTAACAATTAACGCTATCCTGTTGTCATTTCCGATATATATATATATATATATATATATATATATATATATATATATATATAAGTACAATGATTCATTCACTGCAAATGTAACTTTATAATCCTATATATATATATGGGATTACAAAGTTATTTGTGCAGTTGGTGTATCTCGAAAACTGCACCGAAATTGCAAAATATTTTAATTTTTCCTTGATTTATATATTAAACAATAATTGTATTCCAAATTTGAAGCTTCTATGTATCCTAGAAGTACCTTAGAGTTTTGATGATCGGTCAGTCAGTGAGTGACAAAATTAAGAAACTTTGACTAGTTATAATTTTTAAACTACTGGTTCAAATTTAATTAAATTTGAAATATACCGAGTTTTTACAATGCCTACATGGTTAGTGGAAATTCAGGCTTCTAGTTTTATCCACAACGAAGTTATAGGGTTTCGAAAATGGCCTGAACTGCTTCGAGAAAAGGATGGTACGGCCGTGCCACTTTTTTGCTCGACTTAGCAGGGGCACTGCCGTGCCCCTAGATGATCGTCGGAAGGGGCAGAACAACGTCTGCCTGGTCAGCTAGTCTTTATATATAAAAATTACGTGTCACGTTGTTTGTCCGCGATGAACTCCTGAACTACTTTTCTTGTTCAAATTACAGAGCTTAAGGGTAACAAGCGAGCACACAGCCCATAGACATCTACATCTATCCTCGAATAAGAATCAAAAATGCAGATGCATCATCACCCCTGCTGCTGCTATTTTACGCTGGTATTCTGTGAGAGCGTGGTCCTTCCATGGTCAAGCCGACCCATTCGTGCTACAACCATAGTATAGCTGCAACAATGGCTCTACCACATATAAATACAATTAATATTTATTAATACAATTCCGTAGAATTAATGTATTACAAAATCAACAACACAACATTGATCGTATTTACTAAGTTACTAAAATGACAATTATGAAATTATAGCGTGACCAATTGTTTTATGTAAGGATAAACGCCACGGATTATTGTTTTTCTTTTCATTTGAAAACTTGTTCGCGCTTCGTTTCGTTTGTTTCGTTTTAACCTTGGTATATCTGAGAACTTGGTTTTTAATGTTTATTTTTATAATTGTGCCAGTATCTATTAGTTATTTTAACTGTAATAGCTCAGATAGTACGGAGATCGTTAAATCTATGTTTGGTAAGTAACCTTGCAATTTTCCATTTAAATTTTATTGCCAATACAAATAAATAAATTTGAGTCTGTCTGTCTGTATGCTGATCGATTTTTACGGGACTTTCATTGGCAGATAGCTGATGTTATAAGGAGTACTTAGGCGTCTTTTTTTTTGGAAGAAGAATTAGGGTTCCGTTCCGCGTAAATAGTTAAAACCCATGAAATCCACCATCATCATCGTTACAGCCCTTCACAAGTTCACTGCTGAACATAGGCTTCTCTCGAGGAATGCCATAAAGTATGGTCTTGAGCCATCTGCATCCATCGACTTCCTGTACGTCTTACCAGGTCGTCACTCCATCTAGTGGAGAGACGCCCTATACTTCGCCTGCCGGTACGAGGCTACCACTCAAGAACCTTTCTTCTCCATCGGCTGTCGGTTCTTCGAGCTATATGGCCGGCCCATTTCCACTTCACCTTACTAATCCGTTGGGCTATGTCGGTTACTCTCGTTCTATTGCGGATATCCTCGTTTTTAAGTCTATCACGCAGAGCAACCCCAAGCGTAGCCCTCTCTATAGCTCGCTGAGCGACCTTGAGCTTCCTCATACGGCCAGCAGTGAAGGTCCACGTCTCAGATCCATAGGTCATCACTGGTAACACGCACTGGTTGTACAATTTTGCTTTAAAGTTTTGAGGTAAGCCAGACGAGAAGATGTGTCGTAATCTCCCGAACGCTGCCCAGCCGAGTTGAATCCGTCGATTGACCTCTCAGTCGAAGTTGGACTTAGCTATTCGGACTATTTGTCCCAGGTAAACATATTCGTCAAAAATTTCGATCTTAGTGCTCCCAACAACTACCGGCATAGGTGTGACATGGACGTTAAACATGATCTTTGTTTTTTTCATGTTCATCTTAAGACCTATCCGTTGGGAGACACTATTGAGGTCATTGAGCACAGTGCTCAGGTTCTCTAGCGACTCTGCGATAAGGACTATATCGTCGGCAAATCGAAGGTTGGTGATGTACTCGCCATTGACGTTAATACCGTATCCTTTCCAGTCCAGTAACTTGAAAATATCTTCGATGCATCGGTGAAGAGTTTCGGGGATATAACGTCACCCTGTCTTACACCTCTCTGCAGTTGGATAGGTTTTGTACTGTGGTTCTGTACTCGGATAGCCATCGTAGCCCTACTCTACGAGGGCGGCACTGAAAATTTCGGGAATCAAAGAAGTGACACAACATTACTATTTAAAAATGTATTTATTGCTTTTCGAAGTATTTTCCGCGAAATTTGACACATTTTTCCATACGATTGAACCAATCATTGAAGCAACCATTCCATTCGGAAGTTGGGGTCTCCAAAATGGCCGTTTTGTAGGCGTCCACAGCTTCTTCAGGTGATGAAAATCTCTGTCCACGCAATTTATTCTTTATTTTAGGGAAAGTATAGAAATCATTAGGGCTTAGGTCGGGGCTGTGCGGCGGATGGTCTAATAATTCTGTTTTCTTGCTCTAAAAACTCTTTTGTTCTATGTGTGGTGTGAGAACTCGCATTGTCATGATGGAGGATGATGCGGCGGTTGCAGTTCTCTTTACGGAGTTCAGAAACGACCTGTGGCAAACAAATGCTAGCATACCATTCTGAATTAACCGTTCTTTGTTCCTCAAGAGGAATAGTCGTAACATGGTCGGTTTTGGAGACAAACGTGGCCACCATTTTTTTTGCAACACTCCGTGAACGAACAATTTTTGTTGGCTTTAACTCATTTTCGAACACCCAAACTCGTGACTGGTTTTTTGTTTCGGGTTCGTACGCATATATCCAGGATTCGTTACCTGATACGATGTTGTATACAGCATTTGAGGATCCTGCGTGGAATCTTTCGAGAGTTCTGACGCACCAAGTAACGCGAGCCGCTTTTTGCTCTTCACAGAGCGAATGCGGTATCCATCGGGAAAACAACTTTTTAAAACTTAATCTTGCATGAAAAAGATTATTTGTAATTGACTCATGCCAATGTCTAAAGTGTAATTAAAATAAAATGAGATTGACTTCATTATGACGACCAGACGACAACTGTTCAGTGATGTCTCCGTGATCGCGAGGGTGAAAACTGGTAGCGATCACCGAATGGTTAGAGGCACACTGAACCTAAACGTTAAGTTGGAGAGGTCGCGTCTAATGAAGTCAACGCTCCGTCCCCCTCGTGCTCTGTTCCGAAGTCCTGAAACCTTTCAGCTCGAGTTACAAAACCGTTTTCAGTGCCTAGAAGACTGCAATGAAGTGGACAATATGAATGACAAGCTCGTGGAAACTGTCCATGCGGTCGGAGCTAAGTTCTGCAAGACCCGCCGCAGAAGAACACAAAAACTCTCCGATCACACTCTTAATCTTATGGCTGTTAGACGGGAGATGAAGCTACATTCTTCAACAGATTTAACAGCATACAGGCAACTGAACAGACAGATCTCCAAATGCATGCGGCGGGACTTACGCAACTTCAATACAGCTTGTATTGAAGAAGCGATCGAGCGGAACCAAGGCTCCAAAGTCTTTGCCAGAGATCTGTGTGCCAGAAAGAGCCAACTGTCAAAGCTGAAGACCGAATGTGGCAGCATCGTTTCCGGGACACCTGAGATTTTGAGTGAGATTGAGAGGTTCTATGGGCAGCTGTACACGTCATCATTGGAGCCACACGCAAGTGTGAGTAACGATCCAAGAGCGAGTCTCATCCGACACTATTCCGAAGATATCCCGGACGTCAGTCTGAGCGAGATTAGAATGGCTCTCCAGCACCTTAAAAACGGCAAGGCCCCAGGCGAGGATGGAATTACAGCGGAGCTTCTGAAAGCGGATGGAAGACCGGTACTTGAAGTCCTTCAGAAGCTCTTTAATTCCGTCCTCCATGGTGGCATTACACCGGAGGCGTGGAGCAGAAGTGCGGTGGTCTTGTTCTTCAAGAAAGGTGACAACGCTCTCTTGAAGAACTACAGACCGATTTCCCTTCTGAGCCGCGTCTACGTACTGTTTTCGAGAGTCATTACGAATCGTCTCGCGCGCAGACTTGACGACTTCCAGCCTCCCGAACAAGCCGGTTTCCGAAAGGGCTTTAGCACCATAGACCACATACATACCCTTCGGCAAATTGTACAGAAGTCCGAAGAGTACAATTTGCCACTATGTCTGGCGTATGTGGACTATGAGAAAGCCTTTGATTCCGTCGAAATTTGGGCGGTGCTGCAGTCCCTTCAGCGGTGCCAAGTCGACTGTCGGTATATCGAAGTGCTGAAGTGTTTGTACAGTAGAGTTACGATGGCTATCCGAGTACAGAACCAGAGTACGAAACCTATCCAATTGCAGAGAGATGTAAGATAGGGTGATGTTATATCCCCGAAACTCTTCACCACTGCATTGGAAGACGTTTTCAAACTTCTGGACTGGAAAGGATACGGTATTAACATCAATGGCGAGTACATCACTCACCTTCGATTTGCCGACGATATAGTCCTTATGGCAGAATCGCTGGAGGACCTAACCACTATGCTCAATGACCTCAATAGTGTCTCCCAACGGATAGGTCTTAAGATGAACATGGACAAAACAAAGATTATGTTTAATGTCCATGTCACACCTATGCCGGTAGTTGTTGGGAGCACTAAGCTCGAAGTTGTTGACGAGTATGTTTACCTGGGACAAATAGTCCGACTAGGTAAGTCCAACTTCGACCGAGAGGTCAATCGACGGATTCAACTCGGCTGGGCAGCGTTCGGGAAGCTACGACACATCTTCTCGTCAGACATACCTCAAAACCTTAAAACGAAATTGTACAACCAGTGCGTGTTGCCAGTGATGACTTACGGAACTGAGACGTGGTCCTTCACTGCTGGCCGTATGAGGAAGCTCAAGGTCGCTCAGCGAGCTATAGAGAGGGCTATGCCCGGAGTTTCTCTGCGTGATAAACTTAGAAATGAGTATACCCGCAGTAGAACCAGAGTAACTGACATAGCCCAACGGATTAGTAAGCTGAAGTGGCAGTGGGCCGGTCATATAGCTCGAAGAACCGACAACCGATGGGGAAGAAAGGTTCTCGAGTGGAAGCCTCGTACCGGTAGGCGAAGTGTAGGGCGACCCCCCACGAGATGGAGTGACGACCTGGTAAGACATGCAGGAAGTCGATGGATGCAGGTGGCTCAGGACCGTGCTTTGTGGCATTCTTTGGGGGAGGCCTATGTTCAGCAGTGGACTTATGAAAGGCTGTAATGATGATAATGATGATGATGATGATGTCTAAAGTTGCCTGAATTTCGCGGTATGTCACATGTCGATCTTCCTCAATCAGCTTACGCACAGCATCAACGTTTTCTTGGGTGACTGCAGTTTTTGGACGACCTTGACGGGGATCATCACTGAGCTTGACACGTCCACGTTGAAATTCAGCAAACCAGCGATAAATTGTGGTTTTGGATGGGGCTTCATCACCAAATGCAGAAATCATCCGGTCAACACACTGTTTTTGTGTTAAACCATTTCGAAAGTCATAATAAATCATCGCTCTTGAATTTTCTCGAGTCAATTCCATTTTCTCAACGACTATACAAGTTTGATAAAACCTTGTGGCAAGACGGAGAAGCTTTTTTTAAATAAATAAATGGTATTCGATTTTTAAAACCAAGGAGTTTTTAATTAAAAAGATTTTAATATGACAGGAACAGTGGAAATATTCTTGTTACGGACGGCGAAGGAGGCCGCCGCCCCGTCGCCCCTTCATACCCCGTTGCGCCCCGCGTACCCCGCACACCGGCAGCAGATCACGTGATGTCGCCGACCAATCAGCGCGCGGCACCGCCTTACGACGCTACTCGCATACCGAGACGCTCTCTTGCGGGATATAAGAAGGGCGTTTTGGTCTGTGAGGCGTTTATTTCGGAAGCGGCACTCGAAGACAACAAGAGAAGAAACCTCAAGAGAAATCAAGAAGACTCCCTCTGTGTATATAGTTAATTAGTGAAAGCCGCATTTGTCAATAGTTGAATACAGTATAGTTCTACAGTACCATCATTTCTTTGAGCAGTCCCCTAGCGTAGTAATTCGTCAGTCATACAGTCCACTTGCAATAGTAAATTCATACAGTCCACTACAATCCCTTATATTCTTGATCCATCGCCGCCGGATAGAAGCCAGAAGAAAGAAGGTAATTACAGAAGAAAGAAGATAATCATAGAAGAAAGAAGATCATTATAGAAGATCTTAAAGTAAGAAAGAAGTACATCAACGAAGAGAGAAGATCGTCAGTACTAATTTCTTCCCCGTTTCTTATTACGTCTACGTCATATACGTTTATTGTCTGTTTCCAGACAATTTTCTTGTTTCTTAACCGCGTTATGCGGCCAGGTGGTTGCTCCCTAACGGTGCCAAACTGTGACCATCTAGTAACGCCCTTGCGGCGGGAACGGCGTCCAATACGTGCGTCTTTTTGAAGACGATTGGAGGTCGCAACGTGGGACATCATCATGCGGAAGACAAGAAGCCAGAAGACACGGAACGACGACGAAACGCCAGTAGGAATGCGGATATTCGAGGAAGCACTCACGTCCCCGTCCAATTATCTCGCGTTGGCACAAGCGCCCTCCGCCGCGCCGCAGCCCCCGCTCGCGCCCGCATCTATGCCCGCGCCCGCGCCCGCGCCGCCGCGCCCCGCTATGTCCGTGTCCACAACCGATCGCTTGGGAGAGGTTAGCACATCCGCGCCGCGTACAGAGACGCTCGCCGCGATTATAGAAGATCTTCCGATTACAGAGACTAGTTCGATAGTGCGTACCGTCGCGCCTATAGTAGACGTTGTACATAGGCCCGCGCCCCGCGCCCCGTCGGTCAGTTCAGTCCGTTCAGCCCGGTCGACAGCTAGCGCAATAGCAAAGTTAAAACAAATCGAGTATAATACCGCGGAGGAACTAGCTGCAATTAGAAGGAAGCAATTGCAAATCGAAGAAGATCTCATCAAGAAGAAATACGCTAGGGACATCGCTCAACTGCAAGAAGAAACGGATAGGGAAAGTTTAAAAGAAGACGATTTAGTGGAAAATAGGGTACGCGTTGATAGGTGGTTAGAGAACGTAGAGACTGTGCGGGGGGAGCCGCCCTACCGCCCGTCTCAGCCCGCGCCCCGCATCGAGATAGAGCAGGCCCCGCCGAGTAGGGGAACCGGTTACGACCACGCTGAAGATGCCCAGGGGAGGTCGGTTGCAAATGATGTTCAAACGCGCCGCGTAGATACGATACAGAGGGACAATGGAGTCGCCGTAGAAATGAACCAGGTGGATCGCCGTGTACGGGTTACGTCGCCGTCGCGCATCCAACGCCGCACTCTATCGCTTATACATAGATCGCCACATCGCCACGCGGATCGTAGATTACCGTCGCCGTGTAAGGATGTAGGTGCACGTAGATCGCCATTGCCACATCGCCATGCGGATCGTAGATTACCGTCGCCGTGTAATGATGTAGGTATAGATAGATCGCCACATCGCCACGCGGATCGTAAATTACCGTCGCCGTGTTACAGGGATGTAGGTGTACATAGGTCGCCAGCGCCACAGCGTAGGCTAGAGGGAAATAGGGATAGAGATAGGTCGCTCACCCGCGAGGGAAAGATAGGAGTATAGAACGACTAGCGGAAGCCTTAGAAGGCATGATAAGACTTAGACCAGCCGCCGCGAAGCAGACACAGGAGCTGCCTATTTTCAACGGCTCGGCCGCGGAATGGTTATCGTTTATAGCCGCGATGAGAGAGTCCACGCGTCTATATGGATTCACCAACACGGAAAATATGGCAAGGTTAAGGAACTGTTTACGTGGTGAGGCTAGGGAGGTAGTATCGGCGCTGCTGTTTACCGCGAAGGATCCAGCAGACATTATGCGGACACTGGAGCAGTGTTTCTGCCGCCCGGAAGTGATTATTGATCGTGCGTTAGATGACTTGACGCCTTCCGCGCATGGGTCAAACCGCCCAGGAGTTAAATTCGTTCGCTATTAAGTTACAAAATATAGTATGTATTATGCAGAACGTCGACGGCAAAGGATGTTTACAAAATCCGATACTAACTAGGGAGGTTACGAGTAAGCTTAGCCTTCACTTACGGTCGCGTTGGTGCGATTATGCGGAGCACTACGGAAGTGCGGACGAACCGGACATTGTCACACTATCCCGATTTATGATGAGAGAGGCTGACCGTGCGTTAAGTCACGCCTATACGTCCGTAACTCCGACTAAGGAATCGCCCGTAAGACGAGAAGCGCCGCCGTCGAAAAGGATAGTGTTGACACGCCGCGTAGAGGATAGGGCCCGCGATGTAAAGACGTTCACCGCCCAGGAGGACACCGGTAGTGCCTCATGTATGTGTTGTGGGGGTGAATACCCTATCGCCAAATGTAGGAAGCTGGCGCAAATGGGTTTGGACGACCGGTGGAAGAGGGTAAGGGAAGATGGGGTGTGTTTTAGGTGCTTAAACAGCAAACACCGACGCATACGTTGTAAAGCTAGGAAGTGCGGCGTCGACGGCTGCAACGCCCCCCACCACGCTCTCCTTCACACCCGCAAGGCCCGCACGCCTGAAGCGTCGGTAAAACCGGATGAAACCGTGCTCGTCGCGTCGAATGTTAGTAGTAGTGCGTCTGTATTATTGAAAGTGTGCCCCATAAGCGTGCGCGGACCGCGCGGCAAGGAAGTTGATACGTATGCGCTACTTGGCGAAGGCTCTACCATATCGTTGATCGACGACGACTTAGCTCGCGAGTTAGGAGCGGAAGGACCGGTAAAGCCGCTCAATATCAGAGGCGTAAATAATAGTCAACGCGAGACCAATAGTAGGTTAGTTAATATAGGGATACGTGGCAAGACGCGCAATGAGATGTATAATATAAGCGCGCGAACGATAGCAGATTTAAAGATGGGCTCGCAGTCTGTGAGTAGGGAGTGCTTACGGTTGAAGCACTTACGCGACTTACCGAGTTCGGTATGTTACGACGACGCGAAGCCGAGATTATTATTCGGCGCCGACAATTGGCATTTAATAATTACCTGTAATTTGAGAATAGGACGTCGAAGGCAGCCCATAGCTGCACGTACGTTGCTAGGGTGGGTAATTCAGGGAACCGTGCCGCAGTTAACGTGTAGGGAAGTCGACGAGACAAAACAAAATTCGTAAATGCATGTAACTAAATGACGATACAATAGTTATAGGATGTATCTAAGTGACCTTTATCCGAACGTTAAATGTGAATAGCGTTTATTGATTTCGGTGCGAGAAGTTATCGAATCCGAGTCGATTTCGCTTTCCGAGACGATTGTGAATAGCCCGGCAGAACTAACTTGTTGATACATAACGTTAGGTATGTATTTTAACAGTGGTAGAGCCACGCGGCAGCTTTTGCTGTCGCACGGATGGGCCGGCTCGAACCGGGGTAGTACCACGACCTCACAGAAAACCAGCGTGAAGTAGAGGTTTACCTCTGCGTTTCGCTTGGTGAGTGCAGGTGGCCGGAGGCCCTTTTTACTGGAAATGAGGCATTCCATCTTAGTCTTCACGGGTGACAACGCATCTACATTTTGATTTGTAACAGAGGATAGATGGAGATGTCTATGGGCCGCAGCAACCACTTACCATCAGGTGGACTGTGTGCTCGTTTGTCACCCTTATTCTATAAAAAAAAAATGCAACAACTTGAGCAATTATATTATGTACTCAAACTGAAAAAACAACTAATTTTGTAACACAATGAATTTACTACTCCAGGTCGAAAGGTTAAATTAATCGCGGCTCTAAGTGATCAATACCTGTACTTGTACTAATTTAATTAAACTGTTGCTCTTATGCTGGGGCCACAGTAACCGGAAACGTCAATGCGTGAAGTATAGTATAGTAAGTGGTTAGACTTGAACGGTCAACGTCATTTCAATTTCAATGCCATTGAACAGCGTTAAAGTCAACGCGATAATTAACGGCATTTCTAGGTAGTGTGGCCCCAGCATTATATGTTCACATGCATTGACTTATGACATAAGTCTTATGTTTAATATTATTAATGTGGTTCGAATCTGGGGGCACGGTAGTGCCCCCGCCAAGCCGAGCAAAAAAGCGGCACGGCCGTACCATCCTTTTCTCGAAGCAGTTCAGGCCATTTTCGAAACCCTATAACTTCGTTGTGGATAAAACTAGAAGCCTGAATTCAGTAACCAAGTAGGCATTGTATAAACTTGGTATATTTCAAATTTCATTAAATTTGAACCAGTAGTTTAAGAGTTAAAACTAGTCAAAGTTTCTTAATTTCGTCACTCACTGACTGACCGATCATCAAAACTCTGAGGCACTTCTAGCAGACATAGAAGCTTCAAATTTGGAATACAATTATTGTTTAGTATATAAATCAAGGAAAAACTATAACTAATAGATTGACTTGGCCATCGCATGAAAACACAATGTATCTCTTGTTAAAAAAATAATAAGTTTAGACTGTTTAAATCTTTTAATCTGTTATTAATTTTTAAACACAGCTAATTTCAAACTCCTCGACCTGTTTTTTTCTAAAGTTGCCAGTTATATAAAAACAACTCCCTAGGAGGCTATTAATACCATAGTGATTTATATAAATTTTCCCAAGTAATTTAAATAAAAATATTTAAACAATAAAAAGGACAGAATTAAAACCTTAAATTAATATTTTTAACAGTCGGCCATCCTGAAATGGTGGCTGTTCCAGACACAAGAAAAAAAATAATATTAAAAAAAATGTTATTGGAATCATAAGTAACCATCAATTGTCTATTATACTGGAACACATTCATATAATGAAATATTACACATTGCAAAAAAAATTACAAAATTACAACTGGTAGCTTGATACTTTGTCGGCCATCCCGCACCACAGAATGTCCCCATTCTGTATAATGTTTAGATGTTGGAATTATGTGCCTTGAGTTTGTTCAGCGTCCCTTTCTCGCGAGAAGTTCACAGCATCTGTACAGCAAATTGGGTCGGCTGGGCACCGCATGCATACATAGTATGCTTCGGCTTCACTCCAGCGAAATTAAGTAATCTCTGGGCACCGCTTGCACACACAAGGTACTTCGGCCTCTCTCTAGAGATTTTATATGAATGGGCACCGCTTGCACACAAAGGGTGTTTCGGCATCACTCCAGTTCATTTCAAGTCAACAAGTCTGGGCACCGCTTGCACGCACCAGGTGCTTCGGCCGCACTCCAGTTCATCAACAGCTAACAAGTCTGGGCACCGTTAGCATTAGCAAGATGCTTCGGCCTCACTCCAGGAAATTTCATTGTTTATTGGGCATCGTGTGCACACACAAGGTGCTCTGGTCTCCCTCCAGTCTTCTAGGATATCAGCATTGCTTTACTGCCAGGGCACCATGTATGCACCCTCGTTGGCATCATAGAGTTCAATCAGGACTGGATGTTGGAAAAGAATAATCAGGACAAGGAATTAAGGAAATTTGTATATTTGAATAGCACACTATATCAGAATCACAGGGCAGTAGTATAAATAACACATAAAAAATTACACGATTTGTACGGGTGAATAATTAGATTAATTGTTAGTTACTATCGCAGTAATCACTTTCGGATTCTGAATCATTAAATGTCACCCAAGGCTTTAATTTATCTATCGGGAAAACGTTACTATACTTTTTTTTGAGTAACCCTCAACAAATTAAATTAGGCAATAAATTGGGCTCCACTAAATAGGCTTCTACTCTTTCATTTATTCCATCTAATTCCACTTGAATGATGATTCGGCCATACGGAATTAAGGTACCATTGCCGAATCCCTTCAAGTTTGGTAAATTGATGTTATCAATCGGGATGTTCAACTTTAATCCTAAATCTTTTCTTAATAACGTGCACTGACTACCAAAGTCAATAAAACCTGATATTATTTGACCATTAACCTTGTTTATAGTATTTATTGCCTCTGCTGTCGTTATTTGTAATCTTTAGTACACTTTTGGTTGTATTCGTGTTGTTTGGGATTAATCTTTGTTCTTTTTTTGTTGGATCTGCAAATCCATTACAGTCTTTTTCTGTGTGACCATAGCGTCGACACTTTTTACATTTAATAAGCTCCTTGGAACATCTTGTGACAGTGTGACCTTGTTCACCACAGTTAAAACATGTTATCAGAATTTGTCTTCTCGCGTTTAAATCCATAGTTTTCTTAATGTGACTGTGGTCCGTATTATCACGATTAATCGGAGTGTATCTCTTAACCGTGTCTACAACCTTACTCGATATATTTCTAAAGTACTTCAAGACTTCTTCAGGTTCTTGAAGGTTGGCTTCTTGCACATTCATTCTCACATTTGAATCAAATATTCCGTGAGTCAAGCAATCTACCGCATGCCTGCCTTTAAGTTCGCATCTGTTGACAAGCATAATTTTGTCGTAATAATACTCTTCCAATGTTTCGTTGCGTCTTGTTTTTCGTATTAACATTTCGGATAACAAGTCCTCATAGTTCTGCTTACACGGGAATGCAGATAAAAGTTTATCTTGCCATTCTGACCAGGTATATTTAATGCTTGTCAGTCCGTCATACCAACGTTTGGCTAAACCTTTCAGCTTAGGCAAAGCACAGAATATCGTTTGACGTTCTGACCACCTGTACACATGTGCTGACTCGTTTATTTTAGAAAGTCAATCTTTCATTGTCTGTGACTTAGCTTGTGGGTCGAATTCTGCTATCATGTGCTGAGCGTTATGTATGGCAGTACCAGGAGACCCAGCATTAATTTTATTGTTGAGAACACTAACTAATTGTTCTAGCAGCGTTGTATTCAGTGTTTCCTTTACACTAAGTGACTCGCGTGAACCATGACGCCGTACTTTATAATTATGGCTTTTGGATAAAATTGAAGAATTTGATCTACTACGCTTTAAAGTATTTCTCGAATGCCTTTGAGTATATTCTGTTCCCGATCGTCCCGATTCTGACAACAAATTTTTATTGAATAAGGGTGACAAACGAGCACACAGTCCACCTGATGGTAAGCGGATACTGTGGCCCATAGACATCTACATTTATCCTCTACTAGAAATCAAAATACAGATGCGTTGTCACTCCTGAGGACTAAGATGGAATGCCTTGTTTCCAGTAAAAGGGGTCTCCGGTTCTCTACACTCACCATACGAAACACAGCAGCATTAAGCTGCTGTTTTACGTAGGTAGTCTGTGAGAGCGTGGTCTTACCCCGATAGAGCCGACCCATCATGCTACAACCATAATATAGCTCCAGCGTGGCTCGACCACGTTTTAAAAAAATATCGTCCCGTGGGTGTCGTAAGAAGTAACAGAGAGAATCAAAACAGGATATGGGCAGTAGCGTCTTTCTAATAACAGTTTGAAAATTAAAAAAACTGCAGTTGCCAAATGCCAACCCGCTGGCCAAGCAATTACTGCAAATATCCACCCTCTGAGGCAATCTATGAGGGAGGCCTATATTCACCAGTGGACTTTAATATGCTGTAACGGTAACGGTAAAGTCCACAGCTGAGCATAGTCCTCCTCAAAGATTGTCTCACAAGGGGGATAATTAGCATGGTTGCACAGTTGTCTAAGTTGCACTTATCACAGTTTTTGAAGTTATTCTTTTTTTAACGCGTTTGAGAAAAATGATGAGAGTGAATTTTTTACGATGCGCGCACACACCGACACCTAAAAACGACACCATGAAATTGTTACGATGCGTAAGCACACTGATACCTAAAAACGACACCATGAAGTTGTTACGATGCGCGCGCACACTGTCACCTAAAAATGACACCATGAAGTTGTAACGATGCGCGCGCACATCGGAACCTAAAAGCAGGGACTTAAAACGTTATAAATAACAGAATGTATAACGTTATAATAACGTTATAATTGTATCGTTACCTCAACAAGCATAGCGTTTTCAATATTTAGTATAACGTTTTAAGAGTAGCAGAACAAAATTGTGACAGGCAATTTAACGTTATTATAACGATAAAGACGCGACGTTGCCAAACCTATTCATTTTCAAAAGCGTGCGAATCCGCGCGACTTACGAGATGGGTGGGGCCTGGGATCCAATTGGTCTACTAGATAGCTTGAACGGACGAGGAATTCCTCGCACTCCACGCACTCCAGAAGCGAACTGGCAACGTTGTAAATATTTAAAACATTTGATAATATTTTTTGCGATTATATATTATAACGATTTGCGACGTATTAATAATTATACCTAGATAAATATCATATTACTTATATTTATTTATTTTTTAAAGTTGATTCGAACTACACTTGTTTACAAATATTGGAAATGGATCGTAAAAAATTAATAAGTCTTATAGATATTTTAATCTTGATGAAAACAGTAAGACTTCAAAATGTTTAGTTGCTGGATGCGAAAAAGTTTTGAAGGTAAGTTAAGCAAAAATCGTAGATAACGTGTAGAAGAATGCGCCTTTTTCAGTCAGTTTTTATTAAGAAAAATATTGTATTTATATATGTACAGGGTCTCCTAGAAAACAGGACACCAACCTACTTTACCTTCTGTTAGAGCGTGGTCCTTCCCCGGTCGAGCCGACCCATTCGTACTAATATATCTGCAGCCTGCAGCATAGCTCTACCACATCATATCTTGTCATATTTACCTGTTCATATCTTAATGCATTATACTTTTTTAGATTTATGCAAATATTTGACATTTTAAATAAAACTATCAACACAATAATATTATTTCAACTAACAACACTAGTGAACCGATTTTGATGAAATCGATATTATTCCTTAATTTGAAATAAATCATCATCATCACCATCATTACAGCCTTTCATAAGTCCACTGCTAAACATAGTCCTCCCCTAAAGAATGCCACAAAGCACGGTCCTGAGCCACCTGCATCCATCGACTTCCTGCATGTCTTACCAGGTCGTCACTCCATCTAGTGGGGAGTCGCTCTACACTTCGCCTACTGGTACGAGGCTGCTACTCGAGAACCTTTCTTCCCCATCGGTTGTTGGTTCTTGGAGCTATATGGCCGGCCCACTGCCACTTCAGCTTACTAATCCGTTGTGCTATGTCGGTTACTCTGGTTCTAATGCGGATATCCTCATTTCTAAGTTTATCACGCAGAGAAACCCCGAGCATAGCCCTCTCCATAGCTCGCTGAGCGACCTTAAGCTTCCCTCATATGGCGAGCAGTTGAAATAAATGTAAGCAAATAATTCCTAATTTGAAATAAATAAAAAACGAATGATCACGATCCGACTAGTTTTGGAGAAATGCGTGGACAAACATACATACATATATACACGTATAAAATTTTGTATATTTGCTTAGAAGGCCTAATAGATAATTATATGTGAATATTTTGCAGTTCCAATAATATTACATACATACGTGTCGAATTGATAACCGCCTCTTTTGAAGTCGTTTAAAAATTCAAACCGACTTTACGCCTAACAGAACATATCTTGAAAACTACTCAAGCGATTTTTATAAAAATTGCACTGTTCTTTAAGTTGAAAGATGGTTAATGTAATAAAAAGTGTGTGTACTTATGAATTTACACTTTTTTAGCGTAACAAACCAAAATTAACTAAAAATTATATAGGATCCTGGTGACAATTAATTTACGGCTCCGTGGCGCAGTGGCTTAATAATGAGTTACAGCGTTAAGGGCCGCGGGTTCGATTCCCGAACGGAAAAAGTATTTGTATGGCCTACAAATAATTGTTCTAGGACTAGATGTTTATCCTTGTGAAATCTATGTATGTAAACGTTCCCTGCGATACAGGAGAAAATCTAATTATAAAAGTAAAATTTGTGGAGATAATGTTTTTAAAAAATATATAGAATTTGTATTTATAAAGATTTTTAAACCTTATTATTCTTACTTTTTACTCTTAATATTGTTTCACAAAATATCACGTATACTTCAATCACGTCTTTTGATGGGTAAATTTAACCTCTTTTATCTTTAAGGATATAAATAAATATATTAACGATTTTACATCATTATGCTGAGAAGCTCAGATTGCCAAACTGCGATACAATCTCAACACTTAAGTTTGTTTAGCAAAACTCTTCCTCTCTATCCACATCTAATAATGTTCTTTTCTTATGTGCATGGAAAGAAAATCACTTAATACTAATATACTTTGAAGTGGCAAAAAATTTGTATTATATAAATATATTATATATGATGAATTCCTTTAGATCTATCCTATACTTTCTTTTGAGCATGTCCATTTTTAACTCTATTTTTTGTCTATTATTCTTCTCTTTAATTTAGATATTTTTTTAACATTATCGTCCTTCTTAGTGTCATTTCAATACTACTGATTGATGTACTATAAGCAGATAAGCTAAGTAGAGGTTCAACTCTGTGTTGATATGTGGATGATCTATGTGGAAGATCAACCTGGAATTCAAACATATTAAATAGACAAGGCAGACTTATTGGAACGAAGTTCCTTATCGGACGGTACGAATTTGGCGGATGGGGGCTAGGCGAGAAAAAAATGTAAGATATTTCCGCCACGACCCCTTCTGACGTATAAAAAAGCGAGATGGAATAATATCCATCTCCCTCGCACTTTTTCTTATCTTGCCATGAAATAAATATTATTTTATTTTAAATGACGCTTCATTTTAATAGACGCTAGTAATTCACTGTATTTGTTAATCAATAATATAATACGTTTATCAATAACAATAATATAATATACTACGAAATGTACTTCGTTCCAACCGAGTGTTCCACAACACTCACGCATGTTTTTTTTCACATTACTTATGAAATTCAAGGGCAATCCAACATATAATCTAGTTTAACAATAATATATAGAAGAGTATTTCAACTTCTATACAATTATTTTGTCTACACAATCCTTAATGTATGCAGTAAAATAGTAAGAACATCATTTTATTGTTACGAATGTAATACAAAGTTAATGAACTATTTATTTTGAAACACCCATATTCCGAGTTGTATGTACTACTACAGTTGATAATTCAATTGCTGCGCTGACGACCACAAAACGTATTTTTAGCCTATAAACTTTAGAGCACTGCGTTCGATACAGAAGAAAAGAGATGGCATAGAACAATAAATAATAACATTATGATTTTGTGATAACAATATTTTAGAAACGTTTATTTGACAAATTTATTGTAACGTAATTAAAACGTTATATACATGCAAAGCTTTGCATAATATCGTTTTGACATATCGTTTCTCTTAAACATAACGTTATCTCGCACTTGCGCAGATAACGTTACTGTATTTTAACGGTATTTAAGTCCCTGCCTAAAAGCGTCTTCTTTGGTCCATCTTAGTCTTTAGGAGTGACAACACATCTGCATTTTGATTCTTAGACGAGGATATATGTAAATGTCTATGGGCCACCGCATCCACTTACCATCAGGTGGACCGTGTGCCCGTTTGTCACCCTTATTCCATAAGAAAAATATGGATATAGGCTTCAAACAAATTGTGAAGAAGTGTTTTAAGCAAATTACCATTTCCATTCAACCAATTAGTGTTCATAAAATAATAATTGATTGAATAATTATTCATAAAATAAAACATTGGGTTACATGGTCGAAGATACAGGACAGAACAAATCTTTGAAAAAAAAAAATATGTTCGCTGCATTCAACCGTTAGGTATATACACATATTAAAGATAGGTACATTTAAATCTACACTAGTACAATTAAATTATTTATTTATATTATAACTAGCTGGCCAGGCAGACGGTGTTTTGCCCTTTCCGACGAATCTTCCTATAAAAGATTCTGTGCCGGACGGGCGTAACCCTCCGGAGTAAATGTTGTCGAAGATACTCCGCGAGTCGCTCACGTCCTACACCTATAGGTTTTTTTTTATAGGGTAGGGTGACAAACGAGCACACAGTCCACCTGATGGTAAGTGGTTACTGTGATCCATAGACATCTACATCTATCCTCAATAAAGACTCAAGATGCAGATGCGTTGTCACCCGTGAGGACTAAGATGGAATGCCTCTTCGCCAGTAAAAAGGGTCTCCGGTTCTCTACACTCACCATACGAAACACAGCAGTGTAATGCTTCTATTTTACGCTGGTATTCTGTGAGAGCGTGGTCCTTCCCCGGTCGAGCCGACCCATTCGTGCTACAACTATACTACTAATATTGCTGCAGCATGGCTGAAAGAGAATCTATCACCGTATTTCATACCTCGGGCGTCGGGATAGGCGACTATGGCTCCAATATTCCAATTGATAGCGCTATAGCTAGTTTGTTTACGTTAAAAGTCAATGTACGCAGACCGGTCTCCGCTCCTCAATTTGCCTACCAAACGTTGCGATTTAGGCAAATCCACCTTAAAAAGTGAGAGGCTCATGTCAAAACTGTAGCATTCGCGTAGGTAAATATGGCAAATATCTATTATAAGGCAACTTCCAAAAGTTGCCTTATAATAGATATTTGCCATAGCTGCTACACTTGGCATGCGGGTTGGTTGTTCTCAGGAAGCCCCTGCTGCTCATCTCCTGATTTAAGATATGGGGTAGTGGATATTCTTACACGGCCACTACACGGTCAACGGTCACTACAAGGTCAACGGCCACGGTTCCTTTTTGTGTAACTACGTCCTATTTAGAAGTAGCGGATTAAATAACAAGTCATTGGCAATATGATTATTTTAATGTCTTATCTAGATTTGTCAATACTTATATTAGTCTACAAATATTAAAATAATAAAGATACACGGTATGTAATGGAAAAATAATATAATATATTAATCTATTTTGACACAATTACAAAATAATACGTGTTCAAAGTTCACCGAAAGCCGTCTTTCGCGATTCAATCAGTTAGTTAAATGGACTGGATATCGACGGTTAAATCGGCTAGATAAATGGACGGCTAGGCCGTTAGTTAAATGTTTTTTTATTAAGATTCTGGCTTGGATACTTGTCCTTTAAGCTGTCTTCATTTATCTTATTATCAAGTGATAATAATCCTTTATAGTACACTGCTTCATAATATGGTGATGCGTCACATTGCGTAGTTTTTGGGAGATTTTGACGGCAACTTGAGCCAGCAGACGGTTGGCGATAATATCTCAAGGCACCTAAGTAGACAG
The DNA here is from genome assembly GCA_963668995.1 of Parnassius mnemosyne. Classification (NCBI taxonomy): domain Eukaryota; kingdom Metazoa; phylum Arthropoda; class Insecta; order Lepidoptera; family Papilionidae; genus Parnassius; species Parnassius mnemosyne. The sequence goes on from CAVLGL010000095.1 coordinate 6,463,756, forward strand.
ACACCTTATCTTGAGATTCACATCACCATCGGAGCACTTGTTTCACCGTTTCCATTGATAGTTCACATGTGCAGATATTTAATACACAAAATCGCATCACTTTTATATGTCAAAATCCCCTTCAAACCATTATTTTAACAATACAGGAGCAGCAATTCGCCGCCGGTCAAGTTCCCGCCAAAACTCTAACTTTAGACTTTCGACCACAGTACACAGACCACAGTTCAACCCGAGTATTTAATGATTTAATTAAATTAACACAACCCTATACTTAACGGAAAAAATGAAAATCCACAATAAAAATAAGATGTGATCCATCTTCTTTTAATCCCAACATGCGCCGCCGTAGATGACCAGCACTGAACAAGAGAACTATAAATTCTTGTAGGTATTCAATTGAATGTTAGCCAGCTGATAAAACCGTCGAGCTGCGACATTTATACAATTAACACAAGTTATAAATGCAAAAGTGGATACATGGCACTTGGAATAATATTATGTACAAAATAATTATTGACAGTTTAAATACACAATTTTGTTGTAATAAATGCTACAATTTCCTACTTCATTATTAGAAAGAAAATTGTACATTAAACACTATATGTATATCATGTGTGGTACCCCAAATTCGACACAATGCACTTTAAATTAAACTCAAATAGTTATACACTATACCACATTATGCACTAAAATACGAAAATATCGTTAATATTATATAGCCCTACGCCATCTTGTATACAATTGCGAAAGGCGGGAAAATTTCACACGTCATCGTCACGATCCTCGGGCCTGTGTCTTTGTAACACTGCGAGTCTTTGCTGAGTTACTTCTAGGTGATGTTTTCGCCATTTAATACGTCGATTCTGAAACCAAACTTTCACCTAAAAAAAGAAAATTTTATTTTAAATGATTAATAGAAGGCAAAGGAAAACCTAACGAATGCTACTGTTAGTCGGTTTATACTGAGATTTGTAGCCAATTCACGTAGGTAGCAGACGACAGATTGCTGAGCAAGTCATTGATGAAAATAAATCGAGTAACACCTGAGTATATACCTAGAACTAATTATAGTTCGTCACAAATTAATGAATGACCACGTCATGGACTCCTAAGTTGGTATGTTGGTAAGGTTTAACAACAATCTTTTTTAGGTACGTTCGATTTTTTTTAATTGAAGTGACAAAGACAAGCGTACTTACAGTCCTGATGGTACGTGGTTAGTGCTTAACTAATTAAAAAAAATCAAAAAAAAAAAAATCAAAAATATCTTTATTTCACAACACAGTGGTTTATAATTGTAAACAGAGGTTGGGACCAACCTATAATAATACTTGTGCTAGGTGGCCCCGCTCTTCCTTACTATACTACATATATTTAATTGTGCTTGTAAAGACAATTTGGCAAAATACTTATAAAAATAATTAATATTAACATCAGTTTAGAGTGAAATATAAGGCAAAACAACAATCAAATTTTAATAAAATTTACATATTACCTGAAATGGATTAATTCTAAATTTTAACAAAATCATGTGTGCGAGCCTGCGTGCATGCGTGCGTGTGTGTGTGTGTGTGTGTGTGTGTGCGTGTGCGTGTGCGTGTGCGTGTGCGTGTGCGTGTGCGTGTGTGTGTGCGCGCGCGCGCGTGCGTGCGTGCGTGCGTGCGTGCGTGCGTGCGTGCGTGCGTGCGTGCGTGCGTGCGTGCGTGCGTGCGTGTGTGTGTGTGTGTGTGTACTGTTGTGTTTTTGCTTACTAATATTGTAGTGTCTAACTAATGCATTGTAAAATAGCCTCTGCTTTTTCATAGTTTAATTTTTTTAACCATTTTATCAACAACTGTTTACAATTATATCTATTCATTTTATATATATTGAGAATTTTGTTTATTTTATTGTAAATAAAAACTGATTGTTTTTTATATTGATGAGAAGCAAATTTTGTGTTTACTTTCTGCGCTACAATTACTGTACCTCTTCTTTTTCGCAAAATGTTCGAATCATAATTAAGACTACTATGCATTTTTAAAACGGTTTGTAAAATGTATATTTTTCTTACAGTAAGTAGCTCACATATTTCGTATAGCTTTTCTGTACAAAATCCATACGGTTTAAAAAACATTAACTCTTTGAGCCCTTTCCACTTCCAAAAATTTGGTTTTGGAGGCGCCACCCCATATAGGAATGCAGTATGCCAATATAGATTGTACCAACGCAATGTATACTTTAATTAGTATATTTTTTGATGCTATATGTCTAAGTTGCTTAAAAATCCAAATTAGCTTTTTGACCCTACCTATAAGATGTTCTATTTGGTTGTGCCACGTCAAACGGTGGTCTATAATTATACCTAAATACTTAATAGCCGATGCTTTGTTTATGGTTGGACAACTACAATCTGTATCACTAACGTTTTTACATTTATGAATTTTTATATTAAAATCGTTTTGTGGTTGGGCCCGGTTATTGATGGTAAAGCACAGGTAATTAGTTTTTTGGTCATTAAGCGTAAGCAAGTTAGTCCTAAGCCAGAAGGCTATTTCGGCCAGTCCCTGTTCAGCACGTTTGCGAACTGCGTCCCAAGTTGTATCATGAAATACAACAACCGTATCATCCGCGTAAGAAAAAATTTCAGCTCCATCTATTTTTAGCTTGCATAAATTGTTAATATAAACAAGAAACAAGGTAGGGCCTAGTACACTACCTTGTGGGACACTGTAGGTAACAAAAGAGTCATCACTAACATACTGTCCAATTTTAACTTTTTGTTTTCTTTCAGACAAGTAGTCCTTCAATAAGTTGAGTGGTGTACCTACGATGCCAATTGTTTCTAGTTTTTGTATAAGGATGGGAATCGAGACAGTGTCAAAGGCCTTTTTAATATCTAGAAAAACAGCTAAGGTTTTCCTTCCTTGATCTCGTTGGTCAACAATTAAGGAGGTAAGAGCTGTTACAGCATCTTCTGTAGATTTTTATTGTCTATAACCAAATTGCATATCAGACAGTATTTTAAATTTATTAATGAATTGTACTAGTCGTTTATTTATTAATTTTTTTATTACTTTTGAGATACTGGAAAGAACAGAAATAGGCCTGTAATTATTAGTATCATCTCTGCTCCCATTTTTGTGTACTGGAGTTATTATGGCTTGTTTTAATAACGACGGGAAAATACCTTGCTTAAAACATAGATTAACCAAATGACAAATAATTGGTACTACTTCATTTTTAGTAAGCTTGAGGAATTTGGTTGGAATATTATCATATCCGGGTGCACTGTCTGATTTGAGGCTCATAAGTATATCATGTACCTCTTTCATATCAGTGTCTAAGAACACAAACGAATTGGACTGTGTACGATTAGTATCCAAATGATTTTTTGTTTCTGTATTAACTTTTAAAAGATTATCCGCTATAGACTTGCCAGTGTTAGCAAAAAAGTTATTAATGTAATTAGCTGATTCCTTAGGAGATGACTTTATGTTTAACAAAATTGTATTATCCTTATTTGAGCTATTTAAATGGGCTATTCTTTTTATGTTGTTCCAAAGATTCTTAGAGTTCTTAGATGAAAGTGCTAGTTCCTGTGTTTCATATTTGCGTTTTAATTTTTTTAGTAAATTGTTACAATAATTTCGATATCTTTTATAACTTATTTTTAGAACTTCATTATGAGGATCAACACGAAGTTTTTTCTGCATTTTATTTCTATTCCTAATACATCGTAATATTCCAGGAGTGACCCATGGTTTCATGACACGTTTGCTTTTGGGTACGTGAATTTCAATAGTGTTATGTTGTAATGACTCAGTTATTTTGTTTATTAGCATTTCTATCACAAAATTGGGGTTATCACAAAACAATATCTCTGAGAGATTTTTTTCAATTAAAGTATTAAGTGCCTTTGTAAAATCAGTCCGTAACTTTGTATTTACACATTTCTCTTTTAACCTTGTATTTGACAAGGTTAGCAATATCATAGAATGATCAGTGATAGTGGTGTTTAAAAAAGCAATTTGGGCTTTATTTTTACTTCTATCTAATTTAAGCATAAAATGATGTAAGCAATTACCACCTCTTGTTGGCAAATAGTGACCAACGAGTAAGCCATGCGTGCTCATCATGTTCAGGTATTGAAGCCTATTGTTGCGCTCATAATTCTGCTCTATACCTTTAGAAATTACATTTATATTTAAATCACCAGTCACTACAATGCGTTTACGTGATTTAATCGTTTCCAAGTGTAGGCTTAAAGAGTTAATAAAGATGTCAGCATTATTGTTAGAGGCTGAGCAATATATACCTAAAATGGTAGTGTCATAAGTATCAATCTGTAAACATGAAGCATGCTCAAGTCTTATTTCTTTGACATTTCCTTTGAAACCTTTTCTCATATACACCACCACTCCATCAGTTTGATTGAGATGAAAATTTGTAGTGAAATATGAATAATTTGTTATATTTGGAATTATTTTGTTGTCCGTAAGCCAACATTCTGTTAATACAATAATATCTGGATCAAAATGTAAGTGTGTGAGTGTCAGGTGTAGATCTTCAATATTACTGTAAGTACTTCTAATATTTTGAGAAATAATTGTTAAATCACTATTTTTACGCAAATATTTTTTGGTATATCTTCTACATCACAGCGAACAGCCTGTGCAGTCTCCGTGGTATCAAGATCATTTAGAATTCTTATGGAACTATTCATTCTCATAAAGGATATATATGCGAGTGTAACTAAGACCGCGTTGGAGAGGTCTGTCACAGTTTTTAATTTGCCAATAGACAATCTGTTCACAATTTATATTAAGTGAAAAAATAGATTTCGGAGCTATTAATTTACGAGGATTAAAGTTTGCAAAATGAAATGAGATGTCTATTATATTAAGTTGTATGTAAGTGTGTATGGATTTTAGATGAATAGTTAACAATAACATATAAGTATAGTGTATTATTTGTATGCAAAGTATGAAAATAAGTGTGTATAATGTAACGCTGAGGTCTGTGTCACAATAAAATTGTATCAATAGAGAAATAAATAAAAAAACAATTAAACAATTCATGAAAATAAAGTGTACAAAGAGCATAATGAACATTTGTAGATACAAAAAAAATATTAATATTATGTTTCTACAAATATAGTCTATGGTTAATACGGAACCTAGTCATGAATCCTGTTGGAGTTGTTGAATTTGTGCTTCAGATTTAATTATTATTATACGAGAGTTTTCGTCTTTTCTCACATAAACTTTACCATAAACTGTCCAACAAAATTTATATTTCTTGGATCTGACGAGGTCTCGGGCGAGGAAGTGTAGTCGAGAGCCTTTTGCTGTGAGCTGCTCTGAAACAAAGACGGGAGTATCTTCTTCTGTATGAAATCCCAGGTGCTTTGCAGATAGCTTAATCTTATGCTTGATATTAAAGTCCTTGCTCATTTTCAGTATTTCCGATTTTATAAGTGTTGAACATGTTTCGACGACAAAGAAAGCAGGATAGATTACGCAATACTCCAAGTATTGCGTAATCTATCCTGCTTTCCGCGCACCCTATAGATGTCCTTGATATCAGTCTTATTTAAGTTGCACCCAATGTTTTTCGGCAAACATGTTACCATATTAATGAGATCTTCTTTGGTTTCACCCGAATTTTTAGGTACGTTTTTGATCTCGAAATTAGTTTTACGGTTGTTCATTTGCATGTTTTCAATTTTGTCCTGTAACAGAGTAATATAGCTTCTGTCCTCTTTTATCTTGCTTTCTAAATGCTCTATTTTCATCCGAAATTCTTCATTTTGCGCAGTTAAAAATGTAATTGAACTTTCAATGTTATTATTTGATTGTTGAATATCTTTTAAAGTGTTAGTAATTTGTTTAAGTTCTTGTTTTTGCACTGCCAATGCGGAGGATATCATGTTTTTAATTTCCTCTTTAAGACTGCCAAAGTCCATAATATTGTCGACTTCCCTCTTTCGCTTGTTCCGAGAACAAGCAAAGTTCGGGGGAGTTCTGTCCCTTTGCTCTACTTGACTAACGTCGTTTTCCGAGAGAGATTTATTCAATTGGCTGTCCATAGTACCAGGTAAACAGGAATATCTCAAAGCTTTAAATAATGAGTAGCAATTTTGATGAATAAAATCGTAAGGACGCTCGCTAAGATACAGTGCGTAGGTAATTAGCACCACTTATAAACTAGTACTCACAGGAAACAAGCACAAGCATGGATATTGGGCGTTATCGGATCAGGATCACAGAAACACGTGCGTATTGGGCGTTACCAGAGCGTGTTTAAACGTACCACTCACAAATGGTAATGTACTAGGGCTGCATGAAACTTGAATACACACTCGTTTATATTGGCTCCTTGAACTTCTTGTTTCCTAATTTTATGAAAACATTTATGGATCACAGAATTGTAATTTGTAATTAAATAAAACGGTAGACAAAGTACACGGACACGTTAGCTTCTTACGACGACCGGGGAGGAGGAGGAGGTATATAATATATGTGTTTACATTTGTATGTGTTCAACTGATATATATCTAAATCTTTGTTCAGTCTATTGTAGAGATGAGCAGATTGTGATAAGCAAATTTGGTTTTTACGTATCTAGTTACTGCTACCCTATCTTTTCTTCTTCTCATCATTGTATCGGTGTTAAAAGGCAAATGTTTGTGTATTCGTAAGACTGTTGTTGTTTAGGCAATAATATTATACCTTTTGAAACGTATTTTTTAACGTGCGTGCGTAGCCTCGACAGCAAGGTCACCCGCCCCCCACCCGGCCGCATTCCGCAGCGGTATCGGACGGACTTCTCGACATTCATTGTAAAGTTTTTTGCGATCTATACTGACGTCTGTTTTTCGCGCCTAATTTTGTTACGAAAGTATCAACCCGCGTAAATCGTTGTGAGAACACGTATTGTTCTTTAGGACTTATTAACTTTTGTTAAATTAATTGTGCAACTCCTATAGTGATTTACCTCTGAAGTTCTACGTTTAGCTGTACCATTGCGTGACAAAACAGAAAGAGTGCCTCAAGAGGGGAATAGTTCCGAGGCTACCAGCGGATACCTTCTCCAGGACGGCATTGTGTCATCTAGACCAGGCCACGTACACACACATATCCATACAAGCACACATACATTCACGACACTGCCATCAGCCGGGCCGGTCCTGGTGAACCGTCTCCGCTCCTGAGGCAGGTAAGTGCCTTTCTCTTACTGATCTTTCCCCCTCGTTTATTTTAATTAGAGAACTTCCACCTTGGCCTTAAAGGCCCGACCTGCATCTGCCTGTACGTTCTTCTGACAATGGGCCTAGGAGGATCCTAGATAGGCAGCTGCACGCCGTAACAGTTGTTGATAGGATATATATCTGTCTTATTGAAAGAAGCTCACTCAACTTGTAAAGTTCTTCAGTAGGAAAATAATTAACTTAGTTCTTTCATTCGCATAGGTTGTTTACACTTAGATACCCTGAATTTTTTATAGCATGAATATTTTGTTCATATTTATTTATTTATTTATTTATTCCAATTCGTGTGCTACACGCTCGGCGCGCGGACGTGCATAGAATACCTACAGTATATGGACGTGTAAAATCGTAACGGTGCAATACAAAAAATAAATTGTTTAACTTATAAATACTCTAAAATGGTGCAGTGTAAGAAGTGTAAACAGTATGTGTCCTTATCAAAGGATGAGGTGATCAAGTGTAAGGGTTCTTGTGAGTCTGTATTTCACAAAAAATGTGTTCGAAACCTTAAGAAGCATATGCAGATCTTTCTGCATATGCTTCTTTAATTTGTGAAGAATGCCAAAAGAATGAAAGCCCTGAAAGAATTAGCAAGCCCATGATTGATGTTGATCTCAGTAAGACGTCAGTGGAAATGTTGCTAGGTGAGGTAAACAAAAAGTTAGAGATTATCTATAAAATGGAAAGGAGCATTGAAGAACTCAAGGATACAGTAGACTTCTACGCTGAGCAGTACCAATCGATTATTGAATTCAAGGAGGAAGCTGAGAGAAAAATCAAAAGTTTGGAGAATAAAAATACCTATCTGGAAAAATGTAACAAAGCAATGGAGGAAAGGATCTTGGAAATAGAGCAGAGGGAGAAGGAAAATAACATAGAAATTGCTGGTCTGGAGATGCAAAATAATGAACAAATTTTGGAGGTCGTGAATGTTATAGCAGAAAAATATAACTTTTGCAAGGCTGATATTGTCGACGTAAAGAGGGTAGGAAGACCAAAACCAGAAAGAACAAAGCCGCAACCAGTTATAGTTACTCTTCGGTCGAGATCGGCACGTGATAAATGGCTCAGTCTTCGCAAAACGACATTAACGAATGATCACGTATATGCTAATAAATACAAAAGTTCGATTTACATTAATGAGGACCTACCTAAATACAAGCGACAATTGTTTTGGACCTCAAAGAATGAACTAAAACAAATTTATAAATACATATGGATACAGAATTCTAATATATTAGTTAAAAAAGAAAACGAAACTAAGATACACAGGATTTCATGTGAGAAAGATATACAAAATCTTAAAACATAAATATGCAACTAGCGTAATGTGGATACACTACGTGGTTTTTGTTAACCTTAAAATTCGAAAATTTTAATGAAAGCATCACAGATATACAATTTAATAGATTTAAAAATATTATTACTTGGAGTAAACAATGGGACACAAACTATAATAAAATACATATTTTACACCTAAATATTAGGTCTCTAAGAAAACATTTTAATGAGTTAACAGTACTATTACAACAAACATTATGCTCTATAAATATTATAATCTTAACAGAAGTAAACATAAAGAATGAAGAATTACCCTTTTATGAGATTCAAGGATATAATAGCTATGCGAGTACCAGAGAAGTGAAAAGAGGAGGAGGAATACTTATCTACTGGAAGGAAGGACTAAATATTGAAATGGAAGTAGGAGACACAACAGCGCTGGAAACTATATATGGACGAATAATTACGACAACAAGAACTTTACATCTTATAGCATGTTACCGACCACCGAGTAAAAACAAAAATCAATTTATAGATCAACTAGGAATATTAATAAGGAATATACCGTCACAGGATGATCTTATCATAATCGGAGACACAAATATAGATATCTCAAGAAATATAATAAACCCGACAATTAACCGTTATAAATGCACCCTGTGTGAAAACTGCCTCATGTGTGCTATACCTGCGAGGGAGATAACGCGCGAGGCGATCGTCGACGGCCGACTCGACCAGAGCTGCATCGACCATGTATGGGTACGGACGACGCGCTCCGGTTGCAGGCCGACGGCTTCATTTATACTCGAGTGCAACATCTCAGATCACAGTGCAGTAGGTATTATCCTTGATATTGACCGTAAGCATACAGTGTGCAATAACTATAATGAAGTATGTAAATACAAATTCGTAATAGATAATAAGTTAGTTAAAGAAAAATTAAGATTAACGGACTGGTCACAATTTTTGTCTATATTATGCCCAATATTGTTATATGAATCAATATGTTCTACATTCTCTAAGATTTATGAGGAAAGTAAAATTAAAATAACTTTAAAGAATAAAAGAATTAGTCAACCATGGGTCAATAAAGAACTATATGATAAATTATTAAAGCGTGATATGCTATTTCGGGAGTGGAAAGCATCGCCTAACAATATGACCAAAAGGTTAGAGTACACTTCATTTAGGAATAAGGTGAACAAATTGATTAATAGTGCTAAAAATAGGTATAGGCAAAAGGAAATAAATAATTGTAACGGGGATTTTAGAAAAATATGGGAAAATATCAATACGTGGATAGGACGCCCTAAGCCTAATCTAGATAGCGTTATCTTGAAATATCTCGGTAAAAGGGATAATATATACAATATATGTAGTGAATTTTCAAAAACCTTCACTAAAGAAATAGACTGTACATAAAACATAGATGTAGCACTAATTTCCTAAATAGAAATAGTTATGTTAAATCGAGCGAAGTATCTTTCAGGTTTGTAAAAGTAAACTCGTCAGAAATAAAAGAAATTATAAATAAATTGTCAGAACGAAAGTCACCAGGGGTAGATAAAATTAGAGTTAAAGATTTAAAGTATATAAAAAATGAAATAAGTCCAATTTTAGCAAATTTTGTCAATTTATGTTTAAAAAAAAGTATTTATCCAGATGAATTAAAGAAATCCATAATAAGACCCATTTATAAAGGTGGCAGCCATTATGAATACACAAATTACAGACCAATTGCTATTCTTCCAGTAATAAATAAAATTGTAGAAAAGGTAGTCGTACAAAGAGTGAATAGATTCTTAGAGAAATTTAACATTATTACTAATTGTCAACATGGTTTTAGGAGAGGACGGAGTACTAGTACTGCGTTAACTAAGTTTTCGGAAGCAATTAACTGCAGTCTTAATAATGGTAAACAGGTTGTGGCTCTTTTCATAGACTATAAGAAGGCATTTGATACTCTGGACCATGAGGTACTTCTGGGGGCTATGGAGGAATGTGGAATTCGGGGCCCTGTAAATGAATGGTTCCGTAATTATCTATCAAATCGGACTATTCGCACTATGGTAAGTGGGACGACTGGCGCTGAAGAAGATATCGCTCTCGGTGTACCAACAGGTTCTGTGTACGGCCCCGTAGGGTACATTATACTGGTGAATAGTGTGGTAAATGTAGTGCATCACTGCGATACCTACATGTACGCCGATGACATGTGCCTATTGTATGCTTCCAAAAACTTACATGAAGCTTGTGATAAAATACAGGAAGACTTTGATCGGATTACCCAATGGGCACATGATAACGGCATAATACTGAATTTGAAAAAAAACAAAGTGTATGCATATACATTCTCCATACAACAGGCTAGCTAAGAATGTACGCTATGAAGAAATAGGTATTGTAGGGCATGACTATGAGTGCTTGCATAGGAGAAAATTACCATGTCAATGTGCCAAAATAGAGTTTGTTAATAGTTACAAATATTTAGGATTGTTGGTAGATAGCAGTTTTAATTGGAAATTACACATTGAAGAAGTATGTTCAAAATTAAGGTCCATTTTAGGTAAATTCTATCAAATTCGAAAAGTAGTAAGTAAACATGTTCTATTAGTGGTTTACTATGCATTAGTTGAGTCTTTAATTAACTATGGTCTCATTGTTTATGGCCGCACATTTAGTACCTATATAAAACAAGTGAAAAGCCTACAAATACGTATTATAAAATTTTTAATTAATTCAAAAGATAAGAAGAGTTGTAAAAAACAATATGAAAAATTATTTCCCATGTGTAAAATACTCCCTGTTGATACACGGCTAAAATATTTAATAGCAATTGAACATTACTATACTGACGACTATAAAGTACCAATTATTAACACTTACAACACGCGTAAGGTAAGGGAAAAAAAATTTGAAGAGCCTAGTGCAAATAACTATTACGGACAACGCTTGAATAAATACATTGTACCCAGAATCTTTAACAAAATAAAATAGTTAAGAGAAACGCCACCAAATAAAAATAAAAATAAATTAAGCAAAAACTTATTAAAATCCTCTCTGAAAAGGACATTATTAACAGAGCTATAACACATTACATATTGTTGCATACTTTTATTAATCGCTTTTTATATTTAATTGATTTGCTTATTGTTTGTGTTGTATTTTTTTTTTCATTATTATTATTATTTTTTTTTAGTTTTATAATTTCTAAATATTATGAAATTGTAGTAGGTAAATTTGATATAACTATCTTTTATTTTCTTTTGTTTATTATAATTAATTGTATTTGTATAGGTGATAGTGCATAATAATATATAGTTTTAAGAGCGTGTACTCGCCGACAAACTGATTGCAGTTTGGCGAGAGAATAGTAAAAATAATGTACTTACCTTTGTATGAATAAATAAATTGAAAAAAAATATATATTTTAAAGGACATCCTACAGTAGTTACAAAATATACTATTTATTGTTTTCTATCTTTGAATTACACATTATGCTTATTGAACTACAGATTACAGGTTGTCACAACATGCTTAAATTTAATTAAAAAAAAGTACAAAAATTAAGGATATTAAAGACAAGGGCCAATATATATAACATAAATAAATAAAATACATAACAGAGGTGCATCACTCACTGATAATAATTTTTCTTTTATAATTATGTAAGGTGTCATTAAAAATGTCGAGATCTGTGTCATCAGTTGATTTTATATTATAGGTTTTTTTTTTATAGGATCGGGTTACAAACGAGCACACAGTCCACCTGATGGTAAGTGGTTACTGTGACCCATAGACATCTACATCTATCCTCAATAAAGACTCAAGATGCAGATGCGTTGTCACCCGTGAGGACTAAGATGGAATGCTTCTTTGTCAGTAAAAAGGGTCTCCGATTCTCTACACTCACCATACGAAACGCAGCAGCGTTAAGCTGCTATTTTACCCTGGTTTTCTGTGAGAGCGTGGTCCTTCCCCGTTCGAGCCGACCCATTCGTGCTACAACCATAATATAGCTGCAGCATGGCTCTACCGGGGTGCGAAGTCAGAAGTCCTCCACGTGTGCCTGGTAGTTGCGGGTCCCTCTCGATACGTCTGGAGGGAAGAGCAGATACTGGGCCGGTGCACCCTGGGCGCGGCAGTAATCTTCCTCGAGAAATGAGAAGAAATTCTTACTCCTTGGGGAATGGTACTGCCGCGGCTAATTATTCTGACATGGGGGGGGGGGGGGGTCCGTCCCGGACCAACGGTGCGTTCCACTGCGTGACCCTCTGATCAGCAGAGGGCATAGCAGAGGAGTGAGGGCGGGCTCGGTGTGCACTTACCCTGCCTCCGGGCAGACAGTGAAGGATTCATCCTTTGCTGTCACCGCCGGTCTCGTAATCCCAGTATCGAAGTGTCGTGGATCACGTCTCGCGGCTTTGATAGGGACCGAGGGTCTTGGCTTAACCGCCCGGACTGCGAGGGAGAAAACCTCTATAAAATGTTACCCCGAATCTCAAGCGGCGACGCACCGCGAGGGGATGGATGGCTGACGGGGTTCTATGAAAAAATCAGTCGTTAGTGCACTCCTCGCCAGGGTACCTGCAGACCCCCTGGCGAGTAATAAATCCTCTAAATCTGCTTACCTTGGTAAGGGGTCTCTGCCAAGGTGGACCTTTAATTCCCCCATACTCGTGGGTACAAAAAATGGAAAATCAAAACAAACAAAAAACCAAAACCGCCGGCAACGGCAACGTAGAGGAGAGGAGGAACGATGCGGGGACAGAGCCCGACGCCGCATCGAGCAGCGAGGGAGGCTCAGAGAGCTCCCGACAAGTGGAGCCTGGGACCGCGGAGACCAGCAAGTTCTTCCGCAAGCGGTCCAGGCGGGATGGCGACCAGGGGTCGGCATCCGGTGAAGAGAAGGTTTCGGCCCGGAAAATCCCCACCAACAGGCGGGGCGGGCTGAGAGGCAAGGGGAAGGAGCTCTCTGCCAATCAGAGGGCCGAACGAGCGGCAAAGCTTGCCGAGGAGGGGCGCCACCCGGACGACACGGCTCGGGAATCAGGCGAAGAAACAGATGCGACTGGCGGCTCCGAGGTGGAGCGTAAGGTCAGATTCGTAAAGGAGGTGGAGGCCGCGATCAAGGTCGTGGCCAACAAGCAAAAGTCCTCCTCGAAATTCAAGGCCATTCCCGCGGCCTCCGCCTCCATTATGGCGGCTGCGGAGGCCAACTTTGCTGGGGCCGGGCCTAATGCGGACGAGGTGGCGAAGCTGCGGGCGGACGTGGCCCGCCTGACGTCCGCCATGGAGACTCTCCAGAAGGAGAATGAGAAGCTCCGCGCAGACCTGGCCAGTCTACATGAGCCTGCCTCTCGCGCGGCGCCCCAGACGCAGCGCCCAAGCCAGCCCGTGCCGGTGGAGAACCAGGTTCTGAACCTGGTCCGGCAGGAGCTGGCTGCCTTCCAGCACCGGTTCTCTGTGCTGGAGGGCATCGTCCTGCGCCCCCCCCTAGGGGCAAACAAGACGGCGGCGAGGCCGGCAACGGTTACTTACGCGACGGCCACGGCTGCCGCATCCAGGCCGGGGCCGTCCAGCCAGCCCTCGGGTGGGGCTGCAGTTGCCCCTCCCCCCCCCTGAAAAACCGGCTCCGGCAAAACCGATACCGGCTGAACCGGCTCCGGCTAAGCCGGCGACGGGAAAGAGAGGCAAGGCGAAGGCGAAAAAGGGCAAGGCGGCAGCACAGGTGATGGCTGCGCCAGCCCCAGTGCCTGCGGCGAATGGGCCAGCGCCAGCGGCAAGCCAGCTGCCGCCGCCGCCACCACCCCCCCAGCTCCCTACACCTCCCGCGGCAGAAGCCGGTTGGCAGGTGGTCGGGGACAAACAGAAGGGGAAGAAGGCAGCCAAAAAGGCCAAAGAGCAGGAGCGGCAGCACCAGTTCAGGGCGCGCAAGATCGCGGCTAGGCTCCGCGCCCCGAAGACCGCAGCTGTAGTGATTACACTACAGCCGGACGCGAAAAAGAAGGGCGTTACCTACCGCGATCTGCTCGCGAAGGCGAAAGAGGCGGTGGATCTCGGGGAGCTCGGGATCACTGGGGGCCTCCGGCTCAAAGTCACCCAGACGGGGGCCCGTATGCTGGAGATCCCCGGGGAATCCAGTAGCGCGACTGCGGACGCTCTGGCTGCGAAGCTCAGAGCGTCCCTGAACGTGGACGAGGCCCGAGTGTCCAGGCCCGTCAGATGCGCAGACGTGCGCATCATGGGTCTGGACGACTCAGTATCGGAGGAGGAGTTGGTGGCCGCCGTCGCCAGGTCCGGGGGGTGCACTACTGACCAGGTCAGGTCAGGCGCCATACGCCCGGACCAACAGGTTATGCATGCCGCCACGGTGTGCTGCCCTGTTACGGCGGCCAAAACCATAGTGGAGGGCCGAAGGCTTCTGGTGGGCTGGGTCTCAGCGCAGGTTAAGCTGCTGGAGCCCAGACCTCTGAGGTGCTACCGCTGTCTCGTGGGGCATCACGTATCAGTGAAATGCGCCTCGGAGGTTGACCGCAGTGGCCTCTGCTTCCGCTGCTGTCAGCCCGGACACATATCGGCGACCTGCTGGGCTACGCCGCACTGTGATGCATGTGCGGCGACCGGCAAGCCAGCCGATCACTGGGCCAGAAGCAGGGCCTGCGTGTCACCCGCCAAGGCCAAGGCCGCGGGTAGGGGAGGGCCCTCCTCCGCCGCCACCGCCTCTATGGCCACCGCCGCAGCTGCAACTGCCGCTGCCGCCGCTGTCACTGTCGCCGCCGCCGCGACACCGACGCCTGCAGAGGGGCGCCCCGTGGAGGAAGCTGAAATGGAATGCCTATAACGGCCCCATTAAGCTTCCTCCAGGCGAATATCAACCACTGCGCCTGCGCTCAGGATCTGTTGCTCCAGAGCATGGCGCAGTGGTCGATTAACATCGCTGTGGTCGCTGAGCCGTATTTTGTCTGGCCTAGGAAGGACTGGGTGGCGGACCTTAACGGCTCAGTGGCCATCATTTCTTCGGCCGCCGCCGGTACCCCGACCCTTGAAGGTGTCAGGAGGGGTCAGGGGTGCGTAGCAGCACGGTTCGGGGAGTTCGTCGTTGTGGGGGTGTACTTCTCCCCGAACCGATCTCTCACCGAGCTCCACAACTCTCTTGCAGAGCTGAGAGCAGTCGTCGTCGGAAGCTATCCCCTCCCCGTGCTTGTCCTCGGGGACTTTAATTCCAAGAACTTGGCTTGGGGTTCTCGTCGTACAGATGTGCGGGGTAGGATGGTGGAAGACTGGGCTCTGGAGACAGGCCTGGTCGTCCTAAATCGGGGTTCTGTCCCCACGTGTGTGCGGATGCGGGGCGAGTCGGTGGTGGACATTTCGTTCGCTAGCCCCGCTCTGTCGCCGCGTGCCATTGACTGGCGAGTCATGGAGGGGGTGGAGACCTACTCCGACCACCGGTACATCCGGTTTGACGTCTCCACCCAGCCCTCGAGCGCGCCAGTCCAACAGGCCCCGAGTGGTCCGCGTTGGGCGCTGAAGCAGCTGGACCGGGAGCTCCTCCTGGAAGCCTCGATCGTGCAGGCCTGGGTGTCATCACCGGATAGGCCTGCCGACGTCAATGATGAGGCAGGGTGGTTCCAGGAGGCCATGTCCGAGATATGTGACGTGGCAATGCCCCGGTCCGGCCAGGAAGCGCCCGGCGTCAGGTGTATTGGTGGTCGCGTGAGCTGACGTCTCTGCGCGAGGCGTGTGTCGCCGCGCGGCACCTGTACGCCAGGCATCGCAGGCTCCGCATTCGTCCACCGAATGCGGCAGCCATTGAGGCGGAGCTGTACGAGGGATACAGAGCGGCGAAGACCGCCCTCCGGGAGGCTGTCATGCGGGCCCGGGATCGGGCCCGTGAGGAGATGCTGGAGACTCTCGACAGAGATCCGTGGGGGCGCCCTTACAAGATGGTGCGGGATAAACTCCGCACCTGGGCCCCCCCGCTGACGCAGAGTCTCCGGCCTCAGCTCGTGGAGGACGTGGTGAGCGCTCTATTTCCTGCGCGAGGGGAACATCCGCCCCCACCTATGGCTCCGCCACCTGCGGTGCCGGAAGCGGACCACCAGGACGACGACGACGGCATCCCGGAAGGGACCGGGGTAGACCTGAGAGTGGCGGTACGTAGGCTCAAGGCCAGGAATACCGCCCCAGGACCCGATGGCTTGCCTGGCAAAGCCTGGGTCCTGGCCTCGGAGGCTCTCGGGCCCCGACTGGAGGGGCTCCTAAGCGCATGCTTGGAGAGAGGCCAATTCCCGCTTCGTTGGAAGACGGAAGCTGGTCCTCATTCGGAAGCCGGGGCGCCCTGCGGACTCTCCGTCCGCATACCGGCCCGTGGTGCTGCTCGACGAGGTGGGCAAGCTCTTTGAAAGAGTCATTGCAAACCGCCTCGCCAAGCACCTTGCGGGGACGGGGCCGGATCTTGCGGAACACCAGTTTGGTTTCCGCAAGAGGTGCTCTACGGTGGACGCCATCATGCGCGTGAGAGCCCTCACGACGGGGGATGCAGTGGCCAGGGGGGGGGGGGGTTGTTTTGGCGGTGTCTCTCGACATCGCCAACGCCTTCACCTCCATGCCCTGGAGCTGCATTAGGGAGGCACTCCGGTATCACCGGGTGCCGACGGGGACTATCTGACGGATAGGGCCATCATCTACCCCGGTCGCAACGGTGAGTGGAACCGGCGAGAGATGTCGTGCGGTGTCCCACGCGGTTCGGTTCTGGGGCCGCCCCTGTGGAACATCGGTTACGACTGGGTGCTGCGCGCCGACCTCCCTACCGGCGTCAGCGTAGTTTGCTACGCTGACGACACGCTGGTACTGGCACAGGGGGGGTCGTACGAGGCGGCGGCGGAAATTATGACACGCGGGGTTGCGATAGTCGTTGAGAGGATCCGGCAGCTGGGTCTTGAGGTGGCTCTGCACAAGTCCGAGGCCATGCACTTCCATGGTCCTCGGAACAGGCCACCACCGGGATCCTCAGCGATGGTAGGAGGGGTATCCATCGGCGTCGAGTCGACGTTGAAGTACCTAGGACTCGTCCTCGACGGCCGATGGAACTTCGTTGAGCACTTCCGCCGTTTGGCTCCCAAACTGGAACGGACCGGGGCTGCCTTCAGGCGGCTCCTGCCGAACCTGGGGGGGCCAAACGCCTCCTGCCGGAGGCTCTACGCGGGGATTGTGCGGTCCATGGCCCTCTACGGGGCCCCGGTGTGGGCGCGTGGTTTGGCGCGGCTTGCCGTCCACCACCTGAACGCGCCCCAAAAGGTGGTTGCCGTGAGAATGGTTCGCGGCTACCGCACGATCTCCCGCGAGGCAGCGTGCCTCCTTGCCGGATTGCCGCCGTGGGATCTGGAGGCGATAGTCCTCGCGCGCCTGCACGAATGGCGCGCGGAGGCACTATGCCGGGGGGAAACCCCGCTGCCGCGGCAAGTAGTCGTGCAGCGGACAGACTTCTGGCATGATCTCATGGCGACATGGAGAGAGCGACTGTCGCAACCCCGTGCTGGGCACGCCACTATAGCGGCGATAAGACCCCTCTTTGAGGAGTGGCTTGAGAGACGCCACGGCGTCCTCACCTTCCGACTGACGCAGGTCCTCACCGGACACGGTGTGTTCGGGAGGTTCCTGCACCAAATCGGGCGGGAGGAAACGCCCGGGTGCTCCCACTGCGAGGATCGACCGGAGGACACGGTGGAGCACACCGTGGAGGTGTGCCCTGCCTGGGCGGAGCACCGCCGTGTCCTCGTAGCGGCGATAGGCGGCGGCGACCTCTCGCGTCCGGCCCTGGTCGAAGCCATGGTCCGGAGCGAGACGGAATGGGATGCCGTCACCACCTTCTGCGAAGCAGTGATGCTAGCGAAGGAGGTGGCGGAGCGGGAGAAGGAGAGAGCAGCAGCTTTCCTTCCCGGCCGCAGCGGGAGACGCCCCGGGCGTCGGGGGCTACGTCGTGGCCCCCGGCCACCGTAGGCGCGGGCCTGTGGACGGCGAGCAATGGGTAGCTCGCCGTCCGTCCGTCTAACGACGACAGGCCGTGTCGACGGCGCGTTTTGTTCCACGCGCGCCTCAAAGAGCTGTCAGCAGCGTGAAGGGGCCCGCAAGGGCCGACGCCTGCCGGAGCTGCGGGCTGTTCGAAAGAGATACCGCGGCTCCGGAACGTAAGGGCACTGAAGGAACACGGATGGTTTTTAGTCAGTAAAAGTCTGATACTCCCTTCCGCTCCACCCAGAGCGAAAGGCGTCATTTGATGATTTTCCATCCGCAAAAAAAAAAAAAAAGCATGGCTCTACCACGTAGAAAGATACGTGTCAAACGGGAAATTGGTGATTTTTTTCCTAGATTACTTTTATGTTTACGTACTTTAAGTATTCCGATTGGATGACGAGGCAGCCGTGTGGGTACCTTTATGGAAAATTTATTAAGCAGATTTGGGCAGTCTATAGCATTATTAAATAGTTTATATAAGAATGTCATATCTAACAGTGATCGTCTTAATTCTAAGGAATGCATATTATAAATCTTAAGCCTTTGTGTATAAGATGTCCAGCGCGGTAACTGACTTCGATATGCTAAATGTCTGGTTAATCGTTTCTGTAAACGTTCTATTCGCTGTATGTGAGTATTGTAATAAGGTGACCATACTGTACTACAGTATTCTAGCTTACTTCTTACTAGGCAATTGTACATTGTTATGATTATTCCGGTTTTCTTGAACTCCTTGCCACTTCTTATGACAAAACCGAGTGCTTTATTGGCTGCAATTAAGGTGTTGTTTATATGGGGTACGAAGCTAAGGCGACTATCTAGCGTGACTCTTAAGTCTCGAATCTCTCCCACTTCGTTCAACTTTTCGTCCTGGATGCTATACACTGATTGGTGTTTGTTTCTTCTTCGAGTGAAATTGATATACCGACATTTGGATGGATTAAGTGTCATTTTATTGTGTACGCACCACATAACTAGGCTATTAAGGTCTTTCTGCAACAGTTCTTCATCCTTTTTGGTTCTAATAGCCCGAGACAATTTTAAATCATCAGCATATAAGAGGGCTGTCGAGTTTTTCAAGGATGATTGATATCATTAAGGAAAAGAGTAAAAAATAATGGCCCCAGGTGTGATCCTTGTAGTACTCCTGATAAGGCTGTAAATGAATAAGATTCATTGCCATCTAATACGACTTTAAGTGTGCGTGCCTCTAGGTGTGATTCACACCAAACAAAAAAGGGTTTGTTATACCAAATGATTTCAATTTACGTAATAGGGTTTGGTGATCGACACTATCGAAGGCCTTCGCAAAATCAGTGTATATGCTGTCTATTTGCAAGCCATTATCAACTGCTTCTGCTAGATTAGAAACATGATCTATAAGATTTGTATTAGTAGATCGTTTTGTTACGAAACCCTGTTGATTGTGACTAATAATATGCTTGATATGATTGTACAGGTGAGGATATTCTAGTGCCTCAAAGGTCTTCGACAGAGTCGAAAGGATTGAGATTGGACGATAGTTGCAGATTAGTTTCTTTCCATTTTGAGGGAAATATGCCAGTTGTCAAAGAAGTGTTGAAAATGGTAGAAAGAGGTTCAGCTAAGGAACGTGCACATTTGTTAAAAAATATTGGTGGGATGTTGTCCGGTCCCTTTCCTTTAGTACAGTCAAGTCTTTTTAATTTTTTAATTATTGCTTTAAATATTATTTGGAAGTTCTCCATTTCTGGTAGTACAGCGGAAGTTGGTATTTGTGGGTGGTCGTCAGCGCCGTTACTTTTTACGTAAATTAAAGAAAAGTTTTTTGCGAATAAATCGCAAATTTCTTTTGTGTTGTATGCTTTCTCGTTGCCAAGCGTCATGATAGGAGGAAATGAAGAAGAATTTTTTCGCATGTGTTTAATATGCGCCCAGAAATATTTGGAATTTTTTGATATTTTGTCTTCAATAATTGTAACATGTTTTATGTAGCACTTATTTATTATACGATTCACATTTTTTCTTATATATTGAAATTCAATTTGGTCTAGCGGATTGTTGTATTTTTTAAATTTGGTATGGTATTTATATTTCAGTTTTAATAAGCGAATTAAGCTAGGAGGAAACCACACTGGATAGTTCGAATTACGTTTACGTGTCTTGGGTACATAATCTTTTATTATTTTGTGTAGTATAGCGTAAAACTTTTCTAACATTATATTTACGTTGCTGAAAGGGTTCAGTTCATCTACCCAGTTTACTTGATCGAGAGATTTTATTATTGCACCATAATCTGCTTTATAAAAGTTAAATTCGCTTTTTGATAAGTTTTTTGCAAACTGCAAAAAACTTTATTCTTAAAGAAAGTTCAAGCGGAGGGTGTAACGCATCTATATCGTGGACAGGATAGGGACTTTTATTTACTGTTATTATTTCATTGTCACACAAAATTAGGTCTAAGATTTTATTTTTATTGTTAGTTATTGGGTTAAACTGTTTTAAATTGTTTAAAGCCAAAAAATCGATGAAACTTGATTTTAAATTACATGTTTCAAAGGTAGAAGAGTGTAAATAAGATACCTCGTCGTCTGATAATGTCCACGATATTCCGCTCAGATTAAAATCTCCGCATATAATCGTATGATGACAAGGGTTTTCAAGGACTTTGCTAGTGTTATCAAGAAAACTATCTAAGCTTTTCTGCGTTATTGGTGGAGGTAGGTATACCGCACACAAGTCTTATCTTCTCAGTGCATTTTTTGTTTGAAGAAATATTGATAGTAATCCAAATATCTTCGCACTCACTTTCAAAGTTATGCTCACGCTTAGATACATACTTTTTTGAAACTGCTACTAATACTCCACCACCTGTTTTTTTGTTATTTTGAAGAGTAGAACTTTCACGGTCACGCCTAAAAATATTAAATTTGTCACTAAATATCTCGTTGTCAGCAACGCTGGAATTTAACCAAGTTTCTGTGAAAATAAAAATGTCGTAATGACCATTAAGTATTTCTTGACGCACCTCTGTTATTTTGGATCTAAGACCTCTCACATTTTGATAGTAGCAACTAATAGATGTTGACATATAACTTAAAACTTACAAATAAAGATATAAAAAAAAATTAAAATAGGAATGTAACCAAAATAAACTAATTAAAATAAAATTAAATAATAAAAATTAAATGTAATATATACGACAAACAACTGAGAGAAATAAAAACACACTATTGGGTTAATTTCGCCAGTACATCGGAGTTACGGATAAATTTGTATTCTGAGTCCGGAGTTTTCCGCATGTACACCTGTCCTCCACCCTTCACCCAGACAAACTTATAGTTAAGCTCCTTGGCTTTTTTTTCGGGCTGCTGCATGAAGCGCTTTGATAGTTGGCGAGAGGTGTTCGACAACGTATATAGGTTTTTTATCACCAATCGTGGGTGCTTTCCTGTTAAATGTTATAGCAGCAGCCAAAAACTCGTCACGCATTCGGGGTGAACTAAAACGAACCAATATTGATCTTGGGCGGGGATTATCTTTGTGAAGTTTGGCGATTCTCGTACATAAGTGTATATCTTTTTCGTTGATGTTGCTATCGACTGTAGATATTATTTGCTTTATCACAGTATATAGGTTTTCGCCCTTATGCTCTGGTACGCATTGAATTTCAGCGTTGGAGGCTCTTGAATGTTGTTCCTGCTGTGACAACCTAGAGGTCAGGTCATTTACAGCTTGCTTAAGAGTTTTTTTGTCTAAGTCCAAAGAACGAATCTTGTCCGTCTTTAATGACAACTACTTACACAACTCCTCGTATTTTTGCTGCATGAAGTGCATGGAATCACGAACGGTTTGAAGTTCCTCATGTAATTCTTTTGAATTTGCGTTAATTTTTTCAGTAAGTTTTTGGTTAGAATTGCACAAGGCGGTGCCGATTTCTTCTCTCACTATAGAACGGATGTCCTCCAGAGTGAATCCTTGAGACACCTTATCCCTCTGAAAGATGTCCTTTTTCCCTATTATATTGATGCTTTGCGACGGTTCTCCCGAGGAACGAGGCTCTTGCCCGCTCGAAACACGTACAGGAGTGTTACTATTGTCAGATCTGGGCTGCCTACTTCGACACACAGGACATTGCCATGACACTTTATATTCTTCCGTTAGCTCACTAAAAGTTATATCTGTATTATTAACGCAGGCGAAATGATATTTCTTTTTGCATACTGCACATAAAATTGATACAGTAGAACTTTGTTGTCGACGACAACATTCAAATTTCAACTTGCTCGCTTGCATTTGAATTATTTAAAACAATTTTTCGATTGATATACAGACCTTAATACTCTGATAATTAGATTCACTTCACAAAATGCACTAAGTTATGAAACGCTGGGTAAAAGCAAAATAATTACGGCTTCTACTTCGTTAACTAGTAAACAACTCGACGAAATAAGGTTGTAATTGCGAAAATTTATTAACCCAATTGGATAGTAAAATACTCTTAGATACAGCTTACTTTAGGTTGACCCATGTTCGCGCTAAACGCTAATTTCAGGAACGAACGCGAGAGGGCGCGCGGCTCAGTGTCATACTGGTGTGACATTCGGTCATGCGTAAAACGCCCAAGGGCAGTCAGTCATCTTTAAGCAGTGCTAACGATTGGCACGCTGTCATTCTTGTCGGGAACTCGGAATAATTAAGCGCGGACAGTAAAAATACGGTCTAGGATTTGTGGTGCGCATCCCTACTGGAGAGCTTCCCCGGGACACATTGTGTCTGACTCAGAATCTGCGTAAGTGCATTCGGCAATATTAGCTAGTGCGGCTTCTGATATTCTAGAACTAACTGTTGCAACGCGAAACGGTAGCGACCTTTAATCCAGAAACTCCATGTGTGTTTTGTGCGGTAACCTTATACCCCGCGATAGTTAGTGGCTTCTGTAAGTTAGTTAATCGCACGATAGAGTTAATTGACTGTCATCGTGACGAACGAGGAAAGTGAATGTGGACAACGCCTCGGAGGGTCCCCTCAAGTTGGAGCGGTGTCGACGCCCAGGCTGCTGCCGACGGCTAAGGTCTAGGTTTAATCACCATCAGTCACACCTAGA
Organism: Parnassius mnemosyne; assembly: GCA_963668995.1. Lineage (NCBI taxonomy): Eukaryota > Metazoa > Arthropoda > Insecta > Lepidoptera > Papilionidae > Parnassius > Parnassius mnemosyne. Next base: position 6,487,392 of record CAVLGL010000095.1, read on the forward strand.
TACATATCACATCACCTTCTTTCCCTTGCAATACAACAACCACAGGCGACCTGACCGACTCCGGAGGGAACAGTCGCCTTGGATATAGGTAAGTAAGCTACGTCCAAATTCCTTCCGGTCGACTGGCCGTAATATAACGCTCCCCCATATATTTTAGTGTAATTAGAGAGATTCCACGTGGCCACATTGAGGCCCGACCTACGTCTGCTCGGGAAGTCTTCAGTTCATGGGCCCCTGAGGATTTGACCCTTTAAGGGAGCAGCCGTAGGCCGTAACAAACTGGTAGCAGAGCGTGGTTCCGGGTTCGATTCCCCGGTCGATCCCGACCATAGTGTTTGATAAAAATTAAACAATTCTGGTGGCAGGGAGCGTTGGTTTGATTGGTTTAATTTGTATCTACAATCACGCCCGTCCGTAATACGTAAAAATATTTTTTTTTACGTAATAATAAAATTATTTCCCTTTGTTGTTTGTTGCTTGCCTTTTTTTTTGGTTAGTGGGTAATTTGAAAAACCGCGCCCTAGGTTGCGCAAGCGGAAGTTTTTCTAGAGATATACGTCATGTAGGTAGATGGTTATTTTTACGTAATCGGTTAATTATCGTTGTCGGATAGTTGTAGTGGATTACTTATCGAAGGGTCGATTTCCGGGCTAGGCATTTTTTGTTGATCGACCGTGATGTGTATCTTCGTTTGTATTGTAATTTGTATTTGAACTAAAGAGTAGTAATTGTATTTGCGCAATTTGAATTTAACTTGATTTGATCGCACTAATATTTGTTATTTGTTAATTTGATTTGTGTCTTTTCTTTTGTGCTAACTTGTATTTGGTTGATACGTAGTAATTCGTATTTGTGTAATTTCTATTCATCGCGATTTGATAGGAACTGCATTTATTAACTGTTAATTTTTTGTTGTATTTTTTATTTGTTATCTTTGTAATTTGTGCTCGAGCCGCGTCGTAATTTGTATTTAGTAGTGATGTTATCGCTCAAGCTACTGATCCGTTGTCTGCGGACTGAGTTGCGCTGGGCCACAAGCGCCCATGCTTTGATAGGTCGACCGGATAGGGTCCATAACTTGATGAAGCGGTTCGAGCAGGTGGATGCTCGAAGGGCCACAGTGGAGGAGGCTTACGCTGAGCTCGAGGATTCGGATGTGGAGAAGGGAGTCCTGGACTCCTGCTTCGCGGACTATGAGCAGTTCTTGTGGCTTACGGACGAGTTGATCGAGGCTGAAGGCAGGTATGCCGAGGAGGCGCGTGAAGCTCGGATGAGTGACCTGTCCGAGTGCTCTCTGAAGCAGCTTCAGCCGGAGCTGTTGGGACGACTCCCAACTCTGGACCTGCCAAAGTTCTCCGGGGTCCTTTCCGAATGGCTGACCTTCGTTGGTCTTTTCGACAACCTAGTGGACGCCCGGAGTGACTTGACCCCGAGCCAAAAGATGGCGTACCTCCTGGCCTCACTGGAGGGGGAGGCCCTGGGCGTAGTCGGCCACTTGAGATTGTCGGACGACGCCTACCAGACTGCTCGGGACCTCCTAGCCAGAAGATACGCCAACGTCCGGCGAATTGCGGACGAACATGTTAAGCAGCTTCTAAGCCTCCCGCTGCTTAGTGACCGGGCCAGACTGCGTCCGGACCTGTTGGATCCAGTCTTGGTGGCCTGTAATGCGTTGAGGCGGCTGGAATTACCAGTGGGCGAATGGGCTTTTTTGTTGCTCCGCATCGTGCTGTCCCGTCTACCTCTCGACCTTCGAATCCATTTTGAGGAGAGGTACGGCGGGGACGAGGCCTCCTATATTCCGCCCTTCTATGACCTGCTGCGGTTTTTGGAGGAGCAGTCCCGGCAGATCGAGAACGCGTCGAGCACCGTTGACGACTTACGAGACGTGCCCAGTGAGAGGCTGAACCCGCCAGGCAAGTTGTCGTCAACCCCCCCCCCCCCCTGCTCCTATTGTCGAGCATCTGATCACCGGGTAACGTCGTGCCCGAAATTATTAGGTAAGCCGGTTACAGCGAGGCGAACTATCGCCAAGGAGCGCCGCTGGTGCTGCTCATGTTTGGGAGGACACCTCCAGCGAGACTGTCCGCATCGGCGGCCCTGTCTGCATTGCCAGGGCAATCATCATGCAGTTTTGTGCCTGGGTGCGAACGGCGTCTCCTCTCGGGGCTCTGCCAGGCCCTCGACCCCCACGGGCGGGGGCGCTCAGCCACGCCCTCTGCCGGGCGACTCTCGGCGCCCGCCGGCCGGCCACCGGGCCCCTAGGTTTGGAAGGGGTCTCTCCCCCGACCAGTCGGGGGGTAATTCCCCCAGGGGCGGGGGTGTCATCACCCCCCTTCAGCGTGTGGAGAGGAACTTTACGGCCACTCATCGGTCCGCTGGACCCTTCTCACTCCCGTTAGCTGAGTGGCCGCGACTGGTGTACCACTGTTCCCCATTTGATGAAGGCGGCCCGGGCTAGCTGCCGCCTTAGCTCCCACCACGGCCGCCTCCGCTGAGCCTTAAGCCGTCAACAGTCCACTTGTCAAAATGTGCTGTTGCCGACGTCCTCAGTGAAGGCGTACAACCCGAGTGGCGACTGTTAGCGGTTGCGCTCTATTGTTCTCGGGTTCACGCCGTGTGGCCTCCACTTGGTGGTGGGAAGATTAGGGCCCCCCTGGAGCGTTGAATCACGCTGTGAAGGAGTATTAGATTTGGTTTGGTCGAGCACTTAGTTAAAAAATACTTTGAATTAAAATTAAAAAATGCTTTGGGCTTTCCGCGAAATTTTCCTATTTGTAGCGGTTGTGATTAAAAGAATTTAATTTAATCTACTCCTTTAAATGCTACTGCATGTGTTTTGTAAATATATTTAATCACTGCATTTGATTGTTGCGCCTGGTTGCTGAAAAGAAAATTTGAATTCATTTGAAATTGAATGCCGCGCTACTTGGAAAACTATGTATATGTTTTGTGATAGTGTTTAATCATTTTGCTTTGTGAAAAAGAAGGCTGAAATTAGATAACCCTATTTGTGCCGAGGTAAATAAAAGTCAATTCTCCTTTGGTTTACATTTTATTGGCACTGTCTAAGTTACGTAAATGAGATATAGGTCTGTCTCTTACGTTATTGTTTTGTTTAATTTGCAAGTTGACCTATGTGCATCGGTGATTAATTTGGTTGAATTAATTCTGTAATTGAACATTGATGCTTTTGAAAAATTAGTTGAAATATGAGCATAGGACTTCTTATCTAACAGGTTAGCTTAGTTTTGTAGATTATCAGATGGAAATCAGCTGTCGCACCATTTGGTAAATGATTATATGGTGGATGGCTTAGCTATGCCTACTTGTTGAAAATTCATACTAGGGACTATCTGTGCGCTTCGTTCGGCTCTCCACAGACGACGTTCATGTGGAATTTGTGGGTGCTCTCTGCACTGAAGCTTAGGAGGTCACTCTGGGCCGCTTCGTGTCGCGTTGCTGTTTGCAGACTTGATCCGGTCGGATTGCAGAACTAATCGTAGGGGCACAGATAGGTGTTTGAAAGAGGTCGTCGGACTTCTGTCCAGAATAGGATTTATTTATGGGCTGCGATGTCCAGGAAGGGCATCCAGTTCAACTCTCCGGCTTGCTCACGTTGGGGCGGTAATTTGAGGCGTAGGTTAGGGTTGCAAGACCTGATGGGGCACCTAAGGTGGCCTAGTTTGGTTGTAGATTCGGTCTTGTAACTTGCCGTTGCGACCTTGTCCCGCTGCCCGGTTTGCTCGCGGACCTAAATCCTTATGTCCGGGACGGGGGTTTGTTCGCGCTAAACGCTAATTTCAGGAACGAACGCGAGAGGGCGCGCGGCTCAGTGTCATACCGGTTTGACATTCGGTCGTGCGTAAAACGCCCAAGGGCAGTCAGTCATCTTTAAGCAGTGCTAACGATTGGCACGCTGTCATTCTTGTCGGGAACTCGGAATAATTAAGCGCGGACAGTAAAAATACGGTCTAGGATTTATGGCGTGCATCCCTACTGGAGAGCTTACCCGGGACACATTGTGTCTGACTCAGAATCTGCATAAGTGCATTCAGCAATATTAGCTAGTGCGGCCTCTGATATTCTAGAACTAACTGTTGCAACGCGAAACGGTAGCGACCTTTGATCCAGAAACTCCGTGTGCGTTTTGTGCGGTAACCTTATACCCCGCGATAGTTAGTGGCTTCTGTAAGTTAGTTAATCGCACGATAGAGTTAATTGACTGTCATCGTGACGAACGAGGAAAGTGAATGTGGACAACGCCTCGGAGGGTCCCCTCAAGTTGGAGCGGTGTCGACGCCCAGGCTGCTACCGACGGCTAAGGTCTAGGTTCAATCACCATCAGTCACACCTAGATACATATCACATCACCTTCTTTCCCTTGCAATACAACAACCACAGGCGACCTGACCGACTCCGGAGGGACCAGTCGCCTTGGATATAGGTAAGTAAGCTACGTCCAAATTCCTTCCGGTCGACTGGCCGTAGTATAACGCTCCCCCATATATTTTAGTGTAATTAGAGAGATTCCACGTGGCCACATTGAGGCCCGACCTACGTCTGCTAGGGAAGTCTTCAGCTCATGGGCCCCTGAGGATTTGACCCTTTAAGGGAGCAGCCGTAGGCCGTAACAAACCATATTATTTTTATTCGCAAAAAATTATTCTTAGTCAGCGACACGTCTAGTTCGCGCGATAATCAAACGTTACTATTGGGATAAAATATTCATACTATTATGATGGCTCCGTCGCGCAATGGCAGATGGCATTTAGCAATGAATACAAGTATTGGAATGGCCTACAAATAATTGTTCCGGACCTGGATCTTTCTCCTTATGAAATGTATGTATGTCAACTGCCTCTACGATACAGGAGAATATCCTAGTGTGGGGGTAACGTTATTTAAAAAAGAAGATTCTGTGTCCATTAAAATATCAATCCTTAATTAAGAATGAAAATGAAGAAGCGTCGTCACCCCTGATGACTAAGAGAAAATGCCTCTTTATCAGTAAAAACGGTCTCCGGTTCATGTCACTCTCCATACGGAACATAGCAACATTATTTGCTATTTCACGCTGGTGTTTCGTACGAACGTGATCCTTTCCCGGTCGATCCTACCTATTCGTGGTGCAGCTATAATATGAAACAACGTGGCCCTACGACGTGAAAAATATATATAAAAACTTTCCAATAACGCATTAAATGACCCATTTATTTAAAGATTTACCTATAATCATAACATAGGCGTGCTGGTTGACATGCCCACGAGCGACAACCCTCTTCTACTTAATGAGCCACTAAAGTCCATAACTTGACTTGGGCCTCTCCCATTGTAGGGAAGGTATGCCTTAACCATCATGCTTGGCGGGTAGATTGACAATACACAAGCTGGTTTTACCGTCATTTATTATAAAATAGTCGCTTCTTACGACACCCACGGAACAAAATGGATTAATAGTTGATCTAAGTTCGTGGTTTTAATATTTAGGTACTGCTTCAATAAGTACCTGACACGTAGAATCTGACATCCGCGACTTCATCCGTGTTGCTCGATATATTATTAACAAAGTTTCCGTATGTGCGAAGGAAAAAAAACATCAGAAATATACTTTGTTTATAAAATTTATTTATTCATTGCTCCATCTGTAGCTAAAATATATAAATTATCTGTGTTAGTAACGCGGGAGCAAGTGACGTACAGTTGACCGTGTAAATAACCTCGTATAAAAATCGTTGTTTATTAAAACTTTAATAACTTTTTATTAAATGAAGATATCGCAATATTTTTTTTTTGATAAGACCAAGTGTTTAAGAAATAAAACTTAGAAAAGCTAATTGAAATCTATCCAGTAGTTTTTCAGTGATGCGGGAACAACTGCAAACCTCTATCATTTTATTTACGAGATAGATAAAAAAATTGTGAAAGAAGTAACAATTGGCTAGTCGCCTACACAATCACGAACCCAATATTCTATAAGTCGCCATTTAGAACGTTTTAAGCAAATAACACAGTTGGCACATTATTGGATCGAACTTCCTTATCGGACGGAACGAATTTGGCGGATGTGAGCTAGGCGAGAAAAAGTGTAAGATTTGTCACCCTTATTCTATAAAAAAAAACATTGGACGAATTATTCCCAAACCAACATAGGACACTAAAATAAATTGTCTATATATTTACCTGTGCTTCGGTGAACTGTAAAGCGTGCGCCAAATACAGCCTCTCTGGCCCCACCATGTACTGCTGCCGTTCGAACTGCGCCTCCAGCCGCTCCAGCTGTTCCGGAGTGAATATCGTTCTTATCCTCTTACTTCTGCCAGTGCTGGAATTAAACATTTAAATTTTACATGCAAAAAACACTTATATATTTAAGTACGTCACAATACTGGGCACAGGCCTGTCTTTACTAAGAAGATTAATAGGATCAGTGGTTACTTTGTTGAAATTTATTAAAAAAGTTACTAAACTTGCTAAATAAGCTGAGATCCGTGTAAAACTAAATAAAAGCTGGTCAAGTGCGCGTCGGACTCGCGCATGAAAGGTTTCGTACCATCGTAATACACGTTTCTAGTAGGTGAGCCCCTTTAATTTTTAATTTATTTTTATTATTATTATTTGTTGTTATAACAACAAATAATAATAATAAAAATGGGCAACAGTCTGTTCTGTCAGCATTTAAACTGTCTACCTATTACGAATCATAAGATACTGCCCCTTGACAGACAGACGGACGGACGGACCGACGGACGTACCCTAAAAAATGTGCTGACTTATCTAGTTCGAAGAGCACCTGAGACTCTGCTCTCGGCGGCGGGAGGCGGTATTTAAACTAGGTAAGACTCATAATTTTTAGGGTTAAGCTATTTTAGTAGTATAGTTGTAGCACGAATGGGTCGGCTCGACTGGGGAAGGACCAAGCTCTCACAGAATACCAGCTAGACTTGGTAGAGGCACGGTGAGGCTATATTAGTAGTATAGTTGTAGCACGAATGGGTCGGCTCGACTGGGAAAGGACCACGCTCTCACAGAATACCAACTAGAATTGGTAGAGCCACGGTGAGGCTATATTAATAGTATAGTTGTAGCGCGAATGGGTCGGCTCGACCTAGAAAGGACCACGCTCTCACAGAATACCAGCTAGACTTAGTAGAGCCATGCTGCAGCTATATTAGTATTATAGTTGTAGCACGAATGGGTCGGCTTGACCGGGGAAGGACCACGCTCTCACAGAATTCCAGCTAGACTTGTTAGAGCCATGCCGCAGCTATATTAGTAGTATAGTTGTAGCACGAATAGGTCGGTTTGATTGAGGAAGGACCACGCTCTCATATTATACCAGCTAGACTTGGTAGAGCCATGCTGCAGCTATATTAGTAGAATAGTTGTAGCGCGAATGGGTCGGCTCGACCGGGAAACGATCCCGCTCACACAGAATACCAGCTATACGTGGTAGAGCCACGCTGCAGCTATATTAGTAGTATAGTTATAGCACGAATGGGCCGGCTCAACCGGGGAAAGACCACGCTCCCACAGAATACCAGCTAGACTTGTTAGAGCCATGCCGCAGCTATATTAGTAGTATAGTTGTAGCACGGATAGGTCGGTTTGATCGAGGAAGGACCACGCTCTCATATTATACCAGCTAGACTTGGTAGAGCCACGGTGAGGCTATATTAGTAGTATAGTTGTAGCACGAAAAGGTCGGCTCGACCGGGGAAGGACCAAGCTCTCACAGAATAGCAGCTAGACTTGGTAGAGCCACGGTGAGGCTATATTAGTAGTATAGTTGTAGGACGAATGGGTCGGCTCGACCGGGGAAGGACCACGCTCTCACATTATACCAGCTAGACTTGGTAGAGCCACGGTGAGGCTATATTAGTAGTATAGTTGTAGCACGAAAAGATCAGCTCGACCGGGGAAGGACCAAGCTCTCACAGAATAGCAGCTAGACTTGGTAGAGCCACGGTGAAGCTATATTAGTAGTATAGTTGTAGCACGAATGGGTCGGCTTGACCGGGGAAGGACCAAGCTCTCACAGAATACCAGCTAGAATTGGTAGAGCCACGGTGAGACTATATTAATAGTATAGTTGTAGCAAGAATGGGTCGGTTTGACCGGGGAAGGACCAAGCTCTCACAGAATACCAGCTAGACTTGGTATAGCCACGGTGAGGTTATATTAGTAGTATAGTTTGGGCATGAATGGGTCGGCTCGACCGGGAAAGGACCACGCTCTCACAGAATACCAGCTAGACTTGGTAGAGCCATGCTGCAGCTATATTAGTAGAATAGTTGTAGTGCGAATGGGTCGGCTCGACCGGGAAAGGACCCCGCTCACACAGAATACTAGCTATACGTGGTAGAGCCACGCTGCAGCTATATTAGTAGTATAGTTATAGCACGAATGGGTCGGCTGAATCGGGGAAAGACCACGCTCTCACAGAATACCAGCTAGACTTGGTAGAGCCATGCTGCAGCTATATTAGTAGAATAGTTGTAGTGCGAATGGGTCGGCTCGACCGGGAAAGGATCCCGCTCACACAGAATACCAGCTATACGTGGTAGAGCCACGCTGCAGCTATATTAGTAGTATAGTTATAGCACGAATGGGCCGGCTCAACCGGGGAAAGACCACGCTCTCACAGAATACCAGCTAGATTTGTTAGAGCCATGCTGCAGCTATATTAGCAGTATAGTTGCGCTACAACCTTAATACAGCTTCAGCGTGGCTCTACCACGTATAATTATTCATTATTATAGCTTATTAAAGAGTCTCCTTAGTATAGTTGTAGCACGAATAGGTCAGCTCGGCTGGGGAAGGACCACGCTGTGACAGAATAGCAGCGTAAAATAGCAGCTTAACGCTGCTGTGTTTCGTATGGTGAGTGTAGAGAATCGGAGACCCTTTTTACTCGAAAGGAGGCATTCCATCTTAGTCCCTACGGGTGACAACGCATTTGCAATTTGTAATCGAGGATAAATGTAGATATCTGTGGGCTACAACAACCACTTTCCATCAGGTGGACTGTATGCTCGTTTGTCACCCTTATCCTATAAAACAATCCTATAAAACACTTGTGAACCGCAGTTTTTATTATCTTGAGTTGTTATCATGAAGATGCTGCTGTACATCTCCTGTTCCAGCTTTCCTATGTCATATGTATTCACTTACGCCGCTTATACACAGACCAATCAATTAATTGACGACTCTGTGGCACAGAGGTTTAGCATTGTGTTGCGGTACTGAGCGCCGCGGTGGATGCATTTCGGAGAGTGTGTGCAAGAATTGCTTAACTTAATTATTCCCTTTTCCTTCGACCGTCGGATAGCCATTCGCTCGGTCAGCTAGTCTCCACCTCTTCGTTGCCGATTTACCCCGCATTTGTTCGTCGTGCGAACACCAAAGAAGTGGAATAAGTTTACAGCAACTGTGTTTACATCCGATTACAATGTGGGTGTCTTCAAGGCAAGAGTGAATAGGCCTTTGTGAGTGATTACTTGTGTGAATGATGCTTGACTGAATAGGCTGAAACAGTGTGTCAAGCAAAAGCAGCTTAGAATAGCTTTAAAAAATGTAGTTATACTATAATTATAATAATCAACTAAAAGCTGTTTTATACAGTCCGTTACTGTGATTACACTTGTGTGGCAAAATGGGCGTGCGAATCTCGCACGGAACAAGTATTTGTATAAACTACAAATAATTGTTACGGTTCTGGAGGTTGGTCCATGTTCAATTTTTTTATAGAAGAGGGGGCAAACGAGCATCCGGCCCACCTGATGGTAAGTGACTACCGCCGCCCATGAACAACCGCAACACCAGGGGAATTGCAGATGCGTTGCCGGCCTTTTAAAAAGGAGTAGGCTCTTTTCTTGAAGGTTCCTAAGTCGTATCGGTCCGGAAAAATCGCTGGTAGTAATTGATTCCAACATAAGGTTAAAGAACTCATGCTTCTTGTCTACAGCTGGATATACTTAACAACATTATACTATGTATTTACCGCTCTCTTTCAAATGCAAATGCTGATCCATTTTTAGACTCACTTTGTACTCAGCTGGACACCCTAACTACCCATAATAATATAATCATCACGGGTGACATCAATATAAACATTGCCCCCAAATCTGACGAGCCTTCTTCTGAATATAACAATAGAACGAACTATTTGAATGCACTTTCTGGCTATGGTATACTTGCTGGTCATAATCTACCCACTAGAGGAAAAAATTGTCTGGATCATATTATGCTTAAGTATAACAAAAATAAATTTTCTGCATTTATTGCAGTTTTGCATACTACGATCACCGCCCATTTTTCCATTCTACTTTCTCTTTCTAAAACTAAGACATCTAAATGTACAATAACTAGAACGAAAACTTATATAGATTATTCGCAAGCTATTAGAGACCTTCAAAAATCAAAACTTACTGACTTATTATTTTGTACCAACCCTAACACAGTAACAGACCGTCTAATAGCTGAACTTAGTGAGTCTATAAAAGCCAACACCACACACACACAAATATTCCAAAAGTCAATGTGTAATAAAGCCTTGGATCACTCCAGGCATTTTGCGTTGTATAAGAAATCGTAATAAGTTACAACAAAAGCTACGAAAAGAACCCCATAACGATATATTAAAAATTACGTACATTCGGTACAGAAACTACTGCAATAATCTCATCAAAAAGCTTAAACCTTTTTAAATCTGTTAATAATAATAAACTTCACCAGATGGAAGTTAGCGTAGAACATTCTTTTTTTTAACTAAACTGTGTGGCAATTAATTGCTCCATAAATGCTCCAGCAGAATCCGAAATTGCTCCACCTCTATTATTATTAGTTATTTTATAATTAATTTTTAAAAAAATTAAGTATCTAAAATTTAATTTTGCTATAAAGTATAAAATATCTACTTTTTTAAATTATACTGTATGCCAATTAATTGCTCCTTAAATGCTCCAGCAGAATCCGAAATTGCTCCACCTCTATGGTTATTAGTTAATTTATAATTAATTTAAAAAAAATTTAAGTATCGACAATTCAATTTTGCTATAAAACATAAAATATCTACGTTTTAAAATTAAACTGTATGCCAATTATTTGCTCCTTAAATGCTCCAGCAGAATCCGAATTTGCTCCACCTCTATTGCAATTAGTTAATTTATAAATAATTTTTAAAAAATTAAAGTATCGAAAATTTAATTTTGCTATAAAACAGAAAATATATAGTTTTTAAAAATAAACTGTATGCCAATTATTTGCTCTTTAAATGCTCCATCTGAATCCGAAATTGCTATACCTCTATTGCAATTAGTTAATTTATAATTAATTTTTAAAAAAATAACCAGAAGGAAGTTAGCGTAGAACATTATTTTTTTAAATTAAATTGTATACCAATTAATTGCTCCTTAAATGCTCCAGCAGAATCCGAAATTGCTCCACCTCTGTTGTTATCAGTTATTTTATAATTAATTTTAAAAAAAATTAAGTATCAAAAATTTAATTTTGCTATAAAGTATAAAATATCTACTTTTTTAAATTAAACTGTATGCCAATTAATTGCTCCTTAAATGCTCCAGCAGAATCCAAAATTGCTCCACCTCTATTGTAATTAGTTAATTTATAATTAATTTAAAAAAAATTTAAGTATCGACAATTCAATTTTGCTATAAAACATAAAATATCTACAGTTTTAAAATTAAACTGTATGCCAATTATTTGCTTCTTAAATGCTCCAGCAGTATCCGAATTTGCTCCACCTCTATTGCTATTATTATTTAATTTATAAATAATTTTGAGAAAGAGTGATCCCATTTTGAGTAATAGCGCCATTATCAATAGAATGTAGTAACATTCTATAGTAAAAGTCATTTTATCGAATAAAAATTGATTGACTCTCAAAAGTGGTACGTATAATAGATGCTAAATGGCATAAACCCAAAAAATAATATTGATGGGTGAGTTTTGAAATTATGGATTCTTAGGAATGGATTAGACAACCATCTTAATAATTTTTTTGTGTTAGTGCCATCTAGCGTCTTTTCTACGTACCACCATGAGAGTTAATCAATTTTGATTTGATAAAATGACTACTTATAGAAAAAAAGAAATAGATGGTGCTATTAAAAAAATACGTATATAATAAATAGTAATTACCTAATTAACAAACAAAACAGATATGTCTCTTCTTAAGATCGAAGAAGATGATGCACTGTGACACATCTGTATATAATTTTATGTAAATAATGTAGGCCATACAAATAATTGTTCCGGGTCTGGATGTTTATCCTTGTGAAATTTATGTTTGTAAACTGCCTCCACGACACAGGAGAAAATCCTAGTGTTATTTCAATTGTAAAAAAACGTTACCCCCCGGTAACGTTTTTTTACAATTGAAATTGAAAGATTGAACCCTTATACTTCTTGTTGATTTTTGTATTACCTTTATTAAAGTTACCCTTATGAATAAATAAATATAATTACGTATGTAGAAAAAAAAATGATTTTCATCCTCATCAATCATTGGGGCGAGGATAAAGTTACAAGGTGCTCAGTTCAAAAATTTGTAGGTAGGTGTGTTACTTTTCAATACGTGACACGTAAAAATTAATAATAATCAAAAACACATCTACGAAACATCCTATTTATTTATTTATTCTTTCTTGCACCAAATATTTGTACAAAAGGCGAGCTATCTATTTATTTACCTATAGTGAATAGGTATCTTTTAAACTCACAATTTTCAATGCTTCATTTTTAATATATAATTAATTATAAAATTTCATAATTAGATAATATATGAAAATACACAATTCTAATATAATGCAACAAATATACCGAATAAAAAAATTAAAATACATTTATCGTTGTACGCTGTGTGTATTTCCATAAATTAGTTTAATGATGTTGAAAAAATAATACTACGTTCTTACCTACAATAGGGCAATATATTGAAACGAGCGGCGCGCCGCCGACAAAATGCTCAAGGTCGTTCGCATGGAGTAGCCCCTTAAGAAATAGTCTCGTACACTTACTTAGCTGTCATGTTGCCTATTCGTTTATTCGAATTTCCATCTTAGCTTTATATTTACATATTTTTATTAATTTTCTCAGTGTTAAATTAAAAAAAAAAGTATAAATTATATTAATACTTATATATATTATGTAAGTTATTTATATGTATCTATACTTAATATAATAAAGCGGAAGAGATTTTTGTTTTTTTGGTTGTTTAAACGCGCTAATCTCTGGAACTACCAGTCCGATTTGAAAAATTATTTTTGTATATTATAGCCAGATTCATATGGAATAGTATAGGCTATCTAACATTAAGCTATATCACTCAGCTAGCCTAAAATATGGATATTTGTTAAGCAAGTCAGAAGAAAACGCACTCTCGAAATGATTTATCGTTAGGGATACGTAAATAAAATGTTCTAGAAAAATATAGATCTTTACTCCGTCTAAAAAAACGTCCGAGATACCATATGTCTATTTCTTATACATAAGCCATAATTAGGTGTTTTATGACAAAAAATATTGAAAATTAATAAAGTGATTTATGAGCGTTATTATTAGGCATGGCCTATTTATCCTTACGAACGAAAGTTACTTCATAATCAAGACAATTTTATGAAGATAAGCCTTGTTCTTTATACCATGTTATTTGGACTCATAGTTTAAGAGATAATGTAAAATTAAATTAATTCAATACTTGGCTCGGCGCGCGAACGGCACATAAACCTTAGCCGCCCGGTGAGAACTGCGAGAACTGCTCAACCGGGAGGGGGAGGGAAAGTGGATAAAACTTAACTTCACTCTACATCATACATAATATGCCGACAGATAAAAGTGCTCCATTAATTATGCCAAAGTGTATCGTGAAGACACACGACAGAAGTGAAACTTTTGTATTACAGGGAAACATTTCAATTATTCATCAATGACTTTTGAATAACATAGATGGAGTGTATCATTCATTTATTTACATAAAATTATATACAGATGTGTCACAGTGCATCATCTTCTTCGATCTTAAGAAGAGACATATCTGTTTTGTTTGTTAATTAGGTAATTACTATTTATTATATACGTATTTTTTAATAGTACCATCTATTTCTTTTTTCTATAAGTAGTCATTTTATCAAATCAAAATTGATTAACTCTCATGGTGGTACGTAGAAAAGACGCTAGATGGCACTAACACAAAAAAATTATTAAGATGGTTGTCTAATCCATTCCTAAGAATCCATAATTTCAAAACTCACCCATCAATATTATTTTTTGGGTTTATGCCATTTAGCATCTATTATACGTACCACTTTTGAGAGTCAATCAATTTTTATTCGATAAAATGACTTTTACTATAGAATGTTACTACATTCTATTGATGATGGCGCTATTACTCAAATGGGATCACTCTTTCTCAAAATTATTTATAAATTAACTAATAGCAATAGAGGTGGAGCAAATTCGGATTCTGCTGGAGCATTTAAGAAGCAAATAATTGGTATACAGTTTAATTTTAAAACTGTAGATATTTTATGTTTTATAGCAAAATTGAATTGTCGATACTTAATTTTTTTTAAAATTAATTATAAATTAACTAATTACAATAGAGGTGGAGCAATTTCGGATTCCGCTGGAGCATTTAAGGAGCAATTAATTGGCATACAGTTTAATTTAAAAATGTAGATATTTTATACTTTATAGCAAAATTAAATTTTTGATACTTAATTTTTTAAAAAATTAATTATAAAATAACTAATAACAATAGAGGTGGAGCAATTACGGATTTTGCTGGAGCATTTAAGGAGCAATTAATTGACATACAGTTTAATTTAAAAAAGTAGATATTTTATACTTTATAGCAAAATTAAATATTTGATACTTAATTTTTTAAAAAATTAATTATAAAATAACTAATAACTATAGAGGTGGAGCAATTTCGGATTCTGCTGGAGCATTTAAGGAGCAATTAATTGGTATACAATTTAATTTAAAAAAATAATGTTCTACGCTAACTTCCTTCTGGTAATTTTTTTAAAAATTAATTATAAATTAATTAATAAGAATAGAGGTGGAGCAATTTCGGATTCTGCTGGAGCATTTAAAGAGCAATTAATTGGTGTACAATTTAATTTAAAAAAATAATGTTCTACGCTAACTTCCTTCTGGTTATTTTTTTAAAAATAAATTATAAATTAACTAATAGCAATAGAGGTGGAGCAATTTTGGATTCTGCTGGAGCATTTAAGGAGCAATTAATTGGTATACAATTTAATTTAAAAAAAATAATGTTCTACGCTAACTTCCTTCTGGTTATTTTTTAAAAAATTAATTATAAATTAACTAATTGCAATAGAGGTATAACAATTTCGGATTCAGCTGGAGCATTTAAAGAGCAAATAATTGGCATACAGTTTATTTTTAAAAACTATATATTTTCTGTTTTATAGAAAAATTAAATTTTCGATACTTTAATTTTTTAAAAATTATTTATAAATTAACTAATAGCAATAGAGGTGGAGCAAATTCGGATTCTGCTGGAGCATTTAAGGAGCAAATAATTGGCATACAGTTTAATTTTAAAACGTAGATATTTTATGTTTTATAGCAAAATTGAATTGTCGATACTTAAATTTTTTTTAAATTAATTATAAATTAACTAATTACAATAGAGGTGGAGCAATTTCGGATTCTGCTGGAGCATTTAAGGAGCAATTAATTGGCATACAGTTTAATTTAAAAAAGTAGATATTTTATACTTTATAGCAAAATTAAATTTTTGATACTTAATTTTTTTTAAAATTAATTATAAAATAACTAATAACAATAGAGGTGGAGCAATTTCGGATTCTGCTGGAGCATTTATGGAGCAATTAATTGCCACACAGTTTAGTTAAAAAAAAGAATTTTCTACGCTAACTTCCATCTGGTATAAACTTCTGTGGAAAAATATAAAATACATTACATACAGTAGCAAAACGAATGATGATTTTTTTTTTTATAAGAGAGGGGGCAAACGAGCATGCGGCTCACCTGATGGTAAGTGACTACCGCCGCCCATGAACAACTGCAACACCAGGGGGGGGGGGAATTGCAGATGCGTTGCCGGCCTTTTAAAAAGGAGTATGCTCTTTTCTTGAAGGTCCCTAAGTCGCATAGGTCCGGAAAAATCGCTGATGGTAATCGATTCCACAAGGAGGTCGTGCGAGGAAGAAAACATCTTCTAAATCGCACAGTGGTGGACCGCCAATCATCCAATTGGTGTGGATGGTATCGAGAGTTCTGCCGCGATGTGCGTTCGTGAAATTTGGCGGCTGGGATTAATCCGAACAATTCCTCAGAGCACTCCCCATGGTAGATGCGAAAGAAAATGCAAAGGGATGCAACATCTCTTCGCAGTGCCAATGAATCGAGCCGATCGGAAAGGGCTCGGTCGTCGACGATTCGAGCCGCTCTGCGTTGGATACGGTCAAGTGGAAGGAGCTGACACTGGGGAGCCCCTGCCCAGAGATGGGAACAGTATTCCATGTGAGGCCGAACCTGCGCCTTGTAAAGTTGCAGGCGGTGTGCCAGCATGAAATACTGTCCCGCTCTGCTGAGCACGCCAAGCTTTTTAGAGGCCAATTTGGCCTTCCCTTCCAAGTGACCACGAAACTGCACGTCACTCGATATGTCGACTCCAAGGATACCGATACTGGCTGAGGCAAGAAGGGGAGTGCCTTGAAACTGAGGAGATACGACAAAGGGGTTCTTTTTAGCGGTAAACGCGCAAACTTGTGTCTTCTGAGGATTAAACTGCACTAATGATTTCTTATATTTACGCGAACACTACACATTTTTAAATAAAACTAATTTTACGGATTTTATCGCGTATATTAACTTATTTTTATATTCCCGACGTTTCGGGTGCTTTCCAGCACCCGTGGTCACGGGGGACTGAGTTGTTTGACGTCCTGCTGTCATAGTTAGCCCGGCTACCTTCAGTTTTTTAATATTAATTTTTGGTTCGATTTACGCAGAATGAGCTTACAGTATCTTGAAGTCTAGCAGTGGTATACTTGGGTTTGGATTTGATTTTATTAATTATGGGATCCCAAGCAGATGGCAGCACCCATCCATCTTCTCTATTGAAATTAGGATGTTTTTTAATTTCAATAGCCTCGCGAATCATCCTTGGGAGGAATCGGTGTTCTTTTGCGAGGATTTGTGGTCTATCAAATCTAATGTAATGACGGGGACGATCCTGAACATGTTCACAAACTGCAGACTTCCCGATACGTCGGTGCTTCACGTCAGCTATATGTTCTTTAATGCGGGTTTTAATAGATCTTTTTGTTTGTCCTATGTACGAGAGACCACATTCACAATCCAGCTTGTACACTCCTGCATCTTGTAGAGGGATATGACACTTGACGGATGGTAAAAATTGACCAATCTTCTTCAGCGGCTTGAAGTACGTTTTAATGGAAGCTCGCTTCAAGATGTAGCCAACCTTGTCTGTGACTCCTCTGACATAGGGTAGTACAGCAGGCACACGCTCGACTGTGGCTGGCTTCACTCGGTCACTGTGACGTAGGCGCGGGACCCGAAGCTTGTTGTCTTGCAGTACTTGCTCGACGTGCTGAAGCTCGGCGGCCAGATGTTTTCTGTCACAGATCCCTCGTGCTCTCTGAAACAAAGATTTTCCCACGGTACCTAACTGTGAAGGATGATGGTGAGATTCACCATTTAAATATCGGTTGGTATGGGTATTTTTTCTGTACACAGTATGACCAATAGTGTTATCAGGATTTCGGATGACTAAAACATCTAGAAAAGCTAAAGTATTGTTTGCCTCTAACTCCATTGTGAATTGTATTTTAGGGTTTATGGAATTAAGGTGGTTTAAAAATGCAGTTACTTTGTCAGATGGTAAAATTGTGAAAGTATCGTCTACGTACCGCTTGTAGAATCTTGGATTTACAGGAGCAGTAAGAAGGGCTTTCTCTTCAAAGTCCTCCATGAATATGTCGGCGACTACGGGAGATACAGGTGAGCCCATTGCCACTCCATCTACTTGCATGTAGAACTCTTCTTTCCACAATAAATAGCCAGATGTGAGGCAGTGTTTGAGTAATACTGCATATTCTGTAGGCATGTTGTTATCTTCTAGCTTTCTAGTAACAATTGAGATGCAGTCTTCAATAGGTAAGCATGTGAATAGTGACTGAACATCAAAACTGACCATAGTTTCATTGTCAGCGAGATGTAGGTCTTTAATCTCACTAACAAATTGGTATGAATCCTTTGTGTGTGCTCTGGTATGTCCTCTTAGTGGTGACAGTATTTTTGCCAAGTGTTGAGCCAACTTATAAGTTGGTGAATCGATCTGGCTTACTATAGGACGTAGTGGAGCATTTGGTTTGTGTATTTTCGGTAACCCATACAACCTCGGTGGTTTGGCACATGATGGTATTGTCGAATTCACGTCAAGCTCTAATTTTAAAGAAAGAAAGAAAAAGAAAAGAAAAAAAAAAGAAAAAGAAAAAAGAAAAAAAAAATACTCCGAAAAATTAGATCTTGACGTGAATTCGACAATACCACCATGTGCCAAACCACCGAGGTTGTATGGGTTACCGAAAATACACAAACCAAATGCTCCACTACGTCCTATAGTAAGCCAGATCGATTCACCAACTTATAAGTTGGCTCAACACTTGGCAAAAATACTGTCACCACTAAGAGGACATACCAGAGCACACACAAAGGATTCATACCAATTTGTTAGTGAGATTAAAGACCTACATCTCGCTGACAATGAAACTATGGTCAGTTTTGATGTTCAGTCACTATTCACATGCTTACCTATTGAAGACTGCATCTCAATTGTTACTAGAAAGCTAGAAGATAACAACATGCCTACAGAATATGCAGTATTACTCAAACACTGCCTCACATCTGGCTATTTATTGTGGAAAGAAGAGTTCTACATGCAAATAGATGGAGTGGCAATGGGCTCACCTGTATCTCCCGTAGTCGCCGACATATTCATGGAGGACTTTGAAGAGAAAGCCCTTCTTACTGCTCCTGTAAATCCAAGATTCTACAAGCGGTACGTAGACGATACTTTCACAATTTTACCATCTGACAAAGTAACTGCATTTTTAAACCACCTTAATTCCATAAACCCTAAAATACAATTCACAATGGAGTTAGAGGCAAACAATACTTTAGCTTTTCTAGATGTTTTAGTCATCCGAAATCCTGATAACACTATTGGTCATACTGTGTACAGAAAAAATACCCATACCAACCGATATTTAAATGGTGAATCTCACCATCATCCTTCACAGTTAGCTACCGTGGGAAAATCTTTGTTTCAGAGAGCACGAGGGATCTGTGACAGAAAACATCTGGCCGCCGAGCTTCAGCACGTCGAGCAAGTACTGCAAGACAACAAGCTTCGGGTCCCGCGCCTACGTCACAGTGACCGAGTGAAGCCAGCCACAGTTGAGCGTGTGCCTGCTGTACTACCCTATGTCAGAGGAGTCACAGACAAGGTTGGCTACATCTTGAAGCGAGCTTCCATTAAAACGTACTTCAAGCCGCTGAAGAAGATTGGTCAATTTTTACCATCCGTCAAGTGTCATATCCCTCTACAAGATGCAGGAGTGTACAAGCTGGATTGTGAATGTGGTCTCTCGTACATAGGACAAACAAAAAGATCTATTAAAACCCGCATTAAAGAACATATAGCTGACGTGAAGCACCGACGTATCGGGAAGTCTGCAGTTTGTGAACATGTTCAGGATCGTCCCCGTCATTACATTAGATTTGATAGACCACAAATCCTCGCAAAAGAACACCGATTCCTCCCAAGGATGATTCGCGAGGCTATTGAAATTAAAAAACATCCTAATTTCAATAGAGAAGATGGATGGGTGCTGCCATCTGCTTGGGATCCCATAATTAATAAAATCAAATCCAAACCCAAGTATACCACTGCTAGACTTCAAGATACTGTAAGCTCATTCTGCGTAAATCGAACCAAAAATTAATATTAAAAAACTGAAGGTAGCCGGGCTAACTATGACAGCAGGACGTCAAACAACTCAGTCCCCCGTGACCACGGGTGCTGGAAAGCACCCGAAACGTCGGGAATATAAAAATAAGTTAAAAATAAGTTAATATACGCGATAAAATCCGTAAAATTAGTTTTATTTAAAAATAAACTGCACTAGATTTAGTCGCCCCCAATCCGAGACTTTGTTCAGCAAAGACTCGACTTCAGACACAAGTTTGTTCCGGTACTCTGCGACGTTTTCCCGAGAAATATTGGCACGGCCGGTGTATAGAGCATCACCAGTGCTGTCATCCGCATAGCAATGAATGTTACCAGTTAGCAACATATCATTGATATGCAGAAGAAACAGCGTTGGTGATAGCACACAGCCTTGTGGAACACCAGCGTTAATAGGCTTGTAGTCAGAGCATGCACCATCTTCAACGACCTTGATGCTCCGATCTGCAAGGAAGCTGATGATCCAATTGCACAATTTCTCGGGAAGCCCATAGGAAGGGAGCTTCGAAAGAAGCGCTTTGTGCCAAACCCGATCGAAGGCCTTCGCAATGTCCAGACTAACGGCCAACGCCTCCCCCTTGGACTCCGCCCATCTATGGGTCAGGTAGACCAGAAGATCACCAGCTGATCGACCCGACGAAAACCGTATTGGCGGTCACTAATCAGCTGGTGATCCTCAAGGTACCGGATGAGCTGGCAGTTAATAATGGATTCCATTATTTTGGAGAACAAGGAGGTGATCGCGATAGGCCTAAGTTGGATGGGTCTGAGCGGTTGCCTTTTTTAGGGATCGGGTGGACAAAAGCTGTCTTCCATGAATTCGAGACTACCCCTTGGGAGTAGGAGTACCGGAAAAGACGCGTTAGGACCGGTGCCAACTCCGGAGCACACGTCCTCAGCACCATTGGGGGGATTCCGTCAGGCCCACTCGACTTCTGGATGTCCAGGGAGAGCAGTGCTTTGCGAACCGAGCGCTATGAGAACAGCACATCCGGCATGGAGCACTCACACCGCGGGATGGTCGGCGGTGTTTTCCCCCCGTCATCAAGAGTTGAGTTGGAAAAAGGGAGCCTGAAAGGTCGGCTTTGTCTTTTGCGTCTTGGGCCAGTGAGTCATCCTTCCTGTGCAGAGATGGTAGTGATGGCTTATAGAAATTCCCTTGGACAGCCTTGGCGAGAGACCAGAATGCACGGGTTCCCGAGGGCAGGCATACTAGTTTCTCGCCAATTCTGCCTATGTGCTCTGACTTTGCCTTGGCAATAACTCTTTTGAAGGACCTGGAGGCGAAGTTATACTTCTTTTTAAGTGTGCTGGTGTTTACATCCCGAGTCGCCGAAGCTGCAGCCCAGGCTTGATAACACTCCTGCTTACTGCGTAATGCAGTCTTACAGGAGCGACCAAACCAAGGCTGAGATCTGCCTCTGATGGGTACCACAGATGATGGAATAAATAGTTCCATTCCCTGTAGCACCACATCAGTGACAGAGTCAGCAACAGCGCTGGGATCATCCGACGAGAAGCAAACCCGCCCCCATGGGTAGGATGCAAAGAAAGACCACATTCCGTCCCAATCCGCCGACCTGAAATACCAAACACGGCGGCAACCTACAGAACGCAACCGCGAAGGGAGCGTGAGTGGCACCACACTCCGGATCAGACAATGGTCCGAAGAGCCGAGAGGGGCATCGACGGAAACCTGATATCCGTCCGGATGAGAGGTCAGCAGAAGGTCCAACAGGGAAGGTGTATGATCCTCCACATCTGGAATCCGCATAGGCGAAGTAACCAGTTGTGTCAGACCATATGCCAAGGAAAAGTCATAAACAGATCTCCCCGCATGATCGGTTAAACGTGAACCGAGCCATTGGGCATGGTGGGCGTTAAAATCGCCAAGGATTACGATCTCTGCGGATGGGACCTGTTGTAGCAAGGAATCTGTAGCCATTTGGACGTGGTCGATGAGTCGGTCTGTTTCGGCATTACCGCTATGGGACCTATAGAGGCACCCGTAGACGCGCGGATGGTCGTCGCTGTCTACGCGTAGCCAAAGGATGGACAGGTCCGAACCTTCAAGACTGCCGAGGCGTCGAGAACAGATGTCCTCTCTGACATACACGCAAACTCCAGCCCGAGGCACAAAGGAATGCTCCAATTTGTGCCCCGGGTAGAAGAGATACGAAATATCAGCCGGAGAGGAAACCTGCGTCTCGGTCAGAAAGAGCAAGGCCGGCTACGCAGTCTCGAGATGGTAGTGGACGGCGTTTAGGTTAGAGTGAAGTCCCCTGATGTTGCAGAAATTCACGGATAGCGTGGCAGGGATCGCCTTGGTGTTCTTGCTCAGTTTGCCCCGAGCAGTTATGTTTTTGAGCGGAATTTTGCCCCCCCCCCCCCCCCCCCAGAATACGCGGGGCAGCCTGAGTACCCACGCTCAGGATCGGAATAACATGGTCGTGGATGCTCAGCGAGGGATTCTCCAGGGGTACTGGTTGCGCTACCAGGGGTACCATGTTGATGGGGGGGGGGGGGGAATTGGGCCTCCGGCCACCTGCACTCACCGGACGAAACGCAGAAGCAGAGCTTCTACTTCACGCAGGTATTCTGTGAGGTCGTGTTACCAACCCGGCTCGAGCCGGCCCATACGTGCAACAGCAAAAACTGCTGCGTGGCTCTACCACCGTTAAAATGATAACAAAGAGCTAATAAACCTAAAACCAAATCCTAAAGATTCAGCAAATTTCAGTAACGATTATTTCACAAATGTAGGAAAAATACTTGCATCTAGTATACAACCTAGTGCCTCTCCAAGACATAATCGTTATACTAAAAATAGTTCAACACAAGTTAACTCATTCGCTCTCTTAGATACTGACGAAAACGAAGTAGAATAAACCCTCATGAATCTAAGATCTAGTAGAGCTCCGGGCTGGAACTGTATTCCTATTACCTTCCTGAAGCTTGCAAAGAAAGAACTTGTTCCCATCATTACTCACCTTTTAAATCTCTGTTTTCAGCAAGGTTTATTCCCAAAATCACTTAAAAAAATCATTAATTACCCCAGTGTACAAGAGTGGCGATCAAGGTGTAGTTGGTAACTATAGACCTATTTCAATTCTCCCGGCGATTTCAAAAATAATAGAGAAACTTATAAATACTAGACTAAGAGTCTAAATTACCTAAACAAATAGAAACTTCTATCTTCTACACAATTTGGCTTCAGACAAGGTAAATCCACAGAGGACGCAGTAACTGCACTAAGTCAAATTGTAACTGAACAGGTGGACAAGGGAAACAAATGTTTGTCAGTATTCTTGGACCTCAAAAAAGCCTTCGACACAGTCTCTATCCCTATTCTTGTACATAAACTGAAAAGACTTGGTATAAGAGACACTGCACTGTCTCTTTTTAAGAGTTACCTACCTCTCGAATCGAACTCAAAGTGTTAAGCTCAATTCATTTACGAGTGACGATGTCACGGTATCGTACGGCGTGCCGCAGGGTAGTGTATTGGGCCCCACACTTTTTCTAGTCTATATTAACGATCTTTGTTCTCTGAAACTCGATAATGCCCATATTATTTCGTATGCCGACGATACTGCTGTTATTTTCACAGGAAGAGATTGGAATGATGTTAAGATAAAAGCTGAGTTAGGTATGAGCTTAGTTGCTAACTGGTTAAAGGATAATCTTCTTACCTTAAATACAGACAAGACGAACTTTATTTGTTACAGCATCCTTAACCAGCCATAACCTCGTCCAGATTTTGAAATCAAAATACACTCCTGTAATTGCTATCCGGGATTGGCTGACTGTGTTTGTCCTGCTATTAAAAAAACTGACAAAACTAAGTACCTGGGAGTGATGGTGGACCAACGGTTGTCCTGGCATCCACAACTTGAGCAAGTAACAGACTGAATTAGGAAACTGATCTGGATATTTAAGACCCTAAGATGTGTAGTGCCGGGAGAACAATTGGGTGACCTGTACTCCCAAACGAATATACTTATGTAAATCTATACGGCGTTAGCACAGTCTCTTCTAACATATTGCATCCCCATCTGGGGAGGGACGGGTAAAAGTAAAATGTTGGAGGTGGAACGTGCACAACGTGCTCTTTTAAAAGTAATGCACTTCAAAAAAAGAAGGTTTTCAACTGATAAACTTTACTCCATCAGTAAAGTCCTATCAGTGAGAAAACTGTACATTCTACACACTATATTAAAAAAACATAAAACCTTAACCTATGATGTCAGCATAAAACAAAAAAGAAGAAAAGCAGTTGCTGCATTAAATAAAACCAAAACTGCATTTGCCAGTAAACAATACTCAAGTTGCTCCGGTTTGCTATATAACAAATTGAACAAAGAACTAGAGATCTATAGCAAAACATATAAGGAATGTAAGAAATTGGTTACAATTTTTTTAATTTCTTTAAATTATGAGGAAACAGAGACATTATTACAATGCAAATTGTTCGCGCAAAACTCTGTTGTCGGAATCGACACCAGATGTCACTCGGCTCGGCGCGATTCCGGTCTGAAGTTCTTCCGAGCGTCACAGTGGCGCGCGGGTCGCAAGCGGATCAGTCATCTGCCAGATGTGCTAATGTTTGCACGCTGTTAATTTTGTGCGGGAACCGCGGAATAGTTAGGGCGTCTAGTAAATATCCTGTCTAGGAATTATAACGCGCATTCCCTGTTTGGATAGCCTTTCCCGGGACTTATTGGGTCCGACTCAGAATCTGTATAAGTGCATTCGACAATATAAGCTAGTGCGGCCTCGGTATTTAGAACTGTTGCCACGCGAAACGGTAGTGACCTTTGACCTAGAAACTCCGGGCGTGTTTGTGCGGTAACCTTATACCCCGCGATAGTTAGTGGCTTCTGTAAGCTAGTTAATCGTACGATAGAGTTAAGTGACTGTCATCGTGGTGAACCAAGAAAGTGACTGTGGATAACCTCGAAAGGCCCCCTCAAATTGGAGCGGTGTCGACGCTCGGGCTGCTGCCGACGGCTAAGGTCTAGGTTTAATCACCATCAGTCACACCCAGATACACACCACATCACCATTCTTTCCCTTGCACTACACAACTACATGCGACCTGACCGACTCCGGAGGGACCAGTCGTCTTGGATCGAGGTAAGTGAACTCCGCCAAATTCCTTCCGGTCGACTGGCCGTAGTATAACGCTCCCCCATATATTTTAGTGTAATTAGAGAGATTCCACGTGGCCTTAGGAGGCCCGACCTACGTTTGCTCGGGAAGTCTTCTGCTGATGGGCCCCGGGGGATTGGATCCTTTAAGGGAGCAACCGTAGGCCGTAACAAATTGGTAGCAGAGCGCGGTTCCGGGTTCGATTCCCGGTCGATCCCGACTATAGTGTTTGATAAACATTAAACAATTTTGGTGGCAGGGAGCGTTGGTGTGATTGGTTTAATTTGCATCTACAATCACGCCCGTCCGTAATACGTAAAAATATTTTTTTTGTACGTAATAATAGAATTATTTTCCTTTGTTGCTTTGTTGCTTGCCTTTTTTTTGGTTAGAGGGTAATTTGAAAAGCCGCGCCCTAGGTTGTGCAAGCGGGAGATTTTCTAGAGATATACGTCATGTAGGTAGATGGTTATTTTTACGTAATCGGTTAATTATCGTTGTCGGAGAGTTGTAGTGGATTACTTATCGAAGGTTCGATTTCCGAGCTAGGCATTTTTTGTTGATCGACCGTGATGTGTATCTTCGTTTATACTGTAAGTTGTATTTGAACTAAATAGTAGTAGTTTGTATTTGCGCAATTTGAATTTAACTTGATTCGATCGCACTAGTATTTGTTATTTGTTAATTTGATTTGTGTCTTTTTTGTGCTAACTTGTATTTGGTTGATACGTAGCAAGTAGTTCGTATTTGTGTAATTTCTATTCAACGCGATTTGATAGGAACTGCATTTATTAACTGTTAATTTTTTGTTGTATTTTTTATTTGTTATCTTTGTAAACTGTGCTCAAGCCGCGTCGTAATTTGCATTTAATAGTGATGACATCGCCCAAGCTACTGATCCGTTGTTTGCGGACTGAGCTACGCTGGGCCACAAGCGCCCATGCTTTGATAGGTCGACCGGATAGGGTCCATAACTTGATGAAGCAGTTCGAGCAGGTGGATGCTCGAAGGGCCGCAGTGGAGGAGGCTTACGCTGAACTCGAGGATTCGGATGTGGAGAAGGGAGTCCTGGACTCCTGCTTCGCGGACTATGAGCAGTTCTTGTGTCTCACGGACGAGTTGATCGAGGCTGAAGGCAGGTATGCCGAGGAGGCGCGTGAAGCTCGGATGAGTAACCTGCCCGAGTCCTCTCTGAAGCAGCTTCAGCCGGAGCTGTTGGGACGACTCCCAACTCTGGACCTGCCAAAGTTCTCCGGGGTCCTTTCCGAATGGCTGACCTTCGTTGGTCTTTTCGACAGCCTAGTGGACGCCCGGAGTGACTTGACCCCGAGACAAAAGATGGCGTACCTCCTGGCCTCACTGGAGGGGGAGGCCCTGGGCGTCGTCGGCCACTTGAAATTGTCGGACGACGCCTACCAGACTGCTCAGGACCTCCTAGCCAGAAGATACGCCAACATCCGGCGAATTGCAGACGAGCATGTTAAGCAGCTTCTAAGCCTCCCGCTGCTTAGTGACCGGGCCAGACTGCGTCCGGACCTGTTGGATCCAGTCTTGGTGGCCTGTAATACATTGAGGCGGCTGGGTTTACCAGTGGGCGAATGGGCTTTTTTGTTGCTCCGCATCGTGCTGTCCCGTCTACCTCTCGACCTGCGAACCCATTTTGAGGATAAGTACGGCGGGGACGAGGCCTCCTATATTCCGCCCTTCTATGACCTGCTGCGGTTTTTGGAGGAGCAGTGCCGGCAGATAGAGAACGCGGCGGGCACCGTTGACGACTTACGAGCCGTGCCCAGTGAGAGGCTGAATCCTCCAGGCAAGTCGTCGTCAACCCCCCCCTGCTCCTATTGTCGAGCCTCTGATCACCGGGTAACGTCGTGCCCGAAATTATTAAGTAAGCCGGTTCCAGCGAGGCGAACTATCGCCAAGGAGCGCCGCTGGTGCTGGTCATGTCTGGGAGGGCACCTCCAGCGAGACTGTCCGCATCGACGGCCCTGTCTGCATTGCCAGGGCAATCACCATGCCGTTTTGTGCCTAAGTGCGAACGGCGTCTCCTCACGGGGCTCTGCCAGGCCCTCGACCCCCACGGGCGGGGGCGCTCAGCCACGCCCTCTGCAGGGTGACTCTCGGCGCCCGCCGTCCAGCCACCAGGCCCCTAAGTTTGAAAGGAGTCCCTCCCCCGACCAGTCGGGGGGTAATTCCCCCAGGGGCGGGGGTGTCATCACCCCCCCTCAGCGTGTGGAGAGGAACTTCACGGCCACTCATCGGTCCGCTGGACCCTTCTCACTTCCGTTAGCTGAGTGGCCGCGACTGGTGTACCACTGTTCCCCATTTGATGGAGGCGGCCCTGTCTAGCTGCTGCCTTAGTTCCCACCACGGCCGCCTCCACTGAGCCTTAAGCCGTCAACAGTCCACTTGTCAAAATGTTCTGTTGCCGACGGCCTCAGTGAAGGCGTACAACCCGAGTGGCAACTGTTAAAGGTTGTGCTCTATTTATCTCGGGTTCACGCCATGTGGCCTCCCCTTGGTGGTGGGAAGATTAGGGCCCCCCTGTAGCGTTGAATCACGCTGTCAAGGGGTATTAGATTTGGTTTGGTCGAGCACTTAGTCAAAAAAAAATACTTGAATTAAAATTAAAAATTGCTTTGGGCTTTCCGCGAAATTCTCCTATTTGTAGCGGTTTAAATTAAAAGAATTGAATTTAATCTACTCCTTTAAATGCTACTGCATGTGTTTTGTACATATATTTAATCGCTGTATTTGATTGTTGCGTTTGTTTGCTGAAAGGAAAATTTGAATTCATCTGAAATGGAATGGCGCACTATTTGAAAAATTATGTTTATGTTTATGATAGTGTTTAATCATTTTTGTTTTCTAAGAAGTAGGGCTGTCCCTTACGTTATTGTTTTGTTTAATTTGCAAGTTGACCTATGCGCATCGGTGATTAATTTGGTTGAATTAATTCTGTAGTTGAACATTGATGCTTTTGAAAAATTAGTTGAAATATGAGCATAGGACTACTTGTCTAACAGGCTAGCTAGTTTGGAGATTATCAGATTGAAATCAGCTGCCGCACTATTTTAGTAAATGATAATATGGTGGGTGGCCTGGCTAGGCCTACTTGTTGAAAATTCATACTAGGGACTATCTGTGCGTTTCGTTCGGCTCTCCACAGACGACGTTCATGTGGAATTTGTGGGTGCTCTCTGCACTGAAGCTTAGGAGGCCGCTCGAGGCCGCTTCGTGTCGCGTCACTGTTTGCAGAGCTGATCCGGTCGGATTGCGGAACTAATCATAGGGGCACAGATGGTGTTTGAAAGAGGTCGTCGGACTTCTGTCCAGTACAGGACTTATTAAAGTGCTGCGATGCCCAGGAGGGGCATCCAGTGGAGGCTGACCCTCCGGCTTGCCACATTAGGGATATCTCTGAGGCGTTGATTAGGGTTGCAAGACCTAATGGATTGCCTAAGGTGGCCTAGTTTGGTTGTAGATTCGGTCTTGCAACTTGCAGTCTCGACCTTGTCCCGCTGACCGGTTTGCTCGCGGACCTAAATCCTTATGTCCGGGACGGGGGTTTGTTCGCGCAAAACTCTGTTGTCGGAATCGACACCAGATGTCACTCGGCTCGGCGCGATTCCGGTCTGAAGTTCTTCCGAGCGTCACAGTGGCGCGCGGGTCGCAAGCGGATCAGTCATCTGCCAGATGTGCTAATGTTTGCACGCTGTTAATTTTGTGCGGGAACCGCGGAATAGTTAGGGCGTCTAGTAAATATCCTGTCTAGGAATTATAACGCGCATTCCCTGTTTGGATAGCCTTTCCCGGGACTTATTGGGTCCGACTCAGAATCTGTATAAGTGCATTCGACAATATAAGCTAGTGCGGCCTCGGTATTTAGAACTGTTGCCACGCGAAACGGTAGTGACCTTTGACCTAGAAACTCCGGGCGTGTTTGTGCGGTAACCTTATACCCCGCGATAGTTAGTGGCTTCTGTAAGCTAGTTAATCGTACGATAGAGTTAAGTGACTGTCATCGTGGTGAACCAAGAAAGTGACTGTGGATAACCTCGAAAGGCCCCCTCAAATTGGAGCGGTGTCGACGCTCGGGCTGCTGCCGACGGCTAAGGTCTAGGTTTAATCACCATCAGTCACACCCAGATACACACCACATCACCATTCTTTCCCTTGCACTACACAACTACATGCGACCTGACCGACTCCGGAGGGACCAGTCGTCTTGGATCGAGGTAAGTGAACTCCGCCAAATTCCTTCCGGTCGACTGGCCGTAGTATAACGCTCCCCCATATATTTTAGTGTAATTAGAGAGATTCCACGTGGCCTTAGGAGGCCCGACCTACGTTTGCTCGGGAAGTCTTCTGCTGATGGGCCCCGGGGGATTGGATCCTTTAAGGGAGCAACCGTAGGCCGTAACACAAATACTAAATGAACATATACACATACATACACCCATACTTAATACATCCTCACACACTACTCATACAACATGTACAAACTCACATACGACACCACATACTACAAATATCTAATATATGTAGTGTAAGTGCTACATATATGAAATACAACCTAATAATTATTGATTTATTAATGTATTAATGCTACGAGACTTGGTAGGATACTAAAATCAAATGAAAAGGTAGGATACTAAAATCATGTTTTTACTGTCTTTATTATTCCCTATTAGTTACTTTATTTCGTTAAAACTGTAAATTTTAGCTATGGAAGAGCGAAGTCACCTGTTACAGGCATTATTTTGCTTACTAGGTGACCTCGATCACTTATCATATAATGTAACTTTAATGTTTGACGAAATAAATTATTTATTATTATTATTATTCCACAAGGAAGTTGTGCGAGGGAGAAAACTTCTTTTAAATCACACAGTGGTGGACCGCCAATCATCCAGATGGTATGGATGGTAACGCGAGTTTTGTCGTGATGTGCGATGGTGAAATTGAGCGGCTGGAATTAGTCCGAACAATTCCTCAGAATACTCCCCGTAATAGATGTGATAAAATACGCAAAGAGATGCAACATCTCTACGCAGTGCCAGTGTATCGAGCCGATCAGAAAGAACTCGGTCATCGACGATTCGAACCGCTCTGCGCTAGATACGGTCAAGTGGAAGGAGCTGGCACTGGGGTGCCCCGGCCCAGAGATGAGAACAGTATTCCATGTGGAGCTGAACTTGCGCTTTGTAAAGTTGCAAGCGATGTGCCGCCATGAAATACTGTCTCACTCTGCTGAGCACGCCAAGCTTTTTAGAGGCCAATTTGGCCTTCCCTTCCAAGTGACCACGAAACTGCACACTATTCGATATGTCGACGCCAAGGATTCCGATACTAGCTGAGGCAGCAAGGAGAGTGCCTTGAAACTGAGGAGATACAACAAAGGGGTTCTTTTTAGCGGAAAACCCGCAAACTTGTGTCTTCTGGCCATTGAACTGGACTAGAGTTAGTCGCCCCCAATCCGAGACTTTGTCAAACAAAGACTCGACTTCAGACACAAGTTTGTCCCGGTACTCGGCGACGTTTTCCCGAGAAATATTGGCACGGCCGGTATATAAGGCATCACCAGTGCTGTCGTCCGCATATCAATGAATGCTACCAGTTAACAACATATCATTGATATGCAGGAGAAACAGTGATAGTGATATGATAGTGATATCACGCAGCCTTGTGGAACACCAGTGTTGATAGGCTTAAAATCAGAGCATGCACCGTCTACTACGACCTTGATGCTCCGATCAGCAAGGAAACTGGTGATCCATTTGCACAATTTCTCGGGAAGCCCATAGGAACGAAGCTTCGAAAGAAGCGCTTTGTGCCAGACCCGATCGAAGGCCTTCGCTATGTCCAAACTAACAGCCAATGCCTCCCCCTTTGACTCTACTGCCTCCGCCCATCTATGAGTCAGGTAGACTAGAAGATCACCAGCTGATCGACCCCGACGAAAACCGTACTGGCGGTCACAAATCAGCTGGTGATCCTCAAGGTACCTCATGAGCTGGCAGTTTATAATGGATTCCATTATTTTGGAGAACAAGGAGGTGATGGCGATAGGCCTGTAGTAGCACGGGTCTGAGCGGTCCCTGTTTTAGGGATCGGGTGGACCAAAGCTGTCTTCCATGAATTCGGGACTACGCCTTGGGAGTAGGAGTACCGGAAAAGACGCGTTAAAACCGGTGCCAACTCCAGAGCACACGTCTTCAGCACAATGGGAGGGACTCCATCGGGCCCACTCGACTTGCTGACGTCCAGGGAGAAGAGTGCTTTGCGAACCGAGCGCTGTGTAAACCGCACATCCGGCATGGAGCACTCACATCGCGGGATGCTCGGTGGTGTGTTCCCCCCGTTATCTAGAGTCGAGTTGGACGCAAGTCGAGAGAGCTCAACAGATCGGCTTTCTCCTTTGCGGCATGGGCCAGTGAGTCGTCCTCTCTGTGCAGAGATGGAAGAGATGACTGACAGAAGTTCCCTTGGACAGCCTTGGCGAGAGACCAGAATGCACGGGTTCCCGAAGGAAGGCGAACTAGCTTCTCGCCAATTCTACCGATGTGCTCAGACCTTGCCTTGGCAATGACGCTTTTGAAGGACCTGGAGGCGGAAGTTTACTTCTTTTTAAGTGCGCTGGTGTTTACATCCCGAGACGTTGATGCGTCAGCCCAGGTCCGGTAGCACTCCTGCTTATAGCGTGATGCTATTTTACAGGAGCGACCAAACTATGGCTGGGATCTGCCTCCAATGGGCACCACAGAGGATGGAATAAAAAGTTCCAAACCCTGAAGTACCACATCAGCAACAGAAACGGCAACAACGCTGGGATCTTGCGGCGAGAAGCAAACCCGCCCCCAAGGGTAGGATGCAAAAAAAGACCGCATCCCGTCCCAATCAGCTGACCTATAGTGCCAAACATGGCGGATCGCAACTGCAGATCGCAACTGCGATCGGAACTTGAGTGGCACCGTACTCCGGATCACACAATGGTCCGAAGAGCCCAGAGGGGCATCGGCGGAGACCTGATATCCGTCCGGATGAGAGGTCAGCAGAAGGTTCAACAGGGAAGGTACATGGTCTTCCACATCTGGGATCTGCGTAGGCGAAGTAACCAGTTGTGTTAGACCATATGCCAAAGCAAAGTCATAGACAGATCTACCTGCATGATCGGTTAAACAAGAACAAAGCCATAGGTGAGCGTTAAAATCACCGAGTATCACGATCTCTGCGGATGGGACCTGTTGTAGCACGGAGTCTGCAGCCATTTGGACGTGGTCGATGAGTCGGTCTGTGTCGGCATACCGCTATGAGACCTATAGTCTACGCGCAGCCATAGGATGGACAGGTCCGTACCTTCAAGACTTCCGAGGGGTCGAAAACAGATGTCCTCTCTGACGTATACGCAAACTTCAGCCCGGGGCACAAAGGAGTATTCCAATTTGTACCCCGGGTAGGAGAGATATGAAGTATCGTCATCGTATCAGCTGGAGAGGACACGTGAGTCTCGGTTAAAAAGAGCAAGGCCGGCTTCACCGTCTCTAGATGGTAATGGACAGCGTTAAGGTTGTAATGAAGTCCCCTGATGTTGCAAAAATTCACGGATAGCGTGACGGGGGTCGCCTTGGTTGTATTGCTCCGCTTACCCCGAGCAGCATTAGTCGCGAGCGGAATTTTGTCCCCCCCCCCCCCCCCCCCCAGAATACGCGGGGCAGCCTGAGCACCCACGCTCAGGAGTGAAGTAGTTTGGTCGTGGATGCTCAGCGGGGGATTCTCCAGGGGTGCTGGTACCCTCCTGGGGTAGTCTTTTATTTAATTCCACTACCATGTTGATGGGGGGGGGGGGGGGGGGAATTGGGCCTCCTTGGAAATTTATGTTTGTAAATTGTCTCTTAGATACAGGAGATAATCCTAGTAGGGTAACGACTTTAAAAAAAATACACTATATTGGTGGTGGTGGTGTTAAATAAATAGATTACTATAATACACGTTCTTTTTTAAAGTGTTTCTTTTATAACAGGAATTTCTGGTGTATAGTGGACGCATTTAACATACATTTTAGATGGTCACACACAGAGTCGGAACAATTATTTGTAGGATATAGAAATCTTTTTTCCGAGTGGGGTCCGAACCTGGGCTTCACACCGCCGCATTTGAACGTTTAACGACTGTGCTGTTCTAAATTGAAAGGCTAAATTCTAGTCGTTTAAATTTCTAGTGTACGTACCTATTAGAACACGTTATGGACTGCGGCCTGGAGTTCTTCATTTGCCCGATCTGCGGCCTAAGCTCGGATCTTGGACTGTCTGTAAATAAAATGTTAAAGTTACAACCATGTATTATATCTCACTACTGGGCACAGGTCTCCTCTAATTTCTGAGAGGGACTTAGGACAAGGAAATGTCCGCTGCGCTCACCCAACGCGTGTTGGATTTGCTCTCCGTTTCGCACCAACGAAGTTGATAAAAGTAATTTTATGTACTGATTTACCACGTGCTCGTCGGTGAAGGAAAACATCCTGCATGTCTGAGAAATAAGAAAAAAAGAGTGTGTGTGTACTTATTATGTACGCACGTATACTTCTTTAGTGTAACAAAACAAAAAAACTTGAGAGACAATTATCAACCACTGAAGTTGTCGCTGTTAGGTGGCTGGTTTTAAAGAGAAAGAAGAAAAGAAGAAAGAAAAAGAAGAAAAGTGTGCGCGCGCATCGTAACAACGTCATAGTGTCGTTTCAGGTGTCGGTGTGCGCGCGCATCGTAACAACTTCATGGTGTCGTTTTAAGTGTCGGTGTGCGCGTGCATCGTAACAACTTCATGGTGTCGTTTTAGGTGTCGGTGTGCGCGCGCATCGTAACAACTTCATGGTGTCGTTTTTAGGTGTCGGTGTGCGCGCGCATCGTAAAAACTTCATGGTGTCGTTTTTAGGTGTCGGTTTGCGCGCGCAATTTAACAATTTCATGGTGTCGTTTTTAAGTGTCGGTGTGCGCGCGCATCGTATCAACTTCATGGTGTCGTTTTTAGGTGTCGGTGTTTAAAATACTAGTGATCCGCCCTGGCTTCGTACGGGTGATTATGAGATAGCGACAGCGCCACCTACCAGGCACAATTGTAAATCTAAAAATTTCATCAAATCGGTCCAGTCGTTTAGGAGGAGTTCAGTCACGTACACAAGGACAGAAGAATTATATTGGTTATTTAAATAATGAACTATTGTGTAAAAACATTTTTCTACTAGGATTTTTTTTAGTTACAAAGGCAACTTTACTGTTTCCTCGTCAATAATGGATTTAAATTGCAAATTTTAATTTTTACAGCCTTCATAGCCGTGGCATGAAGTAATATTCTTTTTTTTTAGAAAACTCGACACTAAAAACTTTAATTTTAACTATAAAATAATAATTTGCAAATCGTATGTGGTTTTATTACCTCTAACTGACACGAGCATCGGTGAAGCGGACAATAAAACCACGTACCTACAACTTACAAAAAATTTTTTTATTAAATATTATTTTTAATGGTACATACATATGAATACTGATTCAGATAAAGTATTGAACGGAAACCACAGAGTTTATGTTACATGTTGTATCTATAATAATTTCTAGTTAGTCATCATCATCATCATCGTTACAGCCCCCCCACAAGTCCACTGCTGAACATAGGCCTCCCCCAAGGAATGCAACAAAGCACGATCCTGAGACACCAGCATCCATCGACTTCTTGCATGTCTTACCAGGTCGTCACTGCATGTAGTGGGGGGACGTCTTTCACTTCGTCCGCCGGTACGAGGCCGCCACTCGAGAACCTTTTTTCCCCATCGGTTGTCGGTTCTTCGAGCTATATGTCCAGCCAATTACCACTTCAGCTTACTAATCCGTTGGGCTATGTCGGTCACTCTGGTTCTACTGCGGATATCCTCATTTCTAAGTCTATCACGCAGAGAAACCTCGAGCATAGCCATCTCCCTACCTCGCTGAGCGACATTGAGCTTCCTCATACGCAGTGACCAGAAGGACGGCACGTCTCAGTTCCATAGGTTATCACTGGCAACACGCAATTAAGATAATTTGAAGTATAATAATTAATGATTTCTTATATTTACGCGAACACTACACATTTTTAAATAAAACTAATTTTACGGATTTTATCGCGTATATTAACTTATTTTTAACTTATTTTTATATTCCCGACGTTTCGGGTGCTTTCCAGCACCCGTGGTCACGGGGGACGGAGTTGTTTGACGTCCTGTTGTCATAGTTAGCCCGGCTACCTTCAGTTTTTTAATATTAATTTTTGGTTCGATTTACGCAGAATGAGCTTACAGTATCTTGAAGTCTAGCAGTGGTATACTTGGGTTTGGATTTGATTTTATTAATTATGGGATCCCAAGCAGATGGCAGCACCCATCCATCTTCTCTATTGAAATTAGGATGTTTTTTAATTTCAATAGCCTCGCGAATCATCCTTGGGAGGAATCGGTGTTCTTTTGCGAGGATTTGTGGTCTATCAAATCTAATGTAATGACGGGGACGATCCTGAACATGTTCACAAACTGCAGACTTCCCGATACGTCGGTGCTTCACGTCAGCTATATGTTCTTTAACGCGGGTTTTAATAGATCTTTTTGTTTGTCCTATGTACGAGAGACCACATTCACAATCCAGCTTGTACACTCCTGCATCTTGTAGAGGGATATGACACTTGACGGATGGTAAAAATTGACCAATCTTCTTCAGCGGCTTGAAGTACGTTTTAATGGAAGCTCGCTTCAAGATGTAGCCAACCTTGTCTGTGACTCCTCTGACATAGGGTAGTACAGCAGGCACACGCTCGACTGTGGCTGGCTTCACTCGGTCACTGTGACGTAGGCGCGGGACCCGAAGCTTGTTGTCTTGCAGTACTTGCTCGACGTGCTGAAGCTCGGCGGCCAGATGTTTTCTGTCACAGATCCCTCGTGCTCTCTGAAACAAAGATTTTCCCACGGTAGCTAACTGTGAAGGATGATGGTGAGATTCACCATTTAAATATCGGTTGGTATGGGTATTTTTTCTGTACACAGTATGACCAATAGTGTTATCAGGATTTCGGATGACTAAAACATCTAGAAAAGCTAAAGTATTGTTTGCCTCTAACTCCATTGTGAATTGTATTTTAGGGTTTATGGAATTAAGGTGGTTTAAAAATGCAGTTACTTTGTCAGATGGTAAAATTGTGAAAGTATCGTCTACGTACCGCTTGTAGAATCTTGGATTTACAGGAGCAGTAAGAAGGGCTTTCTCCTCAAAGTCCTCCATGAATATGTCGGCGACTACGGGAGATACAGGTGAGCCCATTGCCACTCCGTCTACTTGCATGTAGAACTCTTCTTTCCACAATAAATAGCCAGATGTGAGGCAGTGTTTGAGTAATACTGCATATTCTGTAGGCATGTTGTTATCTTCTAGCTTTCTAGTAACAATTGAGATGCAGTCTTCAATAGGTAGGCATGTGAATAGTGACTGAACATCAAAACTGACCATAGTTTCATTGTCAGCGAGATGTAGGTCTTTAATCTCACTAACAAATTGGTATGAATCCTTTGTGTGTGCTCTGGTATGTCCTCTTAGTGGTGACAGTATTTTTGCCAAGTGTTGAGCCAACTTATAAGTTGGTGAATCGATCTGGCTTACTATAGGACGTAGTGGAGCATTTGGTTTGTGTATTTTCGGTAACCCATACAACCTCGGTGGTTTGGCACATGATGGTATTGTCGAATTCACGTCAAGATCTAATTTTTCGGAGTATTTCTTTATTAAATCAGTGGTTGTTTTGAGTGTATTAGTTGTAGGGTCTATTTTGACCTTTTTGTATGTACTTACGTCCGATAAAAGTTGTTGTATTTTGAAATTATACTCTGACGTGTCCATTATTACCGTAGCATTTCCTTTATCCGCGCGGAGAATCGTGAGCTCGGGTCTGTTGCGTAAGTTGTACAACGCTTTAAATTCGTCTTTCGGAAGATTTAGTTTCGGCGCTGAACTTCGACGTAACAAGGACGAAATGTCTTGACGTATAGCCTCTAAATCCTCTTTACCGATATTATTCTTAAACAGACAATCCTCAACACTACAGATAATTTCCTCGTACGGGATTTTTTGCGGCGTTATAGCAAAATTTAAGCCTTTCGACAATACTCTTATTGTTGGTTCGTCCAGTGTTTCTTTTGACAAATTATAGACCGTGCGTTGTTTATTGTTTGCGTCTGTGGTCAACGGTTGTTGCGTTTCGTTTCTACGTTGACATGGATGTTTGGCATTTGATTTGATAGTTAATTTTTGGTATTTTTCTATTTGTTTGTCTTTGCATTCATTATATTTCGATATTTCGCGTTTGTTTAAAGTTTCAATGCAATTATTAAAATCAAATGTCGTTAAAACGGTCTTTAACTCACTGGACAAATTGTCTATGGTATTATTTATGATTTGTAAATCGAACCGTTTTTGCTGAATCACCGTTCGTAACAACTTTTTACTTGCCTGATTTAAGATCTTAGCGCTTCCTCGAATGTCCTTTTTAGTAGATATTTTGACACACGTAGGAATGAGCTGGTGGTCGCGGCACCTTTTCAGAAAATTCAACGATGTTACATATCTTGCGCGCTTGGTCATGAGATCTTCTAATCGGCGAATTTTATTTGCAATTACCAGTCCGTACTGGTTTACATAATGATTTCTTATATTTACGCGAACACTACACATTTTTAAATAAAACTAATTTTACGGATTTTATCGCGTATATTAACTTATTTTTAACTTATTTTTATATTCCCGACGTTTCGGGTGCTTTCCAGCACCCGTGGTCACGGGGGACGGAGTTGTTTGACGTCCTGTTGTCATAGTTAGCCCGGCTACCTTCAGTTTTTTAATATTAATTTTTGGTTCGATTTACGCAGAATGAGCTTACAGTATCTTGAAGTCTAGCAGTGGTATACTTGGGTTTGGATTTGATTTTATTAATTATGGGATCCCAAGCAGATGGCAGCACCCATCCATCTTCTCTATTGAAATTAGGATGTTTTTTAATTTCAATAGCCTCGCGAATCATCCTTGGGAGGAATCGGTGTTCTTTTGCGAGGATTTGTGGTCTATCAAATCTAATGTAATGACGGGGACGATCCTGAACATGTTCACAAACTGCAGACTTCCCGATACGTCGGTGCTTCACGTCAGCTATATGTTCTTTAACGCGGGTTTTAATAGATCTTTTTGTTTGTCCTATGTACGAGAGACCACATTCACAATCCAGCTTGTACACTCCTGCATCTTGTAGAGGGATATGACACTTGACGGATGGTAAAAATTGACCAATCTTCTTCAGCGGCTTGAAGTACGTTTTAATGGAAGCTCGCTTCAAGATGTAGCCAACCTTGTCTGTGACTCCTCTGACATAGGGTAGTACAGCAGGCACACGCTCGACTGTGGCTGGCTTCACTCGGTCACTGTGACGTAGGCGCGGGACCCGAAGCTTGTTGTCTTGCAGTACTTGCTCGACGTGCTGAAGCTCGGCGGCCAGATGTTTTCTGTCACAGATCCCTCGTGCTCTCTGAAACAAAGATTTTCCCACGGTAGCTAACTGTGAAGGATGATGGTGAGATTCACCATTTAAATATCGGTTGGTATGGGTATTTTTTCTGTACACAGTATGACCAATAGTGTTATCAGGATTTCGGATGACTAAAACATCTAGAAAAGTTAAACTTCTAAAAAGTTAAAGAAAGTAAAGTAAAAGAAAAGTTCTAAAGTTAATATACGCGATAAAATCCGTAAAATTAGTTTTATTTAAAAATGTATAATAATTAAATTTAAATAAAACTCATTTTACGGATTTTATCGCGTATATTAACTTATTTTATATTCCCGACGTTTCGATCACTTTACAGCACCCATGGTCACTGGGGGGACTGAGGTGTATGTCATAGTTAACCACGGCTACTTCCAGTTTAAAAATTATTAATATTTGTTCCGATCTACGCAGTATGAACTTACAGTATCTTGAAGTCTTGCAGTCTTATGCTTGGGTTGGGTTATGGGTTGGTGATCCCAAGCAGATGGTACCCAGCCATCTTCTCTATTGAAATCAGGACGTTTTTTGATTTCAATAGCCTCGCGAATCATTCTTGTAAGGAATCGGTGTTCTTTAGCGAGGATTTGTGGTCTATCAAATCTAATCGAATCTAAATCGAATGCCCTGACCGGCGTTTTGCACCTTTGGCCAGTATATTTTTTTAGAGTTCAACCAATTGAAAAGGTTATCCCATTCGGTTTTTTCTTGAACAATGATGGGGGGCGGAGGATTTTCCCAACGTTCAGCAGGGGACCCATTAGCTGCGGTGCTTGGCCGCAGGCTTAGATTCACTTCACAACAACACAGTGAGACTCCTGTCTTCCGGGACAGCGTGCTTCGCGCACCACAGTGAGAACACTAAGGCAGCAACCAATCACAGAGCACCAAGTAAGGCGGTGTATAACGAAAAACAATTTTAATTTTGCGCATGAGCTAAGAGAGTGGAGTGACGGGAGTGAACTCGACCGACACGTCCGCAGTCTGCAAAGCCCACGCGCAGCAATCCTGTCTGTGTAATCTAATGTAATGCATAGTAATAGAAACGTGTTTTATTTAAGTTATTTTTGTTTTGTTTCGCTAAAGAAGTATAACTTCTTACGTGCGTACATAAGTACACACTACACACACACGCTTTTTTGTTATATTTTTTGTACATGATATCTTCGATGTCGGTTTTAAAACGTAAGGTATCAAAGAATTAAAGCCGCGAGAGCCTTCAGAAGCTATTTTGTGCATTATTTTTAGTTTTTAAATCGGTTTGTACTTTTCATTAAGAATTTAATTATTGATCCATCGCAGACCAGCAAAAAAGTTAGACGGAGCGCTGCACGCATTTCAAGTGAAGCCGAAACCCTGCTCATCTTCTTGACTCGCACTCACGCACACATCTTTCTTCTCTCTTTCTTTCTTTATCAGCCCGTAAAATTTCACCGCTGGACGCACAGTTAACCGTTGTACGAGTGCGGACCCCGCCTCTGACTGCTTGGCTAGTGTTGGTCGATGTACTGGACGATGAGAACTGCCCAGGTGCGCGGGTTTACGGTGTGTACACGGTGTGTGCTGGAATGCGTTGTGCCCGCCTACGGGTGCGACGCGCCCCATCCGTTATCCTAAAGGTATTTGTGGCATTAAATGCGGATGTTGTGTCATTGTTTGATGTGCCTGCGACGTTTGGGTCGACAGAATCCAGCGGACGTGGTGGTTCTATGGGTACGTTTCACGGTCTACGGAGAGTGGCTTAATCGGCGTTTACTATTGGTACGTAGGTGACTGCGTTTGCCACTAGCGGATTTGGATGGGTGTCGACCATGAAGCAAATACAAAGAGGAGGTGTTGTAATTAGATTTCACTATGTAACAACGCGTGACGGGGTGAAGGGATGTTAAGCCTCGCCCACTTTACTATCTACATCTACCGATAAATAGTAAAACTAGTCGAATCGTTCCATATCAATGTTGCAATGTAGTTTAGCTACCTTGACGATAAATGACGGCCTGTTCACAAAATGATTATAAAAACTATAAAAATAATATTTTGGCGATTAAAAATTCTTTAGGACTGAATGCAAAACAAATTACAACACCGTCGTATAATTATTTTAACAATACTGAGCGTTACATACCTTTATATTATTAGTTCACATGACACAAAGTATCGCCATCTAGTGTCGAATATATTTAATTATATTTGAAAGCCGACGCAGAGATTTTTTACTATTTTAATAAATTAAGTGTACAATTACTTACAGATGAAATGTGATGCCATTCATATCATAAGAGCGTCTATCTGAGTAGTTTTTACACGATAAAACACAACACTTCATCCTTTTCTTCTTAATACTACGAAAATACACAGAATTGCGATTTTCAACACATAAGTACACAGGACGAATGCTGACAGTAGACCTACTTAGAATCACATTGCACAGTTGCTTATTCCGTCTCCTCTTTGTATATGCTTCATGGTGTCGACGCTATCGAAGTAGCGCTGAGACATCTCCTAAAAATATTCGGAGATAGAGGGAAGTTGACAATCATTGTGCAGATCTGAATTCCCTTAATTCCGAGAGTTTTGGACTTTCTGTAGTTCCTATAGGTGGGTTCTATACGTGTGGGTGAAGAGTACACTTGCGTAAGACATAATAAATCTAACCCGTGTTTTTATATAGGTGGAGTTTGTGTCTTAGTGACAGTTCGCTCTTTCTGTTAACAAGAAGGTGGAGACGGCCAATTACTGACTTGGCTCTGTTGCGTACTACAATTGTGTTTCGCGAAACTCATGCGGATGTCGAACGTGACGCCTAGATATTTGGCCGATTCTTTCCAAAGAATGGGGCGGCCGTATAAATAAATGACATCTAGTCTTGTTTTTGGTCCACAAGTCTTGTGCGGTGGTGTTAGACTCCGTTGAAAGTATATTGCTACACATTAGTCGTGATTCACTTCGATTCTCCTTATTAAATCCTAGATTAAAACTAGGCATGAGACCGATATATGAAAACGTAACTAATAACGTTATGTTATCAAATATCATATCATATCGATAAACCTTTGATTCCGTCGAAATTTGGGCGGTGCTGCAGTCCCTTCAGCGGTGCCAAGTTGACTGTCGGTATATCGAAGTGTTGAAGTGCTTGTACAGTAGGGCTACGATGGCTATCCGAGTACAGAACCAGAGTACGAAACCTATCCAATTGCAGAGAGGCGTAAGACAGGGTGACGTCATATCCCCGAAACTCTTCACCGCTGCATTGGAAGACATTTTCAAGCTTCTGGACTGGAAAGGATACGGTATCAACATCAATGGCGAGTACATCACTCACCTTCGATTTGCCGACGATATAGTCCTTATGGCAGAATCGCTGGAGGACCTAAGCACTATGCTCAATGACCTCAATAGTGTTTCCCAACGGATAGGTCTTAAGATGAACATGGACAAAACAAAGATCATGTTTAATGTCCATGTCACACCTATGCCGGTAGTTGTTGGGAACACTAAGCTCGAAGTTGTTGACGAGTATGTTTACCTGGGACAAATAGTCCGACTAGGTAAGTCCAACTTCGACCGAGAGGTCAATGGACGGATTCAACTCGGTTGGGCAGCGTTCGGGAAATTACGGCACATCTTCTCGTCAGGTATACCTCAAACCTTGAAAACGAGACTGTACACCCAGTGCGTGTTGCCAGTGATGACATACGGAACTGAGACGTGGTCCTTCACTGCTGGCCGGATGAGGAAGCTAAAGGTCGCTCAGCGAGCTATGGAGAGGGCTATGCTCGGAGTTTCTCTGCGTGATAAACTTAGGAATGAGGATATCCGCAGTAGAACCAGAGTAACCGACATAGCCCAACGGATTAGTAAGCTGAAGTGGCAATGGGCCGGCCATATAGCTCGAAGAACCGACAACCGATGGGGAAGAAAGGTTCTCGAGTGGCAGCCTCGTACCGGTAGGCGAAGTGTAGGGCGTCCCCCCACGAGATGGAGTGATGACCTGGTAAGACATGC
The DNA here is from genome assembly GCA_963668995.1 of Parnassius mnemosyne. Lineage (NCBI taxonomy): Eukaryota > Metazoa > Arthropoda > Insecta > Lepidoptera > Papilionidae > Parnassius > Parnassius mnemosyne. The sequence continues at coordinate 6,530,233 of CAVLGL010000095.1, forward strand.
AGGAAGTCGATGGATGCAGGTGGCTCAGGACCGTGCTTTGTGGCATTCTTTGGGGGAGGCCTATGTTCAGCAGTGGACTTGTGAAGGGCTGTAATGATGATGAATGCTCGAAACGTCGGTAATATAAAATAGTTTAATATACGCGATAAAATCCGTAAAAACTAGTTTTATTTAAATTAAATTTTAATATTATAGCCATTCAGCGGGGAAACGCAGCCAGCGTTCTTGGCACGATACCGCGGGGAGTAGGACTATATGATAATTAAGTTACTAGTTTTAGTTTTTTTTATATAATTTTTAATATTGTATACATCGATCACTAATTGAAGGACAATACCAAATTACAAGGAACACTGATTGATACATGAATATAGTTAGTACTTAGTACAACATACTAGAGACTTGTATACAGGGCTATTTTTCAATAACCGGCCAAATTTGCAGATAAGGTTCAGTAATGGTGAAATAAAATTAATTTAAAAAAATCTATACAAATAAATAAATTGAAGTGTCTGTTTGTAATGTCAAAATTACAGTTTTTTACTAAATGCATATGAAAGTAAATACGGTACCTATAACTAAAATACAATTTTTAAAATTTTTGTCTGTCTGTCTGTCTGTCTGTCTGTTTGTTCCGGGTAATCTCCGAAACGGCTGGACCGATTTTGACGGGACTTTCACTGGCAGATGAAAAAAATTTCATAAGGAGTAACTTAGGCTACTTTTATTTTAGAAAAAGAATTAGGGTTCCGCGCAAAAACATAAAAACCCTAACACGCGAACGAAGTCGCGGGGAACAGCTAGTCTCAAATATTTTTCTTTTAAATTCAAGTGCATGGTAATGCATTATTTTAACTGATTTTACTGCGCACGCACACATTCGTAAGGGTCGATTGGTAGGAAAAATGTTGTTGCCCATAAATCATATTCAATTTGGGATAATTTGAAATAAAACATTAATAAAATAATTATTTACTTTATTGGTTGCTTCGTTTGGGCTTTTGTCTAATGACAGTAGATCAAGTGGGGTCCAAGATTTTTTGAACTGAAGGTAATTATTTTTAATGAACTTCCATACAAGTTTACTGTTTTTACCGGCCTTTTGTAAAACATTTTTATCATATTGTATTTTGAGGTTTTTTTAATAGTTTATTGCAAAAATTCCTATATCTTTTATAAGTAGCAGAAAGTATTATATTATCAGGAGAAAGTTTAGATTTTAAATGAAGTTTGTCTCTATTTCTTATACAGCGGACGAGACCAGGTGTTATCCAAGGTTTAATATTATAATACTTACGTGACAGTTTTATTGTTGATGTATTATTCATTATTGCGTATTGTAAAGAATTTATAAAGTAACTCAAGGAAGTATTTGCATCGTCAGAGCAATAAACAGTCAAAATTAATGCTACGAATGTGATTTTCAAGGTTCGTCATATGGACTTTAGTGTAGTTGCGTATGCAGTTTTTCCTAGGTAAGGTTTATTGTAATTTTAGTAAAATTGCTTGATGATCAGTAAGCGAGGAATTAGTAACTAATGTTAAAGAAGGTTTATTTGATTTAATCACAAAATGGTCTAAACAAGAGCCGCTTTGATGTGTAGGGTGGTAATGTGTTGGTAAGAGTCCATGAAAAGAGCAAATATTTAGGTAGTTATGTGCATGGTTATCTGTTTTCCCAGGGGTAATGTTAATATTTATGTCACCGGTTAGGATTATATTTTTATACGTGCTAAGTTTGTTTAAGGAATATCAAGGGACTCTAGAAATCTATCAATATTTTGTGAAGGAGGTCTGTAAATTGCGATAACAATCGTCTCGGAATTAATTCGAATGATTAAGCAATTACTATCCTGGAATGTAGGTTCTGTGACAGTTACTTTTAAATTATTACTAACATAGATTACTAAACCGTCATTTTGATTAATGTTTTTCTCGGTTTTGTGTAAAGCATAGCCATTTAGAATCGGTAGGTGGGGTGGGAGGTTTGACAGGCAACATTCTGTAAGGAGAATAATATCACAGTAATATATCAATTTTTTATTAGTGATCGATGATTGTATATAATAAAATATTGTATTTTAAAATATATATATATATATATATATATATATATAAATTTCATTAAATTCTTATGTTTACTTATGATAATTTAAAAGTTATCATATATAAACATAAGAAATCATTATTTGAAATTAATTTTCCAATAGAAAATTTTTAATTAAGCCCTTTAAAAATACACATTTACAAATTAATTAAATTTCGTTCTGACGTTGACATCGGAGTAGGGAAGGGAGAGTTGTTTGGATCCATAATCTGAGCCAGTAGTTTTGCTACAGCATAGCTGTTATTTCGACGATAGGTAACCATAATAATGTATTTGTATTAAATGCAGACGTTAAAAAAAGGAAATTTTATTAAATAAATTTTTGCCTTAGGGATGCCATAGTTACCATGCTCAGCAGGCGCAACCGCGGTTTTTATTATTATTATTAAGTTATTAGTACAGGTAAATGGAGGATGTTTTCCACCGATTTCAAAAAGGAGCCGGTACTCAATTCGCCTGTATGTTTTTTTTATGTGTGTTACATCATAACTTTTTACTGGGTGAACCGATTTCGATGATTCTTTATTTTAAAGCTGGTGCTTCACATGTGGTCTCATATAGATTTGATCAAGGTTTGACCAATATTATTCTTAAAAATTTATATTGAAGTCGGTTGTACAAAATTTTTAATTTTAAATTATTTTTACTTGTCTATTACATCATGTAGGATGGAAGAACATTTTTTCGATTCAGGTGTTTGCGAAAAATGTCTCCCCCCCCCCCCCTCTACGAACTAAACCGCTGTTTTTGAAAATATCAAAGTATACACGATAGTAGTATATATAATGAAGCTAAAAAAAACTATCACAGCTAAATAGACTTAATAAGTTAACGAGTAATAGTCGACCAACCTAACTTATAAAATGCACTTGGATTAGTAAAAATTTCGTTACAACTTTTTTTATAGGAGAGAGGGCAAACGACCATGCGGCTCAACTGATCGTAAGTGACTACCGCTGATCTTTTAAAAACGAGTAGGCTCTTTTCTTGAAGGTCCCTAAGTCGTATCGGTCCGGAAAAATCGCTGGTGGAAAACGATTCCACAAGGAAGTTGTACGAGGAAGAAAACTTCTTCTAAATCGCACAGTGGATGACCGCCAATCATCCAGATGGTATGGATGGTATCGCGAGCTTTGTCGCGTTGTGTGATGATGAAATTGAGCGGCTGGAATTAATCCGAACTATTCCTCAGAGCACTCCCCGTAGCAACTCCATAGAAAATAACCTAAAGCCAGCTGCATTATAACTTTGTAATGTTATTGTAAACTGTAAGAAATAAACATTTTAGGAAGAAAACTACTAAGATGCATTACTACTATAGCTTTACTTTTTCTTATGCGGGATAGGCAGGGTAGATCTTTCTTACTTACTACTTTCGCTTATTTTTTAGTTGGTAGTTATTGTAGGCCTCATTCAAAGTATTTATACAATCATATAACCTCATACAGTTTAATTCCCAGTACTGTTGGTTTACGCGGGCGACACTCAGGATAATTTTGGGCAGTAATGGCTTACGAGAAGGTTCGTTACGGTTATATATATATCTTAGGATATATATAGATAGATAGTCTAACTATGACCATCTTTGTACAGATTTGTCATGTGAATGATTTGATGTAGATTGTATTATTTTCAAAATCGAAAAGATTTATCATCTTTTTTGAATACCACTCCCTATAAGTCTGATTTTTGCCGTTACAGCGGTCACTGCTAACTCACTTATTATACTCATTATCTAGAAAGCTCACTGTAGTGTTTGCATATATGTAGTATACAGTAAATATTGTTGTTTTATTTACTAATAATTTACCATGCACAAATACACAAACATACATTTATATATAAGTCACTGTCTCGAGCGCACCATGTCAGTTACACGAGAGCCTCGGGCGAGAGAGGACGTGTTTAAGTTAAGTGCGTGCCGAGCCTGTGTTACACTACAGTGATTAGAGAAGATAGCAGACATTACAAGTGGCGACGAGGATGGGATAAGTACCTATTTAGTATAAAGATATAATCAAAAATAGGTTAGCAATGTGCAACTATTAGCATTGCAATTGTAAATTAATTCCTAGAGTACCCGCGGAAAAAAACTGTGGATTATGAATTATGATTTATTGTTTTTAACCCTGTTCTGATCATTTTAATAATTTATATAAATTATATGTTCGCATATGACCACGCTTATGGTGTGCAAAAATTTATTTTCTTTATGTAGCAATGATAAAATAATGATTTATTTTAACATATGTCTATTAGCACAACTTTTATTTAAAAAGATTTTTGATGAAAAAATAGTAGATTTTACTAATCACTCCTCTCGATTCGAACGGAAATACAATGTCGTTAGCTAAATTTTAGTGGCATTTTTGGCACATGTAGGTGTGATATTTATCACCTTTAATGAAAATACTATTTTACTGCTTTCATGGCATATATAAGTCTTACAAAAAATCGTGGACACTTCACGACTTCTGTACATTGCAAAGTAGGTAACTAGTAATACTGTAAATGCCCAATATAGGTATTGAATTTACCCAAAGCCTAAATGGTACAGTAATGGAAGTATTCGGTATAACAAATAAACCGAAAGAGAAAGGCGTGTGTTATAGAACATATTACTATCATGAAATTGAGTTTGGGTACCAAGAGACCAACCATTACAGTATAACAAATAAACCGAAAGAGAAGGGCGAGTGTTATGGAACATATTATTATCATGAAATTGAGTTTGGGTACCAAGATACCAACCATTAAATTGGTGTTGGGTACTAAGATACCATCATTAAATTGAGTTTGGGTACAAAGATACCATCATTAAATTGAGTTGGGTACTAATATACCATCATTAAATTGAGTTTGGGTACTAAGATACCATCATTAAATTGAGTTTGGGTACTAAGATACTATCATTAAATTGAGTTAGGGTACTAAGGTACCACCATAAAATTGGAGTTAGGGTACTAAGATACTGTAATGTGTCATCTAATTCGCGCGAAGACAAGTGGGGGTGCATGAATAGCCCGCGCGGCTGACGAGTGACCTCAGTATGACCGTGAAGGTCCAGTCGCCTAAATGCATTTCTGCATCTATATTAAATAATTCAAAACGCATACGTTATGCAAATTATAGCTAATAGCTTTTTATAGGTTTGTTAATAATTATTAAATATTAACGGTTGTTCCCCTTATATTGGGTAAGTGTGAGCAAATTTATAATATATGTATTACAATAGTGTAACAAATATTATGTTACCTTGATTTTTGAAATTTAGACAATTGATACTTAGTGTGTAATTTAATTTTATGTCACATGCTAGTTATTTTATCACGTAATTGTGTATGTCTTTTCATAGTAGATGCTTAGTTGATATAACTTTATTTTCTTGCCTCCGTTCTGGTAGCATGTACCGCCACACCAAACTTATCAGTTTTACTCGCCTAGTTGATTCTGGCGGTGGGCGTATAATATTACCTACTTTGGAGGCAAGGCTCATGAAAGATTTCGACTGTGTGTTCCAGGGAACCTCGCCAGGGGCTGTGACATCCTTCTTTTTATTTTATTTCTAAACGAGATAAGATGGGAGGATTTGGAATTAAATGAAATATATATATATAAAATATACATTGAATTCGCAAGCGAAATCGGTCTATAAAGGACACATATCTCCAACCACTTCCGCCGGACTCGCCGCCAGTCGTGCCAGGGAAGTACTTGCTTTTTCTCCTGATCCTGAAAGGCGTCGAACCCGCGACCTGTTAATTTTATTTTATTTGCCTTTTTTTATTATTAGTCAACTTAGTATTTTCTTAGAAGTATTTATATTAGTTTTTTTTTTTATAAGCAGTATTATTGAATATCTCTTTAGAAGTAGGTACTCATATTAGTCTAGTTTTACAAGTAGTGTTACTAAATATCTCTTTAGAAGTACTTATATTAGTCTAGTTTTATAAGTAGTGTTATTAAACATTGTAAAAAAAATTGTTGTTATTATTTATTTATTATCAAATAAAATAATAACGTGACAATACCACCATTAAATTGGAGTTAGGGTACTAAGATACCATCATTAAATTGGAGTTAGGGTACTAATGTACCACCATTAAATTGGAGTTTGGGTACTAAGGTACCACCATTAAATTGGAGTTTGGGTACTAAGGTACCACCATTAAATTGTAGTTTGGGTACTAAGTTACTACCATTAAATTGGACTTTGGGTACTAAGTTACTACCATTAAATTGGACTTTGGGTACTAAGTTACTACCATTAAATTGGACTTTAGGTACTAAGTTACTACCATTAAATTGGACTTTGGGTATTAAAATACCAGCATTAAATTGGAAAAAAAAAATAAGAAACTGTTTCAGTTTGCCCCTAAAATAATAATAATAATGATACCGTTATCAGCTTTAATGTGATAGCACATCTATGGCTATAAGGTGTGAAAAATGGAAAAGGTCTATACTAATCTATCTGGACGCAGCTGAAGTTATATCAGCACTCAAGAAACGAGCTACGCTATTGCATTTTGGTGGCTCTGGGATACAAGAAATATTCTACAATTTACCGGGTGCCAATGTCGAATCATCAGAAACCGTTGATGTATTTAAAGTAGCCATAAAAAAACTCTACGAGTATTTTCAACCTAAACGGAGCAAAGTTATGAGCGGCATGTTTTTCGATTGCTAAAACAGGAAAAAGTAGAAACATTTGAGAAGTTTTTGATAAGATTGCGTCAACAGGCTGAAATGTGTGCATTCGAAAAGCAAGATGATCATTTCATAGATCAAATTGCGGAAAAGTGTAATTCGAAATTGCGCAAGAACCTTACCAAGAACCTTACTTATATCTTACAAAACGTGGGAAGAGTTAAAAAGCAAAAAAGTATATGCTTTTAATCAAATGTAAAGACCAGACAAGACATTACTAGCATATGGTAGTAACTCTCCTTTGGCAATAGAGGGTTCATTTGAAACTATACTCGAAGTCGATGGACGAAAGGAACATACAACCATTTACGTGATTTCGGGGGGTACTAGAGACCTGTTTGGTAAGAACACACAAGTCCGTTTGGGTGTCTTAAAACTTGGTATCGGGATAAATCAAGTGGAGAGTACCGATCCCCATTAAAGAGAAGGTTGCAATAAAAATTAAGGAATCACTAAACAGTGATATAATTGAAGAAGTGCAAGGCCCGTCTAAATGGGTTTCACCAATGTTCCAATCATGAAAGAAAATGGTGAATTACGTTTGTGCGTAGATATGAGATGTGCGAACGCCGTTATATTGCGAGAAAACCACCCCCTGCCTACTATGGACCATTTTTGCCTAAAATGAAGAAAGCTAAATATTTTAACAAATTAGACATAAAAAAATGCCTTTTTTTTTTATAGGAGAGGGGGCAAACGAGCATGCGGCTCACCTGATGGTAAGTGACTACCGCCGCCCATGAACAACCGCAACACCAGGGGAATTGCAGATGCGTTGCCGGCCTTTTAAAAAGGAGTAGGCTCTTTTCTTGAAGGTTCCTAAGTCGTATCGGTCCGGAAAAATCGCTGGTGGTAAACTATTCCACAAGGAAGTTATGCGAGGAAGAAAACATCTTCTAAATCGCACAGTGGTGGACCGCCAATCATCCAGATGGTGTGGATGGTATCGGGAGTTCTGCCGCGATGTGCGTTCGTGAAATTTGGCGGCTGGGATTAATCCGAACAATTCCTCAGAGCACTCCCCATGGTAAATGCGAAAGAAAATGCAAAGGGATGCAACATCTCTTCGCAGTGCCAATGAGTCGAGCCGATCGGAAAGGACTCGGTCGTCGACGATTCGAGCCGCTCTGCGCTGGATGCGGTCAAGTGGAAGAAGCTGGCACTGGGGAGCCCCAGCCCAGAGATGGGAACAGTATTCCATGTGAGGCTGAACCTGCGCCTTGTAAAGTTGCAGGCGTTGAGCCGGCATGAAATACTGTCCCGCTCTGCTGAGCACGCCAAGCTTTTTAGAGGCCAATTTGGCCTTCTCTTCCAAGTGACCACGAAACTGCACGCTACTCGATATGTCGACGCCGAGGATTCCGATACTGGCTGAGGCAACAAGGGGAGTACCTTGAAACTGAGGAGATACGACAAAGGGGTTCTTTTTAGCGGTAAACGCGCCAACTTGTGTCTTCTGAGGATTAAACTGGACTAGATTTAGTCGCCCCCAATCCGAGACTTTGTCCAGCAAAGACTCGACTTCAGACACAAGTTTGTTCCGGTACTCGGTGACGTTTTCCCGAGAAATATTGGCACGGCCGGTGTATAGAGCATCACCAGTGCTGTCATCTGCATAGCAATGAATGCTACCAGCTTGCAACATATCATTGATATGCAGAAGAAACAGCGTTGGTGACAGCACGCAGCCTTGTGGAACACCAGCGTTAATAGGCTTGTAGTCGGAGCATGCACCGTCTACAACGACCTTGATGCTCCGATCTGCAAGAAAGCTGGTGATCCAATTGCATAATTTCTCGGGAAGCCCATAGGAAGGGAGCTTCGAAAGAAGCGCTTTGTGCCAAACCCGATCGAAGGCCTTCGCAATGTCCAAACTAACGGCCAATGCCTCCCCCTTGGACTCTACTGCCAACGCCCATCTATGAGTTAAGTAGACCAGAAGATCACCAGCTGATCGACCCCGACGAAAACCGTACTGGCGGTCACTAATCAGCTGGTGATCCTCAAGGTACCGCATGAGGTGGCAGTTTACAACGGATTTCATTATTTTGGAGAACAAGGGGGTGATGGCGATAGGCCTGTAGTTGGACGGATCTGAGCGGTCGCCTTTTTTAGGGATCGGGTGGACAAAAGCTGTCTTCCATGATTTCGGGACTACGCCTAGGGAGTAGGAGTACCGGAAAAGACGCGTTAGAACCGGTGCCAACTCCGGAGCACACGTCCTCAGCACAATTGGGGGGATTCCGTCAGGCCCACTCGACTTGTGGATGTCAAGGGAGAGGAGTGCTCTGTGAACCGAGCGCTGTGAGAATCGCACATCCGGCATAGAGCACTCACACCGCGGGATGGTCGGCGGTGTGTTCCCCCCGTCATCAACAGTCGAGTTGGACGCAAAAAGGGAGCCTAAAAGGTCGGCCTTCTCTTTTGCGTCGTGGGCCAGTGAGTCGTCCTCCCTGTGCAGAGATGGTAGTGATGGCTTACAGAAATTCCCTTGGACAGCCTTGGCGAGAGACCAGAATGCACGGGTTCCCGAAGGAAGGCGAACTAGTTTCTCGCCAATTCTGCCTATGTGCTCTGACTTTGCCTTGGCAATAACTCTTTTGAAGGACCTGGAGGCGAAGTTATACTTCTTTTTGAGTGTGCTGGTGTTTACATCCCGAGTCACCGAAGCCGCAGCCCAGGCTTGATAATACTCCTGCTTACTGCGTAATGCAGTCTTACAGGAGCGACCAAACCAAGGCTGAGATCTGCCTCCGATGGGTACCACAGATGATGGAATAAATAGTTCCATTCCCTGTAGCACTACATCAGTGACAGAGTCAGCAACAGCGCTGGGATCATCCGGCGAGAAGCAAACCCGCCCCCATGGGTAGGAAGCAAAGAAAGACCGCATTCCGTCCCAATCCGCCGACCTGTAATGCCAAACACGGCGGCAACCTGCAGAACGCAACCGCGAGGGGAGCGTGAGTGGCACCACACTCCGGATCAGACAATGGTCCGAAGAGCCAAGAGGGGCATCGACGGAAACCTGATATCCGTCCGGATGAGAGGTCAGCAGAAGGTCCAACAGGGAAGGTGTATGATCCTCAACATCTGGAATCCGCGTAGGCGATGTAACCAGTTGTGTCAGACCATATGCCAAGGCAAAGTCATAAACAGATCTCCCCGCATGATCGGTTAAACGTGAACCGAGCCATTCGGCGTGGTGGGCGTTAAAATCGCCAAGGATCACGATCTCTGCGGATGGGACCTGTTGTAGCAAGGAATCTGTAGCCATTTGGACGTGGTCGATGAGTCGGTCTGTTTCGGCATTACCGCTATGGGACCTATAGAGGCACACGTAGACGCGCGGATGGTCGTCGCTGTCTACGCGTAGCCAAAGGATGGACAGGTCCGAACCTTCAAGACTGCCGAGGCGTCGAGAACAGATGTCCTCTCTGACATACACGCAAACTCCAGCCCGAGGCACAAAGGAGTGCTCCAATTTGTACCCCGGGTAGGAGAGATACGAAGTATCAGCCGGAGAGGACACCTGCGTCTCGGTCAGAAAGAGCAAGGCCGGCTTCGCCGTCTCAAGATGGTAGTGGACGGGGTTTAGGTTCGAGTGAAGTCCCCTGATGTTGCAGAAATTCACGGATAGCGTGGCAGGGGTCGCCTTGTTCTTGTTGCTCAGTTTGCCCCGAGCAGTTATTGTGTTGAGCGGAATTTTGCCCCCCCCAGAATACGCGGGGCAGCCTGAGCACCCACGCTCAGGAGTGGAATAGCATGGTCGTGGATGCTCAGCGAGGGATTCTCCAGGGGTACTGGTACCCTCCTGGGGTAGTTTATGACGTAATTCCGCTACCATGTTGATGGGGGGGGGGGAATTGGGCATCCGGTCACCTGCACTCACCAGACGAAACGCGGAAGCAGAGCTTCCACTTCACGCCGGTATTCTGTGAGGTCGTGGTACTAACTCGGCTCGAGCCGGCCCATACGTGCAACAGCAAAAGCTGCTGCAAGGCTCTACCACCATCAAGTGTTAATTCACTCTGAATCCAGATACATAACGACTTTTATAACCCCCAAAAGATTATATAGATATAAAAGAATAATGCTTGGAATTACCTGCGCTTCCGAGATTTTTCAGAAGATCATTGAAAGGATGCTGATAAAATGTGAAGGGGTCGTCAATTTTATTGATGATATCCTGGTATTCGGGAACAGTGAAGAAGAACATGACGCATGACTAAAGAAAGTTCTACAGGTACTTAGTAAAAACAACGCCGTGTTGAATAGCAATAAATGCATATATAAAACGCAGGATGTGAATTTTCTGGGACACAGGCTTACACATGAAGGAGTAAACCCTTCAACAAGTACGTTGAGAGCATTATGAAATTTAGAGTCCCAAAGACCATAGAAGAACTCCAAAGTTTTTTAGGACTCTTAAACTACATAAACAAATGAATACCTAACTTGGCCGCCATGACAGAACTTCTCAAGCACCTGCTAAGATAGAAGATGAACAAAAGGGAGAGCTTGGAAAAACAATGGTCTGGGAACAAGATAAAGCATTCCAAAAACTCAAACGGATGCTCACGGAAATACAGATTTTAAGGTATTATGACGTCAGATATGCAAGACAGGTGATAGCAGATGCTAGCCCTGTCTGACTTGGTGCTGTCCTTGTACAAAATGATACAAATGACCCTAGAATTATTGCCTATGGTAATCGAACTTTGACATACTGCGAGCGCAGGTATAGCCAAACGGAAAAAGAGGCACTAGCATTAGTTTGGGGGGTCGAAAATTTTAATATTTTTATTTGGAAAGCCTTTTGATTTAGTCACTGACCACAAGCCGCTAGCCGCTATATTGTTCGGATCTAAGTCAAAACCATGTGCGAGGATTGAACGATGGGTACTGAGGTTACAGTCTTATTCATTCAAGGTTGTATACAAGCCAGGAAAAACAAATATAGCTGATCCCTTGTCACGATTATGTAACTATCCTGATAACCCACCAAAGGGAAAAAGACCAGCATGTGTACCAAATAGTGGAAAATTCTAGACCAGTTGCTATACCAATGAGTTCCATTGTAGCATATTCAGAAAAAGACCAAGAGATTTACAAAGTGAAAAAAGGTGTCTATCAGAACGACTGAGACGATTCGATTAAGAGTTACAAATTTTTTGAAAACGAGTTGTGTTTCCATGATAGCATTCTACTTCGTGGAAATAAAATTATAATACCACAGCAACTCTGCAAGAGTGTATTAGATGCTGCATACGAGGGTCATCCAGGTATCGTAGCGATGAAGGGACGCTTGAGATCAAAGGTATGGTGACCCCGTATCGATAAAGACGTACAACAATTAGTAAAGGCCTGTAAAGGTTGTACGTTAGTGGGTTTGCCAAACCCAACTGCACCAATGAAGAGACGAGAGTTGCCTGCAGCTCCATGGATAGATGTCACAATGGATCTAATGGGACCATTGCCAAGTAACGAGTATCTGTTAGTAGTGGTCGACTACTATAGTCGATAGAAAGAAGTAAACAATTACAAAAACATCACAAGCTTACAGATTATTAAAATGGTAAAAGAAATGTTCAGTAGACTTGGTTATCCTATTTCTATCACCGCAGATAATGGCAAGCAGTTCGTTAGTAACGAGTTTCGATCTTTCTGCAAAGAATGTAACATTAAGTTATTTAGTACTGTACCATATTGGCCTCAAATGACCGGCGAAGTTGAAAGACGAAACAAAGATATTTTGAAACGTCTTCGTATCAACCAGATCGAGAGGAAGGATTTAAAAGAATGTTTGTGGGAGTATCTTCTAATGTATAACAGCACCCCTCCTTACAGTTACCGGGAGGTTACCGTCTGAACTGTTTTTTTAACGAAAAAGTAGGGATAAAATTCCATCAATAGGTGAAATAAATTACAGACAATCATTTAGATTCAGATATCAGGGATAGAGACAAAATACAAAAAGAAAAAGGAAAAGAGTATGTATATAGGAAACGCAGAGCAACTCACTCAGATATAATACAGGGAGATAAGGTTTACGTAAAAGCAGTGGAAAATAATTAATACAGACAATACTAGCTGCTTTGTGATTGTTATGAGTTATAGTGTAAAAAATGAAAAAATCTTGATAAGAAAGAGTTGTAGTGTTTGCATATATGTAGTATACAGTAAATATTGTTATTTGTTTTATTTACTAATAATTTACCATGCACAAATACACAAACATACATTTATATATAAGTCACTGTCTCGAGCGCACCACGTCAGTTACACGAGAGCCTCGGGCGAGAGTGGACGTGTTTAAGTTAAGTGTGTGCCGAGCCTGTGTTACACTACAGTGATTAGAGAAGATAGCAGACATTACACCCACGTATTGTGAAGGCCAACTACGGAATCCTACCTATACATTGTGCGTGGCCCGACACGCACTTGGCCAGTTTTTGTTTATAGGATAAGAGTGGCAAGCGATCACACAGTCCACCTGACGGTAAGTGAATGCTGTGGCTCATAGACATCTACATTTATCTCAATTAAGAAGTAGAATGCAGTTCCGTTGTCATCCCTGAGTAGGTACTAAGATGAAGTACCTCGTTACCAGTAAAAATAGTTTCCGGTTCTCTACCCTCACCACACGAAACATAGCACCATTAAGCTGCTATTTAACGCTGGTATTCCGTGAGAGTGTGGACCATGGTCGAGACGACACATTCGTGCTACAACCATAATTTAGCTGCAGCGGGGCTCTACCACGGATATCTGGTGAAAAGATTCACTTGCTTTTAGTATTCCAAAGACAAGGTTCACTGCGATTTTATTGATTGAGACATTAGTTTTATCAAACATTCACAACGACGACGACGACGGTAGAGAATGCTATTAGTTAGGGGACGGGCGTGTAAGTTCTAACTAAGACGGGGCTAATTAAAAACTATAATAAAAATATCAGAAAATTAAAGTACCTACTAAAATTTAATCAAAATGCTACCCCTTAAGTATGTATATATTATTTAATAAAAGCAGTTCAACCGTATCTACATGAAAGTGCGTCCAATATAGAACATCCTCCTTTTTTGAACTTAGAAACATGAAGAAAGAACTAACCTTGCGCTAACGTCAGCTGCACTCCCACCATACTTCTGCAGAATCCATCGTTCAGCCTTTGCATTTCATGTCCAGCGTATAAATAGTTCTGCAAGTGTCTCTGATTCTGTTGCAGCCGCTCCTGCACGCTGAGATTCATCGCATCTTCTTCAGCGTTCGTCAACCCCAAGATGGCGGCGATTGTGAATGATTTTCCCGCTAAATTCGTGCCTTTACCAGTCAAATCGACGCCGAAAGCCGACTGACTGTCGCTGTCTTCAATCGTCGAGACAGGTGACGAAAATCTGTCGGCGTTTTCCGCAGTGTCGGTGTAAGGGTCAGCATTGTATTTCTCTTCACCGTCACCCAACGCCGACAATCTGTTTAAACTTTAAACTCTGCTGATAAAACAAATCCGTCAAATTCGACGGATAAATAGCGTTTTGTTTCTGCTCCATCATTTCTTACATTTCACTTTTCACTAACTCTTATCCAATGACAGCACTGATGACCCTGATCATATTTTATTATTTTTAATCAGTATTTAATTTACTTGCTAGTTACAGATAATTAAGTTAAAATCTAGTTAATTTACAGGAGTAATTTGGCGCGCGTTCCGCCTTAGACAGCGTTGCGGTTTATGATGAAATAGTAAAATTTTAAAAGCGGCAACAGGGCGGCGCCTGTGTCAAACGATCGGTTCGGTAGGAAAAAAATGACATCGTATGAAGTGGTCAATTCGAGGTGCTCGATTGCTTCTTCATCCCTCTGAGGAGTTGATAGGAGTGTTCCTATTGGTGTATTATTGCGCATGTGTGGTAAAGGCGTGGCCAGATTTAGTAGGTGTGGTTCCGCAGTGATTTGCGGTCGGCGGAAGCCTTTGATTGAGCCAGGGTCGGCTTTGGGAAACCGTTTGTACGTTTTACTTTGTGTCGAAGGAAATGAAAGGTAAAGATTCCCGAAACACTAAATTGCAAACATTGTTTATAATTGATGAATTGGAGTTTAAGAAACCTTAAATAAGACGCATTGGTCATGAACTTTGATGATCCTAGTGAGAATAGTAGTATAGTATAGTAGGTCATAGTCATAAAATTATTGTATTGTAAACGCTTCTTAATACGTCTGCAAAACTTCAGATTATTCAGACGTCTGGAAGTCAGTGAAAACCGAATTACGAAAATTCATTACATTCACACCATTGAGTCATATTATGTACCACGTACTAGAGAAGCTATTCCAAACAAAAATTGTGCGCTACTCTGTCTTCGCGCATGCGAGGGAGATAGTAGAGTCGCGTATGCGCGAAGACTTTAATTTAATTTAATATGAAATAAAATATTAATAATTATATGTAATTAAAACATTAAAACTAGGCATGAGACCGATATATGAAAACGTAACTAATAACGTTATGTTATCAAATATCATATCATATCGATAAACCTTTGATTCCGTCGAAATTTGGGCGGTGCTGCAGTCCCTTCAGCGGTGCCAAGTTGACTGTCGGTATATCAAAGTGTTGAAGTGTTTGTACAGTAGAGCTACGATGGCTATCCGAGTACAGAACCAGAGTACGAAACCTATCAAATTGCAGAGAGGTGTAAGACAGGGTGACGTCATATCCCCGAAACTCTTCACCGCTGCATTGGAAGACGTTTTCAAGCTTCTGGACTGGAAAGGATACGGTATCAACATCAATGGCGAGTACATCACTCACCTTCGATTTGCCGACGATATAGTCCTTATGGCAGAATCGCTGGAGGACCTAAGCACTATGCTCAATGACCTCAATAGTGTCTCCCAACGGATAGGTCTTAAGATGAACATGGACAAAACAAAGATTATGTTTAATGTCCATGTCACACCTATGCCGGTAGTTGTTGGGAGCACTAAGCTCGAAGTTGTTGACGAGTATGTTTACCTGGGACAAATAGTCCGACTAGGTAAGTCCAACTTCGACCGAGAGGTCAATCGACGGATTCAACTCGGCTGGGCAGCGTTCGGGAAGCTACGACACATTTTCTCGTCAGACATACCTCAAAACCTTAAAACGAAATTGTACAACCAGTGCGTGTTGCCAGTGATGACTTACGGAACTGAGACGTGGTCCTTCACAGCTGGCCGTATAAGGAAGCTCAAGGTCGCTCAGCGAGCTATGGAGAGGGCTATGCTCGGAGTTTCTCTGCGTGATAAACTTAGAAATGAGGATATCCGCAGTAGAACTTGAGTAACCGACATAGCCCAACGGATTAGTAAGTTGAAGTGGCAGTGGGCCGGCCATATAGCTCGAAGAACCGACAACCGATGGGGAAGAAAGGTTCTCGAGTGGCAGCCTCGTACCGGTAGGCGAAGTGTAGGGCGACCCCCCACGAGATGGAGTGACGACCTGGTAAGGCATGCAGGAAGTCGATGGATGCAGGTGCCTGAGCCACCTGCATCTTCTCAATCGTCTTAACAATAAGGTCGAATTTTAAATGGTTAAAATTTCCTAATTTTTTAAGTTTGTGTAGTTGTGAGAGTTGTCAGATTTATATGATCTTTAGGACATTAGGCACTAGACTTAGATTTGTTTGATCACATTATATTCGGTTTAGGCAACTTTTGTTTATGTGAAAGTTTAGAATTTGATTTTTTCTTTCAAACGTAACAATTACGCACTTGACATTGGTGGCGTGTGCCGTTCACTATGAAACTATCTCTAAAATTATTAATTTTTGACGTTGCATTTGTGCATTTATTTGTAATATTGTTTACATTTTAGAAAGTATTCAGAGAGCTTTTACAAGACATCTTGCCTTCATATGTAGTGGAATTTCACATAGGTGTCCCTACGAACAAAAATTAGCATTTTTTGAAATACCTTCCTTGAATAGTAGGAGAAAAATTCACGACCTGCTGGTATTATATAAAATAGTAAACGGACAGACTGCCTGTTGTGAACTATTACAATATTTCTCCCTAAATGTACCATACAATATCCCTCGTCGTCCAATAACAAAACTGTTACACACTCCTCAATCCAGGACTAACATGGGATCATACGCCCCGGTACCGCGAATGTGTGACACCTATAATTCACTCTGTGGTGTGTTGCCTATTGTCGATATTTTTCATGATACTTTCCGTAAATATAGGAAAAATGTAATAGATCACTATTATAAATAATTTGTGAATAATTTAATTATAATTTAATATCCATGTTCCCTACAGCTGCTGCTTAGTTATGTGCATGTTTTTTTATTGTCTTGGTTATACATTATCTTTAAGTATTTTTTTTGTGACATATTTCTTTATAAGCTATTGTAGCTCTGCCCTGTCTTAATTTTTATAGTATTTTGTAATGCTGTGTCACCTATAAGGGTGCACACATCAGTCCCTAGATTAAGTTCACGTTCAATTAAATGTAATAATGTGTGCACTGCTGGTGTCCTATGAATAAATAAATAAATAAATAAATAAATACATTTTGTACATTTGTTTTAAAACTTTCCTGCTAGTCCTAAGCCTAGTTAAGTTTATGAAGGTAATTATAATAATAAATAAACTATGTACAAACCTATAATACTATATGACGGCTCCGTGGCGCAGTGGCTTAGCAATCAATTGTTGCGCTGGGGGCCGCGGGTTCGAATCCCGCACAGAACAAATATTTGTATGGCCTACAAATAATTGTTCCGGGTCTGGATGTTTGTCCTTGTGCAATTTATGTTTGTAAACTGCCTCCACGACACAGGAGAAAATCCTAGTGTGGGGGTAACGTTTTCTAAAAGAGAAAAAAAAAAGAGAAAATAATTTTCTATATATATATAATATATAAATAATTAAATTAATAATTTTCTATATATATAATATATAAATTATGTTTACTACTTATGAATACAGTTTAATTATAGACTTCGAAATCAAACTCTGATCCTACGTCTCACTTTAAAAAAATATGGGTATAAACATTACAGAAATAAATGAGAATAGAAAGAAAGTAATTTTAGACATTTATAATACTATATTACTGCATAACAATCATAAATTATATATTAACATACATGTCTAAATATTACATGTAAGATTATATTAGAGCCTCTGACTTCTAAACTAAAATAATAGAAGTAATTCGAAAAATAAATGTTGCACTCGTTCTACAGTTTTCGGCATAGATAATATACTATATAAGGCATAGATGAGCCACTCTGAAAAATAATTAGATGACGAAACGAGGAAAGTTTCTTCTGCGCTTTTATAGATGGCGTAGGGATTATAAATTTTTGAAAATTACACTAGAGGGCGCTATCACCTAGGTTCAGTATTATTTCGTACATATTTCAATAAAATTAAAAGGATCAATTTAATTTATTAAATTTTAACGAATTTTGTTTTAAGTAGCTATTCATTGTTTGTTTGAGAAAACCATGGTGAGAATTGCTTCGTTAATTTACAAAGAATTATTCTATATATATACCGATGTATTTCAAAACTTTGCTAGCATGATTTAGGCTTCGGTATAAATAATAAATACCCGCAGTGGCGCCATCTTTTAATAGATTATGTAAAAATATCGGGAAAAATAGTACTTTTACTGTGAGATGACACTAGTTTCAACGTAAAGCAAGCTATTGAGGACTTTCATACCCCTGATTTTAGGTTATGTTTCGGTTGTAAACCATTACTACTGATATCGATATTTGAAAACGGTTTTCAACAACGATATGAAAACTAAATATCAGTTATGTAACCGTTGCAGCTAATAACTAAAAACGCCCATGCTTAATTAAAACATTATAAATATAAATAATATAGAATAAAAATTTAATGCGTGCCTTGGCTTTAAAAATCAATACAACACCTCAAAAAATTCTAGCTGCTACCTCAAACTGGGTATAAAATACCCAGATTTTTTTTTTATTGTTGTTCTATAAACGGTCAAACCATACCTCGCTTATTTTTGACACAGCGACATCTAGTAGTAAATATGAGTCACTAATATAAAAATGTATTAATAGCTAGACAACAGCGTCCTCTATCGGATCATAGTATAGTAAGGGACCATCGTCCCGACCATAGACTTAGGATATACTGGCGTATAGACCAACATAGTGTGCAAGGGAGAAGAAAATTCCTTATGGCAAAAATGCAAGATAGAAAAGAATACCAAATCTCAAGACACTGTAACCGATTTTGAATGACAGAACTGCGCAATTTGGCGCGCATGAAATAAGCTTGTAGATATTTTGTGTGTTTTTAGATTATAATAGTGTTAATTTGTATAATTTATAGTTTTCCAAAATAGTTTCATGTTCCGTTAGTGACTGTGGTATCAACAATAGAAGTAATCCTGATGGTTGCACATTTCACAGGTGAATTCGCAAGACGTCGTCAATAATAAGACACGTCTATTTTTGCTTAAAATTTATGTTATATACTGTTCTTGAGTGGCAGCCTCGTACCGGTAGGCGAAGTTTTTTTTTTTTTTTTTTTTTATAGGATAAGGGTGACAAACGAGCACACAGTCCACCTGATGGTAAGTGGTTGCTGCGGCCCATAGACATCTACAACTATCCTCTTTTGCGAATCTAAATGCAGATGCGTTTTCACCCGTGAGGACTAAGATGGAATGCCTCATTTCCAGTAAAAAGGGCCTCCGGCCACCTGCACTCACCAAGCGAAACGCAGAGGTAAACCTCTACTTCACGCTGGTATTCTGTGAGGTCGTGGTACCACCCCAGTTCGAGCCGGCCCATCCGTGCAACAGCAAAAGTTGCCGCGTGGCTCTACCACCCACTAGATGGAGTGACGACCTGGTGAGACATGCAGGAAGTCGATGGATGCAGGTGGCTAAGGACCGTGCTTTGTGGCATTCCTTGGGGGAGGCCTATGTTCAGCAGTGGACTTATGAAAGGCTGTAATGATGATGATGATGATGATGACTGTTTAAAATATATAATATTTTCAATTATTTTATTAATTTTGATATTTTGCAAAGAAAAAAGTCACGTTGTTGATAATTTGCATGAATTTGGTAAATAAGTAGTTAAGGCGCATGGTTGAGCAAAATGTCGTGCTAGTCGTTATTTGTGCAGTTTTTAGGAGCTATCTAATTTTTATAAAAAAGATACATCAACAAATAAAAAACACATTATATTTCTACATAATCTTGATTTCATAAGAGCTATATCCAATTTTTTTTAAAGGAATAAATATTAATATAATCTCCTTACAACGAAACCACATAAATGTGAAATTATTATTGATAACATGCATCTCCTCGTAAAGTAAGTATTAATTTTTTTGCGATTTACACCAATGGATAGGCAATTTATTAATGAACATTTCTATCATACATTTTTTTTCAAAAGACCAAAATTTGATTTTATTAAGAAATTATTTTAAAAACTGGGCGTATTCACTGCCCACGGGCTTGCTGGAGTCAGTGAGCGCCTAGCTCTTGAAGGTGAAACCCGTGTCGTTATTCACGGCGTGGCCAGCGCTCGCTCGCTCACGTCATCTTATCAGTCGATAATATTATTATTACTTATTAGGTTATTTATAGGTAGTATTATTTGTTTGTTTTGGCTATAATTTTTCGTATTAGTTAAAGATATATTTGTTTTTTTTTATTCTATTATAATTTAAGGGACATTTACCGCTTAGCGTATGTCAGTCCCATCATACCCTAATATACATGACTTACTCATATAACGTTACCTAATACTTATTATACTACATGGGCCATGGATTCGAACAGAAACTTTCGCATCGTCGCCATTTGGTTGGGATAGAATATTATTGAATGTGCCTATGTCAGTTCTGTTCAAATTCAAGACCCTTATGAAATTACTTCTAATAGACTCAAATCGAACACATGCCATCAATATATGGTATAGGTCTTCTATAACTCCACAGTCTTCACAATTGGGCGAAGTTGTTTTTCTCATTAGAAATACAAATTTCTTACATGGAACGTGTCCAGATCTGAGTCTATGAGGATATATTTGTTGTGTTTTTTACTGCACGATGAAGCTTTTTGCGTGTTTTTACTTTGAAGTAAATGCAAATAAAAAAATGAAACACCATTAGCATGTAAGGTTCGAATCCATAATTAACATTTCGACAAATATTATAATTTACACTATCTATATAAAGCTAATTCAATATTATCAGTATAGTATACAGTTAAAAATAATCCTAATACCTATTTTAGGTATCACAATATCTTAGTAGGTATAGTAATTCGGTAAAAAGTATATAAGGAGGTATTAATATACCTACCCAGTATAACTAATCACAATAGGTACCTATGTAAGTATTATGATTAGATAAAAGGTACTTATCTAAATAGTTACCTACTTTTACTAAGTAAGTACTAATACCTATCCGGGCATCATTTAATTACAACCCAAAAACCTCTATAACTAAACTAACCATTTATTTTTTAACTCAAAACGGGACATGGGTTTATTTATACTCTAAAAACTATAACTTTATACAATTAGTGTTCACTATAAAATTATATTCGGCGGTATATATTAGACGGTAATTATTAAATGCAACATATTTTTTTTAAATACGGAGACACTGTAGTGTCTCACGCTAAGTACACGTTCAACATATGTATATGTATGTAAACGTGTAGGCGTGAGACTACAGTGTATATATTCTCGAATCAGATGTCAACATAACCTCACCAAATTTTTAACTTCATATATTTAATTATTAACGACTTTATACAGTCATTTATTATTTTGTTTATCAATTGTTTTCATATAACACTAAAAATTATTTCGGTACGACTTTCCATTGACGTCAGTGGAGTTTGGTGTTGATACGTACTTTTACAGAAAGATTACACTATTATAAGCACACACACAAAGTCTCAATATACGGAAACGCGTAATTTTTGAGAAAAGAATAATTGAAAATCAATTATTCTTGCAATGTTTATGTCTAATCTGCTAATAAACTGGCGCCATTTTGTAATGTCATTGTCGACGTCAATAGGGATGTCGATTCTTTCCGAAAAAGATCGATTTTTTAAATAGATTCGAATTGTAAGCTGATGTATCGATTCCCAAAAAATCGATTTCTAAAATATCGATATTTTTTTCATGTTTGCATTTATTATGTAAATATAAATCCATTTTATGAGAAAAAAAATCCCCTTCATCATAAAAAAATAAGGGGACTGATTCATAAGGATTTCTGTATCTATTTTGAGACTGCTACGTCTCCGGCGCTGCGGGAAGAGCAACCTCTACGCCTTAGCGTAACAAATCGCAGGCATCCCTCCTCGCCTCCGCAGCTTCGGCTTGTTGGTCGTCTTCGGCGACCAGCCTCAGCCGCTCCGGCTCGTCCGATGCCTACGATTTGTTACAGCAGTTGGAGGCTGCTCCCCCTACGCGCCTCCGGCTCTATAAAACCACTGTAGGGGTAGGACAGACTCGTACCAGGTGGAGTCGGGGTCAATCAATTCGGTTCTTTGACATAAGTTGAACCTAACCTATTTTATTTGTTATCTGCCCTAATAGGTACTGTTAAATAAAACAAATTTCAATAAGAGATCATTTATCATGGTATCTTTCTTGTTTTTCATAAAATGGGTTTATATTTACATTATAAATAGAAACATTAAAAAAATATAGATATTTTAGAAATCGATTTTTTGTGAACCGATACATCAGCTTACGATTTGAATCGATTTAAAAATCGACCTTTTTCGGAAAGAACCGACATCCCTATTGACGTCGACAATGACATTACAAAATGGCGCCAGTTTATTAGCAGATTAGACATAAACATTGCAAGAATAATTGATTTTCAATTATTCTTTTCTCAAAAATTACGCGTTTCCGTATATTGAGACTTTGTGTGTGTGCTTATAATAGTGTAATCTTTCTGTAAAAATACGTATCAACACCAAACTCCACTGACGTCAATGGAAAGCTAAGCTATTATTTCTATCTATCAATTATTTCATACTTTTCAATATCTCAAACTTTTGCTTGCTCAGTTTTCCGATTACACAAAAGATTTTATTAATTTCGGTGGAATTTTTTATCTTTTTAAAGATTGTTGACTTGAATGCTTGTCTGAAAGCCATATTTTCATTTACTTATTTTCAAGATTTTTGGCTTGGATGCTTGTTTTTTAAGCCATGTTTCCATTTATCGCAACTTGAGCCAGCAGATAGTTGGCAATATTATCTCAAGGCGTCTAAGCAGATAGACACCTTATGTTGCGAATATTGGTATAGCGGTAGGGATGTAACATCGCTCATAAAAAAAAGCGATATAGAACCTCGATATTTTCGAAAGTGAAACATCGATTTTAAAAAAAGGGTTATTATAGTATAAATGAATATATGGTTGATAATAATTTAATTCCTTGGGAATGAGGTGGTCGCTTCCAAGCAGTTTCTAAAATAAATTTTGTAAATAGTTTGTAATCATTTTGTATTGTAAAATTTATTTAAAAAAATGTCCCGCTGGGTTTCTTGCTGGTTCTTTTCAGGACAGAGGTTTTTTTCGAACCAGTGGTAAAGTAAAAAATGACTTCCAATAAAAATTACTCATGTAATGTATATTGAATAAAAAATTATAATCATATAAATATAATAAAATTATATATTCTACTCTATTCTAAAAAAATCAAAGTATATGAATAGAATGTTACTACATTCTATTGACGATGGAGTGCCGTGTGCACACGTATGCCGTGTGGTGTGCGGCGGAGTAGAACAATGCCGTGTGGTGTGCGGCGGAGTAGAATACCACCACCCCATATCTACCTGTGGGTGTCGTAGAAGGCGACTAAGGGAGTGTGGAAAAGGACTGAACCCCTGTACCTTTTTCACTGATATACCTACTGTTCCATCTGTCCGAGTCCCTCTCCGGTCGTAACGGTCTCCGTTCCACTGGGTCCAGAGGGGCAAAGACGAGTATGTGCACCTGTGTCCGCGCGTACACTTGTGCACGTTAATATGTCCTGCGCAATTGACCTGCTTTCAAATAGGACTCCGATCTATAACCAATGTCCTACGGCGATGGGAGGAGGTAGAGAGGCTTGACGTGATGCCCGTTGAGTTTTGTCTGACTCCTGCACGTAGGCGGTCTTGGGGGTGTAGTGTACATCGTGGTCGCTTCTGCTCTGCAACGGGGTGACAGAGCGGACTCGGCAGCACCCAAGGTGACAAAGCAGCCCTATTCAGGGAGGCACTGCTTTCCTCGCTCAGACGGGGAGGGGGCTAGAAAAGGTGCCCTAAACAAATGCTCACTCCAACCCCTTTAGAATGGTAGCAACCGCGGCTGCCTCCGCATCATAAATTCGCGGTCGGCGCTACAGGAAAAATAATGGAAAATTTAATTTATCAAAATCAATGACATTTGGCGCGTGGAATGTGCGCACACTTCTTGACCGCGAAGCAAATGCCTGCCCTGAGCGAAAAACTGCCATTGTAGCTCGGGAACTAAGTCGCTATAATATTGATGTGGCTGCACTCAGCGAAACACACCTCCCCGAGGAAGGAGAGCTGGTAGAATATGGCGGCGGGTATACTTTCTTTTGGAAAGGACTCGCTTCCTCGGAGCCGCGAAGGTCTGGTGTAGGCTTTGCTGTCAAGAACTACCTTGCTGCTCAACTGCAAGAGTACCCTGTACACATCTCGGACCGCATTACCACATTGCGCCTTCACATGGAACGTGAAAGCTATCTTAATATCATCAGTGTCTATGCCCCTACGCTGGACAAGTCTGATGATATTAAGGATAAATTCTACGAAGAATTGACGCGGTGCGTAAATCGTATTCGTCCAAGAGAGCAAATCCTTCTCATGGGCGACTTTAACGCCCGAGTAGGACGAGACTATGACGCCTGGCCTAAAGTTCTCGGCAGACATGGTGTTGGTAAAATGAACAGCAGCGGACA
The DNA here is from genome assembly GCA_963668995.1 of Parnassius mnemosyne. Lineage (NCBI taxonomy): Eukaryota > Metazoa > Arthropoda > Insecta > Lepidoptera > Papilionidae > Parnassius > Parnassius mnemosyne. Next base: position 6,555,062 of record CAVLGL010000095.1, read on the forward strand.
ATTGTTGCTTAGTCTTTGTGCACAATTGGATCTTGCAATTACAAATACTATGTTCAGACTGCCTGCCAAGTACAAGGCAACGTGGATGCACCCCAGATCGAAACATTGGCACCTTATCGATTACGCCATCGTGCGTCAAAAAGACATATCTCAAGTCCAAGTCACCCGTGTCATGCGTGGTGCTCATTGTTGGACTGATCACCGGCTTGTTATTATTAAATTAAATCTTCGTCTTCCACCTCCTTGTAGAGTGGGAAGATCTAAACAGATACGTCTGAACCTCGAACGACTCCAAGATACTAACACGAAGGCTAAATATGCCGAAACCTTGAACACTGCTCTGCAGCCCCTCGATCTAAAATTAGGTGAGATCGATGTTGTCTGGGAGTCTCTATCTTCTTGTGTTCTCGACACTGCTAAATCTACTTTGGGTTTGAGAGTTCGAAAACATGAGGACTGGTTTGATGAGAATGATGGGATACTTACAGGCGCTATTGATAAACACCGTAGGCTCCTAAAGCAGCACAGTAGAACTCATCAGAGTGGAGGTGCTATGGAGTTGCGTCAAAGTGATCTGGAGCTGCGTAAACTCGCACGACAAGCGAAAGACAAGTGGTGGCAGGAGAAGGCTCGTCAGATGCAGTGGCTCGCTGATACCAACCAGCTCGGTGAGTTTTATGCTGAGGTGCGACATCTACTCGGTACGTCCTCTATGGCAAAAGTTCCACTGAAGTCAACTAGTGGTGGAGCGCTTTTTAAAAGCAGGGAGGAAATACTCGGGCGATGGGCGGAGCATTTTAACACCCTACTTAACGTGGATCATTTTGTTGACCTAGACCACGTTCGCTGCCTACCTCAACAACCTTTCGCCCTCGAGCTAGATGAGCCAATCTCGCCTGGCGAGGTTGCTCTTGCCATTAAGCAACAGCAAAATAAACGCGCGGTTGGTGTTGATTTTATACCGGGTGAATTATTGAAGTATGGCGGTGGGGATTTGTATTCAGCGTTATGGGAACTTTTTGTCATTATGTGGGAAAAAGAACAAGTCCCTAATACTTTTAAGGTATCCCTCATACGAGCCCTATATAAAGGCAAGGGTGACCGGTCAAACTGCAATTCTTACCGTGGCATTTCTCTACTTTCAGTGCCTGGAAAAGTCTTCGCCAGACTTCTTTTAAACCGCCTCAGGAAACTTTCTGAAAGGATTTTGCCGGAATCCCAGTTCGGCTTCCGACCTGACCGTGGTACCTGTGAGGCGATTTTCTCATTACGTCAACTACAGGAAAAAAGCAGAGAACAGGGTCGTAATATGTATCTCTGTTTTGTAGACCTTGAGAAGGCATTCGATAGTGTACCACGTGAAGCCCTCTGGATAGTGCTGCGGAAAATTGGATGCACGGAGAAGTTTGTGAGACTTCTGAGACTCCTGCATGATGGCATGCAGAGCTGCGTCGCTGTAAACGCTGATCAGTCAGAATTTTTTCCCGTTACCTGTGGAGTAAAACAAGGGTGTGTCCTTGCACCCACACTTTTCGCGTTATACTTTGCAGTTGTAGTCCAGGAAGTCTTAAAAACTACCCATGATGGAATTCGCATTCGTTTCCGCAACGATGGCAATCTTTTCAGCTTAGCTAGACTTAAGGCCCGTACGAAAGTGTCTTACGCACTTATTACAGAGATCGTCTACGCAGACGATTTATGTTTTGTGGCCGATTCCCCAGCTGGCCTGCAACAGCTTGTGACCACCTTTCATGAGTCGTGCCGTATTTTTGGTCTGAAGATAAGTGTTAAAAAGACGGAAGTGATGTCTTTAGATATCTACGGTCAAGAGACACTGGCCGTCAAACTCGGTGATGATATACTTAAGCAGATCAATACATTTCGTTATCTGGGGAGCACGATAACATCAAAGTGTGACCTTGATGCTGAAATCAACAGTCGAATCGGTGCCGCGGCTGCGGTATTCGGTAAACTGGATCGCAAGGTCTTTGGCTCACATGACCTAAAGCTGGCTACCAAAATTGGTATTTATAAGGCGGTAGTGCTGCCTAACATACTGTACTCTTCAGAGTCATGGACAGTTTACCGCCGTCATATACGGACGCTGGATCGCTTCCACTTGCAATGTCTGCGCAAAATTCTCAACATCCGTTGGTCTGATCGCATTCGGAATACGGAAGTGCTGCGTAGAGCCTATACCATGGGGATTGAAGCCTACCTTATGGGGCGACAACTCCGTTGGTGTGGACACTTATCGCGAATGTCAGATCAGCGTACGGCTAAGTGCATCTTTTTCTCTGAACTTGAGAAGGGCAAGCGTAAGCATGGCGGACAACTTCTCAGGTACAAAGATGTACTTAAGCGCCACATGACGAAGTGCGACATTGAGCCTTCAGAGTGGGAGCAAGCAGCCGCTCGACGACCGGAGTGGAGATCTTTGGTGAAAACCAAGGTCAAAATGTTTGAGGAGAATCGATGCTCTGAATTGGACGCCCGACGTGATGAACTCAAAGCACGCCCACCTTGTGCGATTAACTATAATTTCTGTAATGGTGTGCTCACCTGCCCGCATTGCACGCGAACATTTGTAAATAAGATCGGCTACGTTAGCCATGCACGAGCACACCAACGACAAGATCGGAGCTGAAGAGGTCGCCGTGGCCGAAATCGGTCGAGGAGATTATTATTATGACGATGGAGTTATTACTCAAATGGGATTACTCTTTCTCAAAACTAATTCTAAATTAACTAATAGCAATAGAGGTGGAGCAATTTTGGATTTTTCTGGAGCATTTAAGGAGCAATTAATTGGCATTTAGTTTTATTTTAAAAAGTAGATATTTTATGTTTTATAGCAAAATTAAATTTTCGATACTTAAATTTTTTTAATTTATTATAAATTAACTAATAGCAATAGAGGTGGAGCAATTTCGGATTCTGCTGGAGCATTTAAGGAGCAATTAGTTACATACAGTTTAATTTTAAAAAGTAGATATTTTATGTTTAATAGCAAAATTAAATTTGCGATAATTAAGTATTTTTAATTAATTCTAAATTAACTAATAGCAATAAAGATGGAGCAATTTCGGGTTCTGCTGGAGTAATTAAGGATCAATTAATTGACATACAGTTAATTTTAAAAAGTAGATATTTTATGTTTTATAGCAAAATTAAATTTTCCAATTTTTTTTTTAAATTAATTCTAAATTAACTAATAGCAATAGAGGTGGAGCAATTTCGGCTTATGCTAAAGCATTTAAGGAGCAATTAAGTAGCATACAGTTTAATTTTAAAAGTAGGTATTTAATGTTTTATAGCAAAATTAATTTTTCGATAATTAATTATTTTTAAATTAATTCTAAATTAACTAATAGCAATACAGGTGGAGCAATATTGAATTTTGCTGGAGCATTTAAGAAGCAATTAAATGGCATACAGTTTTATTTTAAAAAGTAGATATTTTATGTTTTATAGCAAAATAAAATTTTCGATACTTAAATTTTTTAAAAATTAATTATAAATTAACTAATAGCAACAGAGGTGGGGCAATTTCGGATTCTGCTGGAACAATAAGGAGCAATTATTTGACATACAGTTAAATTTTAAAAATTAGATATTTTATGTATTTATAGCAAAATTACATTTTCGATACTTAAATTTTTTATATTAATTATAAATTAACTAATAGCAATAGAGGTGGAGCAATTTCGGATTCTGCTGGAGCATTTAAGGAGCAATTAGTTGCTTACAGTTTTATTTTAAAAAGTAGATGTTTAATAGCAAAATAAAATTTTCGATCATCATCATCATCATCATTACAGCCCTTCACAAGTCCACTGCTGAACATATGCCTCCCCCAAAGAATGCCACAAAGCACGGTCCTGAGCCACCTGCATCCATCGACTTCCTGCATGTCTTACCAGGTCGTCACTCCATCTCGTGGGGGGACGCCCTACACTTCGCCTACCGGTACGAGGCTGCCACTCGAGAACCTTTCTTCCCCATCGGTTGTCGGTTCTTCGAGCTATATGGCCGGCCCACTGCCACTTCAGCTTACTAATCCGTTGGGCTATGTCGGTCACTCTGGTTCTACTGCGGATATCCTCATTCCTAAGTTTATCACGCAGAGAAACTCCGAGCATAGCCCTCTCCATAGCTCGCTGAGCGACCTTGAGCTTCCTCATACGGCCAGCAGTGAAGGACCACGTCTCAGTTCCGTAAGTCATCACTGGCAACACGCACTGGTTGTACAATTTCGTTTTAAGGTTTTGAGGTATGTCTGACGAGAAGATGTGTCGTAGCTTCCCGAACGCTGCCCAGCCGAGTTGAATCCGTCGATTGACCTCTCGGTTGAAGTTGGACTTACCTAGTCGGACTATTTGTCCCAGGTAAACATACTCGTCAACAACTTCGAGCTTAGTGCTCCCAACAACTACCGGCATAGGTGTGACATGGACATTAAACATGATCTTTGTTTTGTCCATGTTCATCTTAAGACCTATCCGTTGGGAAACACTATTGAGGTCATTGAGCATAGTGCTTAGGTCCTCCAGCGATTCTGCCATAAGGACTATATCGTCGGCAAATCGAAGGTGAGTGATGTACTCGCCATTGATGTTGATACCGTATCCTTTCCAGTCCAGAAGCTTGAAAACGTCTTCCAATGCAGCGGTGAAGAGTTTCGGGGATATGACGTCACCCTGTCTTACACCTCTCTGCAATTGGATAGGTTTCGTATTCTGGTTCTGTACTCGGATAGCCATCGTAGCCCTACTGTACAAGCACTTCAACACTTCGATATACCGACAGTCAACTTGGCACCGCTGAAGGGACTGCAGCACCGCCCAAATTTCGACGGAATCAAAGGCTTTCTCATAGTCCACATACGCCAGACATAGTGGCAAATTGTACTCTTCGGACTTCTGTACAACTTGCCGAAGGGTATGTATGTGGTCTATGGTGCTAAAGCCCTTTCGGAAACCGGCTTGTTCGGGAGGCTGGAAGTCGTCAAGTCTGCGCGCGAGACGATTCGTAATGACTCTCGAAAACAGCACGTAGACGCGGCTCAGAAGGTAAATCGGTCTGTAGTTCTTCAAGAGAGCGTTGTCACCTTTCTTGAAGAACAAGACCACCGCACTTCTGCTCCACGCTTCCGGTGTAATGCCACCATGGAGGACGGAATTAAAGAGCCTCTGAAGGACTTCAAGTACCGGTCTTCCACCCGCTTTCAGAAGCTCCGCTGTAATTCCATCCTCGCCTGGGGCCTTACCGTTTTTAAGGTGCTGGAGAGCCATTCTAATCTCGCTCAGACTGACGTCCGGGATATCTTCGGAATAGTGTCGGATGAGACTCGCTCTTGGATCGTTACTCACACTTGCGTGTGGCTCCAACGATGACGTGTACAGCTGCCCATAGAACCTCTCAATCTCACTCAAAATCTCAGGTGTCCCGGAAACGATGTTGCCACATTCGGTCTTCAGCCTTGACAGTTGGCTCTTTCTGGCAGACAGATCTCTGGCAAAGACTTTGGAGCCTTGGTTCCGCTCGATCGCTTCTTCAATACGAGCTGTATTGAAGTTGCGTAAGTCCCGCCGCATGCATTTGGAGATCTGTCTGTTCAGATGCCTGTATGTATGTAATTTTCGATAATTATTTTTTTTAAATTAATTATAAATTAACTAATACTCGTAACAATAGAGGTGGAACAATTTCGGATTCTGCTGGAGCATTTAAGGAGCAATTAATTGGCATACAGTTTAATTAAAAAAAAATGTTCTACGCTAACTTCCTTCTGGTGTTTTGTATACTGGCATTTTACTAACTACTCTAGTCATGAAATTTTTTAAATATTTGAATTCAGCTGACTTCACTCCGTCTACAACAGCTATATTCATATCGTAGTTTTTCAGACGCCAGCGCTATTGTGGTAGGTTTTGGAACCTCTATTTTCAGTATATAGTTGGACACTTTTTCAACTTTCGCACCTTATAAGATGGTTCTACTTCTACTCTACACTCCATAGTTTAACTCCACAGTTCACACCACAGACTAACTAGTAGATTATACTTAGTCTAGTTACGCCTTAGTTACTCGACTCCATCGAGTCAGTAATTCATTCTTGGGGCGATGTATACGCTTTTACAACAACTGGAATTTTTTAAATATACTAAATTTGACCTGCTCAAAGTTCAAAAATATTATAATAGTAAGGAATTTATGGATTACAATAACCCCTGGGAATGAGGTGATCACTACCATACTATTTCTAATTTGTTGTGTAGTTAATTGTGTACATGATTGTAAGATGTTATTTAAAAAAAAAGTCCCGCTGGGTTTCTTGCTGGTTCTTCCCAGGACAGAGGTTTTTCTCCGAGCCAGTGGTAATAAAACAAAAGAGTAACTTTCAATAAGTATCATTTATAATCTATATTGAATAAAAAAGTATCTGTTTCTGTTTCTACCGAATGTCTACACGATACTTTTCTACTTGGATACTCTGGTGCAGTTGTACAAAAATATTTAATTGTTAGTAGAGTTTATTCAGAGTTACATTGAAATTCAAAGTTAAAGTTTTATACCTAAGTAGACTGTATAATGAAAGGAGACTTTATTATATAAAAAACATCACTATTGTTATGAAATAAGTACCTATAATGATTTCTTATATTTACGCGAAAACTACACATTTAAATAAAACTAATTTTACGGATTTTATCGCGTATATTAACTTATTTTACATTCCCGACGTTTCAAGCACTTTACAGCACCCATGGTCACGGGGGGGGGGGGGGGGACTGAGGTGTATGACGTCCCAATGTCATAGTTAACTACGGCTACCTCCAAATTAAAAATTATTAATTTTTGTTCCGATCTACGCAGTATGAACTTACAGTATCATGAAGTCTTGCAATTGTATGCTTGGGTTGGGATTTAATTTTATTAATTATGGGATCCCAAGCAGATGGTCGCACCCAGCCATCTTCTCTATTGAAATTAGGATGTTTCTTGATTTCAATAGCCTCGCGAATCATCCTTGGAAGGAATCGGTGTTCTTTAGCGAGGATTTGTGGTCTATCAAATCTAATGTAGTGACGGGGGCGATCCTGTACGTGTTCACAGACTGCAGACTTCCCGGAGCGTCTATTCTTCACATCAGCTATGTGTTCTTTAACGCGGGTTTTTATGGATCTAAAGATCCATAAAAACCCGTATTATACTTTATAGTACGAGCATAAATCAAAAAAGTTATAAAAAAACGACTTCCATTGTCAAGTTGGTTGATCGATACTCTTAATCATGCACACCAAGTACACCATTTTTTTACTATTACTTTTTTCAGCAAATTTTTTTTTTCGAATCTAAAACGGTTATGTACTTGGTTTTTATTTTATTTTATAATTTTTTGTAAAAATGTAATTATTATTTTTGTAACTATATTTGAAAATGTACTTGGCGCGATGCTTTACAGTGAAACTGTTTTTATTATGTTGTTCGGATTATTAATTACATTTGTCAGTGGAACTAATTTGCTTTAATAAAGTTGGTGATGATTTTAAATAAGAATAAAATTCTGGGCAATTTTTTTTTATTGTTACCTTTGTTAACAACATCGCCTTTAGAACTGGAAACGTAAGTGTTTTTTTCAGACGTCCACAATTTATTCAAAATAGAAAAATACTCTTTCTACTGGAGCATTTCTACCAGGTAGACATAAAATATATTTGATTAAAAAAAATTATGTTGAAGATTGTTGGTGCGAAAGACTTTGAATACTTCCGTCCAACGAGTTACGGGACAATTATGTGTCCCGGAGCTTTGTTTGGGGACAATGGGACAGGTGACCGAGAAAAGGGACAGTCCCGTTCAAAACGGGAAGTATGATCAGCATTACTTCCTACCACTAGACATAAATACAATATTGCTCCCACTAGAACGTGCTCAGAGAGTAATTCTAAAGGTAGCCACTTTCCGTCCATTCATGTTTCCTACACATCAACTTTACTTGGCATATAGTGTACTAACTGTCCGTCAGTTGTTTATCCTGAACATCATATTAAAAAAGTATACCGAAATTCCATTTAACTTAAAATCCATAGACAGGAGAAGAATGGACTTAGTTTGTGTAAACCCTCAAACCAAACAGGCATTTGTGAACAGATTTTACATATTTTTAGGACCATTTCTATATAATAAGCTCAACCAGTCACTAAAGGTTTATAGTGTAAGTTATAAGAATTGTAATATAAGTGTAAGGGAATTTCTAAATAAATTAAATTACGAAGACACAGAGAAGTTATTAGAAATTCTAAAATAGTTTGTATTAATTGTAGGTAACAATTAATTGTTATATAGTTATTTTATTTATTATATAATATAGTTTAATTATTTAAATATCTAGTGTCCTATATTATTAAACCCATTGTGTAAGGGATGTCTGAAACACAGGTACTCAACCTAGTTCAGGCAGGTAGCTAATATTATAAACCTGACTTTTCTATTATTCTTTTGCATATTCTTCATTATTAACTTATTGTTACTTTATTTAATTGTAATCATATTTGTTCCTGTATGTAAACATGTGTAATTGGAAATGAAATAAATATTTATTATTATTATTACATTATTGCATTATCATCCGTATTTCAGTTATATTTATTTAAAATTTCAGCTCAGTTTCCAACTCATCGTGAAGTTAGTTAATAATCAATTACTAAATTTCACAAGGAACGACAGATAAACAAAAAAGTGACTTAATAAAAACGTGGTAATCGTGGTAAAAATAGATGTGGTTTTGATTAAAGATTTCCACGACATCCAGGACGTACATCCGCTAGATAAAATTTATCGCAAAGTTATTTTTTGTCAAATTTAATATAATTTATCTAGCGGATGTACGCAAAGTTATTTTTTTTGTCAAATTTAATATAATGGACTTCCGCAAAGTAACGCCTGATTCTATTAATTTCCAGGACTTTCAAGAAATGAGCTTACTCCTTTTTAAAGGCCGGCAACGCACCTGCAATTCCCCTGGTGTTACAGTTGATTCGCATACTTTTTTGCACCCACTTCTATTAAAAAAACATGCGTGAGTGTCGTGGAACACTCGGTTGGAATGAAGTTCCTATCGTAGTATATTATTATAGATAATCGTATTGTATTATTGATTAACAAAATCAAATAAATAGATTACTAGCGTCTATTAAAATGAAGCGTCATTTAAAATAAAATTATATTTCTTTTATGGCAAGATAAAAAAACTGCGTGGGAGATGGATACTATTCATCTCGTTCGCACTATAGAAAGGGGGTCGTGACGGAAAAATCTTCCACTTTTTCTCGCCTAGCCATCCGTCAAATTCGTACCGTGCGATAAGGAACTTCGTTCTAAAAAACACCGTCATAAAAGGCAATTGATATGGCAGAATTACGCAAGTTTCTTGTTTTTCTTTTGCAAGCGTTTTAAAATTTGAGCAACGGTCTCTTTATTAGCTTTAGCATTTTTTCGAAACGTCATCTAGTAAATTCATAGTAGTCTTGACTTCTTGGTTTAGCAAATTTTTCCAGTATTGTAGAGCTAAGAAATAGGTCTGAATGCCGAAGGCCTATGGTAAATGATTAACCATCCAGTTTAGGAGGACGTGGTAGGAACATCATTGCTTTTAGCTTCTTGTTGAGGTATCAGATCCTGTAAGTAGGTAAGCATCCTATAATTTCATAAAATGAAGTGACTCATGATGACCAGGTTAAGTGGATGTGGTATAAGCATTGTCCGATTCACTTTGCCTTACGTGTCCACTTTTGAGGTTATCTAAAGTCAGTGAAAAACTATTGATTGTAATCTCTTTTCCTTTGCAATAAATTCTCCTCAAAATAAAGAACAGCTGTTAACGAATTGAATGTGGTAGAGCCACCCTGCAACTATTATGTTTGTAGCACGAATAGGTCTGGTCGACCGGGGTAGGACCATGCTCCCACAGAATACCAGCGTAAAATAGCTGTTCATAAAGCTTAATGATGTATTTCGTATGACGTAAGTGTAGAGTACCGGAGATCCTTTTTACTGACACTTTTTTCTGACTGACTTTTGACTGAGTGACAACGCATTCTGTATTTTGATCATTAAGCGAGTACATATGTAGATGTCTATAGGCCACAGCACCCGCTTACCATCAGGTGGGCTGTGTGCTCGTTTGTCACCCTTATTCTATAAAAAAAAAGAACATTGCGATTGTAAGCAAAACACTTAGCTCAGTAAATAAATCTCTTACAAGCTCTTTGTTCCGAGAAAATTCCATTCGCCAAAGTATCTGCCATAATTTATTTTTTGTATTTTTCTATTTCACAAAAAGAATCCCGAGTTTTACGGATAAAAATATATTCCATCTGGCTTCGCTCTATTAGCAAAAATCATATTATATGTTGCATATTATAAAAAAATAATTGATTAAGATTGGTGTTATTTTAAGAGTGTAAAGAGTTTTTTTTAAATATTGTTAGCTTCTTTTAAGCTGAGTTTTTGTATGATTTATATCGTTTACCGCGTAAATTTTAATATTATTATTGTATATTTTGGTTGAGAATGAAAAAGAGGACACTCTTTCGCATTGGACTCACCTGTAGGGGTAGATACGTAAAGTAATAAGTTCTGTACGTGGTATTAATTGTATAATTGTAGCACGAATGGGTCGACTCGAGCGGGGTAGGACCACGCTCTCACAGAATACCCGCGTCAAATAGCAAATTAATGCTGCTCTGTTTCGTATGGTGAGTGTAGAGAATCGGAGACCCTTTTTACTGGAAAAGAGGCATTCCATCTTAATCCTCATGGCTGACAACGCATCTGCATTTTGCACTGCAAACGAGGATAGATGTAGATGTGTATAGGCCACAGCAACCACTTTACATCAGGTGGACGGCGTGCTCGTTGGTTATCCTATAAAAAAAGTAAATATTACCAAACTATAACGTGCCCAACTAGGCAATCACCTCTGAAATAGGACTCTGTGAAATCATAACATAGATTAACCGCTATAGATTTCGACATAATTCCATTAGCTGGTAGTCCGCCCCTGTACTCCCCCTCCCCCTTGCTACCCTCACCCGCGCGACGTGCTCTTGAAACAATTTAATAATATAATTTGGTTCAATGCGCCCGCAACGGTACTGAGTTATTAGATAATATTTAACAGATTCTTTATATTTCGTACAACCATTTTATTAAGAGCCGTAGACGCTCAGCGGATAAACGCTTGCCGTAAATGTTCGAGGTTCGATCCCCAAAAGCACCGATTAAATCTGAAAATTATTTACCATTTTGATGGCGATGAAGTAAAATACCGTGAGGAAATCCGCATATCTGAGGAATAAACATTTCAAGGAGGAGGAGGTTTTGAACTTGTGTCATATTTTATTTATTACTATTTGAATAATATATTGTTCTCCAGACCGGATTTGGGTTATGGCAGAGACTCTTAACGGAGTCTAGCCATCTTCTCGTATGTAGGATATGATTATAGTGCTCGAGTGCACTATTCCCTCACTTGCATAGTCCGATGGGATGGCAGTCCGACTCGACCGGAGAGGGAGATCAGGCTTAGAATCAACGACTTTACGTGCTTCCCGAGGCACGAGGATAAACACCACCAACCAGGAGGATCTAACTATTAATATAATATAATATAACGTAATAATTTTATTTGATTGAAAAAAGTATCATACAAAACTACAATATTGTATTAATTTAAAACAAGTATATGGGGAAATATAAATGCCTTTATTCCTGTGGGTTACAGGAGGGGTTATTAATTAAAACCGACGTTAGTCGTGAATGGGTCGTAATATAATATCATCATCATCATCATTACAGCCCTTCACAAGTCCACTGCTGAACATAGGCCTCCCCCAAAGAATGCCACAAAACACGGTCCTGAGCCACCTGCATCCATCGACTTCCTGCATGTCTTACCAGGTCGTCACTCCATCTCGTGGGGGGACGCCCTACACTTCGCCTACCGGTACGAGGCTGCCACTCGAGAACCTTCCTTCCCCATCGGTTGTCGGTTCTTCGAGCTATATGGCCGGCCCACTGCCACTTCAGCTTACTAATCCGTTGGGCTATGTCGGTTACTCTGGTTCTACTGCGGATATCCTCATTCCTAAGTTTATCACGCAGAGAAACTCCGAGCATAGCCCTCTACATAGCTCGCTGAGCGACCTTGAGCTTCCTCATACGGTCAGCAGTGAAGGACCACGTCTCAGTTCCATAAGTCATCACTGGCAACACGCACTGGTTGTACAATTTCGTTTTCAGGTTTTGAGGTATGTCTGACGAGAAGATGTGTCGTAGCTTCCCGAACGCTGCCCAGCCGAGTTGAATCCGTCGATTGACCTCTCGGTCGAAGTTGGACTTACCTAGTCGGACTATTTGTCCCAGGTAAACATACTCGTCAACAACTTCGAGCTTAGTGCTTCCAACAACTACCGGCATAGGTGTGACATGGACATTGAACATGATCTTTGTTTTGTCCATGTTCATCTTAAGACCTATCCGTTGGGAAACACTATTGAGGTCATTGAGCATAGTGCTTAGGTCCTCCAGCGATTCTGCCATAAGGACTATATCGTCGGCAAATCGAAGGTGAGTGATGTACTCGCCATTGATGTTGATACCGTATCATTTCCAGTCCAGAAGCTTGAAAACGTCTTCCAATACAGCGGTGAAGAGTTTCGGGGATATGACGTCACCCTGTCTTACACCTCTCTGCAATTGGATAGGTTTCGTACTCTGGTTCTGTACTCGGATAGCCATCGTAGCCCTACTGTACAAGCACTTCAACACTTCGATATACCGACAGTCAACTTGGCACCGCTGAAGGGACTGCAGCACCGCCCAAATTTCGACGGAATCAAAGGCTTTCTCATAGTCCACATACGCCAGACATAGTGGCAAATTGTACTTTTCGGACTTCTGTACAATTTGCCGGAGGGTATGTATGTGGTCTATGGTGCTAAAGCCCTTTCGGAAACCGGCTTGTTCGGGAAGCTGGAAGTCGTCAAGTCTGCGCGCGAGACGATTCGTAATGACTCTCGAAAACAGCACGTAGACGCGGCTCAGAAGGGAAATCGGTCTGTAGTTCTTCAAGAGAGCGTTGTCACCTTTCTTGAAGAACAAGACCACCGCACTTCTGCTCCACGCCTCCGGTGTAATGCCACCATGGAGGACGGAATTAAAGAGCTTCTGAAGGACTTCAAGTACCGGTCTTCCACCCGCTTTCAGAAGCTCCGCTGTAATTCCATCCTCGCCTGGGGCCTTACCGTTTTTAAGGTGCTGGAGAGCCATTCTAATCTCGCTCAGACTGACGTCCGGGATATCTTCGGAATAGTGTCGGATGAGACTCGCTCTTGGATCGTTACTCACACTTGCGTGTGGCTCCAACGATGACGTGTACAACTGCCCATAGAACCTCTCAATCTCACTCAAAATCTCAGGTGTCCCGGAAACGATGCTGCCACATTCTGTCTTCAGCTTTGACAGTTGGCTCTTTCTGGCAGACAGATGTCTGGCAAAGACTTTGGAGCCTTGGTTCCGCTCGATCGCTTCTTCAATACGAGCTGTATTGAAGTTGCGTAAGTCCCGCCGCATGCATTTGGAGATCTGTCTGTTCAGATGCCTGTATGCTGTCAAGTCTGTTGAAGAATGTAGCTTCATCTCTCGTCTAACAGCCATGAGATTAAGAGTATGATCGGAGAGTTTTTGTGTTCTTCTGCGGCGGGTCTTGCAGAACTTAGCTCCGACCGCATGGACAGTTTCCACGAGCTTGTCATTCATATCGTCCACTTCATTGCAGTCTTCTAGGCACTGAAAACGGTTTTGTAACTCGAGCTGAAAGGTTTCGGGACTTTGGAACAGAGCACGAGGGGGACGGAGCGTTGACTTCATTAGACGAGACCTCTCCAACTTAACGTTTAGGTTCAGTGTGCCTCTAACCATTCGGTGATCGCTACCAGTTTTCACCCTCGCGATCACGGAGACATCACTGAACAGTTGTCGTCTGGTCGTCATAATGAAGTCAATCTCATTTTTTGTCGAACCGTCGGGGCTCGACCAGGTCCACTTCCTGTGGGGCCGCTTCTGGAAGAAAGAGTTCATCATAAAGAGTCCCTCTTTCTCCATGAAGTCGGCCAGCTGCTGGCCCCTTGAGTTCGGTTGCCCTATTCCAAATTTCCCTACTTTCAGCTCACCGTTCTCTCTTGTGCCTAGTTTTGCATTGAAGTCTCCCATTAACACCGTATATTGGGTTTTGGAGGAATGCATGGCTCTAGAGATATCCTCATACATTTCCTCCACCTCCTAATCGGGGTGTGCCGAGGTTGGTGCGTAAACCTGTATGACCTTCAGCGAATACCGTTTGGTGATTCTGAGTATAAGGTACGCAACCCTCGTCGACACACTCCCGATCTTTACAACGTTGTTAACGAGAGACTTGTGGACGATAAATCCGACACCTCCTTGGGACAGATGGTCGCCCTCCCGGAGATAGAGCTAGTTGCCGGATTCAAGGATTACCGTGTCCTCCCCCTCTCTTCGGACTTCGGATAATCCTATAATATGCCAGCGCAACTTGTCTATCTCTTCTTCCAGCTCTACGATCTTCTCGTCAGTCCTCAGGGTGCGTGCGTTGTACGTTGCCAGGTCGAGTCGTCTAAGGTGGCAACCGAACCTCCACCGGAGATTCTTAGCACCCCCTGCCCCGCCGTTACCATGGTCGCCACCGTAGCCAGGAATAGCGGGGCCGCCGGGGACTGGGGGCCGTCTCTTTGTTACATTCATAGGGGGGTATTTGCCATAGTTGCCACGCTTGGCGAGCGGGTTGGCAACCGCAGTTTTTTATTGTAATTTTGGCTATTATCAGGAAGATGCTGCTGCCCATCTCCTGCCTGTTTCCCTTTGTCGCCTTTTACGACACCCACGGGAGGATATGGGGTAGTGGATATTCTTGACCGCCACTACACGGCGATAATATAATATACTATAATATAATTAGTACATACACATAACTATGAATATAAACATCTCTTTAGCAATACAAAAAACGTATATTTTTTATGGGGTAGAGCCACGCTGCAGCTATATTATGGATGTAGCACGAATGGCTCGGCTCGACGGGGCAGAACTACGGTCACACAGAATACCAGCGTAAAATAGTAGCTTAATGCTGCTGTGATTCTTATGGTGAGTGTAGAGAACCGGAGACCGCCCAAGCAGCACGCAAGCTGTATACGAGCTGTAATGAATTTAGTTTTTATACTAGAGGCTGTATTTTCTAGTTGTATAAAGACAGTATAAGCACTTATACAGATCTTATAAGTAAAAAATTGGTACAAAGTGTACAATTTTATGAGTTAGTATGCTGTAGGTACAGTAGCTATACAAGCATAAAAAGGCTGTATAATCTGGGGGCACGGCAGTACCCCCGCCAAGTCGAGCTTAAAAGCGCCGTACCATCCTTTTCTCGAAGCAGTTCAGGCCATTTTAGAAACCCTATAACTTCGTTGTGGATAAAACTAGAAGCCTGAATTCAGTAACCAATCATGCATTGTATAAACACGGTATATTTCAAATCTCATTCAATTTGAACCAGTAGTTTTATTTTATTTTTAATTTTATTTAGAATACAAGTAGTGTTTAGTGTATAAATCAAGTGAAAACTAGAATATTATGTAATTTTGGGCCAGTTTTCTAGATACACCAACTGTATAAATAACTTTGTAATCTTATATAAATATATAGGATTACAAAGTTACATTTGCAGTGAATGAATCAGTGTATCTGTATATGTATAATATAATGGAATAATAGATGTAGATAGGTACCTAGATATAATTATGTTCGAAGGTAACTTGTAAAATGGTCAACGGAATAAAAAAGCATGACTGGGACATGTCTTATGAAGTTGTACCAAAATCCCGCAAAGTATTAAGTAGACTAAATTGCCCGAAAATTCGTAGTTGGTATTCAAGAAGTAGATGGTACCGGATAGGAAAAAAAGTAGGACTATCTACAAAAAGAAATGAGATGCCATCAAAAACATAACTTGTAAAAAGAACCAAGTCTCGCAACTCAGCTCTTCTACCGTAAAAAGTTGTGAGATCCATGTAATACCAAGTCGGTTAATTTATTCAGTGCTTACTTAAGGGTCCTTCTGTCTCAAGTTACGTACTTAGCTACATTACGTAATTAGCTAACCTAACAACATCTTAGTATAGTGACCATATCAATATTAAAAATCTTTTATGTTTTAAATACATAAATTGACTTGGCAATCGCACTAAACAATCTAATTTAATATAATATGTATTACTTGTGAGATACATTGTGTGCCGGACGGGCGTAACTCTCCGGAGTAAATGTTGTCGAAGATACTCCGCGAGTCGCTCACGTCCTACACCTATAGGTTCCGGAGGATACTTTCACTGCCGTCTCTGTGTGTGCTGCTGGAAAACTGTGGACTGAGGTTCAAAATTAAAATGCACGATTTATAAATTCCAATAGCAAGGGAATGGCCAGCGGTTCGACTGATTTATTAGTCGCGAAATTTTATAATTATTATTAATTGACCACGGTTGTTGAATACGGTTGTTCAACTACGGTTGTTCACTATCGGTTCGTCACTATATATTTTCAAAGATTCAATTAAAATGTGCGGTAGTATTAAAATATCTATTGGTAATATCAAAATATCTATTGGTAGTATCAAAATATCTTCTGGTAGTATCAAAATATCTATTGGTAGTATCAAAATATCTATTGGTAGTATCAAAATATCTATTAGTAGTATCAAAATATCTATTGGTAGTAGCTGGTTTTCTAACACTACTGACTAGCAGCTATTAATCAACTAAAACTAGTTGATTTTATCACTTGTGTAACTGCGAATATCAGTTACCACTTTTTCCGTCTAGCTAACACTTTTCACTATATGCAACTGCGAATTTTCAGTTGCCACTTTTTTCGGCTATGTGTAACTGCGATTTTCAGTTACGACCTTTTTCGGCTAGCTAAACTTTTTCTAATTCACTATTACTGTTCACTATGTTCTGCTACTAGTCACTTCAGCTACTACCGGATACTACTGCTTGTCACTGGTAGTTCTTCCTACTACAACGTTACTACGTGTGTTCTTCTGTGCGCATTCTGCGCTACAGGTACAGGCCTCGGGGTATCTCCCCATTACCTGAGTAATCCTCACAGCCCATAACTATAGGCCGGTCTTGGGTGCCTTCTTGGCATTTATCTTATAAATAAATATAGCGACACGGGTTTGATTCCGGTCGCTGTATGTTGGTTTTCCATGTTTGTAAGTCAGTTCCTGAAACCGCCTGAAAAAGGCGGGTAATGTGGCCCACGCCTGAAAAAGGGGTATATTATGGTCTGTTTCCTGAAAAGGCGCCTAATTCGGCCTATGCCTGAAAAAGGCGCCTAGTTCGGTCTGTGGTGTTCCTGCGGCCATTATGGCCGGGTGTCTATGTTGGCCTTTCAGTGGCATTGTGGAATTTACTCGACTCCCTAATCTATATAGGGAGGAGTTCTCTTGGTAATGGTCGCCCGTCCGGAGGGCGGGCGTGCAGCGGCGCGAAGTTGTTAAGGTGTGGGTGTGGCCCGTTGTCAGCGCGGTTGAACATACCGCGCGCCAACCGGACCACAAATTCTTCCAGGTCTTCAATTTTCAGGTCGGCCGCTATCAGGTCGTTCCGGACGTAGCGACCAGCACCGACAATGGTCCTTAATGCCAAATTCTGTTGGACTTGCAGTCGCCGCTTCTGCCGGTCGCTCAGGAGTGCATACCAGGCCGGAGCAGCGTAGGTTAATACAGGTCTTATGTATAGTTTGTATAGCTTCAACTTTGTCTTCAGTGGTAACTTGGATGCCAGTACTGGACGCAGCGCCGCCCGCGCACTTCTCGCGTTGCGGACGACGAGATCAACATGCGCGGTCATGCGCAGCATTCTGTCGATCCGGCATCCAAGGTACGTCACGGTCTTCTGGTATGCAATTTCCTGTCCTCTGAGCGTTAGTGGTGGTGGGAAGTTCCTGTAGCGGCGAGTGAGCAGAGCGGCCGTCTTACCAACATTGACGGCCATCCTCCACTCATCCAGCCATGCTGGCAGCAAGTCCAACAGCCTTTGCATCCTGGCGACTGCGATGTGGGCTCTTCTGGACGAGGTGAAGTAGGCGCTATCGTCCGCGTATAGCGCCAGTTCGACGTCGTCCTCCCACTCTCGCAGGTGTCCTTCCAGTGTTGGGATGTCGTTGGTATAAGCCGCGTACAGGACTGGTGACAGACAGCTGCCCTGTGGTACGCCGGCTCTGATGGTCTTCATTGCGGACATCGCGCCTTCTACGCAGACGTAGAACATCCTGTCAGCCAGGAATGACGCTACTAGCCGCAACATAGCAGGAGGGATACTGGTTTGTTCTTCTAACTTGTAGAGTAAACCAGGGTGCCACACTCTGTCGAACGCCTTCTCTATATCGAGAAGGACGACTAACGATGTGCGGCCGAAATTATACTCGACCGCTAAGTAGTGCAGCACCCTGGTCAGCTGTGTTGCTGATGAGTGGTCCCTCCTGAATCCGTGCTGCTCCGCCCGAAGTTGGATGCACGGGCGGAGGCGTCTTAGCAGCAGTCTTTCTAGCAGTTTAGCTATGTGCGGTAGTAGCGTAATCGGCCTGTAACTGGCAGCTCTACGCCTGTCCTTCCCGGGCTTCGGTAGCACAATCACCTTCCCTATCTTCCATTCCTCCGGGAAGTGGGATGTCCGCAATATTCCATTGTAGAGTCGACAGATCTTTACAAGTGTCCTATTGGGCAGCTGTCGAAGCGCAGCGTTGGTGATCCCGTCGTGCCCCGGCGCCTTCCTGGGTTGCAGGCGGGCTACTGTCCTCCGCAGTTCAGCGGGGGAGATGTACCACTCTCCTGCAAGCGGTGGCGCGGGCGATGACAGGAGCTCCTGTACGCGGCTCTCCTTCCGGGCATGAAGATCCATGAACTCCGCACTTGCTGGGTTCGGCATAAATTGCTCCTCGAAGTGCTCTACTAGGATATCCGCTCTACCCTTGGCGTCATATCGACGTTCGCCCGCGTTGTTGGTCAGCGGGCATACGGCAGGTCGTTTTTTGGTCAACTGTCGGTTCAATTTGTAGAGCGACGCATCTTGCTCATCCGCCTTCACAATGCGCCGCTCCCAGGCCTCTCCTCTGTGGGCCTGGATTGCAACCGACAGTTCATCGGAAATCCGATTTAATTGCGTCTTCAATCTTGGGCAGCGAGTGCTCGCCCAGAGCTTCCTTAGCGCCCTCTTGCGCTTTATTTTCTCGCGTATTGGTCGCGGCAGGACGTCTCTTCTAGCTGTTAGTGGGACGACCGTAGAGGCCGCGTCGAGGGCTTCTTTGATGGTGTTGGTTATTCTTGTTGCAGCGGCCTCTACGTCGTCCGCTGTACTGATGGGTGTAAAGACTGGAGGTCTCTCCTGCAGATGTTGATGGTAGAGCCCCCAGTCTATTCTTGTCTTGAATGCTCTGGGCGGCGTAGTCACTGCCATGAGGCCAAGGGTAATTAGTATCGGGAGGTGCTGTGTGTCCATGTCATACAGCACCTCTACTACTATCGGGTAGTTGACGTTCCTAGAGAGCACGATGTCCAGTACGTCCGGACTTTTACGTGTATCTGTAGGGACGTGTGACGGTTCCTCGGGACCTAAAACATCATAGTTATTCTCCTCCGCATCTTCATAAAGTGCACGACCCGGCGGGTTGATCAATCTTGACCCCCACGCCGGGTGTTTAGCGTTTAGGTTCCCGGCGATGATGGTGGGCGTTGTGCCTTCCATTACCGTCCGGACGTCTGAGGAGTGAAATGGAGTCCCTGGCGGGCGGTATGCTGCGTAGATCCTTAGTTCTTCGCCCGCCGCCTCCATTTTTATGCCGATGGAGCGCATCGTTCTGTAATCTGGTAGCTCTAGCTCTTGGTGGACGATGTCTCTCCTCACTAGTACCGCCGTGCCTCTGTAGGCGGTCCCGTGAGGATTGACCTCGTCCCTCCTATAAATGTGAAAGTTTGGTAGCTTCAGCAGCGTTGTTGGTCTGAGTTTCGTCTCCCCCAGCAAGATCACTTGAATGTCCTGTTGTTGAGCGACTGTACGGAGTTCATGGATCCTCTGCTGTATCCCGTCCGGGTTCCAATAGAGGAGGCGCAGGTTACCGTTACTCTCCTCCGTAATGCCGGGCCAGTATGGTTGCGAGTGCCTTCATCACGGCGGTGATGGGATCAGTCCCGGCCCTTATGTCGGCCAGGACTTGGGTGCCGACTTCGATAGCTAAGCCTACCAGTCTTTGGATGGCATCAGCTGTCTCGAAGTCGGTTGATGGTGCTGGAACTGATGTTCTTGTTCTTGGTACTGGCCTCGGGACATTGGATTTCACAATCGGCTCTTCTTTACGTTGGGTAGAGCGCGCTCTATATGTAGAGCGGGCTCTATGTTCCGATAGAGCCCTTTCCGGCGCTCTACCCTCGCTGGTTTCTCTCCTAGTAACCTGCGCCTTTGCGGCTGTTGTTACTTGCGGTGTCGGGGTAGAGGTCACAGCCTTAGGAGGTAGTGGCTGCTCCTTATTTTTTCGTTTCCTCACCCGCTTCCTTTTCTTAGTGGATTGACGCTCTATTGCGTCATTAGCGGGTGGTTGTAGAGTCGCCCCGGTGGTTGCCTTCACTTCTGTAAGTTCCACCGTTTCCATTGGTATTGCTTGAGGGGGGGGGGGCTGGTTGCCTCCCCTTTCCTGTCACTGTGGTCCACCCATCTTCCTGTATGGTAACAGCTCTTGGGCGACTCTGTGTAGTTTTCTTTGGGTCCTCCGGAAGTAGTCCCGGCAGGGTGATCCCCTGCCTCCTGGCAACCCTCCTAAGGACTGGACAGCGTCTATCGTTTGCGGTGTGGTTTTGCGCGCAATTTGCGCACGTCGGCTCTTCCTCTCTACCCCGAGGGCAAAGGGCGGCGATGTGCTCTCCGCCACAACGAACACACTTCACTGGCCTGAAGCAGTTGGCAGAAGCATGTCCGAAAGCCTGGCAACGGTGGCATTGTGCTGGTCCTTTTCTTTTCTGCCAGGCTTCAATAATTACTCCTCTCATATAGAGGAGTTCGTTGGTGTTATATAATAGGTTCAGCTGCTCCAGGCTCAGGTGATCCAATTGTGCGAAGTAGATGCATCCCGGCCTGCCTCTACGCGGCGGAATGTCCTTGACAAATTGAATCGGGAAGCCCTTTGCCCTAACAGCCTCCTCTATGGATTTAGTATCCGTTCCTACTGGCAGCCCCCTGATGCCCACTTTTGTGGGCTTCTCCTCCACTGGGGTGAAGCAGTACCAGGACAAATCTGGTGTTGCTCCGGAGAGTTCTTTCATGTATCTTTGTATGATACGAAACTCCTCCGGGCTCTGGGGCGTGAATCTTACCCCCTTCCCGAATGGGCGGGCATTGGGGGCGTGGCCTAATTTTTCCGTAAGTATTTTGAAATGCCCCGTCCAATTCGGGAGGCATTCCACGACGATAGGCGGGTACCTTGCCTTCTCTGCTTCTTTAGCTGATGTTGGCTCCTCCGCCGCCTTCGTTCCTGGTACTGCGGGTGCTGCTGCCAGCTGGGCATAACTAGTTGATGGCCTCTGTCCATCATCTTGTGGCAGTCCCGATGGGTTGGGATGAGGCACGGGCGATGATCGTCCGGCAGATGCAGCTAAGGTCGCATATGTTGTGGACCCCCAGCTGTATGACTCTTCACCTCCCTGCTCCTCATGGGCCGAGTCCATTTGGCTCCTGCGGTCCGGTGATGTGTAGGTGGCTGGTTGGGGTGGCGACGGGGACTTCGGCGGAGTCCTCTCCTTCTTCTTCCCTCTCGCAGATGGTGGTTCTTGTTCCTCATCCGAAGATGAGGAGTATGATGAGGATGATGAAGAAGATGGTGGCACCGGCGAACCTATGCACTGCCTCTTCTCTTTTAGGGAACTCTCCGTTTCGGGTGGGGTGTGCCTTCTCGCCGACTTCAACGGCCGCTGGGGCTTGGGCGTCGATTCCAACCCACCCGTATGCTCAGATACGGTGGGTTTGAGTTTGGCGCTCGGTGCAGCCTCCTTGCTCGGCGAAATTGGCTTCGGGTTCCTTTTTGGTATGTATCGTAACGAAAGGGTTGGGGGAAGTGCTCAGGTGGCACTTAAAAACGCGACTAGACACTTAAAAGCCGAGAGCGCTTCAAGTGCCAAGAATCTGCCTAAGGGCCGGTGACCTCGACGCCTCGCGGAGTATGCGGACTCGACGCTTAGCGGAGTATGTCGTACCGGCGGCTGCTTGGAACCACTGCTAATCCACAAACAGCACACACTTAGGAGATCCTTGGTTACAACGTTACTGGGATTCGCCCCCATAAGGTAGACTTCGGCTATACTGTATAGTGAGCCGCTTGCCATTTTCCGTTCTGCCTCTTTATTTTAAAACATTTTCACTATGTAATTAGCATAAATTGCAACATTTTCTATATAAGGTTAAGTCTTACACTAATATGCTAAACATCATTAAATCGGCATTTTGGTCCTTTATCTGTATATGATAAAGGTTATTCAATACATTAATATTTAAAAAAGTTATTAAACGAAATGACCCAAATTTTCATAACAAATGGGTACATTAATTCTTTAAATTTTCTATGACTACCAAATGTGTTTAATTATACAAATTATTTCTTCACTATCGTAATCTAAATACCATATGCTAACTAAATATCATATTTACAACTCTTTTAGAACACAAAAATATTCTCATTATTTTTAGTATAAACTATTGCGCAGTTAATTAAATTTCCAGAAAGTTCTACGATATGACGCGCTGTGATTGGTAGAATTTTTCTTAAATGCTTAAAGTTGTTTATATCAACTATTATTAAAACGACATTCTATACAAATATATTAAGAGTTGTAAACACACTGTAAAACTATATTAATACACAATTTGCTCGATTTCGTTGGTAATTTCACTTTTTATACAAAACAATATTCTTTCATCACTTTTTTCTTAAAGATTTTATGTTGTCGCGAACACATTGTGTTTTCATGCGATGGCCAAGTCCCTAAGACTGAATAAATTAACCGACTTGGTATTACATGGATCTCACAACTTTTTACGGTAGAAGAACTGAGTTACGAGACTTGGTTTTTTTACTAGTTATGTTTTTGATGGCATAGTTGTATTACAACTGTTATTTGGTGTACAAGGAAACTATTACACTACAGATATTGTCTTATAAGCGTTCTATATTGGGTTTTGAAACAAAAAAAAAAATTTCGATAATTAGATTGTATTTATACACTTAATTGAATGATGGCGACATTTCATGTCCGAGTAAAAAAATATATTTAACATATTAATATTATACTGGAATACTGCTACTGGGATTTGATGGTGATAATTGGTGAATTGAAAGTGCAAAATTAAATTTACGATAAACTTGTACATCTACTTTCTATCAAAAATTGTCGCGCTAACAAAATAATCAAATAATATAAGGACAAAATATTAAATACGGTAACTAAATATCGGTTGTATAGGTTAGAATAAAAAAGGGTTATGAAGGCACAGTGGGGCGCAGTGATCGTTAGCCAAACTGAAAATAATGGTATAGGCTAAAACTAATGTCTAATATTCCTAAAATTATATTTTAAATTTTTTTTATGGGTCCTAAAATGGCGACAATTTGCTAAACGCCTATTAATAAAAATAATAAGAATCTAACATCAGAGAAAGAATACTGTGAATCTGTTTATTCAACCACAACAACAAGACAAGAAGACGGACGATGTGCAGTCAGACTTCCAATGAAAACAAACTACGAACAAACCTTGGACACTTCTAAACCACGGCCAATCGCACAATTTCGGCAGTTAGAAAAACGACTGGCCAAACAGAAAACATTTTCTAAGTACGTCATACAAGAAGTTTATTGACGAATATTTACAACTCGGCCACATGAAGCCATGCACTGGACTCCATGAGCCAAGCTACTTCTTACCTCATCACAGTGTGCAAAAGCTGCACTCAACAACTACAAAATTACGCATAGTCTTCAACGCCTCTGCCAAGACAAGTACAGGACAAAGATTTGGCCTAGAATACTAAACGGTATTTCGAGGGTCTTATAGTCTTAGTAGCTGTACTTTGTATGTTGTGGATTCTATCATGCATCTATTGGTTTTTAATCAGTTCCATAATATAATATTTTTATTACTTACGCTGTATAGTAGTTTTTTCAACATAACATACGATTCTCTTCAGAGATACGTATAGAAGATGAGAAACCTTATCTTGGGAACAGTGTTGGATAACTTTTATTTAGATATAACAGGATTTTCTAACTGCACCAAGTAAAGTAAAGTCCTCTCATTTCTGAGAGGGTTTTAGGGCAAGGAAATGTGTGTTGGCGAACTTCACATATCTTCGAAATATTTTTTCTTATTTCTTAGACATGCAGGTTTCCTCACGATGTTTCCCATCACCGCCGAGCACGTGGTAAATCAGCACTTAAAATTGCAATTAACAATTTCATTGGTGCCGGCGGGGATCGAACCCGGGTTTTGCTAGAGTACTGTGAAGCTTACAGCGAGCGCTAACCATCTGAGCTACCACCAAACAGGGCCTGATTTACCCACAAGCTAATTAGGCTGGAGCCTAGGAAGCAAGGTTCGAGGCGGCGCTGAGCTTGCCTATCCAAGCATCACTTACGAGTATGTACAGAATAAAATTTGGTATAATATTTTCAATAAATAATAGAGTAGGTGCCGCAAGTATTTTACTTGTTGGTCTTTCTTTATTTTAGTACAAAAAAAACGAATAGATTGTAAAAATAAGACTGAATTATTTGGTACCTTTCGTTTTTCGTTGATTGACTGGACGTAATTCAAAGATTTTAAACTGCTCAAGCTCTCTTCTCTACCTCTAATTTTATTAAGGTATTTTGCCAAGGCTATCCAAGAGAACTTCTGACAGCCATCTGTTTCATCTCTGCACAGGGAGAACGACACACGGCCCATGTCGTCATGAAAGGAGAAAGAAGAACCTAGATCCCACAATACAGACTATATACAGCTTGAGCTGTATAATAATTAATAACTCATAAACCACTCTCATAAGGATATAACCTTTTTTTAACACTCTTATACGCTTCCAAAAGAACTAAGTTCTATGCTGCCTGGTACATTGATGTTCGTAACGCTTGTGTCGCTTGGGCGTTCTTATTGAAAACGAGGAATCCACCCTTAGTCCTCATGCGTGATAACGCATCTGTATTTTGTTTCTTAATTGAGGATAAATGTAGATGTCTATGAGCCACAGCATCCACTTACCATCAGGTTGAATGTGTACTCGCTTGTCACCCTTATTTTATGAAAAAAAAATACTTAAGATATACTTGGATGATTCATTTAGTAAGCGTTGTCTTTAATAGATGACCACGAACCAATTTTTAAAGCATACTCATTGGATTATTTTATGTCATCGGGAATTCGTGCCAGCAATTCCAAAGACGTGTAGTAGTGGTGAACTGTGAAGGAGTTACCATAGAACTTGAAGTTGAAGTGAGCAGGAAAACAGATTTTGTTGTTAGAAAAAGAACGTAGAAGAAAGATGAGATTAGGAGAGATAGTGGAATTTACCGGCGGCTGCTTGGAACCACTGCTAATCCACAAACAGCACACACTTAGGAGATCCTTGGTTACAACGTTACTGGGATTCGCCCCCATAAGGTAGACTTCGGCTATACTGTATAGTGAGCCGCTTGCCATTTTCCGTTCTGCCTCTTTATTTTAAAACATTTTCACTATGTAATTAGCATAAATTGCAACATTTTCTATATAAGGTTAAGTCTTACACTAATATGCTAAACATCATTAAATCGGCATTTTGGTCCTTTATCTGTATATGATAAAGGTTATTCAATACATTAATATTTAAAAAAGTTATTAAACGAAATGACCCAAATTTTCATAACAAATGGGTACATTAATTCTTTAAATTTTCTATGACTACCAAATGTGTTTAATTATACAAATTATTTCTTCACTATCGTAATCTAAATACCATATGCTAACTAAATATCATATTTACAACTCTTTTAGAACACAAAAATATTCTCATTATTTTTAGTATAAACTATTGCGCAGTTAATTAAATTTCCAGAAAGTTCTACGATATGACGCGCTGTGATTGGTAGAATTTTTCTTAAATGCTTAAAGTTGTTTATATCAACTATTATTAAAACGACATTCTATACAAATATATTAAGAGTTGTAAACACACTGTAAAACTATATTAATACACAATTTGCTCGATTTCGTTGGTAATTTCACTTTTTATACAAAACAATATTCTTTCATCACTTTTTTCTTAAAGATTTTATGTTGTCGCGAACACATTGTGTTTTCATGCGATGGCCAAGTCCCTAAGACTGAATAAATTAACCGACTTGGTATTACATGGATCTCACAACTTTTTACGGTAGAAGAACTGAGTTACGAGACTTGGTTTTTTTACAAGTTATGTTTTTGATGGCATAGTTGTATTACAACTGTTATTTGGTGTACAAGGAAACTATTACACTACAGATATTGTCTTATAAGCGTTCTATATTGGGTTTTGAAACAAAAAAAAAATTTTCGATAATTAGATTGTATTTATACACTTAATTGAATGATGGCGACATTTCATGTCCGAGTAAAAAAATATATTTAACATATTAATATTATACTGGAATACTGCTACTGGGATTTGATGGTGATAATTGGTGAATTGAAAGTGCAAAATTAAATTTACGATAAACTTGTACATCTACTTTCTATCAAAAATTGTCGCGCTAACAAAATAATCAAATAATATAAGGACAAAATATTAAATACGGTAACTAAATATCGGTTGTATAGGTTAGAATAAAAAAGGGGTATGGGTTAGTCTTTCTTTATTTTAGTATTAGGGGTAGTAATAGGGGTTGGTCTTTCTTTATTTTAGTACAAAAAAAACGAATAGATTGTAAAAATAAGACTGAATTATTTGGTACCTTTCGTTTTTCGTTGATTGACTGGACGTAATTCAAAGATTTTAAACTGCTCAAGCTCTCTTCTCTACCTCTAATTTTATTAAGGTATTTTGCCAAGGCTATCCAAGAGAACTTCTGACAGCCATCTGTTTCATCTCTGCACAGGGAGAACGACACACGGCCCATGTCGTCATGAAAGGAGAAAGAAGAACCTAGATCCCACAATACAGACTATATACAGCTTGAGCTGTATAATAATTAATAACTCATAAACCACTCTCATAAGGATATAACCTTTTTTTAACACTCTTATACGCTTCCAAAAGAACTAAGTTCTATGCTGCCTGGTACATTGATGTTCGTAACGCTTGTGTCGCTTGGGCGTTCTTATTGAAAACGAGGAATCCACCCTTAGTCCTCATGCGTGATAACGCATCTGTATTTTGTTTCTTAATTGAGGATAAATGTAGATGTCTATGAGCCACAGCATCCACTTACCATCAGGTTGAATGTGTACTCGCTTGTCACCCTTATTTTATGAAAAAAAAAATACTTAAGATATACTTGGATGATTCATTTAGTAAGCGTTGTCTTTAATAGATGACCACGAACCAATTTTTAAAGCATACTCATTGGATTATTTTATGTCATCGGGAATTCGTGCCAGCAATTCCAAAGACGTGTAGTAGTGGTGAACTGTGAAGGAGTTACCATAGAACTTGAAGTTGAAGTGAGCAGGAAAACAGATTTTGTTGTTAGAAAAAGAACGTAGAAGAAAGATGAGATTAGGAGAGATAGTGGAATTTACCGGCGGCTGCTTGGAACCACTGCTAATCCACAAACAGCACACACTTAGGAGATCCTTGGTTACAACGTTACTGGGATTCGCCCCCATAAGGTAGACTTCGGCTATACTGTATAGTGAGCCGCTTGCCATTTTCCGTTCTGCCTCTTTATTTTAAAACATTTTCACTATGTAATTAGCATAAATTGCAACATTTTCTATATAAGGTTAAGTCTTACACTAATATGCTAAACATCATTAAATCGGCATTTTGGTCCTTTATCTGTATATGATAAAGGTTATTCAATACATTAATATTTAAAAAAGTTATTAAACGAAATGACCCAAATTTTCATAACAAATGGGTACATTAATTCTTTAAATTTTCTATGACTACCAAATGTGTTTAATTATACAAATTATTTCTTCACTATCGTAATCTAAATACCATATGCTAACTAAATATCATATTTACAACTCTTTTAGAACACAAAAATATTCTCATTATTTTTAGTATAAACTATTGCGCAGTTAATTAAATTTCCAGAAAGTTCTACGATATGACGCGCTGTGATTGGTAGAATTTTTCTTAAATGCTTAAAGTTGTTTATATCAACTATTATTAAAACGACATTCTATACAAATATATTAAGAGTTGTAAACACACTGTAAAACTATATTAATACACAATTTGCTCGATTTCGTTGGTAATTTCACTTTTTATACAAAACAATATTCTTTCATCACTTTTTTCTTAAAGATTTTATGTTGTCGCGAACACATTGTGTTTTCATGCGATGGCCAAGTCCCTAAGACTGAATAAATTAACCGACTTGGTATTACATGGATCTCACAACTTTTTACGGTAGAAGAACTGAGTTACGAGACTTGGTTTTTTTACAAGTTATGTTTTTGATGGCATAGTTGTATTACAACTGTTATTTGGTGTACAAGGAAACTATTACACTACAGATATTGTCTTATAAGCGTTCTATATTGGGTTTTGAAACAAAAAAAAAATTTTCGATAATTAGATTGTATTTATACACTTAATTGAATGATGGCGACATTTCATGTCCGAGTAAAAAAATATATTTAACATATTAATATTATACTGGAATACTGCTACTGGGATTTGATGGTGATAATTGGTGAATTGAAAGTGCAAAATTAAATTTACGATAAACTTGTACATCTACTTTCTATCAAAAATTGTCGCGCTAACAAAATAATCAAATAATATAAGGACAAAATATTAAATACGGTAACTAAATATCGGTTGTATAGGTTAGAATAAAAAAGGGGTATGGGTTAGTCTTTCTTTATTTTAGTATTAGGGGTAGTAATAGGGGTTGGTCTTTCTTTATTTTAGTACAAAAAAAACGAATAGATTGTAAAAATAAGACTGAATTATTTGGTACCTTTCGTTTTTCGTTGATTGACTGGACGTAATTCAAAGATTTTAAACTGCTCAAGCTCTCTTCTCTACCTCTAATTTTATTAAGGTATTTTGCCAAGGCTATCCAAGAGAACTTCTGACAGCCATCTGTTTCATCTCTGCACAGGGAGAACGACACACGGCCCATGTCGTCATGAAAGGAGAAAGAAGAACCTAGATCCCACAATACAGACTATATACAGCTTGAGCTGTATAATAATTAATAACTCATAAACCACTCTCATAAGGATATAACCTTTTTTTAACACTCTTATACGCTTCCAAAAGAACTAAGTTCTATGCTGCCTGGTACATTGATGTTCGTAACGCTTGTGTCGCTTGGGCGTTCTTATTGAAAACGAGGAATCCACCCTTAGTCCTCATGCGTGATAACGCATCTGTATTTTGTTTCTTAATTGAGGATAAATGTAGATGTCTATGAGCCACAGCATCCACTTACCATCAGGTTGAATGTGTACTCGCTTGTCACCCTTATTTTATGAAAAAAAAATACTTAAGATATACTTGGATGATTCATTTAGTAAGCGTTGTCTTTAATAGATGACCACGAACCAATTTTTAAAGCATACTCATTGGATTATTTTATGTCATCGGGAATTCGTGCCAGCAATTCCAAAGACGTGTAGTAGTGGTGAACTGTGAAGGAGTTACCATAGAACTTGAAGTTGAAGTGAGCAGGAAAACAGATTTTGTTGTTAGAAAAAGAACGTAGAAGAAAGATGAGATTAGGAGAGATAGTGGAATTTACTCTTAAGATATGAATGCGTAGAAAAAGAAAGAAGCTTTGGTACGAAGACTTGCAACTACCCTGTTTCTGGTACTTAATTATATTATTAAGCACTCAATCAGCAATTAAGTTTTAATGACCTATTATAATACTAACTCACTACGCCAATCGGCTTAATGTTTTTGTTCGCGACGGCTTAATGATTTTAAGAAACAAAGTCATGAAAGAATATTGTTTTGTATAAAAAGTGAAATTACCAACGAAATCGAGCAAATTGTGTATTAATATAGTTTTACAGTGTGTTTACAACTCTTAATAGTATAGAATGTCGTTTTAATAATAGTTGATATAAACAACTTTAAGCATTTAAGAAAAAATCAACCAATCACAGCGCGTCATATCGTAGAACTTTCTGGAAGTTTAATAATTAATAATTAACTGCGCAATAGTTGGTACTGAAAATAATGAGAATATTTTTGTGTTCTAAAAGAGTTGTAAATATGACATTTAGTTAGCATATGGTATATAGATTACCATAGTAAAGAAATAATTTGTATAATTAAACGCATTTGATAATTATAGAAAAATTAAAGAATTAATGTACCCATTTGTTATGAAAATTTGGGACATTTCGTTTAATAACTTTTTTAAATGTAAATATATTGAGTAACCTTTATCATATACTGATAAAGGACCAAAATGCCGATTTAATGATGTTTAGCATATTAGTGTAAGATTTAACCTTATATAGAAAATATTGCAATTTATGCTTGTTTTAAAATAAAGAGGCAAAACGGAAAATGGCAAGCGGCTCACTATACAGTATAGCCGAAGTCTACCTTATGGGGGCGAATCCCAGTAACGTTGTAGTAGGAAGAACTACCAGTGACAAGCAGTAGTATCCGGTAGTAGCTGAAGTGACTAGTAGCAGAACATAGTGAACAGTAATAGTGAATTAGAAAAAGTTTAGCTAGCCGAAAAAGGTCGTAACTGAAAATCGCAGTTACACATAGCCGAAAAAAGTGGCAACTGAAAATTCACAGTTACATATAGTGAAAAGTGTTAGCTAGTCGGAAAAAGTGGTAACTGATATTCGCAGTTACACAAGTGATAAAATCAACTAGTTTTAGTTGATTAATAGCTGCTAGTCAGTAGTGTTAGAAAACCAGCTACTACCAATAGATATTTTGATACTACCAATAGATATTTTGATACTACCAATAGATATTTGATATTACCAATAGATATTTTAATACTACCGCACATTTTTTATTAAATCTTTTGAAATATATAGTGACCAACCGATAGTGAACAACCGTAGTTGAACAACCGTGTTCAACAACCGTGGTCAATAAATAATAGTTATGAAATTTCGCGACTAATTAATCAGTCGAACCGCTGGCCACTCCCTTACTATTTGAATTTATAAATCGTTCATTTTAATTTTGAACCTCAGTTCATAGATTTCCAGCAGCACACACAAAGACGGCAATGAAAGTATCCTCCTCAACCTATAGTTGTAGGACGTGAGCGACTCGCGGAGTATCTTCGACAACATTTACTCCGGAGAGTTACGCCCGTCCGGCACATTCGCTGGTCCTTCGAGCCGGATTCCATCATCCGTTTGTATTTCGGAACCGGATACACAGTCACTACCGTATTAAAGCTGCTGAATTTTCAGAATCAAGATGCCGATCACTCGTTCGCAAGGAAGGGGAGCCATGGCGTGGACCGTTGGTCTGGAAGGAAGTCCGTCGGACAATACCAACGCCGTCCGCCACCAGATGCCACCACGCTCACCGTCGACAACAGAAGGCGCTGAGGCGCCATCTTACCCCCGCAAAGGGGGGGTACTCCTGCCTGTGCCGGCCATTACAACCGGTACACCGAAGCAGAGGGAACAAATAGAAGGCAACGATGATATTCGCAGGGCATCACCGCCAACAGCCTGGGAAGACACCCGCGCCGAAGAGCCACCGAGGGGCCACACCGATAGAAGTACGGAAGTCAAAGAAGACTATTCGGCCCAATAGAAAAATTTTGAAGGCGCGTGAAGAAGTGTTGAGAATCAAATTGGAACTCGCACAGATTTCCTTCCAGATGGCTGAAGATGAAGATGAATCGGACGACTATGATGAAGATGTTCACTCCAAAAGTTAGTACGTCCGATCTTGGCTCGAAAATTCCGTAGCCAAGCAAAAGCCAACTCAAGGCGCCACCACCGGAGGGGAGGCCCCACTTAATAAAATCGTCACAAAGCCACCCCCGGAGGTTGTCAACCTCAGTGAGCCGCAGAAGAAGCTCACAAACCAGGATTCGAAGGTTGATAAAGACAGGGAGCTCCTACCAATTATATCAGAGCTCACCTACCAGGATCCCTATCCGGAAGATGTACCCAAGAATCCTATGCCACAGAAGATTAGCCAGAACTCCAAGATTGATGAAGACAGGGAGCTCCTACCAATTGTATCAGAGCTCACCTACCAGGATCCCTATCCGGAAGGTGTAACCAAGAATCCCATGCCAACGAAGCCTAACCAGGCACCTGTCATTAATGAAGACAGGGGGCTCCGACCATTTATATCGGAGCTCACATCTGCTATAGCCGCACTCGCTGACAAACCAAAATCAGAGAGTGCACCACTATCGTCGCATTTTTTCTCAACATCGAAAGCTATAATGACACTGCCGAGCTTTAGCGGAGCACATACCGCATGGCTTTCGTTCCGTGCCATTTACGAGACAACCCGAGGCTACTTCAATGATATCGAAAATACTGCAAGACTACGAAGAAGTCTACAAGGAAGAGCCTTGGAAACAGTCAGCTCAGAACTCATCGGGCATGCTAAGCCAGATGAGATCATGCGAGAACTGGAGCTACAATTTGGGCATCCAGATTCAATTGCACAAGCCGAAACCGAGAAATTACGAGGATTACCACGCTGTACAGAAGCACCTAGAGACATCTGCACATTCGCGAGCAAAGTCAGGGGAAGCGTCGTCACTCTACGAGCACTCAAATGAGACCATTACCT
The DNA here is from genome assembly GCA_963668995.1 of Parnassius mnemosyne. Taxonomy (NCBI): domain Eukaryota; kingdom Metazoa; phylum Arthropoda; class Insecta; order Lepidoptera; family Papilionidae; genus Parnassius; species Parnassius mnemosyne. Next base: position 6,588,190 of record CAVLGL010000095.1, read on the forward strand.
CGTAAACGCAGGGCTGCTACGACACCTCACCGACAAATTGCGAAACTCTATACGTGCACAGTGGTATAGAATCTACACCGAAAAATACGACTCTAGACCAGACCTCGGTTCCTTCAGCGAGTTTATCACCGAACAAGCTCGCTTTTGCAGTGCATTTGCGCCTCCTGAAATTATAAACGGAGCGCAGAGCAATCGTTCAGTACACAGAACACACGCGGCTACCACTAAGCCGTCTTTGAAATGCAGAGTGTGCGAAAAAGAAGGTCATTACGGATCCGACTGTAATAAATTTTGAAGAAGCAGATGTCGATAAAAAATGGGAAATTGCAAAACAAAGTAATTTATGTTTCCGCTGTTTACGCTACAGAAATCAAACACACAAATGCAAAATCACTAAGTGTGGCATAAAAGGATGCACCGCGACATATAACCGACTTCTCCACCATAATAAAAAGGAGAAGACAGAGGTCACACAAAACGAACCTCAAGAAACTCTAGCCAACTCGTTCGCTGTGTCAAAGCATCACGCCTACCTGAAAATAATTCCAGTTCGAGTAATTGGACCGGCGGGAGCTGTAAACACACACGCCCTACTGGATGATGGGTCAACAGTCTTATTAATGGATGAGGAAATTGCCAAAAAAAACGGAGTACAGGGCGGTTGGACCCATTTTTGATTAAATTGCCGAAGGGTCGGTCTCCTGAGCGAGGCATCTTTGCTGATCGACTGTAGTGTGTACTTGCCATGTAGTGTAATTTGTATTTAATTTAATTTAATAGTAATTTGTATTTAGTAGTGATGCCATCGCACAAGGCCTCTCCGGGGTCCTCTCCGACTGGCTGACCTTTGTTGGCCTTTTTGATAGCCTAGTGGACGCCCGGAGGGACTTGACACCAAGCCGGAAGATGGCGTACCTCCTGGCCTCACTGGAGGGGGAGGCCCTGGGCGTCGTCGGCCATTTGAAATTGTCGACGCCTACCAGACCGCCCGGGACCTCCTCGCAGGAAGGTACGCCAACGTCCGGCGAATTGCGGACGAATACGTTAGGCAGCTTCTAAACCTCCTGCTGCTTAAGGACCGGGCAGACTACGTCCGGACACCGTAAATCCAGTCGTGGTGGCCTGTAATGCGTTGAGGCGGCTGGATTTACCGGTGGACGAATGGTCTTCTTGTTGCTCCACATCGTGCTGTCCCGCCTGCCTCTCTATCTTCGGATCCATTTTGAAGAGAGGTACGGCGGGGACGGTGCCTCCTATATTCCGCCCTTCAGGGGCCTGCTGCGGTTCTTGGAGGAGCAGTGCCGGCAAGTTGAGAACGCAGCGCGCACCGTCGATGACTTACGGGTTGCCAACCAAGCCGTGCCCAGGGAGAGGCGGAATCCGCCGGGCAAGTCGGCGCCAACCCCCCTAAGGCCGAGCGGAGCTCCCGCGGGAGAGCGCCGCCCCCTACCATCTTATAGCGGCCTAGCGGCCAGGGAGGCGCTCCCCTGCTCCTATTGTCGAGCATCCGATCATCGGGTGACGTCGTGCCCGAAGTTATTGGGTAAGCCGATCCCGGCGAGGCGAAGCATCGCCAAGGAGCGCCGCTGGTGCTACTCGTGCTTGGAAAGGCAGCTCCAATGAGACTGCCCGCACCAGCGGCCCTGTCCGCACTGCCAGGGCAACCACCATGCCGTGTTGTGCCTGGGTGCGAACGGCGCTTCCTCTCGGGGCTCTGCCGGGCCCTCAACTCCCACGGGCGGGGGCGCTCAGCCACGCCCCCTGCCGGCCACCGTGCCCCTGGGTTTGAAGGGGGTCCCTCCCCCGACCAGTCGGGGGGTCGTTCCCCCAGGGGTGGGGGGGTCGTCGCCCCCCCTCAGCGTGTTGAGAGGAACTTCACGGCCACTCAGCGGTCAGCTAGACCCTTCTCACCTCCGTTAGCTGAGTGGCCGCGACTGGAGTACTACCCTCCCCCTTTGGTCGGTACCGGTACTACGGGTACCGACCAAAGGGGGAGGGTGGTACTCCAAAGCCGAGGTTCCCCGAAGCTCCCCAGGTTGGCCCATTTGGTGATTTCCAACCACGGGTCATTGAGATGCCTCCGGAAAGCCGCTTTCGGGACCCCCGGTTCGAGTGCCGGTCCGATGGAGAAGGTTCAACCTATGTAGCTGCCGCCCTATCTCCCACCACGGCCGCCTCCACTGATCCTTTGAGCCGTCAACAGTCCACTTGTCAAACTGTCCTATTGCCGACGGCCTCAGTGAAGGTGTACAATCCGAGTGGCGACTGTTTAACGGTTCGCGCTCTATTGGATTCGGGTTCACAACGTTGTGTGGCCTCCACTTGGTTGGTGGAAAGACTAGGGCTCCCCTGGAGCTCTGAATCACGTCCAATGGTAGGTATCGGAGGTGCCGAGCCTCCTGCTCCTAGGGGACAACCGGAGTTGATGTTTGGCCCTGCCAGCGAACACCTTCACATTCTAGTTAAAGTAAATGTCCTCGATGACATTGTAGGTTTTCTCCCTAACGTCCGTATAAATGACAGCGCGGTTCGTTGTGCGTCGGGCTTGACACCGGCAGACCCTCAATGGTCCCAACCTGGGCCTATAGATTTGTTGATGGGGGCCGACGCGCTGGGGTTCATCTTGTTAGGCGAGATACGAGCCCTACAGCCCGATGGCTTGTCAGCCATGTCCACTGTATTTGGGCACAGTTTCTTTGGATCGGTTCTGTGGTCTCCACCTCCTCAGACGGCCGACCCACTCTCTGTTGTGGGCGTGTCCCTTTCGGACGTCGTCCAGCGGTTCTGGGAAATTGAGGAGCCACCACACGCGGCTCGAGTCAACCCTCTGGACCGTGAGTGCGAGTTGTTCTACCAGAACAATACCGGCCGTCGTGTCGACGGTCGTTTTGTCACTCGCTTACTCTTTCTAGACTCACGGCCCCCTTTGGGCCAATCTCGTACCCTGGCCGAAAAGAGGTTGCTTTCCATGGAGCGCCGTATGCGGCGCGACCCAGCCTTTCGCGACAAATATGTCGAGTTCATGCGCGAGTATCAAGAGCTGGGTCACATGTCACCATCCAACTTCGACTGGCGGTCACAGGAGCACTACTTCCTCCCTCACCATGCGGTCTTGAGGACCCCTGGGAGTAAGATTCGGGTAGTTTTTGACGGCTCCGCCCCCTCGTCAAATGGTGTGTCCCTGAACCAGTGTCTCCACTCTGGTCCTAAATTGATCAAGGACATGTCCGACATTTTGACCCACTTCCGGCGGCACCAAGTGGTTATTGTAGCCGACATTCGGATGATGTTTCAACAGTCAGTGGTCCATCGTGATGACCGTCGATATCAGCTGATATTGTGGCGCGAGAAGCCCAGCGATCCGATACAGGTGTTTGAGTTGAACACCACCACCTATGGACTCCGATCCAGCCCGTATATCGCTATGCGAACCCTCCTTGAACTCGCTGAGAGAGAGCGTTTAAAATACGCTCGGGGGGCTTCTATTTTGGAGACTTCGGTCTACATGGACGACATTTGCACGGGCGCCTCCACCGTCGAGGAGGTTCTTGTATTGCGAGACGAATTGATTGCCATCCTGAAGTACGGAAGTTATGAGTTGCGCAAATGGTTGTCAAACTCCGCTCATATTTTGAAGGACCTCCCAGGAGAGGATCAACAAGACCCTCATCTATTCGAGCACCTTGAAAATCCTAATTTGTTGACTGTGCTGGGCATTCAATATCAGCCTGTTCAGGATACTTTCACGTATCGAGTCAAACTCGATCCCCCTCCTAAATCATGGACCAAGCACTCCGTGCTGTCTACAGTAGCCCACACCTTCGATCCTAATGGATGGATCACTCCGGTAATTTTTTTGGCTAAGTGCTTTCTTCAAAAGCTCTGGATATCCGGGTTGGGTTGGGACGAGCCTATTAGCGGTGCTCTCTTGCGAGAGTGGCACTCCATTGTGTCCTCCCTTCCGGACATTAACCGGGTCTCCATGCCAAGGTGCTTCCTCCCTCCAGGGAAATGCAGGGCTACCCTGCATGGATTTTGCGACACCTCTGAGAAAGGCTATGCTGCTGTCGTATATTTGCGGACTGTGAGCTCTTCTGGCCATACTTCCGTCCATCTCATACTTGCTAAAAGCAAGGTTGCTCCCATTAGGTCCCGCTTAACTATCCCTAAATTGGAACTGTCCGGAGACGCTCTTCTCACGCGACTCCTCAACCACGTTCACTCGTCTTTGAAGTCTATAATCGACATTACGGACGTCTACGCTTGTTCGGACAGTGAGATAGTACTTTATTGGCTCAGAGCTGCACCTCTCAATCTTGAGGTCTTTGTGGCGAACCGCGTGTCTGAAATCCAGAATTCTGGGACGTCTCTAAACTGGAGACATGTCCCAGGGGAGTTGAATCCCGCAGACTGCGCTTCTCGCGGCTGTGAAGCCCCCTCTTTGGTTGACCACCCGCTGTGGTGGGGTCCCAGTTGGTTGACTGAGTCTCAGTCATTCTGGCCCCAGAATAAATACTCCGAACCGATTGAATTGCCTGCTCCGTTGTCAAGGGTGCTCTGGCCCGTCTGAACCTCTTCCTGGACGACGCTGGGATGCTGCGCGTTGGCGGACGTTTCAAAAATTCTCAACTGCCGTACGGGGCTTGACACCCGTTACTGCTCCGGTGTACGCTGGGTGTAACGCTCTTTCGGCTATTTTGCAGCGGGAGTTTTGGATTTTGGCTGGCCCACGCACCATTCGGTACGTCCTCTTTAAGTGCATACCTTGTTATAAACTGAAGGCCACAATATCGCAGCCTATGATGGGTGACTTACCACCCGACCGCGTCAGGGCCATCCGACCATTCGCTGGAGTCAGAACAGACTTTGCTGGCCCCTTCCTCGTCAAGTCCTCCAACCTTCGTAACGCGCGTTCTGTGCGTTTTCGTGTGCCTCGCCACTAAGGCCGTTCACTTAGAACTTGTAAGTGCCCTCAGCACTGAAGCCTTTGTGGCCACGCTGGGCCGCTTCGTATCGCGTCGCGGTTTGCCGAACCTGATCCGGTCTGATTGCGGAACGAATTATAAGGGCACGGATAGATATTTGAAAGAGGTCGTCGAATTTTTGTCCAGCAACAGGACTTATTTAGGTACCGCGATGTCCAAGAAGTGCATCCAGTGGAAATTCGACCCTCCGGCTTGCCCACACTGGGGCGGTATTTTTGAGGCGGTGGTTAAGGTTGCAAAAACGCATCTCCGTCGCGTTATTGGCAAAACTATTTTGACATTTGAGGAGCTTGCCACTGTATTCTGTAAAATTGAGGCGGTACTCAACTCTCGACCCCTCTGTCCCCTCTCGTCCGATCCGAATGATTTGAAGGTTCTAACCCCGGGCCACTTCCTGATTGGCCAGCCGTTTAACGCCCTGCCCGAGTACCCCTTCAGGGAAATAAACTCTTCGCGGTTGAGCAGATTTGACCTGCTGCAACAAATGACTCAGAGTTTTTGGCACCGATGGTCTCTGGAGTACCTACATCTTTTGCAGCAGCGCGTTAAGTGGTCTGACAAGACGGATCCTCCTCGGTTTGGAGACCTCGTGTTAGTTAAAGAACCCAACGCTTTGCCTTTGTATTGGCGCCGTGGGCGCATTGTTAAGTTGTCGTATGGTTCGGATGGGGTGCCTAAGGTGGCCGAGGTTTTGGTTGGAGATTCGGTCTTGCAACGTGCCGTCGCGACCCTATCCCGTTTGCCAATTTACTCGCGGACATAAGTCCTTATGCCCGGGACGGGGGTTTGTTTAGGCCAAATTGTAACACTTAAAACTTGCAAAAACTTGTTTTTGCACGCGACGGCCGTGTCGGTTAGATGTCGGGAAGTTACGTTAGGTCGTTAGAATTAGAATCGTTAGGTCGCGTATGACCGCCTCCTTGCGTTGTCTTATTTCGCTCGTATACGTGACAACGAGACTTTCCTTGAGTTTTGAGTGATTAATTTAACTTCGATTGCCATTAATTTGCGTCGACGAATTGCTTGTATGGTATTTTAATATCGTACGAAGGAATTTTTGCTTTGTCGGGTGGAACACTAAAACTTTGTGACCCGGGAGGAGATCGCGTTCCTCTTCGATTATAGTTTTGTGCTAAATGACGTTAGACTTGAGTTCAGATAACGGTGAACGCCCACTGCAGTGATCGAACATTGTGGAGCAGAGCAACGCATCTAGGTTTGCTGCCCGATTACATCGGTGACGTCAGGTTACATTTACACACCTTCTTACACTCACCACTACTTATCCCTGACGGTACCTTGTGGTCGACCCTACCTCCGGATCTCGGTAAGTTTGCGTTTGTTTATCCAGCCACTACATAATAATTGTCCATAGGCCACTTGGGCCCGAACCCTCTGGTTGCCCGTCGAGTGTGTTACTCATGTGCCCTAGTACAGTCGACTTCTGTCGGGGCAACTGAGGGCCGTTACAACGTTTATCAATAATAATATACTACAAAAAGGAACTTCGTCCCAACCGAGTGTTCCACGACACTCAAGCATGTTTTTAATTTAAATTTTACCACTTTTTATCAATCATATTCTTGCATCGTCATCCCAATTTGAGCTCTATTTAAAAAGTCAAGTTTCCAGCTCATCGGGAACCTAGTTTAAATTCAATTACTAAATTCCAACCGTCACGCTTTGCAGGTGTCTCCGGCACCGTCAAGTATTTTATAAGATCTTTCTAGAGCTTTTTTTTTATAGAATAAGGCTGACAAACGAGCACACAGTTCATTCTCTTCCTGATGATAAGTGGATGATATAGCTCATAGACACCTATCTATCTTCAATTAGATTAATTTCATCAAAATGATGGCTCCGTGTCGCTGTGGCAGCAGTGAGGCGCAGCGCTACGAGTCGCAAGTTCGAAATCGAATGCCGCACGGAACAACTAATTGTATGGCCTACCTACAAATAATTGTTTCGGGTCTGAATGTTTGTCCTTGTGAAATTTATGTATTGTATACTGCTTCCACGATACAAGAGAAAATCCTAGTGCAGAGAAAGAAAACATACATATGCGTTGTCACCCTTGAGGACTAAGACGGAATGCCTCATTTCTAATCATACGAAACACAGCAGTATTAAAATGCTATTTAACGCTGGTGTTCTGTGAGAGTGTGGTCCTTCCCTGGTTGAGCCGACCCGTTCGTATTGCAACCATAATATAGCTGCAACCATGTATGGTATCTTTCTACCGTATCTCTTAGTCGAGTCGTAGGGCTATGTACAGCAGTGAAATTTAACACTTCAAGTTAGTTTAAAATGCTTGTTTTAAGGGTGGTAAAAGTTGAATGACGCAGTTCGCGTATAACATTTCAACGTATGTTATAAATATAGTTATTTAGTATTTAAAAAAATATGTCACATACAGATAGTCGCAAGATATGAGTAACTATCTGTACTATAAAACTACTTTTTTATTTGATTTTTAGCCTTTGGTAGGTATATAAAAATTAGAGATAAAATCTATGACTTTCATTCGTCGCCTTCATGCTTTAGATCCCCTTTTCAACTTTATAATTTTGCACAAATATTGGCTCTCGGATTCGAACCCAGGAACTAGTGACACAAAAATCTACGCTGATCACTATTGTAGCGGACGGCGAAGGAGGCCGCCGCCCCGTCGCTCCTTCACACCCCGTTGCGCCCCGCGCACCCCGCACACCGGCAGCAGATCACGCGATGTCGCCAACCAATCAGCACGCGGCATCGCCTTACGACGCTACTCACAAACCGAGACGCTCTCTTGCGGGATATAAGAAGGGCGTTTTGGTCTGTGAGTCGTTCATTCATTCGGAAGCGGCACTAGAAGAAACCTCAAGAGAAGAAACCTCAAGAGAAGAATCAAGACTCCATAGAAATTAAGAAGACTCCCCTCTGTATATAGTGTATAGTTAATAGTGCCGCACTGTAAATAGTTTGAATACAGTATAGTTCTACAGTACCATCTTTTCTTTGAGCAGTCCCCTAGCGTAGTCAGTCATACAGTCCATTTGCAACAATTAAATTAATACAGTCCACTACAATCCATTATATTCTTGGTCCTTCGCCGCCGGATAAGAAGCAAGAAGCAAGAATCACTTATATCATCCCTTGTATTTAATTATAGGTAACAACACCTAATTTGCTTTAAGCTTCACAAAGTTGTAAAAACAAATTATCGTCGTCAACAAAATACAGCATTGCTTTCGCGATGACATTTAAAGAGGGAAACAATATTAAATAACCCCCCTTAGGCAATATCAAGGGGGTGGGGCGGAGCGCAAAAAGTGTATAAAATTGAAGGAACAGGGGCGCCGCAATCGGATGATGCGCTTTTTGAAGCTTTAAACACGCTTGACTTATTTTCCAGGGCTGTCGCAAAATCTATGTTTATATTTATTTTTTTCAATCCGAGAATGACGTAACGGACATGCAGCCTTTAGTTGATGAATAATCAAGAGTGAAATTTCTATCTAATAAGGTTAAATTAAGGCTCCAGTTATATCATTTCTTAGTTATAGCTTATTTATGTTGGCGTTTTACAGTCGTTTACTTATCAGACTCTTGGCTTATCGTGTTATGGCGATGTAGAAATATCCATTACCCCATATTTTTTTCAATTGCCAATCCATATCCTAAGCGTGGAGATTAAGACATATCTTCTCAACAGCGGCAGCCCGTGTCCAGACTCCACGGCACCTTTTTATTTATTTATTTATATATACGAGGGTGGATTGAAAAGTACTCGGCCTAACACAGATCCATTCAATTCTAAAAATCAAATCTACCCACATTATTTAGTTCAGTTCAGACTAGTTCATTGTGTGAAGTTCGAAACGTGTGCGATAATTAGTTGTGATTTTATAAATTTATTAACAAAGTAATCGGACATAATTTCCGCGAATGGAGCAAATCGAGCAGCGTGCCGTCATTAAGTACCTCCATAAGAAGGGGCTATCATCAAAAGCCATCCATGATGACATGGTCAGTACATTAGGCGATTGTGCTCTGTCATATTCATCCGTCAAAAAATGGATAGCAGAATTTAAGCGTGGTAGAGAGAGTGTGAAAGATGAACCCCGCTCTGGAAGGCCTTCGACGTCAACTACTGACGAAAATATTAAAAAAGTACTTGATTTAATAATGGGAGACCGCAGATTAAAAATTAGAGAGATAGCCGAGATTATAGGCATCTCTTATGAACGAACTCAAAACATCATTGTCAACGAGTTGGGTTTCCACAAGGTGTCTGCGAGGTGGGTTCCGCGACTGCTTTCAGTTGAACAAAAAAGGACGCGATTGACTATTTCACGCGACTGTTTGGAGTTATTTGAAGCCGATGCAGATGATTTTTTTAATCGTTTTGTTACTATGGACGAAACATGGGTTCATTACTGTACACCGGAAACAAAACAACAATCAAAACAGTGGAGAAGACCTGGTTCACCACCCCCTAAAAAGGCTAAGTCGATTTTGTCGGCAAATAAGGTGATGGCTTCAGTATTCTGGGACTCGAAAAGTGTGATTATGATTGATTATCTTGAAAGGGGTCAGAATATAAACTCTGATTACTACTGCACCTTACTACGTCGTTTACGAGAGGAAATAAAAGAAAAACGTCGAGGAATGCTCAGAAGAAAAGTCCTGTTTCATCAAGATAACGCCCGTGTTCACACGTCAGTACAGTCAATGGCTGAAATTCACAACTGTGGCTTTGAACTGTTACCGCATCCACCGTATTCACCTGATCTGGCACCATCAGACTTTTTTCTGTTCCCTAACCTAAAAAAGCACTTGGGAGGTCAAAGATTTTCGACAAACGACGAGGTCAAAGCAGCTGTAGACGCATATTTTGACTCTAAGGAAGAATCATTTTTTTTCAACGGTCTAAATGCTTGGAAGGGGAGGTGGCAAAAGTGTATTGAACTTGATGGTGATTATGTAGAAAAATAAAAATATAACTGATTTAGTATTTGTTTATTTTCTTGGTTAGGCCGAGTACTTTTCAACTCGTACATATACGGTGTAGTGGCGGTGTAAGAATATCCATTATCCCATATCGTCCCGACGATGTCGTTAGAGGCGGCAGAGGGAAAATGAAACAGGAGATGGGCAGCAGCATCTTCCTGATAACGACTCAAAATAATAAAAAACTGCAGCTGCCAACCCGCTCGACAAGCATAATGACTATGGCAAAATCTCCCCATGAGGTAATCTATGAGGGAGGACTATATTCAGCAGTGGACTTTTATAGGCTGCCATTACAGCACTGCATTTGATGGATGTATATACAAGAAGACACAGAAACAACTACACAACCTATGGTGCTGTATCGTAAGAGGCGACAGAGAGATTTGAGGAGGATTCGAGGGATTTATTGTGGTAGAGCCATGCTGCAGCTATATTAGTAGTATAGTTGTAGCACGAATGGGTCGATTCGACCGGGAAAGGACCACACTCTCACAGAATACCAGCGTAAAATAGCAGCTTGACACTGCTAGGTTTCGCATGGTGAATGTGGAGAACCGGAGACCCTTTTTACTGGAAAAGAGGCATTCCATCCTAGTCCTCACGGGTGACAACGAATCTGCATTTTGATTATTTATTGAGGATAGATGTAGATGTCTATGGGTCACAGCAACCACTTACGATCAGGTGAACTGTGGGCTCGTTTGTCACCCTATCGTATAAAAATAAGGAAATAAATCAGGAGATGGGCAACAGTATCTTCTTAATAACGACTAAAAATAAAAAACTGCGGTAGCCTACCCGCTTGCCAACGTGGCAGCTATGACAAATATCCCCCTATGAGGCAATTTATGGGGAGCCCTATGTTCAGCAGTGGACTTTAATAGGCTGTAACGCTAACGGTATCGGTAAATAATACTTATAAAATACCAATAACACAATAATACATATAATTAGCAAGTTAACAAGATAATAATTAGTTATATCTTCCCCGTTTCTTAAATCTTAATAAAGTTTCGGTATCTCTAACGTTGTGCAGTAGAGTTTCACAAGCTTACCGCATAGACGGAAAGGAATAGGAGTAAAAACCAGAATTACTGACAAGAAAATTAAGCAGACATTCGACAAGGAATCTGCACGGTTAATATTATACAAGTTAATGAAGGAAAATATAACATAAAACACAAAACAAATTGTTGGCAAATGGCAACCCTAGAGAGTCAGAGACCCGCCATAGATTCGTCCCGCGGTGATTAAAATTCCAAGCTGTAATATTGCCGCTCATATATTAAGTGGTCTAATCGACGTAACTGACAACTAACAGACCTTTATTGTTATATTAACATTATGTTATTACAGGTTTTATTAAAATAACAATCGTGCAAGTGCATTTCTTTATTAAACAAAGGTTTAACCAAAAAACCTACTTCAATTGCTATAAACAAATGCTTAAAGTTGCTCGTCTTTTCTACTAAATGATAATAGAACGAGTCAAGTATAGCGATAAATATATTATACAAATAAATAAAATTGAAGTGTCTGTTTGTAATGTCAAAATAACAGCTTTTTACTAAATGCATATGAAAATATATATGGTACGTATAACAACAAAAAAAACAATTTTTTAAATTTCTTTCAGTCTATCTGTGTGCCGGACGGGCGTAACTCTCCGGAGTAAATGTTGTCGAAGATACTCCGCGAGCCGCTCACGTCCTACACCTATAGGTTCTGATGGATACTTTCACTACCGCCTTTGTGTATGCTGTTGGAGAACTGTGGACTGAGGTTCAGAATTAAAAATGCACGATTTATAAATTAAAATAGCAAGGGAGTGGCCAGCGGATCAATTGATTAATTAGTTGCGAAATATTATAACTTATTTATTTATTTAACACTGTTTTTCAACTATGGTTGTTCACTATATATTTCAAAACACAGATTTAATTAAACACACAGTAATATTAAAATTTCTATTGGTTTTTTAAAATTTCTATTCGTATTTTCAAAATATCTGTTGGTAATATCAAATTTCTATTGGCAGTAACCAGTTTCTATTGGTATTTTCTACTATTTCTATTGGTATTTTCTACTATTTCTATTGGTAATTTTGAATATCTATTGGGAGTAACAAATTTCTATTGGTAGTATCCAAAATTTCTATTGGTAGCAGCTGGTTTTCTAACACTACTGACTAGCAGCTATTAATCAACTAAAATTAGTTGAATTTAACACTTTTGTAACTGCGAATATCAGTTACCACTTTTTCCGTCTAGCTAACACTTTTCACTATATGTAACTGCGAATATCAGTTACCACTCTTTTCAGCTAGCTAACACTATTTTACTATATGCAACTGAGAATTTTCAGTTGCCACTTTTTCCGACTATGTGTAACTGCGATTTTTCAGTTACGATCTTTTTCGGCTAGCTAAACTTTTTCTATTTCACTTTAACTTTTCACTGTGTTCTGCTACTAGTCACTTCAGCTACTACCGGATACTACTGCTTGTTACTGGTAGTTCTTCCTACTACAATGTTACTGTGATTTGCCCCCATAAGGTAGACTTCGGCTATACTCTATAGAGAGCCGCTTGCCAATTTCCGGTTTTGCCTTTTTATTATCAAACATTTTCATTACGTAATTTGCACAAATCGCAATTTTTCTATATAATGCTAATTTTTACATTAACACGCTATACACTATAAAATAGGCATTTTGGTCCTTTATCATTATGTGATAAGGGTTACTTGATATATTTACATTCAAAAAAGTTATTAATCAAAATGTACCAAATTTACATAACATACTATATTTATCAAATGCGTTTATTTACACAAATTATCTATTTACTTATTTCAATCTATACACCATATGCTAACTAAATATCATATTTACGATTCTTTCAGAACACAAAAATATTCTTATTATTTTCATATAAACTATTGCGCAGTTAATTAACTTCTAGAAAGTTCCACGATATGCTGCGCTGTGATTGGTCGAAATTTTATTTAATGTTTAAAGTCGTTTATATCAACTTATTATTAAAACGATACTTTATACAAATATATTACAAGTTGTAAACATACTGTAAAACTATATTAAAACACAATTTGTTCGATTTTGTTGCTAATTTCACTTTTTAAACAATTTAATATTTTTTCATCACTTTTGCTTAAAGTCTTTAAAACCGTCGCGAACATCTCTCTCGCCGTGCAGCGTCGCGTAGATCTCATCGTAGTGGCGCTGCATCCATTTCGGTGAGCGACGTTGCTTTCTACTTCGGTAGCGGCACGAGTTTCCTGGTTGGCCTTTTGATTAGGCCGTTCGCGGTTCGTACCTCCACAGTGCGGATCTGTCCGTCCGCACCGGGGAATACTGCTTCAATTCTTCCTCGTGGCCAGGTGTTACGAGGTAACTGGCCGTCGGCTATGAGGACTGGATCGCCCACCTGGAGATCGGGGCCTCGACCATGGGCCTCCCGCCGGTTTTGGAGTTCCGGTAGATACTCTCGCACCCAACGCTGCCAGAACATGTTAGCGAGTATCTGGGAGCGTCGCCAGTGCCGTTTACTATTTATATCTTTTTCATTGAATACCCCAGGTGTCGGCAGTCTTGCTGATCCTCCCAATAGGAAGTGATTTGGAGTGATGGACTCGTAATCGTTGCTGTCCACGGAGATGTGAGTTAATGGTCTACTGTTTACTGTATACTCCACCTCGCAGAGCAGCGTGGCTAAGACTTCTTCATGTGGATGTCTTTCGTGAAGGACGGTGTATAGTGCCGTCTTCACGCATCGTACGAGACGTTCCCATACCCCTCCCATGAAAGGCGCGGACGGAGTTATAAAACGCCACACTATGCCTCGTCGGCTGGCTTCTTCTTTAAAAGCCTCCCGAAGTTCCTTATCTGCGCCGTGCATGTTGGTGCCGTTATCTGAATGAATTTCAGTGGGGCACCCTCGGCGCGCTGCAAATCTTCTCAAAGCTAATATTGCGGAGTCTGCGCTGATATTTGCAACAATTTCTAGATGGACAGCTCTAGATGTGAGGCAGGTGAATAGAGCCACGTATCTTTTCTGATGTTGCCGTCCCACTGTGACGGAGAGTGGCTCAAAATAGTCCAGACCGGTGAAAGTGAACGGTCTCTGGTGATGAGCGAGACGTGTGCTAGGATGATCACCGGTGGCTGGCACGGATGGTTGTGCCTTTCTTATGCGACATGGTACGCATTGGCTCACTATTCGTTTCGTTGTGGGTCTAAGTCTTATAACCCAGTAATGTTGTCGAACCTCGTTAATTGTAGGTTCGGTTCCGCAATGATGTAGGCTACGATGCGTCCAGTCTATGTACAATTGGGTGATGTAATGATCACCGTCCAATATAGCCGGACCTTTCATATCTTTCGAGACTCCCTTCGCGGCGGCTATGCGACTTCGCAGCGCGATGATCCCGTCTTTTAATTCTATCTGGAGCGGTCTTAGGCGGCTATCATGGGCGACCTTTTTATCGTTACAGAGATCGGCTATTTCTTGTCTGAAGGAGTCCCCTTGTATGACACGTATTAGGAGCCTTTCGGCCTTTCTGATGAATTCGGCCTCGAGTGTGATGTGCCTTTTGATATCTGCGGTTTTTCTTAAACTGGAGGACTGTGTGCGGTGTTGCGGATTGTTTTTTGCTTTCCTCCAGTCGGGATCTTTTTCTTCATTCCTTCTAGTCCTTTTGTAGAAGGTCCTGTCTGTTGTTTTACGGCAGAGTGTAATAAATTGAAGCACTCTGGCCGTCGCTCGCAATAAGCGTTCCCATTTCGAAAACTTTGCTGGATTTGGGATGGCTTCTCTTATTACCGGAGCTCTATGTGATTCTGTAATGGTGAGGCATTTTTCCTCACCGGTGGGTTCGGATGACGCGGGTCTTTCGGTCGGCCATGCTGACGGTTCTTTGTACAGAAACGATGGGCCGCTGTACCACTCGTGGTTCGAGTCGAAGTTAGGTGGTACGTCCCTCGTAGCGGTGTCAGCTATGTTTAATTTACGGCGCCAGCGCCAGTCATCCACTTTAGTATGGTCATCTATGCTTTCCTCACTCGTGTGCAGCTCATTGGCCGCGTGGACGCGCTGATACGGGGTTTTAGTGTGTGCCCCGTGTAGCACCCATCCCAATTCTGTGAGCGAGGCGATTGGCTGGTGCGGTGGACCTCTGCGGATTTTAGTGGCTATCAAGAGTCTCCAATTATCTTGTCCTATTAAGATCTTTGGGTTGCCGGAGTCGTATATTAATTGCTCCTTCAGGTCTTTTAAGTGTCTACAATTTTCTATATCGGTTGCACACACAGTATGTGGCCCCAAGTTTAGGCTGGCGACCGTGCGTGCTCTGAATTGCACCCTTTTCCTGTGGAGACTCTTGAGCGAAACTTTGACTCGTCGGGAGTTCGGCGAATCAAGGGTATTGTTCCCGATGGCGGTGATCTTAAAGGGGTCCAACCGCCCTGTTGCTCCAATTTGTTTGGCTATTTCCTCATCCATTAATGAGACTGTTGACCCATCATCCAGCAGGGCGTGTGTATTTACAGCTCCCGCCGGTCCAATTACTCGGACTGGTATTATTTTTAAATAAGCGTGATGTTTTGACACGGCGAATGAATTTGCAACTGTTTCCTGAGGTTCTATTTGTGTGACCTCCGTTTTCTCCTTTTTATAATGGTGGAGAAGTCTATTGTGTGTCGCGGTGCATCCTTTTATTCCACACTTCGTGGTTTTACATTGGTGTGTTTGGTTTTTGTATCGCAAACACCGGAAACATAAATTATATTGTTTTGCGAGTTCCCATCTTTTGTCGGTATCCGCTTCTTTAAATTTGTTACAGTCGGATCCGTAGTGGCCTTCCTTTTGGCACACTCTGCACTTCGGAGACGGCTTAGTGGTAGCCGTGTGTGTCCTATGTACTGGACGATTGCTTTGCGCTTCGTTTATAATTTCAGGAGGCGCAAATGCACTACAGTAGCGAGCTTGTTCGGTGATAAACTCGCTGAAAGAACCGAGGTCTGGCCTAGAGTCGTATTTTTCGGTATAAACTTTATACCACTGTGCCCGTATAGAATTGGGCAATTTGTCTGTGAGGTGTCGTAGCAGCTCTGCGTTGATGAGATAATGGTCTCGTTTGAGTGCCCGTAGAGTGACGACGCTTCCCCTCACTTTGCTTGCGAATGTGCAAATATCTCTAGGCGCTTCTGTGCAGCGTGGCAATCCTCGTAACTTCTCGGTTTCAGCTTGTGCAATTGAGTCTGGACGCCCAAATTGTAGCTCCAGTTCTCGCATGATCTCATCTGGCTTAGCATGCCCGATGAGTTCCGAACTAACTGTCTCCAAGGCTCTTCCCTGTAGACTTCTTCGTAGTCTTGCCGTATTTTCGATATCGTTGAAGTAGCCTCGGCTTGTTTCATAAATGGCACGGAACGATAGCCATCCAGTATGTGCTCCGCTAAAGCACGGCAGTGTCATTATAGCTTTCGACGCTGCGAAAGTATGCGACGATGCACTCTCTGGTTTTGGTTTGTCAGCGAGTGCGGCTATAGCGGATGTGAGCTCCGATATAAATGGTCGGAGCCCTCTGTCTTCATTTATGACAGATGCCTGGTTAGGCTTCGTTGGCAGGGGATTTTTCGTTACATCTGCCGGATAGGGATCCTGGTAGGTGAGCTCTGATACAGCTGGTAGGAGCTCCCTGTCTTCATCAACCTTCGATTCCTGGCTAATTTTTTGTGGCACAGGATTCTTGGTTAAATCTTCCGGATCGTGATCCTGGTAGGTGGGCTCTGATACGATTGGTAGGAGCCCCCTTTCTTCAACAACCTTCGAACCATGGTTTGTGAGCTTCTTTTGCGGCTCACTGAGGTCGACAACCTCCGGGGGTGGCCTAGTGACGGTTTTGTTTAGTGGGGCCTCCCCTCCGGTGGCGACGCCATGAGTTGGCTTTTGCTTGGCTACGGTATTTTTGAGCCAAGATCGGACGTACTCGCTTTTAGAGTGACCATCTTCATCATAGTCGTCCGAATCATCTTCTTCCTCAGCCATTTGCAAGGAAATTTGTGCGAGTTCCAATTTAATTCTCAGCACTTCTTCACGAGCCTTCAAAACTTTTTTATTGGGCCGAATAGTCCTCTTTGATTTTATACTTTTATCTTGGTGGCCCCTGGGTGGCTCTTCGGTGCGGGAGTCTTCCCGGACTGTTGGCGGTGATGAACATCGGATGTCATCGTTGCCCTCTATATGTTTCATCTGCTTCGGTGTACCGGTTGTAGCGGCCGGCACGGGCAGGAGTACCCCCCCATCGCAGGGGCAAGGTGGCGCCTCAGCGCCCTCTGTGGTCGATGGTGAGCGTGGTGGCATCTGGTGGCGGACGGCGTCGGTATTGTCCGACGGGCCTCCTTCCAGACCGACGGTCCACGCCATGGCTCCCCTTCCTTGCGAACGAGTGATCGGCATCTTGATTCTGAAAATTCTGTTGACTTTAATACGGTAGTGTCTATGTATCCGGTTCCGAAATACAAACGGATGAGGGATTCAGCTCGTACGACCAGCTAATGCTGGACTCGGTTCGAAGTATAACCGGAAGGATTCAGCTCGTACGACCAGCTAATGCTGGACTCGGCTCGATGTATAAACGGAAGTATCCGGCTCGAAGGACCAACGAATGTGCCGGACGGGCGTAACTCTCCGGAGTAAATGTTGTCGAAGATACTCCGCGAGCCGCTCACGTCCTACACCTATAGGTTCTGATGGATACTTTCACTACCGCCTTTGTGTATGCTGTTGGAGAACTGTGGACTGAGGTTCAGAATTAAAAATGCACGATTTATAAATTAAAATAGCAAGGGAGTGGCCAGCGGATCAATTGATTAATTAGTTGCGAAATATTATAACTTATTTATTTATTTAACACTGTTTTTCAACTATGGTTGTTCACTATATATTTCAAAACACAGATTTAATTAAACACACAGTAATATTAAAATTTCTATTGGTTTTTTAAAATTTCTATTCGTATTTTCAAAATATCTGTTGGTAATATCAAATTTCTATTGGCAGTAACCAGTTTCTATTGGTATTTTCTACTATTTCTATTGGTATTTTCTACTATTTCTATTGGTAATTTTGAATATCTATTGGGAGTAACAAATTTCTATTGGTAGTATCCAAAATTTCTATTGGTAGCAGCTGGTTTTCTAACACTACTGACTAGCAGCTATTAATCAACTAAAATTAGTTGAATTTAACACTTTTGTAACTGCGAATATCAGTTACCACTTTTTCCGTCTAGCTAACACTTTTCACTATATGTAACTGCGAATATCAGTTACCACTCTTTTCAGCTAGCTAACACTATTTTACTATATGCAACTGAGAATTTTCAGTTGCCACTTTTTCCGACTATGTGTAACTGCGATTTTTCAGTTACGATCTTTTTCGGCTAGCTAAACTTTTTCTATTTCACTTTAACTTTTCACTGTGTTCTGCTACTAGTCACTTCAGCTACTACCGGATACTACTGCTTGTTACTGGTAGTTCTTCCTACTACAATGTTACTGTGATTTGCCCCCATAAGGTAGACTTCGGCTATACTCTATAGAGAGCCGCTTGCCAATTTCCGGTTTTGCCTTTTTATTATCAAACATTTTCATTACGTAATTTGCACAAATCGCAATTTTTCTATATAATGCTAATTTTTACATTAACACGCTATACACTATAAAATAGGCATTTTGGTCCTTTATCATTATGTGATAAGGGTTACTTGATATATTTACATTCAAAAAAGTTATTAATCAAAATGTACCAAATTTACATAACAAATGTGCACATTAAATCTTTAATTTTACTATATTTATCAAATGCGTTTATTTACACAAATTATCTATTTACTTATTTCAATCTATACACCATATGCTAACTAAATATCATATTTACGATTCTTTCAGGACACAAAAATATTCTTATTATTTTCATATAAACTATTGCGCAGTTAATTAACTTCTAGAAAGTTCCACGATATGCTGCGCTGTGATTGGTCGAAATTTTATTTAATGTTTAAAGTCGTTTATATCAACTTATTATTAAAACGATACTTTATACAAATATATTACAAGTTGTAAACACACTGTAAAACTATATTAAAACACAATTTGTTCGATTTTGTTGCTAATTTCACTTTTTAAACAATTTAATATTTTTTCATCACTTTTGCTTAAAGTCTTTAAAACCGTCGCGAACAATCTGTTTGTTTCAGCTAATCTCAGAAACGGTTGGACCGATTTTATCGTGACTTTAACTGACATATAGCTGAAGTTATAGGAAGTAACTCGGACTACTTTTTTATTTTAGAAAAAGAAACCGTAAAAGTACCGCGCAAAAAATAATTAAAGCCATGAAATCTAATCGTAACCATCAGGTGGACTGTGTGCTCGTTTGTCAACCTTATCCTATAAAAAAAAAAAAAAAAAGTTGAGCAATTACGCTACCAACTGTGTCATATGGCTCTTCCATAAAGAGATGAACAACTATCAAACATTACCCTCAACTATTCATTCCATTACAGCGTTCAAATGCCAATATACCGTGTTAGAGGGTCTATATTAAATGGTATTCGATAATTTCATATCCCAAATTCACCTGCAAACTCCCCCCCCTCCCCCCTCCTTTACCTACCCCTGCGGATAATAATGGTGTAATGACGTACCGGCAATATTACAGAGTCGCGCACAAAGCATACTATCTCATTATGTGGCACATATATACTGAATCATAGTCCGAACGAAGAAAGCTGTAGAGTCAAATTGAAAGTTTTATTTTTATATTATACTAGCTGCTCTTCGCGACTTCGCCCGCGTGGAATTTATTACAATTGGATCTCATGGGCTTTAACCATTTGCGCGAAAACCTAATTCTTTTTCTAAAATAAAAGTAGCCTAAGCTACTCCTTATATTTTCAGCTATCTGCCAGTGAAAGTCGCGTTATAACTGGTTCAGCCATTTCTGAGGTTAGCTGGAACAAACAGACAGACAAAATTTTTAGAAATTGTTTTTTTGTTGTGAGAACCGTATATACTTTCATATGCATTTAGTAAAAAGCTGTTATTTTGACAATACAAACAGACACTTCAATTTTATTTATTTGTATAGATTGTTTCTAATTTCCCATTTAAAAGTTGGTGTAATGAGTTTTATGGGGTTGGTGTAATTTTTGGAAGATTAAACTTAAGCACATTTCAACGTTATGAGCCCTCTAGAGAGTTGAGGAGCAGCTTTGGGTGATCCCCATAGATGGAGTGACGGCCTGATGAATCACGCAGGCAATCAGCAGTGGCCTTGGGATGTAGACTGTAGTAGTGGTAGTAAGTAGAAAGTTTTTAATAAGATATCTGCGTGTACATATTTACGTTCGTACATTTAATTGTTTTACATGATATATGTGGTGGTGGAATAAGAAAATCTATTGCGCCATCTCTTCTGGTGTGTGTATGAAGCTGAAGAGGCGACTATGGAAACTGTCAAAAAGATCTGATGTATGGTATAACATCTCGTTTGCTCCAAAAGTAAAATACTCAGGCCGATGACTGGTAGCAGCATTAAAGGTGCGAGATGTCAGGAGTGAATATTTAAGTCAATTATCCTTGCATCTGGAAAGGGCTATAATCAGCAGTGAACATTTACGATGAGGTGACGATAAATAAGAAAAATCCATGTAACATGGTTACGTGTCGCCAGTCCCGATCTTTCACTGACTCCTCTCATTTATTCGAAGTGAAGTTTCGAGTTATTCGTAGTAAAACCTTTTCCAACCCCATTGAAATAATATCCTATTTACTTTTACTATATTCTGTGGGCTTCTCTTATTTCACATTGGATAACCAAGTTACACCACCCCCTCCCCCCTCGCTAGATGAGTGATGACCTGGTAAGATGTTCAGGAAGTTAATCAGTTGTGATTTGTTTGTAGGACGTTATATTGGAACCTTGGCAGTAAATATTATTAAATTTCTTTATATAGAATAATAGTAGGTAACTGTGCCGGACGGGCGTAACTCTCCGGATTAAATGTTGTCGAAGATACTCCGCGAGTCGCTCACGTCCTACACCTATAAGTTCCGGAGTTTTCCAGCAACACACACATCTCTGTGTGTGTTGCTGGAAAACTGTGGACTGAGGTTCAAAATTAAAATGCACGATTTATAAATTCAAATAGCAAGGGAGTGGCCAGCGGTTCGACTGATTTATTAGTCGCGAAATTTTATAATTATTATTTATTGATCACGGTTGTTGAATACGGTTGTTCAACTACGGTTGTTCACTATTGGTTGGTCACTATATATTTCAAAAGATTTAATAAAAAATGTGCGGTAGTATTAAAATATCTATTGGTAGTATCAAAATATCTATTGGTAGTATCAAAATATCTATTAGTAATATCAAACTATCTATTGGTAGTATCAAAATATCTATTGGTAGTAGCTGGTTTTCTAACACTACTGACTAGCAGCTATTAATCAACTAAAACTAGTTGATTTTATCACTTGTGTAACTGCGAATATAACTTTTTTCGGCTAGCTAACATTTTTTCACTATATGTAACTACGAATTTTCAGTTGCCACTTTTTTCGGCTATGTGTAACTGCGAATTTCAGTTACGACCTTTTTCGGCTAGCTAACACTTTTTCTAATTCACTATTACTGTACACTATGTTCTGCTACTAGTCACTTCAGCTACTTCCGGATACTACTACTTGTCACTGGTAGTTCTTCCTACTACAACGTTACTGGGTTTCGCCCCCATAAGGTAGACTTCGGCTATACTGTATAGTGAGCCGCTAGCCATTTTCCGTTTTGCCTCTTTATTTTAAAACATTTTCACTGTGTAATTAGCATAAATTGCAATATTTTCTATACAACACTAATTTTTACACTAACATGCTATACATCATTAAGTCGGCATTTTGGTCCTTTATCAGTATATGATAAAGGTTATTCAATATATTTACATTTTAAAAAGTTATTAAACGAAATGTCCCAAATTTTCATAACAAATGGGTACATTAATTCTTAAATTTTTCTATAACTACCAAATGCGCTTAATCATACAAATTATTTCTTCACTATCGTAATCTATATACCATATGCTAACTAAATGTCATATTTACAACTCTTTTAGAACACAAAAATATTCTCATTATTTTAGTATAAACTATTGCGCAGTTAATTAAATTTCCAGAAAGTTCTACGATATGACGCGCTGTGATTAGTCGATTTTTTCTTAAACGATTAAAGTTGTTTATATTAACTATTATTAAAACGACATTCTATACAAATATATTAAGAGTTGTAAACACACTGTAAAACTATATTAACAAACTATTTACTCGATTTCGTTGGTAATTTCACTTTTTATACAAAACAATATTCTTTCATCACTTTGTTTCTTAAAGTCGTTAGGCCGTCGCGAACATCTTTCCCGCCGTGCAGCGTCGCGAAGATCTCATCACAGCGGCGCTGCATCCATTCCGGTGAGCGACGTTGCTTCTACTTCGGCAGCGGCACGAGTTTCCTGGTTGGCCTCTTGATTAGGCCGTTTGCGGTGCGTACCTCCACAGGGCGGATCTGTCCGTCCGCACCGGGGAATATTGCTTCAATCCTTCCTCGTGGCCAGGTGTTACAATGCAACTGGCCGTCAGCTATGAGGATTCGTCTATGAGCTTCCCGCCGGTTTTGAATTTCCGGTGGCCCAATGTTGCACAGACCGGTGAAGGTGAACGGTCTCTGGTGATGAGCGAGACGTGTACTGGGATGATCACCGGTGGCTGGCGCTAGTGGTTGCGCTTTTCTAATCCGACACTTTATGCATTGACTTACTATCTTTTTCGTGGTGGGTCGAAGTCGGATCACCCAATAGTGCAGTCGAAACTCGTTAATGGTAGGTTCGGTTCCGCAATGATGCAGGCTACGATGCATCCAGTCGACATACAGTTGCGTGATGTAATGATCACCATCCAATATATATATATATAGCTGGCCCTTTCATGTCTTCCGAGACTCCCTTCACGGCGGCTATGCGACTTCGTAGAGCGATGATCCCGTCTTTAAATTCTATTTCGAGCGGTCGTAAGCGGCTATCATGGGCGACCTTTTTATTGTTACGGAGATCGGCTATTTCTTGTGTGAAGGAGTCTTCTTGGATGACACGTATCAGAAGTTTTTCGGCCTCTCTGATGTATTCGGCCATGAGTGTGATGTATTTATTTGCATCTCTATTTTTCACTCGACTGGGAGGCTGCGCGAGGTGTCGCGGATTATTTTTCGATTTCCTCCAGTCGGGATCTTCCTCTTTACTCCTTTTGGTCCTTTTGTAAAAGGTTCTGTCTGTAGTTTTGCGGCAGAGTGTTATAAACTGAAGCACTCTGGCCGTAGCTCGCAATAAGCGTTTCCATTTTGAAAACTTTACTGGATCGGGAACGGCTTCCCTGAATAGCGGAGCTCTATGCGATTCTGTAATGGTGAGGGATCTTTCCTCACCGGTAGGTTCGAATGACGTGGGTCTTTCGGTCGGCCATGCTGACGGTTCTTTATAAAGAAACGATGGGCCGTTGTACCACTCGTGATTTGAGTCGAAGTTCGGTGGTAGGTCCCTCGTAGCGGTGTCAGCTATGTTTAATTTGGTAGGTACCCAGCGCCAGTCATCCACTTTAGTATGGTCCTCGATTGCTGCTACTCTGTGGCAACGAAAGGTTTATAACTTTTGGACCCCTTTTCTGTCGTTGCGTTGTTGACAGGCATTGTGACATCTTTCTTTTCCGGATCGGAGTCTGGTCTTCTCGGATTGATTATGAGAGATTCCAGCACGAAGTAATCGCGGAGTTGATCATTTATGGTTTCCTCGCTCGTGTGCAGCTCATTGGCCGCGTGGACGCGCTGATACGGGGCTTTAGTGTGTGCCCCGTGTAGCACCCATCCTAGTTCAGCTGTCAGCGAGGCGATTGGCTGGTGCGGCGGACCTCTGTGGACTTGAGTGGCTATTAGAAGTCTCCAATTGTCCTGTCCTATTAGGATCTTTGGGTTGCCGGAGTCATATATTAGTTGCTCCTTCAGGTCTTTTAAGTGTTTGCAATTTGCTATATCTGCTGCACACACAGTCTGTGGCCCCAAGTTTAGGCTGGCGACCGTGCGTGCTCTGAATGGCACCTTTTTTCTGTGGAGACTTTTCAGCGAAACTTTGACTCTTCGGGAGTCCGGTGAATCGAGGGTAGTGTTCCCGATAGTAGTGATCTTAAATGGGTCCAACCGCCCTGTAGCTCCAATTTGTTTGGCAATCTCTTCATCCATTAATGAGACTGTTGACCCGTCATCCAGCAGGGCGTGTGTGTTTACAGCTCCCGCCGGTCCAATTACTTGAACTGGAATTATTTTAACTAGGCTTGATGCTTTGACACAGCGAATGAGTTAGCTACGGTTTCTTGAGGTTCTTTTTGTGTGACCTCTGTCTTCTCCTTTTTATTATAGTGGAGAAGTCGATTGTGTGTCGCGGTGCATCCTTTTATTCCACACTTAGTGGTTTTACATTTGTGTGTCTGATTTTTATAGCGTAGACACCGGAAACATAAATTACTTTGTTTTGCAATTTCCCATTTTTTATCGACATCTGCTTCTTTAAATTTATTACAGTCGGATCCGTAATGACCTTCTTTTTCGCACACTGCATTTCGGAGACGGCTTAGTGGTAGCCGCGTGTGTTCTGTGTACTGAACGAGTGCTCTGCGCTCCGTTTATAATTTCTGGAGGCGCAAATGCACTGCAGAAGCGAGCTTGTTCGGTGATAAACTCGCTGAATGAACCGAGGTCTGGTCTAGAGTCGTATTTTTCGGTGTAGATTCTATACCACTGTGCACGTATAGAGTTTGGCAATTTGTCGGTGAGGTGTCGTAGCAGCTCTGCGTTGACGAGGTAATGGTTTCGTTTCAGTGCTCGAAGAGTGAAGACGCTTCCCCTCACATTGCTCGCGGATGTGTAGATGTCTCTAGATGCTTCTGTACAGCGTGGAAATCCTCGTAATTTCTCGGTTTCGGCTTGTGTGATTGAATCTGGACGCCCAAATTGTAGCTCCAGTTCTCGCATGATCTCATCTGGCTTAGCATGCCCGATGAGTTCTGAGCTGACTGTTGTCCAAGGCTCTTCCTTGTAGACTTCTTCGTAGTCTTGCAGTATTTTCGATATCATTGAAGTAGCCTCGGGTTGTTTCGTAAATGGCACGGAATGAAAGCCATTCGGTATGTGCTCCGCTAAAGCTTGGCGGTGTCATTATAGCTTTCGACGCTGCGAAAGTATGCGACGATAGTGATGCACTCTCTGATTTTGGTTTGTCAGCGAGTGCGGCTATAGCAGATGTGAGCTCCGATATAAATGGTCGGAGCCCCCTGTCTTCATTAATGACAGGTGCCTGGTTAGGCTTCTTTGGCATGGGATTCTTGGGTACATCTTCCGGATAGGGATCCTGGTAGGTGAGCTCTGGTACAATTGGTAGGAGCCCCCTGTCTTCATCAACCTTGGAGTCCTGGATAATCTTCTGTGGCATGGGAATCTTGGGTACATCTTCTGGATAGGGATCCTGGTAGGTGAGCTCTGATACAATTGGTAGGAGCCCCCTGTCTTCATCAACCTTGGAATCCTGGTTTGTGAGCTTCTTCTGCGGCTCACTGAGGTCGACAACCTCCGGGGGTGGCTTTGTGACGGTTTTATTAAGTGGGGCCTCCCTTCCGGTGGTTGCGCCTTGAGTTGGTTTTTGCTTGGCTACGGAATTTTCGAGCCAAGATCGGACGTACTCACTTTTGGAGTGACCATCTTCATCATAGTCGTCCGATTCATCTTCTTCCTCAGCCATCTGTAAGGAAATCTGTGCGAGTTCCAATTTGATTCTCAACACTTCTTCACGAGCCTTCAAAATTTTTCTATTGGGCCGAATAGTCATCTTTGACTTCGTACTTCTATCGGGGTGGCCCCTCGGTGGCTCTTCGGCGCGGGTGTCTTCCCGGGCTGTTGGCGGTGATGCACAGCGAATTTCATCGTTGCCTTCTATTTGTTCCCTCTGCTTCAGTGTCCCGGTTGCAGTGGCCGGAACGGGCAGGAGTACCCCCCCTTCGCGGGGGCAAGATGACGCCTCAGCGCCTTCTATTGTCGACGGTGAGCGTGGTGGCATCTGGTGGCGGACGGCGTCGGTATTATCCGACGAACCTCCTTCCAGACCGACAGTCCACGCCATGGCTCCCCTTCCTTGCGAACGAGTGATCGGCATCTTGATTCTGTAAATTCAGCAGCTTTAATACGGTAGTGACTATGTATCCGGTTCCGAAATACAAACGGATGATGGATCCGGCTCGAAGGACCAGCGAATGTGCCGGACGAGCGTAACTCTCCGCAGTAAATGTTGTCGAAGATACTCCGCGAGTCGCTCACGTCCTACACCTATAGGTTCCGGAGGATACTTTCACTGCCGTCTCTGTGCGTGCTGCAGGAAAACTGTGGACTGAGGTTCAAAATTAAAATGAACGATTTATAAATTCAAATAGCAAGGGAGTGGCCAGCGGTTCGACTGATTTATTAGTCGCGAAATTTTTTAATTATTATTTATTGACCACGGTTGTTGAATACGGTTGTTCAACTACGGTTGTTCACTATTGGTTGGTCACTATATATTTCAAAAGATTTAATAAAAATGTGCGGTAGTATTAAAATATCTATTGGTAGTATCAAAATATCTATTGGTAGTATCAAAATATCTATTGGTAGTATCAAAATATCTATTGGTAGTAGCTGGTTTTCTAACACTAATGACTAGCAGCTATTAATCAACTAAAACTAGTTGATTTTATCACTTGTGTAACTGCGAATATCAGTTACCACTTTTTTCGTCTAGCTAACACTTTTCACTATATGTAACTGCGAATTTTCAGTTACCACTTTTTTCGGCTAGCTAACACTTTTTCACTATATGTAAATGCGAATTTTCAGTTACCACTTTTTTCGGCTACCTAACACTTTTTCACTATATGCAACTGCGAATTTTCAGTTGCCACTTTTTTCGGCTATGTGTAACTGCGAATTTCAGTTACGACCATTTTCGGCTAACACTTTTTCTTATTCACTATTACTGCACACTATGTTCTGCTACTAGTCACTTCAGCTACTACCGTATACTACTGCTTGTCACTGGTAGTTCTTCCTACTACCGCTGGATGCCACTGTTAGTTCTTCACACTACAACGTTACTGGGTTTCGCCCCCATAAGGTAGACTTCGGCTATACTGTATAAGTAGTGAGCCGCTTGCTATTTTCCGTTTTGCCTCTTTATTTTAAAAACATTTTCACTATGTAATTAGCATAAATTGCAATATTTTCTATACAACACTAATTTCTACACTAACATGCTATACATCATTAAATCGGCATTTTGGTCCTTTAGCAGTACCTATATTATAAAGGTTATTCAATATATTTTCATTTAAAAAAGTTATTAAACGAAATGTCCCAAATTTTCATAACAAATGGGTACATTAATTCTTTAATTTTTCTGTAACTACCAAATGCGTTTAATCATACAAATTATTTCTTCACTATCGTAATCTATATACCATATGCTAACTAAATGTCATATTTACAACTCTTTTAGAACACAAAAATATTCTCATTATTTTTAGTATAAACTACTGCGCAGTTAAATAAATTTGCAGAAAGTTCTACGATATGACGCGCTGTGATTGGTCGATTTTTTCTTAAACGATTAAAGTTGTTTATATTAACTATTATTAAAACGACATTCTATACAAATATATTAAGAGTTGTAAACACACTGTAAAACTATATTAACAAACTATTTACTCGATTTCGTTGTTAATTTCACTTTTTATACAAAACAATATTCTTTCATCACTTTGTTTCTTAAAGTCGTTAGGCCGTCGCGAACAGTAACAGTAAATATACAGCCTATATACGTGCCATAAGGCACAGGCCGCACCAGTGTGTTCGCAAGCACAGGTGCACTATTATCTCACTATCATAGCCCGATGGGATGGTAAACTGACACGACCAGAAAGAGATCAGGCGCAGGTCCAATAGCTTTATACGCTTTCGGAGGCACGGGAGTAAAACATTGCCATTTTCCTGGCTCTGGGCTGCTACTGAGAAATTCTTTACAAAAAACTTAATTTTTAAGCTGAACCTGGAATCCGAACCCGATTATTCTGATTTACAGTTGCGTTTACGTAATCTAACTCAACGGGGCAGCCAATTTTATAATTCAAATGGCACGAAAATAGCATGCTTCTATGTCGTTTGGCTCTATCACGTAAAAATAATATCTTTAAATATTTATATATCTAACGAAACTATCCCTCGCTATGTTCACCAAACTCGTAGAGTATCCTTATAACGTAGCCCAATAAACCTTATTCCTTTGTCAACGGCCAATTTGTCATCCATTGTCGGCGCTCGCCGTCCCACTCACCCCAGAACAGACGGGAAACATGCCGTTGAAGTGGGAACACGCGTCGAGAAAAACAATTAAACTCGCGAACCCTAATGCAAGTGTGCGACATTTTCTTTTTTAATATGTCAAGCAATAACGTTTATTTGATTTTATTGTGCTTGTATTTTAATCTGTTTGATCATTGTTCGTTTACATTAAAACAAAAGTTAACTCTCAAATAGTGCTAAAATGAACGTTAATATTTTTTTTTATATAGAATAAGGGTGACAAACGAGCACACAGTCCACCTGATGGTAAGTGGTTGCTGTGGCCCATGGACATCTACATCTATCTTCGTTTGCGAATTAAAATGCAGATGCGTTGTCAGCCGTGAGGACTAAGATAGAATGCCTCTTTTCCAGTAAAATGGGTCTACGGTTCTCTACACTCACCATACGAAATACAGCAGCATTAAGCTGCTATTTTACGCTGGTATTCTTTGAGAGCGAGAGAGCGAGAGAGCGTCCTTCACCGGTCGAGATGACCCATTCGTGCTACAACTATACTATTAATATAGCTGCTGTATGGCTCTATCACGTAACAAAATATACTAGAAAGTAATAATAATAATAATATACTAGAAAGGAACAATAGACAATTATGCTATGACTGCTTCGTTAGTCTAGTAGGTTGTAAGCGTGACTGTTGATCATGAGGTCCCGAATTCGAATCCCGGGTCGGGCCAAGATCAGTTATATGAGTTTTTCTATCAAAAAATGCTCAATAGCAGCCCGGAGTCCTCCGACAAAAATTTAAAGAAATTAATATATAAATTTTGTCCTCTCAATACATTTATGAAAATGTAATGTACGTACACAAGTAACAGTGGTAGAGCCACGCGGCATTCCATCTTAGTCCTCACGGGTGACAACGCATCTACATATTGATTTGTAATAGAGGATAGATGTAGATGTCTATGGGCCACAGCAACCACTTACCATCAGGTGGACTGTGTGCTCGTTTGTCACCCTTATCCTATAAAAAAAAAAAAAAAAAACACAAAAATAAAGGTAGTTATACAAAAATAAGTGATATTCATTCTGTAAACACTAGGAACAGACACAAGCTAGTTGTACCAGTTACATGACTCCACCGAGTCAGTAATTCATTCTTGGGGCGATGTATACGCTTTTACAACAAAATCCCAGAAAATATACAAAATTTCACCACCTCAAAGTTCAAAAACTTTATTAAACAAAGTTTGTATAAAAAGGGTTATTATAATATTAAGGAATTTATGGATGATTTTAACCTCTGAGAAGGAGGTGATCGCCACCAAGCTATTTCTAATTTGTTTTGTGTTGTTAATTGTGTAACATACATGATTGTAGGCTGTTATTTGGAAAAACAAGTACCGCTGGGTTTCTTGCTGGTTCTTCCCAGGACAGAGGTTTTTTCGAAACAGTGGTAATTAAACAAAAGAGTGACTTTCAATGAGTATTATTTATAATCTATATTGATTAAAAAAGTTTCTGTTTCTGTTTCAGTCAGGAATTTCGTGGTGTTTCATTCACCCCCATGCCTCGGAATGCAAGTTGTACCATTGGTCCTGCGCCTGATGTCTCCGGTCGCGGCAAATTACCGTCTTATCGGACTAGAGAGTGAGCGAATAGAGAGTGCACTTGTGCTGGCGCATACACTTGGGCACTTTAATTTTATCCTGCGCAGATTTCGGTCACAGCGTGTAGTCTCCATTTAAGACTGGCCGCCGTGACCGAAATTTTGTCTGGAGGACATTATTATAACGTTTATTCTCCCTACAACGGCAGAGGCCCTGATCGCCATTGGCAAATAACATAAAATCTCGTATATATTATAAAATAATTTTAAATACGCACACCGGCAACAGAACAGCAGCGTTAAAAATGCGAGAGGCTTGGCGCTAATCTGACTACCCAGCGAGGTAATACGTGAAGATATATAGAAAAGGCCCATTTCCCACGGCCGTTGGATGGACAGTGTATGATGTGACGAAGAGATGATAAAAAAATCTATATTTTACTGTAATAAAACTCTAACACGACGTCTGTCAGTACACGCATCACGCAAAAACCTGTGAACCGATTTGGATGGAAGTTTCACTGGCAGATGATGATATAACAAGAAGATGATGTTATAAGGAGTAACTTGGCCTTAACTTACCTTTATTTTAGGGTTCCGCGCAAAAAATTCCACGCTGGCAAAGTCGCGAGGAACAGCTAGTAAATAATTATAGAAACATGATTCTGGCATAGATTACATTTGATTTGATTTTTGTTGCACCAATGTGATACGAATAACATAATATATAGTTTAGTATTTAAACATGTCTACGTAAATAAATACGTAATAATATGTAGTTTATTTTTTATTTTTAATACGAGTACAAACTATCCAGGTCTACTGCCGAATATAGGCCTACCCATAGATTGCCTCATAAGCAGGATATTTGCTATAAGTGCTAAGCTTTTGAGGGAGGTTTGCAACCGCAGCAGCTTAACACTGCTGTGTTTCGTATGGTGAGTGTAGAGAACCGGAGACTCTTTTTACTGGAAAAGAGGCATTTCATCTTAGTCCTCACGGCTGACAACGCATCTGCATTTTGATTCGTAATCGAAGATAGATGTAGATGTCTATGGGCCACAGTAACCACTTACCATCAGGACTGTGTACTCGTTTGTCACCCTTATCGTATAAAAAATAAATGCAGTTTTGAAGTGAAACTTCTTTATGGACATAGTGGAGAAATTAAATAGGTACGGCATTAAAAATCAAAAAGTCACGATTTCGTGTAACGTTTCACCGCCGAGCCAGCATGATGCAAATCAAAGTTTAAAGAGAGTATACTGTCTTTAAACTATGCTATTATTTAACAATGTACAACATAAGTAATGTAAAATATAAGATAAAAGATGACTGATACGTCGTAAAGAAGTTTCCCTTCGTACGTTTGTACACAATTACACTTTTTTATAGGATAGGGTGACAAACGAGCACACTGTACCTGATGGTAAGTGGATGCTGTAATCCATAGACATAATGATTTCTTATATTTACGCGAACACGTTTTAACGTCGGGAATATAAAAATAAGTTAATATACGCGATAAAATCCGTAAAATTAGTTTTATTTAAAAATCCATAGACATCTACATCTGCCCTCAATAAAGAATCAAAATGGAAATGCAAAATGCAAATGCGCGATTCAAAATGAAAATGCGGGTGCGATGTCACCCGTTAGGACTAAGATGGAATGCCTCTTTTCGAGTAAAAAGGGTCTCCGGTTCTCTACACTCACCATACGAAACACAGCAGCATTAAGCTGCTATTTTACGCTGGTATTCTGTGAGAGCGTGGTCCTTCCCCAGTCGAGCCGACCCATTCGTGCTACAACTGTACTAGATACTAATATAGCTGCAGCATGGCTCTACCACGTTATAATATATATAAAAATGTTTACACGTAGGTACAATATTTATTTAATTCTAGTAGTTATTAGTTTGACGGCTCCGTGGCGCAGTGGCTTAGCAATCAGTTGTTGCGTTGGGGGCCGCGGGTTCGAATCCCGCACGGAACAAGTATTTGTATGGCCTACAAATAATTGTTCCGGGTCTGGATGTTTGTCCTTGTGCAATTTATGTTTGTAAACTGCCTCCACGACACAGGAGAAAATCCTAGGAGTTTTTAAAAAATAAGAAATAAGAAATAAGACGCTGCTCCCCATCTCCTTTTGCGTGTTGCCTCTTTCGACACCCAGGGGCGATACGGAATAGTGGATATTTTTACACCGCAATTACACGCGTTTATTATGTCTTTTGCAATGGTTACATGGAACGTAAGTTTTCATAATATAATTAGCTGTATTGCACACATCGAACGCGAAGCCGAGATGTATTGCTCTATTGTCATCAAATCAAAAATCGCGATCTACTACCAGCTTTATATTGCACTTATTTAATAAAAAAGTACACCAATAGCAAGAGGAGATTTCAATAAATACTTCGTATCAGTAAGATTATTTATTTCGATTATTATTTAAAAAAGTTAATTGAAAATAATTTTACTTGGGCGTCAGTTGGTCGGTATGGATGTGAACAAGGTATATTTCGAAAAATTGAACTTATCACTTTGATTTTTTTTATTACCTTTAGATTTTGATCCTTAGGAATGCTTTTGAATTTCACTATTGTAAATAGTCCCGTTTATTAATATTTTTTGTTTTATTACTTAGTTGACAATTTTTTAAAAATACGAGTCACCGCAGCAGTCAAAATATATATTTTTTTTAATTATGCAGAAACAATTTTTTGTAGCTTTGAACGAAATACTTGTTTCGGTAATAATAAAAGTAAATTGATTATTAAAAACATGTCATGAGCGTTCGATGTGTGCACTTTTGGATTTTCCAATTTTTTTTTCTGACTTTAACGTACTCGTAGTGAAATATTCAAAGATTATTTAAAACCGTTCAATGTAACCCTTTCAATTTGATAAAGTAAAGAGAAGACATTAGACGCTATTACACATAATGCTATAAATTTTTTTATAGAATTAGGATGACAAACGAGCACACAGTCCAAGGGTTGCTGTGGCCCATAGACATCTACATCTATCTTCGTTTGCGAATTAAAATGCAGATGCGTTGTCAGCCGTGAGGACTAAGATAATATACCTCTTTTACAGTAAAAAGAGTCTCCGGTTCTCTACACTCACCATACGAAACACAGCAGTGTTAAGCTGCTGCGGTTGCAAACCTCCCTCAAAAGCTTAGCACTTATAGCAAATATCCTGCTTATGAGGCAATCTATGGGTAGGCCTATGTTCGGCAGTAGACCTGGATAGTTTGTACTCGTATTAAAAATAAAAAATAAACTACATATTATTACGTATTTAATTACGTAGACATGTTTAAATACTAAGCTATATATTATGTTATTCGTATCACATTGGTGCAACAAAAATCAAATCAAATGTAATACCTATCCGGTTCTTTTATTACATTTCCTAGATTGTAGGGCTCCTTTTCAGTCGACTTGTCCGTCTACAGGCTGTGAGGCGTTCCATCTTAGTTGTCAGAGGTGACAACGGATGTAGTTCGTTGCAGATGTTCGTAGATTGCAGAAGCCAATTACCATCAGATAGATTCTAGGTTCGTTCTTCACTCTAGTTCTATAATAAAATAATTTTAAATTTTGTACAACCGACTTCAATATAAATTATTAAGAATAACTCAAAACCTATTGGCCGGACCTTGATGACCACATGAGCTTGACAGACCAGCTTTCAAATAAAAATAGAATCATCGAAATCGGTTCACCCAGAAAAAAGTTATGAGGTAACACACATAAAAAAAGATACAGTCGAATCGAGTGCCTCCTTCTGTTTGAAGTCGGTAGAAAAAATATCAATGCAATTCGTTTAACGAGCGCGGACGACAAACGAGCACACAGTCCACCAGATGGTCAAGTGGATGTTGAGGCCCATAGACATCTAAATTTATTCTCGATTAAGAATCAAAATGCAGATGCGTTGTCACACCGGAGGACTTAATTGGAATGTATTATTTCCAGTAAAATAGATTTCCGGTTCTCTACACTCACCATACGAAACACAACAGCATTGAGCTGCTATTTTATGCTAGCCAATCCATTCATGCTACAACCATGATATAGCTGCAGCGTGGCTCTACCAAGTGATTCAAATCTTAACAATGTGTTGTTACGTCACATTGCGAAGTTTCTGGGAAATATTGAGGACAGCTTATACCAGGTGAGTGGATGACCATAGAGTAGAATAGAATAGACTAGAATGATTTTTATTCAATGTTGATTATTACATAATACTTATTGAAAGTATTTTTTTTATTTACCACTTGTTCGGAAAATACCTCTGTCCTGGGAAGAACCAGCAAGAAACCCAGCAGGACTTTTTTTTAAACATAATTTCACTTAATAATAATATTGTTTATATAATTTTAAATGAATTTTCATAGAACCAGCATGGTGGCGATCACCTTATTCCCAGGGGTTATTTTGATTCATGTATTCCTTGATATTATAATAACGCTTTTTATACAGTTTTACTTTAATAAAACTTTTAAACTTGTTTATTGACAAACTTTGAACATGTTCTGGGATTTTGTTGTATAAGCGTATACATTGCCCCACAAATGAATTACTAATTCTGTGGAGTCTAGTAACTGGTATTATAAGCTTATGTTTGTTCCTAGTGTTTAAGGTATGAACATCCTTAATCTTATTAAAGCTATTTATGATTTTATGTACATTACATTACATTTTATGTACATTAAAGCTATTTATGATTTTATGTACATTACATTACATACAACATTTTCATAAATATATTGCGATGCCAATGTTAATATGTTTATTTCTTTAAATTTTTGTCTGAGGGACTCTTTACAATTTCGATTATAAATCGTTTGTACGGCTATCTTTTGCAAAACAAATATAGCTTCAATATCAGTCGCATTACCCCATAGCAAAATTCCATAAGACATTACGCTATGAAAGTAACTAAAATACACTAACCTAGTTGTCTCAACATCTGTGAGACTTCTAATCTTTCTTACAACATATGCTGCAGAACTAAGTCTGCTTGCTAATTTAGATATATGGGGGCCCCATTGAAGTTTCGCGTCAATAGTAATACCTAGAAACTGTGGTATCCACAAGACTCAACTCCTCCCCACTTAAGAGCACATTGGTTTTCGAATGTTTTACATTAGGTATTGTAAATTTAATACATTTTGTCTTATTGCCGTTTAAGAGCAAATTGTTGGCGTTAAACCAATGTACTAATTTCGATAGAGAATTATTTACATTGTCAAAATTAATTAACTGTCGTTTGAGTTTGAAAATTATAGAGGTATCATCAGCAAATAATACTATATCGTGATTGTCCCCTAGAAGATAAGGTAAGTCATTAATATAGACTATGAACAGAAATGGGCCACGAATCGAGACCTGAGGAACGCCCATTGATACTACTGATCCGGAGGAACCCTTTACCATTGATAACAACTTTTTGAGTTCTGTTATTTAAATATGAAATAATAAGTCTAAGCACAATATTTTTGACACCGTAATGCTATAGTTTCCTGATTAATGTCTCATAATGAACACAATCGAAAGCCTTGGAAAGGTCACAGAAAATACCTAAGGCATCTTGTGAATTCTCCCAGGCATTAAAAATATATTTCATAAGCTCAACACCGGCGTCAGACGTCGAGCGACCCCTTGTAAAACCAAATTGGTGTTTATGAAGTAATTTATTTGTATTAAAAAAAAAAATTGATCCAAAATAATTTTTTCAAAAATTTTACTGAGAGTTGGTAGTACAGAAATAGGTCTTTAATTAGCGGGGTCCAATGTACTACCGGATTTAAATAAAGGTTTACTATACTTCATTCGAGCATAGCCCTCTCCATAGCTCGCTGAGCGACCTTGAGCTTCCTCATCCGGCCAGCAGTGAAGGACCACGTCTCAGTTCCGTATGTCATCACTGGCAACACGCACTGGGTGTACAGTCTCGTTTTCAAGTTTTGAGGTATACCTGACGAGAAGATGTGCCGTAATTTCCCGAACGCTGCCCAACCGAGTTGAATCCGTCGATTGACCTCTCGGTCGAAGTTGGACTTACCTAGTCGGACTATTTGTCCCAGGTAAACATACTCGTCAACAACTTCGAGCTTAGTGTTCCCAACAACTACCGGCATAGGTGTGACATGGACATTAAACATGATCTTTGTTTTGTCCATGTTCATGGACAAAACAAAGATCATGGAGAGGGCTATGCTCGGAGTTTCTCTGCGTGATAAACTCAGAAATGAGGATATCCGCAGTAGAACCAGAGTGACCGACATAGCCCAACGGATTAGTAAGCTGAAGTGGCAATGGGCCGGCCATATAGCTCGAAGAACCGACAACCGATGGGGAAGAAAGGTTCTCGAGTGGCAGCCTCGTACCGGCAGGCGAAGTGTAGGGCGTCCCCCCACTAGATGGAGTGACGACCTGGTAAGATTTGCAGGAAGTCGATGGATGCAGGTGGCTCAGGACCGTGCTTTGTGGCATTCTTTGGGGGAGGCCTATGTTCAGCAGTGGACTTGTGAAGGGCTGTAATGATGATAATGATGATACTTCATTAAATCAGGAAACACGCCAGAATCGATACAAGTATTAAAAATAATAGCAAGATGAGGTGCAATTAAATCTATTATGGACGCAGTATTTTAAGGTGCCAAAACAGACAATATATATTGAAGATTTATTTACAATCGGGTGTTTGTTTCACACTCACACTACAGCCCTTCACAAGTCCACTGCTGAACATAGGCCTCCCCCAAGGAATGCCACAAAGCACGGTCCTGAGCCACCTGCATCCATCGACTTCCTGCATGTCTTACCAGGTCGTCACTCCATCTCGTAGGGGGTCGCCCTACACTTCGCCTACCGGTACGAGGCTGCCACTCAAGAACCTTTCTTCCCCATCGGTTGTCGGCCGGCCCACTGCCACTTCAGCTTACTAATCCGTTGGGCTATGTCGGTCACTCTGGTTCTACTGCGGATATCCTCATTTCTAAGTTTATCTCGCAGAGAAACTCCGAGCATAGCTCTCTGCATAGCTCGCTGCGCGACCTTGAACTTCCTCATACGGCCAGCAGTGAAAAACCACGTCTCATATCGTTAAGTTATCACTGGCAACACGCACTGGTTGTACAATTTCGTTTTTAGGTTTTCAGGAATGTCTGACGAGAAGTTGTGTCGTAGTTTCCCGAACGCTGCCCAGCTGAGTTGAATCCGTAGATTGACCTCTCGGTCAAAGTTGGACTTACCTAGTCGGACTGTTTATCCCAGGTAAAGATAATCGTCAACAATTTCGAGCTTAGTGCTCCCAACAACTACCGGCATAGGTGTGACATGGACATTGAACATGATCTTTGTTTTGTCCATGTTCATCTTAAGACCTATCCGTTGGGAGACACTATTGAGATCATTGAGCATGGTGCTTAGATCCTTCAGCGAGTCTGCCATAAGGACTATATCGTCGGCAAATCGAAGGTGAGTGATGTACTCGCCATTGATGTTAAAACCGTATCCTTTCCAGTCCAGAAGCTTGAAAACGTCTTCCAATGCAGCGGTGAAAAGTTTCGGGGATATAACGTCTCTGCAATTGGATAGGTTTCGTACTCTGATTCTGTACTCGGATAGCCATCGTAGCCCTACTGTACAAGCACTTCAGCACTTCGATATACCGACAGTCAACTTGGCACCGCTGAAGGGACTGCAGCACCGCCCAAATTTCGACGGAATCAAAGGCTTTCTCATAGTCCACAAACGCTGGGCATAGTGGCAAATTGTACTCCTCGGACTTCTGTACAACTTGCCGAAGGGTATGTATGTGTTCATCTCCCGTCTAACAGCCATGAGATTGAGAGTGTGATCGGAGAGTTTTTGTGTTCTTCTGCGGCGGGTCTTGCAGAACTTGGCTCCGACCGCATGGACAGTTTCCACGAGCTTGTCATTCATATCTTCCCCTTCATTGCAGTCTTCTAGGCACTGAAAACGGTTTTGTAACTCGAGCTGAAAGGTTTCGGGACTTTGGAACAGAGCACGAGGGGGACGGAGCGTTGACTTCATTAGACGAGACCTCCCCAACTTAACGTTTAGGTTCAGTGTGCCTCTAACCATTCGGTGATCGCTACCAGTTTTCACCCTCGCGATCACGGAGACATCACTGAACAGTTGTCATCTGGTCGTCATAATGAAGTCAATCTCATTTTTTGTCGAGCCGTCGGAGCTCGACCAGGTCCACTTCCTGTGGGGCCGCTTCTGGAAGAAAGAGTTCATCATAAAGAGTCCCTCTTTCTTCATGAAGTCGGCCAGCTGCTGGCCCCTTGGGTTCCGTTGCCCTATTTCAAATTTCCCTAATTGCAGCTCACCGTTCTCTCTTGTGCCTAGTTTTGCATTGAAGTCTCCCATTAACACCGTATATTGGGTTTTGGAGGAATGCATGGCTCTAGAGATATTCTCATACATTTCCTCCACCTCCTCATCGGGGTGTGCCGAGGTTGGTGCATAAACCTGTATGACCTTCAGCGAATACCGTTTGGTAATTCTGAGTATAAGGTATGCAACCCTCGTCGACACACTCTCGATCTTTACAACGTTGTTAACGAGAGACTTGTGGACGATAAATCTGACACCTCCTTGGGACAGATGGTCGCCCTCCCGGTGATAGAGCAAGTTGCCGGATTCGAGGATTACCGTGTTCTCCCCCTCTCTTCGGACTTCGGTAATCCTATAATATGCCAGCGTAACTTGTCTATCTCTTCTTCCAGCTCCACGATCTTCTCGTCAGTCCTCAGGGTGCGTGCGTTGTACGTTGCCAGGTCGAGTCGTCTAAGGTGGCAACCGAACCTCCACCGGAGATTCTTAGCACCCCCTGCTCCGCCGTTACCATGGTGGCCACCGTAGCCAGGAATAGCGGGTCCGCCGGGGACTGGGGGCCGTCTCTTTGTTACTCTCTTCATACTTCTCTTCGGCAACCGCAGTTTTTTTTAATTGTAATTTCGGCTGGCATTGTAATGCTGCTGCCCATCTCCTGCCTGTTTCCCCGTATCGCCTTTTACGACACCCACGGGAAGATACGGCTTCAAAAAAGAGCCGGTACTGAATTCGACTGTATGTTTTTTTTTTATGTGTGTTACCTCATAACTTCTTACTGAGAATGTCTTGAGAGAAAAACCCAATAACTGATTTTGGCCTTACCTAGGATTCGGACCCTGAAGTTTGTCCTGACAACTGAAGTTTGTCTACGGACTTCAAAAAGGAGCCGGTACTCAATTCGACTGTATGTTTTTTTTATGTGTGTTACCTCATAACTTTTCACTGGGTGAACCGATTTCGATGATTCTTTTTTTATTTGAAAGCTGGTGCTTCACATGTGGTCCCATATAAATATACATAAATTTGATCAAGGTCAGACCAATAGTTTTTGAGTTATTCTTAATAACTTATATTGAAGTCCGTTGTCCAAAATTTTAATTTTATATTATTTGTAATATCGAAATAACTGGCTTCTATTAAGTTCATATTTGCATGTTATACGGACATATATAATAGTTTTTAGAATTTTTGTCTGTCTGTCTGGGCTAGTTCATTGAATAGATGAATTGACTGTGATGACACTCTCCGCCTTATTCCAAAACACGGACTTAATATAGTACTGGAGTTAGTAATATATTTAAACCATAAACTAAGAAAAACGTTATTACAAAACGAAGAATATCTCTGGTTCAAGGATTATCTATGGTATTAAAGTCAATCTTTCGAGACCCCTAGTTTAGCTATGGTACTAACCTTTCTAATTTCTATATAGTTTGTGGTACTCTATACTAACCTCAATTTCGGTACTTCTTAATTTGAGGTGAGCGTTGTTTTTATTTGGTGTTATTAAAATCGTTAAAAATGGATATTAACATGATTGACTTGATGGATTTAGAAGATTTGGACATGCTGGAGACCACTCTGCGACCTGATAGACATCGACATCGTGTGAATCCGTTTGAATTGAGTGACGAAGATTTTAGGTATAAGTATAGGTTCTCAAAACGTTTCGGAGAAAAAATAGTGGGTATCTTACGTGAGGATTTAGTGCACGACCCTCGAGGATGCCCATTGAGTCCTGAAATTCAAGTGGTTTGTGCATTACGCAACTGGGCTCGCCATGAAGTAAGTGCTGTTTATAATCTTGGTGGGGTCAATGTACCTAACATTACGCTAGATAAAAAGCCAAATAATACATATTATTGTTTTATTCGTAGATTCAAGACGATACAGCTGGTTTACATAGTGTGTCTCAACCAGTAGTCAGTAGGACATGTAAAAAAGTAGCGGAAATTTTGTCACGGAAGTCCCGAGAATTTATTAAAATGCCTACTACTTTAAATGAACAGCAGGAAACCATTAGGAAATTTCGCAGTATTGCTAATTTTCCTACAGTAATTGGCGCAATTGACTGTACTCACATACGAGTAAAGAAAGTGAATGCTGATGGGGGTCAGTTATATATTAATAGAAAAGGATTTTCTTCAATTAATGTACAGGTAATATACAAATATTTTAAATAGCTGTGATTGTCTCTTAATAACTTTACTTTATCATAATAGAAAATAATTTGTTTGACTATCTTATGGTAATAAATATATATTAAAATAAACCAGAAAAACATAAAGTACTAATGAGCTCTTATTTTACAGGTGGTTTGTGATGCTGACCTGAAAATCATGGACATTGTTACCAGGTGGCGTGGTAAGATGTGTTTTCTGGTGAGAGAGATAGCATTGAACAATATTCATCTGAACCTATAGTACAAAGATATATTGCACCATCAATAAGGGGAAATATTAGAAGAAGACAGTTTATTGAAACTCATTTTCAGTAGGTAAACATTTTTTTTTACATATTTATATAACTATTTATAATTAAAATTTATAATTATATTTATAAAATTGTCAAATTTTTTTCTATTGTCTAAAGCTATGTATATATAATTTATTTTATTTTGTTATTCAGAGGCCAATTTTGGCTATAAAATTACATTAAAGATCAATAAATGTATAAGACAATTATAATAATATTTCTTTTTGATTTCAGACATAATACCCATTTATAAAGGAAAATATTTCTGCAGAGCCGTTGTCAGCTGTCAAAGAATAACGACTACATATTCACCAATATGAAATAAATTCAGGGGAGTATTGTGATAATATTTCATTTATTGAGGAAAATGCTTTTATTTAGGCTATAAATGATTGTGTTTCAGGGAAAGATGCGGGGTACAGCACATTCCACATCAATATGAAGCTATATTATATAAAGATTTAAGTGCTGTAGAGATATGTTTAGATTTTTTAATAAATATCGTCCCTCCTCTACATTCACAGCCGGATTTCCTTTCCAGAGGTGCAAGGGTCCACGGGGAGTAGGACTGTATGATGACTAAGTAAATAGGTTTAGTTTTTTTTATTATAGTTTTTTACTATTGTATATTATATTTCATTGTTATGTAAATAAAATGCATATTAATTATAATTATTTATTTTAATTATTAATAAAAGATGTACAAATATTTGCAGCAATTAAGTACCTGAAAATAATAGTTTCATATATGAGGATATTTACAAACATGTATCTGATATAGTCTCAAATATTTAGTTTTTTTTTATAGGATAATGGTGATAAACACAGTCTACCACACACGCACGCACGCACGCACGCACGCACGCACGCACGCACGCACGCACGCACTCACACACACACACACACACACAGACGTCCACATCTATCCTCGACTACAAATCAAAATGCAGATGCGTTGTCACCCGTGTGGAGTAAGATGGAATGCCTCGTTTCCTGTAAAAGAGGTCTCTCTCATACAAAATTTGTACAAAAATTTATCCAAAATTTGTCAATAAACAAGTTTAAATGTTTTATTAAAGAAAAATTTTATAAAAAGGTTATTATAATATCAAAGAATACATAAATGAAAATATTGGAAATACTGGAATTAAGGTGATCGCCACCATGGTGGTTCTATTAAAATTCATTTAAAAATTGTACAAATAAAATTATTGTTAAGAGAAATATGTTTATAAAAAAGTCCCGCTGGGTTTCTTACTAGTTCTTCCCAGGACTGAGGTATTTTCCGAACCAGTGGTAAATAAAAAA
The DNA here is from genome assembly GCA_963668995.1 of Parnassius mnemosyne. Taxonomy (NCBI): domain Eukaryota; kingdom Metazoa; phylum Arthropoda; class Insecta; order Lepidoptera; family Papilionidae; genus Parnassius; species Parnassius mnemosyne. The sequence continues at coordinate 6,630,456 of CAVLGL010000095.1, forward strand.
TGTCTTTCAATAAGTATTCTGTAATAATCTATATTTAATAAAAATCATTCTATTCTATTCTCGTTCTATAAACTCACCATAATAAAAAACACAGCAGCATTAAGCTGCTATTTAACTTGTGTTTTTCTGACTTTCTAATAAAGATATTTGTAACTCTAATTTTCTAATTTTTAGGTTAGCTATTTTAATATTGTATTTATGTTCCTCTTCCATCATTTCCAGTTGTCTTTTTTTAAAATCTGTGTTACTTTTTACAATTGTTTGGTGTACATCTTCTCTTCTGTAAAATGAAATGGAATACTTAATGTAAGTTTTGTAGTTATTTTAGACATTTACAAAGTATTCTAGAGTAATAAAAGTGCACTTAACCTTGTACACCAATTAAAGAAATATTTTTTTAATTATTTTTAAATCAATTCATATTAAACTTTGCTTTTAATATTTGAAAACATGAAACAATTTTCAGTGTTTAAATACTAATTTTCACATTTTAAAAAGTATGTAATGTATCAGACTATGTAATTTTTTCAACATACCTATTTTGCAAGCTATTTTTCCTGTTTTTAATTTTTGTTATACCCCTAGTAATAATATCTTTATTGTTGGTTATTTTCACCATTTTGGCTCTTTCTTCTGTATCTGTAGTTGGATCTATCTCTAAAAATTAATATAAATATAACAGTTTTAGAAAATTAACATTTATAATATTTACAAACTTGTATGCATATGATTGTAACTATAATAATAATATATTTTGCTTTTTAATAAATATTCAATCAGTATTATTTACCTTGCACATATACAAAATTGGGTTCTGGATTTTCTACATTTTTAACTATAGCTGTGTCTGTTTTTTCAAAATTAAGGCGAGGCTTAGGGTCAGCAACTTCTTTTGATGTTGTAGCCACAGTCACTGGATCCTAAAATAAATCATTAAAACATTTATTAACATGTTTTCCTGTCACCTGTCACCTCTATTTTGCCCTTTATTGAATCAGGTATTTTCTATGTTGTAGAAATATTATTATGATCCAAGACAAAAGGTAATTTAATAAATTATTAATTATAATACCTAATAGACAAAAATAGAAAATTATAATCGGACTGTGTAGATAATCTAGTAACATGTGTGTTATGATATTATATAGACCACTATATATGAATTTGTGACATTTCAATTTTGAATATAATTAATTATAAAGAAATTTATGTATTGTTACTAAGTATATTAAATTTGGAATATTCGGAAAATAATTTTGGATTGTAAATTGTATGCTTTAAGAGTAGATTTCAGAGCACTACCTAGGTACTAAAGTAATGGAAAATAAAGTTCTTTAATTTTAATTAAATTTGTAAGACATGTAAGTAATTTTATTTACCACTGCATCACTATCATAATTATTAACTTCAACGATAAAGTCGTGAGGGGCAATGGACATTATTTCCAAGTCCTCAAGAGAAGGTGATGGAGGTTTTCCGCCACCCCCGGTCTTTGATTGTTCCCTCCTATATGTGTATAAGTTTGATTTAGCACACAACTTCATTCTTTTCCAAGATAATTTCAATTCACCATCTGATCGACGTTTATCTGTTATCTCATTAAATCTAAAAAAAAATACGAAATCACGTAAACAATACCGTACCTATTTGTACACATAACAAATGCGATAAGTACTTACTTATTAGTTATATTCTTCCACTCTTTTATTTTTTGAATATTTACCGATGTTTTTGTCGACTTATTCTCTATTATATGTGCTGATTGTGAAATAAGTGTACGTAATATTTCCTATAATAATAAGAACATTCCTTTTAGTTGAAATAAGGATAATAGGAGGATAAGAGTATTGGTACGTACTGACACATAAATTTCGATATTTCACTAACTTTTTCTTCAGAACTCCAATTTTCACCCCGTTTTTTCTTTTGTTCCATTATTATATAAATATAACTGTAATAGCAAGTACTTTTAATTAATTAATTATTAATAATTTAATTTACTTATTATAAGGCTGCAATATAAACTATTTTGAACGTCTCGAATCCCGCGCTCGCGTTACCTCTGTAATTCACTACATTTCACGCTAGAGTTGTTAAACTGAAAACAACTTGATATAATCAAAAGCGCGTCAAAAGTATATGTCGTGCTTGTTCAATAGATTTTAACGTAAACAAATAACAATGTATGATATGTTTTTGTATTGATGGATAATTATTTAAGCATAATTAAGTGTGAAAATAATATTAATATTTTATGAAACCGAACGTTGCATTGAAGGAAACCTGTATGAACGAATGATAGTGTCATTTTTTGTTTTTTATCTGTGAATGATATTTAATATAATACTAACGTTGGTATTAACTGGTCCTCGGGTAGTCTGCGTTTTGTAGGTAATAAGCACACGTTTTAGTGCTGGTATTAACTAGAATATTGTAACAAACCTGGACTTCTTACTCCTAAACTTAACCCAGTACTAAAACATTTTTTTGGAATAAGACTGCGAACAGATAGAGAGCATTGTCACGAGCGATCTAGAAAATTATAGAAGAAACGAAAAATTTATAAAATAAATACGTCTTTCATTATCTTGAACCTAAATAACGTCACATCAATAGATTATATCCAGGCGAAGCTGGTGCGACTGTAGTATAACAAATATTTCAAATATAAATAATTTTCATATAGTTTTAATTAACTACTACCCCTCCACGAAATCTGTCGATAATTTGACGTCGTTCGTAAGCAGCGGCGGCCCGGTGTCAGAAAACGTTGTGTAGGATTGTGGTTGGCGCAGGGGCCGGGGAGTTTACTGGTCTGGTCATATAAATACGAATGCTGACCATGAAGTCCATGGACCAAGCAGAGCCCATCAATTTACTTTAATTAATATCCACCATCTATATATATGTACTACGCACTAGATTTCGCATTCCGAACATTGACTATGTTCAACTCAACTGTACTGCAATCCGTACACCAAACTAAATATAATAAATATAAAGCGTAAATTGAGGATTTGTGAAATCCATAAGATAATTATTATTACTTTTTATTTAGAAATATGATTGTTTAGATTAAACTAAGAGTATTTTATATTCAATTCTTATATTTTATCTTATTTTATATTAAAGTATTCGCGCATGCGCGACTCTATTATCACCCGCGCATGCGCGAAGACACAGAGTAGTGCGCAATTTTTGTTTGCAATAGCTTCTCTAGTATAACTCAATGATATCCACTTAAAATCATTATTAAACTATAACTACAGCTTCAATTTACTCGCGGACTTCTTCCCACTAATACAGGTGAGTTAAGGTTTCGTAGAATAAATTATAAATAGGTACCTATATAAGTTTTATAAATTGAAAATAATTGAACGTTTCCTTCTTCAACACAATGAAGTGTCATTAAATACGCGGTACCAAAATCCAAACCGATTGCGTTTTGGCGCGGTATGCTTTACTGCGAATAACATTATCTTTAATTAATCAAATCTAATAAATGGCGGAAGCATGAACCGAAAATTTGGTGGGAGAGTGTATGACAACGGAGAACTATAAAAAGAAATAGATATGGCAAACTCAGACAAAATAAAAAAGATGACAACTGGCAATATCATTATTTAAGCAAAGCGTTTCTTATCAAGACTGTGTATACTTCAAAGCATAGTTGAGTCCATTGATCTCGTTGAAGTACCAGTATAATGTAGGTACTTATGTAGTACATATTACTTCAATGGTTGATCTCTGTTAAATTTTGTTAAACAGTATTATGGTTATACCATGTAATGGCGGTGTATAGATATCAACTACCCCATACCGTCCCGTGGGTGTTGTAAGAGGCGACAGAGGGAAACAAATCAGGAGATGCGCAGCAGCGTCTTAATAACGTCGTCTTGCCAAGCGTGGCAGCTATGGCTATGGCAAATACCCCTTATGTGGCAATCTATGGGGCAGGCCTATGTTCAGCAGTGGACTTTACTATGCTGTAACTACTATTACTTATTCTGTGCTGTAACGATATAAATCAGAATTTGTATTATTTTTGCTTAAACGCAAAAAAAAAGGAAACGGTGGTGCTCCGTCCTACGTTTTGATGTATGATGGCGTATGAAGTTAAACTTTTAATAAAAAGTAAAAACCAACCTCAAAGAAATAAAAATTATAAATAATTTCCACATGAAAGCTTCAGAAGTCGGTGCTAACACAAAGTGTTTGGGAGAATAACAGCACCGACTTCAGAAGCTTTTATCAGATAAATAATATTATTACGGAAGACTAAGGAATAACACGAGCTCAAGGTTACAATTAGTATGTCGTCTAAATAGTTACATTAAAAACTTTATCCCCTATTTTTATTAAAATATAAAGCTCCCAACCTAAAAGGTATCATTAAAATAGGGTCACAATTGGCGAAGATACGAGTATATTGCGTACATACATACATACAAAAAAAGCAAAAAAAAAAAAACTATTCGCGAATTGAGAACCTTTCTTCCCTTGTTTTTAAGTCCTCCTCCTCTCTTCCTTCTTTTTTTTTAAGTCAGTTAAAATGTACTTTGTGATCGTGACTAATGACAGTAGAGACGAACCGATTTGACCTGTAAAAAAATTGGATCGTCGTTTGAAGCACTTTATCATTAAATATTTACTTAGTAGATCCATGTCGTGGCTCACAACAAATCATATTTTTGCCGGTGAATACACTGTTAGCCGCGGAATGTAATAATTACCCGCGCTTTTGCTTTTGGCACCGCCCAACCGGTTTTGGTGTTGCTTGTATAATGAATACACATATTGTTACGAGCTTCGGGTTCGAGACAATTAAAAACTGCCGACTGAATTACCAAAATTGACACTTTAATTACACAACACTAATTACAATCAAAAATCACACTAATAATAAAACACAGTTCGCCGTTATTTCGCTTCGAAGTATTCTCTTGTATCGCCAATTCAATACTGCCCCGGTCGTGGTCTATACCGGTCTTATATAGGGCCTCAGATAGTTTCCAGAACCTTCTACTGTAGCGACATCTAGAATGTTCGAGTACATATCGGTCCCGAAATTTCTGGAAGGATCTCGACTCTCCTAGTTCTGCTACTCGACACTAGAGGGCGCTAGTGTGACTAGTGTTGCCATGTACAAGACATTAATAGTGGCACGCAATACTTTCATTTACTCCACACTAGGGGGCGCTAGTGTAACTAGTGTTGCCATGTACAAGACATTAATAGTGGCGCGCAACAATATTTTTAGGGAAAATATACTGATATGGCTTTTTAGTAACTATGTATATTGAATAAATTCGCTGTGCTTACATAATAAATAGTTTCGGTATTATCGGAAGATTACAGCATTCATTTATGTTAATTTTCCATTATAAAATGAATATGTAACATCTCCGAAATTTGTGATTAACATAATTTAAATTTGAAAATTTTGTACAACCGACTTCAATATAAATTATTAAGAATAACTTAAAAACTATTGGTCAAACCTTGATCACATTTATATGGGACCGCATGAGAAGCACAAGCTTAAAAAAAGAATCATCGAAATCGGTTCACCCAAAAAAAAGTTATGAGGTAACACACAAAAAAGAAAAAAAAACATACAGTTGAATTGAGTGCCGTCTCCTTTTTGAAGTCGGTAGAAAAGGAACATTGAAACGATTACCAAAGTTCCTGCTAAGAATCCTATTTGCGTATTTACGAGTAAATATAGTATTTTTGATTTTGTTCTAGACTGTTTAAAAATACCCTCAGTTTTTTTTATGTTTTTAACAGAATTAAGTGACGATCGTTTATATACAGAGATGATGACGAGAAAATTTTGCAGATCTTATAGTGATCTTTTATAATTACCTCTCAAAAATTAGCAAAAGAGTTTTAAACTGAGCATCTATGGCAGTTATTATACCTTCACGTTTTCCATCGTTGACCGATTCCAATTCTTGATAGCTCACGGATCGCTGGAATAGCACAGCGCTATGTGTCTAACGATATATTACCTACGGTTCTTTCTATCTTAGCTCGTATTTCTTCTACCGCGGTATGTGTAACGTTACGACATGAACAAGAAACAGAATAAGCTAAATGACGATGCAACATGTAAATTGCGGGCTCCGGGTGGCGTGCGACAACTCAGTCCACCTTGGCGGGTTCGCCTATGTACTAGTCGCTTCTTACCTGAAGTGCGGAGTGCACCTGACATGATATTGGGAAATATTTTAAGTTACACATGCAAGTTGGCACATTGTTGGAAAATTTTCTTCTTCTTCATCAGCCCCTAAAAAATTCACTGCTGGACAAGGGCTTCTTCTGCTGTAGGCAGAATTTGCCTTCATTGTTGGGCTTGGCAGGCAGATTGACTGACGATCGCAGTTCCAGACGTTAGGAACTATCGACGGTGCTTCCCGTCATCGGTGTAAGTAGTTTACGCCTTGCGTATAAATGATGCCTTCCTTGGATGTGGTACCCGTTTCTCAGGCTCCCTCTCCGAAATCGAACCCTGATTCCCCGTTACCCGTGACAACCATGGTAGTCACAGAAACTACCATCTAAAGTTGATAAGACAGACATGTGAAAGATGCGTCGCCGGTGCTGGACCATGCGACGGGCAAAAGTTATCCAAATCATCAAAACTAACGTCTTCGGAAGCGAGGCCCTTCGTCGATTGGTTTTGATCTAATAAAAGCACTCATCCCATCACTGGTCAGAGTTCTGATTGCATGAGCTAATAGCTCTAAAATTAACACAGTTATCCAAGTAACCGAGGTAAGATCTAAGGAACCAACACTATATTTTGTTTGCTATATATTGAGCCATTCACGGTATCGCCATTTATTAGAAATCGTATGATCTTTATGCATATTTAATATTCGCCTCTAGCGACATCCACGGAATAAATTGATTTTCTGACGCTGTCTCTAAAAGCCTGGCTTTAAATTTACTTAATTTCAATATCAATAAAATATATATAATTCTTTACATTGCGTACCACATTAATTAACTTTTATATTATATTAGAATAGACGTTCTTATGATTTTAAAATATAAGGAAAAACTCCACGAACTAGCAACACCATGCAGTTACGAGTATGCTTTGCGCGGATGTTATTGAATATTTTTATTATTAATGTCGGACATCAAAGGCTCGCTCATGAAAATTATTCCGCAACGCGTAGGGTGACTGTCTTGCTCGCACAATTTATTAGCATTTTATTTTTAAAACTTTTAATTTAGATTAGCCCTGATCTTGATTAATTTTAACACGATGGATTTCTAGTAAATACGAGGGTGGATTGAAAAGTACTTGGCCTAACACAGATCCATTCAATTCTAAAAATCAAATCTACCCACATTATTTAGTTCAGTTCAGACTAGTTCATTGTGTGAAGTTCGAAACGTGTGCGATAATTAGTTGTGATTTTATAAATTTATTAACAAAGTAATCGGACATAATTTCCGCGATTGGAGCAAATCGAGCAGCGTGCCGTCATTAAGTACCTCCATAAGAAGGGGCTATCATCAAAAGCCATCCATGATGACATGGTCAGTACATTAGGCGATTTTGCTCTGTCATATTCATCCGTCAAAAAATGGATAGCAGAATTTAAGCGTGGTAGAGAGAGTGTGAAAGATGAACCCCGCTCTGGAAGGCCTTCGACGTCAACTACTGACGAAAATATTAAAAAAGTACTTGATTTAATAATGGGAGACCGCAGATCAAAAATTAGAGAGATAGCCGAGATTATAGGCATCTCTTATGAACGAACTCAAAACATCATTGTCAACGAGTTGGGTTTCCACAAGGTGTCTGCGAGGTGGGTTCCGCGACTGCTTTCAGTTGAACAAAAAAGGACGCGATTGACTATTTCACGCGACTGTTTGGAGTTATTTGAAGCCGATGCAGATGATTTTTTGAATCGTTTTGTTACTATGGACGAAACATGGGTTCATTACTGTACACCGGAAACAAAACAACAATCAAAACAGTGGAGAAGACCTGGTTCACCACCCCCTAAAAAGGCTAAGTCGATTTTGTCGGCAAATAAGGTGATGGCTTCAGTATTCTGGGACTCGAAAGGTGTGATTATGATTGATTATCTTGAAAGGGGTCAGCATATAAACTCTGATTACTACTGCACCTTACTACGTCGTTTACGAGAGGAAATAAAAGAAAAACGTCGAGGAATGCTCAGAAGAAATTCACAACTGTGGCTTTGAACTGTTACCGCATCCGCCGTATTCAGCTGATCTGGCACCATCAGACTTCTTTCTGTTCCCTAACCTAAAAAAGCACTTGGGAGGTCAAAGATTTTCGACAAACGACGAGGTCAAAGCAGCTGTAAACGCATATTTTGACTCTAAGGAAGAATCATTTTTTTTCAACGGTCTAAATGCTTGGAAGGGGAGGTGGCAAAAGTGTATTGAACTTGATGGTGATTATGTAGAAAAATAAAAATATAACTGATTTAGTATTTGTTTATTTTCTTGGTTAGGCCGAGTACTTTTCAATCCACCCTCGTATATTTTTTATAGGATTGGGTGACAAACGAGCACACAGTTCACCTGATGGTAAGCGGTTGCTGTGACCCATAGACATCTACATCTATCCTCAATAAAGAATCAAAATGCAGATGCGTTGTCACCCGTGAGGACTAAGATGGAATGCCTCTTTCCAGTAAAAAGGGTCTCCGGTACTCTACACTCACCATACGAAACACAGCAGTGTTAAGCTCCTTTTTGATGCTGTATTCTGTAAGAGCGTGGTCCTTCCGCGGTCGAGCCGACCTATTCGTGTTACAACTATACTACTAATATAGCTGCAGCATGGCTCTACCACGTAGTAATATGTCCAATACATGGTCCATCTGTGGTTTTTTTTATAGAATCGGAGTGACAATCGAGCATCCAGTTCAGTTGATGGGAATTGAGTGCTGTGGCCCATAGACATCTACATTTATTCTCGATTAAGAACCAAACACACCTGAAGACTAAGATGGAATGGTTTGTTTCTAGTAATAATTAAAAATTAAAAATTTTGTACAACCGACTTCAATTTAAATTATTAAGAATAACTCAAAAACTATTGGTCAAACCTTGATCAAATTTATATGGGACCACATGAGACGCACCAGCTTTTAAATAAAAAAGAATCATCGAAGTCGGTCCACCCAGAAAAAAGTTATGAGGTAACACACATAAAAAAACACAGTCGAAAAGCCTCCTTTTTGAAGTCGGTAGAAAAGGGTCTCCGGTTCTCTACACTCACTAGGAACACAGCAGCATTATGCTGCTATTTTGCGCTGGTATTCTGTGAGAGCGTAGTCCTACAGGTGTGGAATTTTACAATTTATCTAATTTCCGGTAACTTAAGCAACTAACGGAAGAGCACCTGAGATTACTGTCCCACTGTATAAAGGAAAAGTTTCAAAGGACTGTAAAAACAAACGTGGAATCAGCCTGCTTAGCATTATTGGAAACCTATATGCTAAGGAGCTGATTGAAAGAGTTATGAAAGAAACTGGTGGTAAAATTTAGAATGTGGAAGCTGAATTTAGAAAAGGGATGGGGTATTAGGAACAGATCTTTTCTATGTGCATGATCACAGAGTTTTTGCACAAAACGGGAAAGTTTCCTATGCATTTTTAAATTTCGAAAAGATCTATGACAGAGTGGACAGGAGTCACTTTATGGCAAACGGAGTACGGAGGAATTCATTCTCAAGGAAGTACATCTTTATTCTAAGTGATACATTAGAGCTGGGGGTAATCTCGATGGTACCCGAAACTTAAAAAGTTTGATTATAAGGACTTCCTGCATAAACATTAAACACTTCATTATTTATCTTTCTAGGACTCCTAAAGTTTCCAGATTGAAATTATGCAATTTACTATTGTTTTAAAAGTAACTATCTTAAAACTGCGACTATATTTTGTTCCATTGCTTTTACAAAATGATTTGAAACTTCTACTAAAACCGATGGTCAGTGGACCACTGGTGGACCAAGCTGCGTTTAAGGACTATATATCCCTCACATATAGAAAAGTATACAACGTCCCTGGAGATGATAGTCAGTATACAGATACTGCCGATACGGTTTCTGTACAGTGCAGTGTTGCTAAGTTAAAATAATTTAAAATTAAAAACTTTGTACAACCGACTTCAATATAAATTATTAAGAATAACTCAAAAAATATTGGTCAGATCTTGATCAAATTTATATGGGACCACATGAGAAGCACCAGTTTTCAAATAAAAACAGAATCATCGAAATCGGTTCACTTAGAAAAAAGATATGAGGTAACGCAAATAATTGAGTACCGACTTTTTGAAGGCGGTAGATAAGGAGCGCACAATGACACACCTTTCCACAATTACTTTGTATGTGTTTTATTTATAGAACTAACTTAAAAATCAACCATACTATTATATACTCTATCTTAAAGTTGGTGGTCCATGGGAAGACGGGAAAGGTCGCAGGGATATAGTTACGCGTGCCTGTGTGCCTGGACGTCATACCAGACAGGCAAATATAGAAATAAAAATATATCTATTTACGTAAACACATAAATTACTTAAAACTAATGGCTGGTGTCTCTTTTTAATATAACGAATTGAATGTAAATTCAAGAAAAACAACTTCCTTCTGCGTTAATCCCATATCTCTGGTGCCCTTTGACCTACAGTACCCAAATTCAAAGTCGACCGAGCTACTACCTCAAGGTATCCAAATACCAAATTTCTTTAAAGTCAATCGGTCCAGTGGAACGGAAGTTATCGTGTCGGCATACAGACTAACAGACTGCCAGCTAAAACCATTAACTTCCTTTCAATGCTACGCAGAAGGAAGTTAATAATACACCCAGACAGTGCTAACAATTAGAGTATTTGATGAATAGATGTATTACGGACGGCGAAGGAGGCCGCCGCCCCGTCGCCCCTTCATACCCCGTTGCGCCCCGCCCACCCTGCACACCGGCAGCAGATCACGCGATGTCGCCGACCAATCAGCGCGTGGCATCGCCTTACGACGCTACTCACATACTGAGACGCTCTCTTGCGGGATATAAGAAAGGCGTTTTGGTCTGTGAGGTGATATTCCGCCTGTGGCACCGTTCTTGAGCGGTTGTATACAGGTAGTCCGCGCTTCCGTCCTCGTACGGCAATGCTTCTCGCTCTCGCGCCTCCGCTGTCCTGCTCGCGCTGTACAGCCCCGACGCCCGGTAAGTTCTTTAGGCTAACTTCAGTTCGTACCCCCCTGTATTCGGGCGGGGAGGTCTGACTAACCACTGCTTCTTTTATTGTTATTTCTTGTTAATTTTTTTATTTCATTACCGTGTATATTGTTTCTTGGGAACGTCTTTTGTTCTTTTGAGAACAGGGACCCGTCCTTACTGTTTCATAGAATAACGTCTCCCCCCCTCCCAAACATGTCAAAACTAGACCACCTTCGTAGGCGTCGTATCCCAGATGGACCCGCCAGCTCTGGCATCTTTTTACGCCCAACTCGCTCAGGCATACCCCTCTCACGAGGCCTTATTGGCTGTAAGCCCGGCTGTCCCACAGTCTAACTCTTTCGCTCCCCTGGAGATGGAGTGCTCCAACTCCGACTCAGAGTCCACACTCCGGGGCTCTGGTTCTACGGAGTCATCTGACTCAGACGGATCCGATGTGAACTCTGAGTTCACCACAGTGTCTTCCAAGCGCCGTAAACGCGCCGCGGAAAATCGCACCGTTTCGGCGGCCTCTGCCGCCCCCGCAAACCCCGCAGCCCCCGTAGCTGCCTCAATCCCCGCAGCTCCCGCTGCAGTTTTTTTTTTTATAGGATAAGGGTGACAAACGAGCACACAGTCCACCTGATGGTAAGTGGTTGCTGCGGCCCATAGACATCTACATCTATTCTCTATTACAAATCAAAATGCAGATGCGTTGTCACCCGTGAGGACTAAGATGGAATGCCTCATTTCCAGTAAAAAGGGCCTCCGGCCACCTGCACTCACCAAGCGAAACGCAGAGATAAACCTCTACTTCACGCTGATTTTCTGTGAGGTCGTGGTACCACCCCGGTTCGAGTCGGCCCATCCGTGCGACAGCAAAAGCCGCCACGTGGCTCTACCACTGTTGAAAGTTGAAGTTTCCGAATTACCACTGCCCAAGCCAGCCTCCCGCTGTGCTCCTAACCCGGCTAAGAAGCAAGTCCCGCCCCCTGTCTTCTTACGAGACAAGGCTCAGTTTACCCGCCTCTCCAAAACCTGCTACGACGCAGGAATAAAGTATGACCAAGCCACCAACCTCGAGGAGGCTATTAAAATCATCCCCCAATTTGTCGACGACTTTCGTCGTCTCACCAGGCTATTCACAGCCGAACGAGTCTCCTATCATACGTACGCTCTTCAGAAAGAACGCAAAATCAGGGCCGTCATCCGAGGCGTCCCTTTTGAACTCTGCAACGAGGAAATCCTTAAGGACCTTAAGTCCCAAGGATTCCCCGTTGAGGCTGTGCATAAAATGCACAGCAGAACGGGCTTGAGGTTCCCCCTTGCCCTCGTAATTCTCGTAAACGTTTCGGAGGCAAAGACCATCTTCCGGCAGTTACGCACGGTGTGTGGCCTGTCGGGAGTGAGGGCTGAGCCCCCGCATATGCGCGGTTGCCCGGCGCAATGCCACCGCTGCCAGTTATATGGTCATGCGGCGGCCAACTGCTCCGCCCCACCCAGGTGCGTTAAGTGCCTCGCATCATAATCTGCTATGTTCGTTATAAGTTTATTTTAATCATTTCACCGTAAGGTCAGTATACGTCTGGCCTGAACTGCCTCCCGGCGGCTCAGGCCAACTCTTCTTAAATTTGCCTTTGTAGGCTCCCCCTCAGCGGCCCGTAGCCGCCTGCGCCCTCTTCTCCCAAAAGAGGGTCGCTTCCGATACGGCATAAGAAGCTTAAACAGCTGGTTGCCAGTCCCCAAAGGCGGTTTTTAGCGGGTACCACTTAGGTCCACGGTAGGCAGCGAGTCCCGCATAACCACGACAGATTGGCTGTCGTGGTATGCATAAATGCATTTTCCGCCTCCCTACGTAAAGCGTAGCCCTTTTTGCAATTGGTTCTGGGCGCAAAAAAAAAGAAAAAAACGACCCAAATCATTACCAGCTCATTACTCGTCACTCGCTCATCGTTCGCTCCGTATGCAGCTCAACAGACACTGCCTCAACAAGCTACACTTCACAAGCCGCTCTTGTTTTTATATAAACAATAGTTTCATTTAACTTCATTATCCTATGGTCAAGAAGAAGTCTGCGTTTGAACGATACGGAGCCCTGCATAAAGCTCCCACTTCGTTTAATGGTCAAACGAGTAGCGGATCCCATTTCGTTTAATGGTCCTTCGAGTTCCGGATCCCTGCAACAAGCCTGAAACAAGAAGTTAACATCTCTCCGCGTCAAGAAAGCAAGAAGTTTCCATTTCTCCACGTCGGAAAGCAAGAAAGAAACAAGAACGCGCGAGTGTTAGTTGTTGGTCATACATAACCACTGCTAATTACTTGGAAGCAAACAACACAAGTACGTGGCAGCCTTGCGGTGTTAACTGCCATCAAGAACGTACTTTCAGGTATTATAGACCCCGCCGGCAAGGTACGGTTACGTTCTGGGGCCACAGGTTGCCACGCAACGATAAGTGTGGAATATTGCCACCGCACTTTGATGCACCCGTGAACGCCCGCGCCCTCTACCGGGAGGTATCCACCTTCCTTTCCTCATTAGTTTCCATCCCTGGTCCAGCATCACCGCGGTAGGAGTCCGGCCAAGACCCGTTAGGTAGGTAGGGTAGAAACTCTAAGTGAAAGTGTTAAATTTAAGTAATTAGTAGGATTAGGGACCCTCGCGCGCAATGGAAAACACACGTGTATTACGTTCAGGCAAATCCACGCCTACCACAGACGCCACGCCGGCGTCGGGGCAGACGAGTTCAACAGAAACAAGTACGTGGAGTAAGGGCACGGGCACAGAGCATACAAACGGTGACAGTGGCTCGCATAGTAACAATAACGTGACGGGAGCAGTAATCGAAAATAGGTCCGTTCAAGTTCTCTTGACATTAGAAGGGGTAGGGGGTAATCAAATAAACGACACAGAATCATGTCACGTGAAATTATCCATTCGCGGTTTATATAACAGAAACTTAGAATGAACTACTATGAACAGGGGCAACCGACCATATTGATAGGCCAAGACAACTGGCACTTAATTACGTCCAGGCAATTGCGCGTCGGTAATAAAAACCAGCCCATAGCATCTTTAACTAAATTAGGGTGGGTGTTGCATGGTCGCAACGGACAGCCCGGTAATACTGTCGCGATAATTAATCACGTACGGCCCACACAAACCGACGACCCCGCATTAGAGCTCATAGAAATTTTTTCAGCATAGAATCTCTAGGAATAGAGGCACGCCGACCGACATCTGACCCGGATCAGCGAGCCCTAGCTATTCTAGATAAGACTTGTAAAAAAACGGACAATAGCAATAGGTACGAAGCGGGCTTACTCTGGCGAACAGACACTGAGGAGATGCCAAACAATAAAAAACAAGCCCTCAGTCGTCTATATAGCTTAGAAAATAAATTAGATAAAAATGAAAACCTAAAAACCGAATATAGTAAGCAGGTAAACAACCTTATAGAAGCAGGCTATGCTGAAAAAGTAGTCGCCCCAGCCACGTCGCCACGCAGCTGGTACTTGCAGCATTTCGCAGTCGTACACCCTCAGAAGGGCAAAATAAGGTTAGTGTTCGACGCAGCAGCCAAATGCGGGGGGAAAAGCCTAAACGATGCGTTATTAACAGGCCCTGACTTACTACAGTCGTTATTCGGCGTTTTAATTAGGTTTAGAGAGGGTCGTATTGCTGTCGTAGCCGACATAAAAGAAATGTTTTTACAAGAAAAAATTATACAAGAGGACCGTGATAGCTTACGATTTTTATGGAGGGGCGAGAATAGAGAGGGGCCGCCGCAAGAGTATCGGATGACGTCGTTAATATTCGGGGCGGCATCATCACTATGCACGGCCATCTATGTAAAAAATAAAAACGCAGAAAATCACAGTTATCAACATCCCGAGGTCGCGAAGGCTACAGTACGTAACTTTTATATGGACGACTACTTAGGTGCGTTCAACTCCGAAAGCGAGGCGAAGTCAATAGTAAATGATATGTGCAAAGTACATAGAAACGCATCCTTCGAGTTACGCGGGTGGGCGTCGAACGAGCCCGAGGTAATTAGCGACGTCACTGATACGCGTAGAAGCGACACAACCACGCTAGGTAAAAGTGATTCGGACAGGACATTAGGTCTTATTTGGAATCACAAACGCGACACGTTAGGCTTCAATGTCAATCTTAGAAACACACCTACCAAGCGTCAGGTACCCAACGCAGTAATGTCGGTATTTGACCCGCTAGGTTTAGTTTCGCCTATCACGATGATAGGCAAATGTCTTATACAGGAAATATGGCGTAGTGGGATAGATTGGGACGACCCCATCACAACCGAGCATCACGTGACATGGTTATCACTTATAAATAACTTACAGCTGTTAAAAAAAGTTAGAAATAGATAGGTACATACCTGCCACGCCATCTGGAGAAGAGGAGTTACACATTTTCTGTGATGCGAGTAAAAAGGTGTATTCCGCTGTTGTATATTTCGTAAGTGCAAAAACGGACGGCACTAAGACGTCGCGATTGGTAACAGGCAAGGCCAAAGTAGCTCCGTTAAAACCAATATCGATTCCCCGGTTAGAACTTCAAGCTGCAGTGTTAGGCAGTCGATTAGCTGAATCGGTCAGACGCGAGTAGGATTATAAAATATTAAAACGTCATTATTGGTCAGACTCTAAAACTGTATTAGCTTGGATAAAATCGGACCCGCGCAAGTTCAAGTCGTTTGTCGCAGACCGATTGGCTGAAATCGAAAGCCTAACCTCGCCAACCAATTGGCGATGGGTACCCAGCTCAGATAACGTCGCGGACGACGCAACCAAGGGCGTACCTGCCGATTTTAATTCGAAACACAGGTGGTTTACCGGACTGCGTTTATAAGGAACGACCCCGCGACTTGGCCGCAGGACAAACGAAATGAAACATCGTTACCCCCTTCAGGGGAAGAAAGAATATTGAAACAAGTTCACGTAATAATTAAACGAAACGTTAGCGATTACTTACCCGAGTTAGAACGATTTTCAAAATACAGCCGATTAGTTCGCGTCGCTGCCACCGTTTTGCTCGCCGCTGAGATATTTAAAGCCAAGCTACTCAAAAGAGGCACAAATGTTGAACTCGCACCGAGCCATATAAAATTAGCGGAGTTATTTCTCATAAGAAGGAGTCAATATAACTCGTTCGCTGAAGACATCGCGACCATAGAGGCTGGGCGGCGACCACCCAAGAAGTCACCATTCTACAAACTATCCGTGAAGATCGACCGCAACGGCATTATGTGTTTAGATAGCAGAATAAAAAACGAACACAATCTGCCAGTCCAGTGAAGCCTTCTTTGGCGTGTAGCCAAAGAAGGCTTCACTCGGCTGTTGGTGCATCACACGCACGCAACCTTCAATCATGGCAATCACCAGAACTGAGACAGCGATACCACATAATAGGAATACGCATCGTTATACGCAATATATACAACCAATGCCAATGGTGTCGGACCTATAGGGGGATCCCATCAAAAATCCCTTTAGGCGACTTACCAGTAGAAAGGCTGGCCCAGAATCAACCGCCCTTCACTGCAACCGCGGTAGACTACTTCGGGCCCATGCAGGTCACAGTAGGGCGAAGGATAGAAAAAAGGTGGGGTGCCTTATACACATGCCTCACTACACGCGCTGTGCACTTAGAAGTAGCCACAGCCCTCACGGCCTCTTCCATGATCATGACGAAGAATGATGGCTCGCCGGGCCACACCAACCGTGATATACAGTGACAACGGAACCAACTTCGTGGGTGCTGAAAGAGAAATCGCTGAAGCTATGCAAAACAACGACCATAGCCTTACCACCTTCGCATCTGAAAAGCTGATCACCTGGAAAAAGATACCACCAGGAGCCCCAAACATGGGCGGTGCCTGGGAACGATTGATCAGATCAATAAAAACAGCATTAAAAGTCACACTAAAGGAGAGGTCACCCCTGACGAATTGCTGCACACGTTACTGCTGGAAGCCGAGCATGTGATTAATTCGAGGCCACTGACTCCGGTGAATCCAAACTTGGATGAAGAAGCGCTGACACCCAATCACTTTCTTATTGGGCGCTCTAGCGGGATGTCACCGTTTGGTTCATTTAAAGACACACAGTTGAACCCACGCTCCTGGAATGCCACTCAAGCACTAGCCGACAAGTTTTGGGCACGCTGGTCAACGGAACACAGACCTCTTTTAATGCCCCGGTCCAGCTCCAACTCTCAACACAAAAATCTAAAAGTTGGGGACATCGTGATAATTTGTGATGGCACAATGCCTAGACGAGTATGGCCTAGAGGCGAAGTGACGGAAGTCCACCCAGGCCCAGATGGGCGCGTCCGAATAACTGAAATAAGAACAGCAACGGGTTTGGTGCGCCGTCCGGCCTCTCGCCTCATCGCAATTACGACAACGGACTAAAACAGTTTTTAAGTGCTTGCGCACGAGGGGGAGATTGTAAATAACAGCCTAGATTTAAGACGTTATTAATGTTGAATATCTTTTAAGACGATCTATATAGTTATTTAAGTTTTAGTCACGTAAGCTTACAATTGTACGTAATCTTATTAATGTTTTTTGTATGCCTATAAAGAGTTGTTATATCTTTATAGTGATTGTCACCTATGTATTTGTAGTAGTTATTGCCAAATAAAGATCTGTTATATGTCTTTATAGTGTTTGGCAAATACATAATTAATGTTTGTATGCCTATGCAAAGTGTTGTGTGTTTTATAATATTGTGTCACATACTTATTAGTAGTTGTTATAAAGAGATTTGATACATGTCATATAGTGTGTTACATACTTATTAATAATTGTTTGCAAAGATTTGTTGTATGAAAATGTATAATTGTGAAATAAATTATGAGTCATACTAAACACACCCCCGCACACTTCCCTCCTGTCCGTTCATTAGTCAAATGGAGCATATGCGCATCACGGGCGCTTGCACGAGTTGTGCAACTGACCGAACGAAATAAAAGGCATGCTGTGAGCGACCCAAATCAGTTTTTTGTGTTCAGGATTCCGCCTGTGGCACCGCTCTCGAGCGGTTGTATACAGATAGTCCGCGCTTCCGTCCCCGTACGGCAGTGCTTCTCGCTCTCGCGCCTCCGCTGTCCTGCTCGCGCTGTACAGCGCCGACGCCCGGTAAGTTCTTTACGCTAACTTCAGTTCGTACCCCCCTGTCTTCGGGCGGGGACGTCTGACTGACCACTCCTTCTTTTATTGTTATTCTTGTTAATTTTTCTGTTTATGTTTTTGTTTTTCTTTTGTTATTTCATTACCGTGTATATTGTTTCTTGGGAACGTCTCTTGTTCTTTTGAGAACAAGCCCCTATTCTTTTGAGAACAGCGTCCTTACTGTTTCATAGAATAACGTCTCCCCCCCCTCCCAAACATGTAAAACTAGACCACCTTCGTAGGCAACTCCTCGACGTCGTATCCCAGATAGACCCGCCAGCTCTGGCATCCTTTTACGCCGAACTCGCTCAGGCATACCCCTCTCACGAGGCCTTATTGGCTGTTAGGCCGGTTGTCCCACAGTCTAACTCTTTCGCTCCCCTGGAGATGGAGTGCTCCAACTCCGACTCAGAGTCCATACTCCAGGGCTCTGGTTCTATGGAGTCGTCTGACTCAGACGGATCCGATGAATCGGGGTTCACCACAGTGTCTTCCAAGCGCCGTAAACGCGCCGCGAAAAATCGCACCGTTTCGGCGGCCTCTGTCGCCCCCGCAAACCCCGCAGCCCCCGTAGCTGCCTCAGTCCCCGCAGCTCCCGCTGCAGTTTCCGAATTACCACTGCCCAAGCCAGCCTCCCGCTGTGCTCCTAACCCGGCTAAGAAGCAAGTCCCGCCCCCTGTCTTCTTACGAGACAAGGCTCAGTTTACCCGCCTCTCCAAAACCTGCTACGACGCAGGAATAAAGTATGACCAAGCCACCAATCTCGGGGAGGCTATTAAAATCATCCCCCAATCTGTCGACTACTTTCGTCGTCTCACCAGGCTATTCACAGCCGAACGAGTCTCCTATCATACGTACGCTCTTCCGGAAGAGCGCAAAATCAGGGCCGTCATCCGAGGCGTCCCTTTTGAACTCTCCAACGAGGAAATCCTTGAGGACCTTAAGTCCCAAGGATTCCCCGTTGAGGCTGTGCATAAAATGCGCAGCAGAACGGGCTTGAGGTTCCCCCTTGCCCTCGTAATTCTCGCAAACGTTCCGGAGGCAAAGACTATCAGAAACAGAAATAGAAACAGAAACTTTTTTATTCAATATAGATTATAAATAATACTTATTGAAAGTCACTCTTTTGTATGATTACCACTGGTTCGAAAAAAACCTCTGTCCTGGGAAGAACCAGCAAGAAACCCAGCGAGATTTTTTTTTTTAAAACAGCTTACAATCGTGTATGTTACACAAATCAACAACACAACAAATTAGAAATAGCTTGGTAGCGATCACTTCATTTCCAGGGGTTATTATCATCTATGAATTCATTAATATTATAATAACCCTTTTTATACAAACTTAGTTTAATAAAGTTTTTGAACTTTGAGCAGGTCAAATTTTGTATATTTTCTGGAATTTTGTTGTAAAAACGTATACATCGCCCCAAGAATGAATTACTGACTCGATGGAGTCGAGTAACTAGCTTGTGTCTGTTCCTAGTATTTACAGAATGAATATCACTTATTTTTGTAAAACTACTTTTATTTTTGTGTACGTACATTACATTTTCATAAATGTATTGAGAGGCCAAAGTTAATATATTAATTTCCTTAAATTTTTGTCGCAGCGACTCTTTAGGCTTTAAATCATAAATTGCTCTTATGGCCCTCTTCTGTAAAACAAATATAATTTCAGTGTCAGCTGCGTGTCCCCATAGCAAAATACCATACGACATTATGCTATGGAAATAGCTAAAGTAAACTAGTCTAGCTGTTTCAACACTAGTTAGACTTCTAATCTTTTTTACGGCATATGCTGCAGAACTAAGTCTGCTTGCTAGTTTTGATATATGGGGGCTCCATTGAAGCTTCGCGTCTAGAGTGATTCCAAGAAAAATGGTGGTATCTACAAGACTCAGTTTCTCCCCATTTAAAATTACATTAGTATTTAATTGTTTGACATTTGAGTCATAAATTTCATACATTTCGTTTTAGTGCCATTTAAATGCAAATTATTAACATTGAACCAATTTACTAATTTAGATATAGCATTATTTACTTCGTCATATTTTAGCAATTGTCGACTTAATTTGAAAATTAAAGAAGTGTCATCTGCAAATAATACTATATCATGGTTATCTCCTACTATGTAAGGTAAGTCATTAATGTATACAAGAAACAGAAAGGGGCCGAGAATTGAGCCTTGAGGCACGCCCATTTGTACCATCGACCCGGAAGAACTCATACCGTTAATGACAACTTTTTGCGTTCTTTTACTTAAATATGAAATAATTAATTTAAGAGCATCACTTCTTACACCGTAGTGTTGAAGTTTCCTGATTAATGTTTCATGGTGAACACAATCGAAGGCTTTGGATAGGTCACAAAATATACCCAAAGCATCCTGTGAATTCTCCCATGCATTAAATATATATTTAATCAGCTCAACACCGGCATCAGTTGTCGAGCGACCCCTTGTGAAACCAAATTGATTTTTATGAAGTAAATTATTTATATTAAAGAAATTTAACATTTGATCAAGAATATTTTTTTAAAAATCTTACTAAGTGTTGGTAGTACAGAAATAGGTCTAAAATTGGCGGGGTCTAATGTACTACCAGATTTAAATAAAGGTATTACTTTACTATACTTCATTAAATCAGGAAACACACCAGATTCGATACTAGTATTAAAAATAATAGCTAAATGAGGCGCGATTGTATCTATTATAGACGCAATAACTTTAACGGAAATCCCCTACAGATCCGCAGTTTTCTTAACATCAATAGTTTTAAAATATTTTACAATATCTTTTGATGATACTTTATGAAATGCAAAATTATTTGTACACGCATTTACATTTTGTTTAAGTAATGATTCGGCGACCGCAGGAGAAGAATTCAGTGACTTAGTGGTTAATATCGGAATATCAGTAAAATATTTCTCGAAAACCATTGCAACGTCCTGATCTGATTCGGTTAATTTGTTACTAACACTTAACTGGTAGTTTGAATTGCGAGAGTTGATCTTACCAGTTTCGCTACTTTTATTTTTATTAATTATACTCCATGTCATTTTAATTTTATTAGAAGCCGTCTTAATTTTGTTGCTCAAATGCAAAGACTTGGCTGTGGAGCACACTCTTTTAAATATTTTTGAATATTTTTTCACATATTCCCTAAATTCGACGCTATGATTATATGACCTTTCATGGTAAAGATCATATAACCTATGTCTGCTCCTATGGACCCATTCATTAAATGACTTCCGACTGTTCAAGGAGAATATTTTAGAAGTAAAAGTATTATTAAATTCATTGCAAATAAGCTTAAATAATGTTCCATACAAAAAATTTGGATCATTTTGGTATGAAAGTGATGGAAGTTTTTTCACTATGTTACTTCTAAATTTCTCCAAGCGACGTGCATTTACTGGAACAAACACAACTTTCTCATCTACTTGCTTTTTGTGAACATAAGGTAACGAAACTACCTGTTCACAGTGATCAGAACTTAATTTTTGAATTATACATTTATGCAAGGCTTCACATTTGTAAAAATGTTATCTATACATGTTGCACTAGATTGAGCAATACGCGTTGGCTCTAAAAATAAATTAAAAAGACCTTATGATTTAAACAATGATCTAAATTATTGATTGAGGAAGCTTCTAGGAGATTGATATTAAAGTCTCCACATAATACAACAGATTTATTCTGTTTATTAAGCTTAGCAAAAACTTCCTCCATAATTTTTTCAAAAGTATCGTATATAGAACATGGGGGTCTGTAGACGCTCACAACAATGAGGTGCTCAAACTCAACACATGCCATTTCTACAGTTCGCTCAACAGAGAGGCTCACAATATCGTTACGTTCTTTACATGACAATAATTTACTAGCTAATATTAAGGAGCCACCTCTTAAAACCGATTCTCTATTGAAAGAACTGACCACCTGGTGATTACTGAAGTTAAACATTAAGTTATAAGCTTTTAACCAATGTTCAGTAATACATAAAATATGAATATTGTTGCTCTACACACACAACTCAATTTCTAGCTCTTTGCCTATCATGCCTTGTATATTTTGATGCACCAGGTGTAAACAATTTTCATTATTACTCTGTGGAGTCATACAATTAAAGATTTGTAAGCTACATTCTAATTCATTTAAATTATTACAACTGCTAGAGATTACCTCTATTGTCTCATTTTCTAATTTAAATTACTTGGAACTGATTCCAAATTACATATTAAGTCATTATACTGCTCAAAAGGAGCAGATGTCTGTGTAGCCAAGTCCTTGGCTGAGTTAATATATAAACAATAAGATAGCACATTTGCTATCTGTCTTAAAATATATTTAGATAGGTAATACCTATCTCTAGTCAAAAATTTCTTAATTAAATTATTTATGTCTATTAAATTAAATTTATTATTATAATTATAACAATTAAATGTCAAGTTTAAATTATTATTACATGAAAAGTTATTCATTAATAAATTTAAATCATATCTTTTTTTATTTTCCTGCGGCCAACCCTCTATGTAAGGCAATGTAAACAAGATAATTTTATGTACATTTAAAGTATTTAGATTATCAATATATTTTAATAATTGATTTTTGTTTACACTGCCTCTTCTCCCAACAAGAATTATTAATGTGCTATTAGGGCAAAATTTACTAGCTAAAACTTTATTCATTATATGACTAAAGGTTGCTCCTGGCATGTAATAATTAGTGATCATATGTCCTTTTAAACAGTTATTTAACATCATGCCCAAATTTTTGCCTATGTCATCACAATACATAATAACTTTATTTTTTTTAAATATTTACATTGCTTTTTAAGTTTATATCCTTTGTCATGGCACTGTCAAAGAGTGTAGGTGAAAATAATGAGTCCTTACTGTTTACTTTGTTATTTACACATATTGTCCCCGACGAACCTGGTATGGAGCGCTGACACTCACTCTGATGTTTTATTAAGTCAAAGCGCTCCTCATTATATTTACATGATTTTACCAGATCATTCATGGCCAATATGTGTTCTTTTATCTCATCTTGAGCCGATGCATATTTATTTGATAAAATTTGTAGGGAGTTTTTAAGGGATAAAATTGTTGAATTTAGACACTATATCAGTCTCATAACAGTGATTCATATTTTCCACCTCAATTGAATATATTTTAAGTTTATTAATTAATTCTTGCTTTTCTTTGCATACATTTATATAATTTTTAACATTAATTTTGGTTTTAATTAATTTTTGCAGTTTTCTAATATATTTATTAATTTTTATATATTTCTTTAATTTTCTTCTACTGCAGATTGTCCTTGCTGCTGTTCTTGATGTGACATCATCACCAGTCAAATCAATTGTTGTGGAGGGTTGCAATGCTTTAGAAGGTTCACATTCTATTAGCTCGTTAAACAGACTTTGAGTTTGGGACGCTTTCATATTGTCTATGTAATGTTTTAATTGCACAATCTGCTCATTAGCCTTACTTAACTGTAACTGCAATGCAGTAATTAATCTGAGGGATTCCTCATATTCCTTGCTGCATTGGTCAAACTCATCGACTGTTCTCTGAAGTTGATCCCTTTCTTTTGAAACAAATGTATATTCTGTATGCAACTTAACCATATCACTATTTAGCTCGGTATTTTTAGCTATTATATTTATTATTTCCTTTTCATTGTCATCCCTTTCTTTACATAACATCTTCCGGCAGTTACGCACGTTCGTGGTTTGTCGAGAGTGAGGGCTAAGCTCCCGCATAGGCGCGGTTGCCCGGCGCAATGCCACCGCTGCCAGTTATATGGTCATGC
Source organism: Parnassius mnemosyne (assembly GCA_963668995.1). Taxonomy (NCBI): domain Eukaryota; kingdom Metazoa; phylum Arthropoda; class Insecta; order Lepidoptera; family Papilionidae; genus Parnassius; species Parnassius mnemosyne. Next base: position 6,654,697 of record CAVLGL010000095.1, read on the forward strand.
GGCGGCCAACTGCTCCGCCCCACCCAGGTGCGTTAAGTGCCTCGACCCCCATAACACGAAAGAGTGTCCTCGGCCCAAAGATGCCGAATCCCCACCCGCGTGCGTCCTGTGTAAACAAACAGGCCACCCGGCTAACTACAGAGGCTACCCTTGCGCACCTCATCCCCGCCCCAGTAGGCACGCTCCACCGCCGGTCAATGCTAGGTCATTCCCGGCCCTCCCGTCAAGATTGCCCCCTAAGGGCTATTTTCGACCATTTCAGGGTCCACCAAGGCCCTCCCGGGTCCCTCTTCCTATTCTTCGCCCTCCTTCGGACTTCTCGCAGCTTTTGCAGCCTCCAGTCTTTCCCTGGGGCCCAAAAAAGGCCGACCCTCCGCGGACGTCCTCCGCCGCTCAGCAAACACAACCCTCAATGGTTGATGATCTAAATACAGTGTACGCCGCTATTAGAAACATCAACATTGGGGAGATCACCGTCTTAGCACGCAAATTGCGCGCTGCCCAGTCCCCTCAGGACCGACTCCTTGCTCTTACAGAGCATCATAATCTTTTATGTTCGTTATAAGTTTAGTTAATCATTTCACCGTAAGGTCAGTATACGTCTGGCCTGAACTGCCTCCCGGCGGCTCAGGCCGACTCTTCTTAAATTTGCCTTTTTAGGCTCCCCCTCAGCGGCTCGTAGCCGCCTGCGCCCTCTTTTCCTAAAAGAGGGTCGCTTTCGATACGGCATAAGAAGCTTAAACAGCTGGTTGCCAGTCCCCAAAGGCGGTTTTTAGCGGGTACCACTTAGGTCCCCGGTAGGCAGTGAGTCCCGCATAACCACGACAGACCGGCTGCCGTGGCATGCATAATGCATTTTCCGCCTCCCTACGTAAAGGGTAGCCCTCTTTCCAACTGCTTCTGGGCGCAAAAAAAAAACGACCCAAATCATTACCAGCTCATTACTCGTCACTCGCTCATCGTTCGCTCTGCATCCAGCCCAACAGATACTGCCTCAACAAGCTATACTTCACAAGCCGCTCATGTTTTTATATAAACAATAGTTTCATTTAACTTCATTATCCTATGGTCAAGAAGAAGTCTGCGTTTGAACGATACGGAGCCCTGCATAAAGCTCCCACTTCGTTTAATGGTCAAACGAGTAGCGGATCCCATTTCGTTTACGCAGTGAGATGTATAATGTAAGCGCGCGAACAATAGCAGATTTAAAGATAGGCTCGCAGTCTGTGAGTAGGGAGTGCTTACGGTTGAAGCACTTACGCGACTTACCGAGTTCGATATGTTACGACGACGCGAAGCCGAGATTATTATTAGGCGTCCACAATTGGCATTTAATAATCACCCGTAATTTGAGAATAGGACGTCGAAGGCAGCCCATAGCTGCACGTACGTTACTAGGGTGGGTAATTCAGGGAACCGTGCCACGGTTAACGCGTAGGGAAAACGGCGAGATCGTATTACACGTAGCAAGCACTAGCGGACGGCCAGATAGGGACATTCGAACGTTTGCCAGTCAGGACGAGGAGCTAACGGAACTCCTCAAACGGCAGTATGAGATAGATTCCATAGGTATCTCGCTAAAGAGTAGGCCGCGACGGGAAGAGGAGCGCGCTGTCGACATATTCCAGCGCACCGTCAAGAAGGTCGGCGAGCAATACCAAGTTGGACTGCCATGGAAGGACGACAACGTGCGGATGCTACCCAGCTATGAAATGGCAGCTCGAAGACTACGGATGATTGAAAGTAAGATGGACCAGTCGCCGGAGTTTCGGGACGCCTACACAGCCCAGATAGACAACCTCCTGGCGAAAGGATACGCAAGGGAAGCCGAAGGGATGGAGAGAGAGGATCCCAAGAGCTGGTGCCTGCCACACTTCGCAGTGCGGAATCCGAACAAGCCGGGGAAGATAAGAGTAGTGTTCGACGCGGCAGCGCGCGCATCCGGTAGATGTCTTAATGACTATTTACTCGACGGCCCCGACTTATAACGGAACTTACCGGGCATACTGTTTAGGTTTAGAGAGAATGAGATAGCCGTGTCCGCGGATATTAGGGAAATGTTCTTGCGTGTGAAAATCGACCGTCGCGACCAACCCGCATAATTGTTTCTCTGGCGAAGAAACGAGCGACACAGCCCACCGCGGGAGTACGTTATGACGTCGATGATTTTCAGCGCGAGGAGCTCGCCGTTTCTCGCACATAGTGTTAGAGATTATAACGCGCGCGCACACGCAGAGACACACCCGTTGGCACTTAACGCTATCGTACGTAGTCATTATATGGACGACTATTTAGACAGTTATGCAACAGTAGAGGAAGCGGTAAACACGGCGAGGCAGGTTACGGAGGTACACCAGAAGGCCGGTTTCACCTTGGCAGGCTGGAATCCTAATCACGCAGCCCTATTGGAAGACAAGCCGGAGGAACTACTGGCGCGCAAGCCTAAGGAAGTAGGCTTAAGGCAAGACAGCCCAGGCAGAACCCTAGGGTTGTTATGGATAGCCGACGAAAACGCCCTAACCTTCAACACCTCGATGAATAGGGTGCCGCAGGAAGTAAAGGCACTACAGCGACCACCGACCAAGAGGGAAGCATTAAGCGCAGTCATGTTTGTGTTTGACCCGCTCCGACTGCCGCCAAGATCCTGCTACAAGACCTATGGCGTATGAAGAATGTCGGATGGGATGATGAACTACCCGAGGAGGCAGCGGATGAATTTCAGAGGTGGCTGCGAGTCGTCGAGGAGGTGTCACGACTGCGACTGCCAAGGTGCTATGCTCCTACGGGGGGAGTGGTAGAGCGTCAACTTCACGTATTTAACGACGCAAGCGAACGTGCGTACGCATCCGCGGCATATTGGCGAATACGATACAGCGACGGAAGGGTTAGGGTGCGATTAGTGGCGGCTAAGGCGAAAGTCGTTCCAATCAAGGTGCAAAGTATACCGCGATTAGATTTGCAGGCGAAATTAATAGGCGCGCGACTCGCGGAATTCGTGCAAGGCGAGCACAGAGTGGTAGCAGATAGGGTCGTATATTGGACGGACTCTACTACGGTGCTCCACTGGATACAAAATGATACGGCGCGTTACACTCCATACGTGGCTCACCGGTTAGGGGAGATAGCTGAAAAGACATCACCCGAGCAATAGAGGTCAGGACCAAGGGCGGAGTGCTGCGGCGGCCCGTCAGGAAGATAGCCGTCCTCCCGAGGGAAGCTTAGGCTCGCAGGCTACGCCGGGGGGAGGATGTTACGGACGGCGAAGGAGGCCACCGCCCCGTCGCTCCTTCATACCCCGTTTCGCCCCGCGCACCCCGCACACCGGCAGCAGATCATGCGATGTCGCCGACCAATCAGCGCGCGGCATCGCCTTACGACGCTACTCACATACTGAGACGCTTTCTTGCGGGATATAAGAAGGGCGTTTTGGTCTGTGAGGTGAACCTCAGAGCAATCGAGACACTAGACGATCTAGGATCCGACCACCGACCGGTCTCCCTCACTCTTGGCCATCAGCCACCTCCCCCAACATCCCCAACGAAAACCTTCACTAATTGGAAGGGATTCAAGGAGTCCCTAGCAAAAGCTCTGGACTCCCCCATCCCCCTATCATCGGACTTAGACAGTCCCAAAAAAATCGACACCGCGGTCGATTCCCTCTCCATCCTCATTAAATCCTCCCTTAAGGAGAATGAAAGGGTCGTCCCGGTTGCTAATAATAATGGGCTTCCCCTACATATTAGCAACCTACTAAAAGCCAAAATAGCTGCTTTCCGGAGAGCAGCTCTCTACTCCACCCCCGAATACAGGCGCACGGCCAATCGTCTTCAACGAGAACTCCGTTTCCGCCTCTCTGAATTTCGAGACCTCGAAAAGAGTAAGCTCATGGAGAATATCTCTCCCTCCCATACAGCGTACTATCAGATGGCAAGAGCCCTCCGCATAGACGCCATAACCCACACTCCCTCTCTCTCCCGTCCCGACGGTACGGTTGCCTTCGAGGACGAGGAAAAGGCTGAGTGCTTTGCAGACAGCGTTGCCGCACAATGCTCTCCTAGCTCTCAACCTGTTGACACCTCATATATCCAGGCAGTGTAGGATGAGGTCCTCCGCCGGAACTCACCCCCTACAGCCTCTGACCCTATCACGGTGTCCAATGATGAGATTTCATCCCTGATCAAAGGACTTAAACCCAAAAAGGCTCCGGGCGCGGATGGCATCTCCAACCAAGCCCTAAAACACTTTCCTGAGCAGGTATTAACCCTTTTAACTATTATCTTCAATGCCTGCTTCAATCTTAGTTATTTTCCCACCTCGTGGAAAGAGGCAACTGTGATTGGTATTCCCAAGCCAGGAAAGCCTCTCAACTTCCCTTCCAATCATCGCCCCATTAGCCTCCTCAAGGCCATGGGCAAGCTCTTCGAAAGAGTCATTCTTACTCGCATGAGGCGCCATCTGTTTCCCACAGACGGTGACCCTCTTGTCATCCCCCATCAATTTGGTTTCCGAGCGAAACACTCTTGTCCCCAACAAGTTCACCGCATTGTGGAATATATCCTCAGCGGTTTTTATCCTCGTCGTCATAAGACCATCGCGGTCTTTTTCGACATAGCTAAAGCCTTCGATAGAGTCTGGCATGAAGGCCTTATCTTCAAATTTTATAGTATACATAGATCTCCCCGATCGTCTAGTACGTCTCGTGGCCTCTTATTTACAGCATCGTACCTTTCGTTTTAGACACGAAGGCACGCTATGTTCTCAGCGCCCCATCAAAGCTGGTGTCCCTCAGGGCTCAGTACTTGCTCCTCTCCTGTACATTTTGTTCACCAACGACATTCCCATCCCGTCGAATGGTGTTCAGCTCTCCCTTTTCGCAGATGACACTGCCCTCTATTGTAAAGGTATCTCGCTACCTTTCATACGGAACAAAATCCAAAAGTCAGTCAATGACCTAGGAGCTTGGTTCCAAAAATGGCGCATCGATGTGAACCCGGAGAAGAGCTCCGCCGTTCACTTCGATTATAAACGACGCTGACTCAAAAACACTCCACCAATACGTATGCTAGGGACCCCTGTCCCCTGGCATACGTCTGCTAAATATTTAGGCGTCACCCTTGACACGAGGCTCACTTTCAGGCCCCATGTCAAAAGAGTAACCCGTAACGCACGTTTCTACCTCAGTAGGCTCAACAGTATGTTGGGCCGATACAGTAAAATGTCCCTCCGTAACAAGCGAACCCTTTATAAGGTCTGTATACGACCAGTCATGTCCTACGCGGGCCCCATTTTTGCCCACGCTGACCCTAAAGTTATTAATGAACTCCAAGTAGTTCAAAACCTCTTCTGTCGTCGAGCTGCGAACGCACCTTGGTACGTCCGTAATGCCGACCTACATCGGGACTTAGAGCTCCCTACAATCCAGCAATTCCTAAAAACACTCTCTGAGAACTTCTTCAAAGCCTCAGAGTCACATTCCAATCGTTTTATTCGTGAGGCAGCTACTTACGCAGCCCCACCCCCCTCTCGTTATCGAGTCCGCAGGCCGAGAAACTCTCTCTCAGACCCGCCAAATAAAATTTCAACCGCCCTGAACTGCCTCCTGGCGGCTCAGGCTCTTCTTAAATATGCCTAAGTAGGCTCTCCCTCAGCGGCTCTTTGTAGCCGCATGCGCCCTCTTCTCCCAAAAGAGGGTCGCTTCCGATCCGGCAAAGCGGCTTAATCAGCCATATTTTGCATGTCCCAAAGGCGGTTTTTAGCGGGTATCACTTAGGTCCCCCCGTAGGTAGTAACACAGTACGTCTGTGAGGTGTTCATTTCGGAAGCGGCACTCGAAGACAACAAGTGAAGAAATCTCAAGAGAAGAAACCTCAAGAGAAATCAAGAGATACTCCATTGAAGATAGAAGAGTGAAGACTCCCCTCTCTGTATATAGTTTATTAGTGCCGCATTTGTAAATAGTTGAATACAGTATAGTTCTACAGTACCATCTTTTCTTTGAGCAGTCCCCTAGCGTAGTAATTAGTCAGTCATACAGTTCACTTGCAATAGTAAATTCATACAGTCCACTAAAATCCCTAATGAGATGTTTGCTGGAATTCAAATCCGGGAATGCGACTCGACAAGTAATCGGTCTTATTAGTCACGCGGCCAATTACATAACAAGTTTCCAAACGATTTAGTAATAGTTTGCAATCAGTATCTACGATAAGAGATTTAACAAGCTTGACCCTTGTCCAATGTGACCCCTATTAAGTGAATACGTCTTTGATATAATATATTAAGCCCTTTCGACCCCATTAACTACACGGACTAGATTAGATAGAAAGTTAATAGTTTTCAATCAGCTTAAAGTAAAGGGTCACACAAGATATATTTTAACTGTTGTGTTAACTGTCTAGTTATAATGATGGACAGACCCTTAACTTCAGTAATTTTTTGAATAAAAAAAAGTTACTTTCACGCTAAATGTTCTCCTGTATCGTGGAAGTGTGGAAATAAAGCTAAAAAAATGGTAAAACCTCGCAATTTTTCGTCCAGCACCGATTTGTACAAAAATTTGTAATTAGGCTTATTTCACCCTCTAGTTCATTTTCTATATTGTGCCGTTGTACGCTTTTTGTTTTTTAGGGGTGCAAAGTACCCCTTATTGTCAAAAATTATAAAATAACATTAAAAACCTAAATATGGGTAAAAATAGTTAAATAATGATTGTTTCATGCTTTAGGATACAATTTCATAATCTTTCAACCTACTCTTGTTAAAAACTACCCTTGAAAACATTGAAATTGTCAGAGCACGTGCTACTGTCTTCGAACTTTAGAATACACCTTCCTTATATATTACTATACTCTTTGCACTGGTGAGAAATCAACAAAATATACACTCACCCACGCATACACGTGTGCAAATGTTTCTTCTTCTCTGTCTTCCAATAAGAATTGAAGAAGTGGAACATATAACGTATAACGGCCGAATATACCGGATAAGTAAATTACTACGCTCCGAAGCGGGTAATTCGAATTTTTCGAAAAAAAAATTTGATCGGTTTTTTAATCATAGCTCCTTCATTTTAGGTGATAGAATTTTTTTTTCAAAAACGATTTTGTAGAGCTGCTCTGCTGTTAATTTTTAAATGGGGAGAGTTTAAAGCGCTTGAATAAGGTGATGTTCGATCGTAAATGTAGGTGTTAAACGGCTATATCTCGCCGAATATTCACTGTACAAAAAATCTGCACACAAGGAAATTTTTGTCATTAAAAAAGCTACAATTTAGTACCACATAGTTTTTTTTTCGTATTTTAGTATTTTGGGAGATATTTTTAAGAAAAGGGTTAAAAACACGAAATTGAAAAAAATCGTTTTCTCTTTAAACTCCAATTTTTCTAAAATTAGGCATTTTAAATTGGTCAAACTTCGTGAGTGTATTAATAGTACATATATAAATAGAATCACAGGAGGGTGGCGATCAATTTTAATTAGGGGGTACTTTGGGGGTTGTTTTCACAGATTTTTTTCGTAGAAAAAAGCGGGTACCGATCTTATTTTGATCATAAGTCGGTCAATTTTCATGCTAGAGACATTTTTTTTTTGTTTGAAAGCTCTAATTAAATACTTTAAAAAAGATTCTATGAGCTTTCTTCGAATAATGCAAATGTGAGGGAAAGCCTCACATCGACGGTGAGCTGAAGTGCGTGTTGAACGAAATTGGAGAGGAAATATAATGGTGTGCACTTACTTGGAATGCAGATGGGCGGATGATAAATGAATGGTGCTGGGTGGCTGGCACGCTCCTGAGCTGGTTAAATAAATATTACAATATACAATTCAATCGCCGTGTATTAGTCACCAGAACGAAAATAATAATAAAAAACTAATATACGAAATTAATAATAATGCCTATTGAGAAAGAAATAACACGAGTAAGTACATATAATTAATAATATTAATACTATTTACTTATTACCTATTAAATTAAACAACAAAATATTTTAACGCTTGCTTCTTTTCTACAAATGATCGAGACGGGACGGCGAGTCCTTGACCTACCTACGACTCAGCTGATCGTACAATAAAGGGCAGTGTTGAGCCGATTGTTAACACTTTTTTATGAACTTTTAATTATATTATATGTTTAAAAATGATGCAATCAAACACTTTTGTTGAAATACGAGACGTTATTTTGTAACAATTTTACACACTTGTGACTCGATATCATATTATATTCGAAAGCGTTAGCTTAGTACCTACTTAAAGAGAAACAATGTATGGAGATGTGAACTATTTTTTAATAAATGTTAATGTTAAATATGTATTAATGAATTTTAATATATGGGCTGAGATTATATGATTACATACTTAAGAAGTTTTTATCTATTTAAAAGATTTTAATATTTTGTTGAGAGAAATGTGGGTAACTTTATGGGTGTGGTTGGGTTTATTTCCCGGTCTTAGGACACTGTTTATCCATAGGGGCTTATTTCTTATAATCGAAGGACCGTAAAATGAGCAGGGGTCGCTGGTTCAGAGGCTCGAAGGGCCAGAAAATGTGAGGGAAAGCCTCAAATCGACGGTGAGCTGAAGTGCGGGTTGAACGAAATTGGAGAGGAAATGTAAGGGTGTGCACTTACTTGGAATGCAGATGGGCAGATGATAAATGAATGGTGCTGGGTGGCTGGCACGCTCCTGAGCTGGTTATGCCGTTGAATGTATACACGTGCAACTAAAGTCTTATATCATACACTGTCACTTTCACTTTAATGTTTAATTGTTCGTAATGATTATCACTTAGATATATTAGATACCGGCCGGCAATATATACATAATTAATGCGAGCAGATGAGCTGAAGGTCGCGGACGCGTTTTCTTACACCTTTTCTCGAACAAGGGCGGCGCGTGACTCGCTTCCGGGGTTGCGACTGACGCGATACAGCGCTCGCGCCGAATCAATGAGTGAGAGAGAGAAAGTGAATCAGGGAATCAATCGTCGCGCCCGAGTGGCGCGAACAGCAAATTTTTCTCGTTATTTCTCTTTAAATCTTCCAATTTATGCATTTGACGAAAAAAGCTAAGCATTAATTTGCTGTAAGTATTTCAGTTCATATTTGTCGTAGGAAAATTATAAAAAAATGCATTGGTTTTTTTTTAAAAGCTACAATTTGGCTCTCTACACTTTTTTGATAAAATGCATATTTTTAGAGTTATTCGCAAAAAAACCATTTAAAAAAGTCGAATTTTTCGTCAAAAAACCTAAGATGTTTTTAAAGGTATAGATACGTCATACTCGCTCTAAAATGGCAATACGAAAGTAAGGTAATTCCCCGACTTGCATTCAGTCGGGCACACACTCGCGTCGCGGCTATACCTTCGCTACAACACGTAAAACTTCTAGTTATTCGTGGCAAAAATGCCTCCCTGTGTTTTTAAGTGGTGCACAAATTACACGGCAACTATTAGAGACAAGAAAAACGTCTCACAAATATTTTTATATATATAATTGGTTATATTATTTCAACACTAACCGGTAGAGTAAACTTTGACGCTAGCTAGTGTGTTCATTTTCCATATCGGTAGTCACGCGCTCGCGCCAATGAGCGCTCGGCAGCAATCAATACGCAACTAATGATGTATATTCATCTTTTTCTAACGATAGGTATGCCCTATCATTTGTCTCTTTTTGTTAGCGCAACGTGTCATAATAAATAACTGTACATAGATATAGTACAACCTGCGCCACTTTAAAATACAATAATGTTAGTGTGTAACCTGTCTATCTTTTTAATACGTCTTTGCAAAAAACTCTTTCTTTCAACTTTGAATAAGTCAAAAAACATTAGTTTTAAGAAAAAAACGTATATAACATTTTTTTCTTAGAATTACTTTTTCCGTCGATTCCAATAGTTAAAATGTAATAAAAAAATTCCACTCCCGAGATGGGATGGCAACCACCCCCAAGGCTCTAGCGTACAGCGGCATGATATAGACAATGATCCTTGATCTATTCCCTACCTTCTGTGAAAATTTCAAGTAAATCCATGGTGGAAGAAAAAATTGCGAGCCAAAATGCTTCATTTCCTGGACTATTTTTGCATACCTATAAATTTTACATGGACACATACAGAATAATGTTTTTGTAGGCCATATTTTTTTAATCTTTTTTTATTTAAGTACTTGTGAACTTGATGGTTAGATTCGGTTAGGTTAGGTTACCCGTCCTATCATTCCCTTCTCTATTTTATATACATAGATGTTATACCCCCTCTTTCCTTTATAATGCCAGCTCATAAGCCTTTTGACTTCTTTCGACAATTCACTGTTGAAAGAAGTCAAAAGAAGTCAAAATATTCCTACGTGGTAGAGCCATGCTGCAGCTATATTAATTGTAGTAGTGAAGTTGTACCACTTCTGGACCATCTGAGTCAGAAGCGGTTCAACGACGTTCGTCGACACACGATCCTAAAAAAAAAAAAAGGTTTCGAATCTGCGGTCCATTTTTGTGTGGGATGCACGGTTCCGGAGATGTGCAAATCAATTAGCTAATATCTAATTGATATCCGGTAAGGGCTTCCACCGTCATTAGCGTCCCATTGTTCCTATTTCTATTGTTCTATTGTTCATTAATCACCTTCATTGCAGCGTGTGCGTCGACTATATCAGTGCTATTGTATTATACTTCTTTGTTCCTAATTATACAACGCTAATCTGAATCATCAATAAAACACATTACATAATTTTGTTACAATTTTTATTTATAAAATACAAAATCTTATTACTTATTATCTATAAAATAGGAGCGAAACATCTCATCCACTAAAATATCGTTGTACAATGTGTTCCTTGTAAATATACTCGTAAAACTATGTATTGAACATCCCTGAAACTTATATAGCAAATACATTAAGCAATATTCGCCACAAACTGAAGTCCACTCATTCTGAATCCTATCAACATTCCAGTTCCATCTTTTACAATTCCTTTTTAAAAACTCTAGATGATATCGTACATATGAATCAAAATATTGACCGACGTCATTCGTATCGATATATAAAGCTACCCAATGTGACCCTGGTTTATCATCTGTATCCAAATTGCATATTATATACGTTGGTACGTGGGTATACATAGGCAGTCTATTAGCTGCATAAACATTATTTTCTAGACTGGGGTGAATCTTTTTCAGATGTTGTTGTACATCTAGTGTATCCATGATATTACTGCTATTAGTAGATTATTACAGTACCAATCTACTCAATGAATAACATAGGAATGGTCAATTATAGTGATTTCTAAATATTAAATTGCATTTTTGTGTTATACAAATCGTACTTGAGTCATTGATCACCAAACAAAACACAATACGAAGAAATGTTGAGATAGGCAACGGAAATGTGAGATAAACTGGTTGACGCATAAAGTAATTATCAACTCATTACGGAAATACTTTAGATTAGAATTTTTACGTACTGGTGGTATATAAGACCAACAGACGCAGTCATCGAGTTAGTGTATGGTCGTTTGACTGCAGTGAATCTATCAATAGTACATTTGTGTTACTTCAATGCACCAAAGGCTATGGATGTAAGTGTTTATTCTATTGACTAAATTACTTTTTTTCTGTTATTTTCATGCGTGTGTATTATTTTATTTAAATATTGTGTATGTATATGATTAAACCGTGGTAACTCAGATGGTTAGCGCTAGCTGTAAATTTCACAGTACGCGACCCGGGTTCGATCCCCGCCAGCACCAATTAAATTGTTAATCGCAATTTTAAGTGCTTATTACCACGTGCTTGGTGGTGAAGGAAAACATCGTGAGGAAACCTGCATGTCTGAGAAAATTTCGAAGGCATGTGAAGTTCGCCAACACACATTGAGGCAGCGCGGCGGACATTTCCTTGCCCTAAAACCCTCTCAGAAATGAGAGGAGGCCTATGTTCAACAGTGGACTTTAATAGGCTGTAACTTTAACTTTTTTAACTTTTATGATTAAGTGTTAACAAATTGATATTAACATGATAACTGTGTTGTTGCAGAAATCATTGAGCTTCGATGAAAATACCTATAAACAGTATTACTACTCGCCACTCTCCCCTCAAGAAGAGAGTGATGACCTCGTCATTAATAATAACACATGCGATGGTGGAAAAATAAAATCGCAATCGATTGATCATTTTTTTGAAGCTGAATCAAAAATAAAAAAGAGGAAGCTGTTATCATCAACCGTAGCACGAGCCGCTAGAGATGGTGTATCATACATTTCTACTGATTCTGACGACGGAGACCAAGCGACGCATCTCATCAAAATTGAAATGTACGATATGAAGAAGCTATCCAAGATTCCAACTACTGATCATTGGAAACATGCTTCCACGAGAATTAAATATTACGTAAAGACTAATAAGGATAGCATCTACGACAACACAAACACCCTCGTATACAATATAACAAAGACAATAGCAGAAAGTGAAAAAGTTAAAAAATACTTTTTTAACAATGACAGTCATTAGCTGATCATTAGTGAATGTGATTCTGTTTACTTCAATTACAGGAAGACAAGAGCGGAAGGAAGAGATGAGTGTGGCATACGTGTACAAAACACATCATTGAATAACAAAACTACAACACTGAGTGGAGAAGAAAACGAGAAGAGTATGCAGTACTCAAGAGCTGAATATCCATTCTTCAGTTCAAAATCTAGCCGTTTGCTTAGTTTCGAAAACTGGCCTCTCGTTATGCGACAGAAACCTGAAGATCTTGCAGAAGCTGGTTTCTTTTATACTGGTCATGCAGACGGGACCAAGTGTTTCCATTGTGGTGGTGGTTTAAAAGATTGGGAAGATGATGATGATCCTTGGCAGCAGCATGTTCAGTGGTTTAGTCAGTGTGCTTATGTAAAATTTCAACTCGAACAGTGTTTTGTATTAGATTAAATAGAAGATTTATAAAGAAATAAAAAAAAATATATTGCATACAATTTGTTTTATTTAATTTTATAACGTTTCACATAGTTACATACACACAAAATGCATTACACATAACACATAAAATCTAACACACAACACATATTATAACCTTAACTACTATAGTCTACAGTAACATTTCTGTTTTTATCTATCTCAATAATATTATCAAACTCAGCATAAACTATACAGTTAATTGTTTGTATTAATGAGGATTCAAATCGTACTTCTATTCTTACACTACCATGCTTTATGAGATTCCAATGAGTTGATGAGTTAGCTGATAAATCAGGAGTTAAGTCAAATGCTAATAGACAGTAACCTTTGCCATACTGTTCACAAGAGATTCCAATTCCTTCATTAAGAAAGTGAATACCAGTTCCCGAGAATAGAGTATGATATGCTGATGTAAATATGCTATTATTAAAAGATGGTTGCAAAGCTTTTGAAGGTATTTGTTGACCATCAATATATAAGCTGAAAGAATTAATACCATAGTTTTCAAAGTTAAATGGATTTTTAGTAAGGGAACCATTAAATGCAGAATTGTTCACAAATCCAATTATACATCTTTTCGGTACCTGTCCTAAAAATATATTATCAAGAGTTTTTCCTTGAACACCCGAAGGAATTGTTAAAACTTTTACTTCAGCTCGAGTAATAGGATATTTAGCAGTGGTAGAAGCTAAAACTTTTTGATGTGCGAGTAATACACTTGGATTAATTCGTGCTCGTCGAACAATAAGAGTTGCGTACGTAATGCAAACTTTAAACTTTACATCGTTTGACCCAACAATTAAATTAAAACTCTCGCTTGATCGAACCAATTTAACACTCATTTCAACACCATTAATTAAAAATTTATCTTGGTTAAAAATGTCACCGTGAAGATGACCAATCATTTCTATTTCCTTACTTTCACTAATCAATTCCTGTCTTTTAACAAATCCTATGTTTTTACCATCTGTAGAATCCATTTTTCCTGCTGTATCCTCATACCAAAGACTACAAGTAAGATGAGATTGTTTAGCAGCAGGGGCATAGTTTAAAAGGGTTTCCATGTATGCTCGATATGCATAGGTATTATTAGGTGGTGATACAAGTTTTTGGTTTAAATAAACATCAAGTTGACTAAAAAGTGAATGCAGCCAATTATTTACAGGTGCTACTATTGTAGTAGATACCAAGTTAGTTGAATCTTGATTTAATACTTTTGCCTTTATGTGGAGTAATGTATGAGACAAATCTATGTAGTCATCGCCGGTCCCAGGAACTTGAAACTCGATAGGTCCATCATCACCAAGAGATGAAATTGGTTTATAATGAATCCACAATCCATTTTCAATGCTAGTTTGTGTAGACGGTAGTGCAAACAAATCCAATTCTGACTTAACGCACTCGCAAGAATGATTATGAAGGAAAGACATATTTAGTTTGAAAATATATCTTTGATATTTTTTGGTTTTAGACAAAGTTTTTTCGCAGCTTTCACTTTAGCAGTTAATGGTGGAATGAACGATGTCAATCGTTTTCTTTTAGTTTTATACCCAGATCCAGTCATGTTAAACTGATCAATTTTCTCATCAGCCTTTCGTTTTAAATTCGTACTAACTTGCTTTAGACGATCTTTTATTGAGGCTTCCATAGGACGGGCTTGAACCATATCCGATAAAAGTCCTACTCCAGCGCTTAATGCTTCCTTACCAATCACTCGAGCACCACTTGAAAGTAAAGGTAAAACTGATCTGAATAACCCCCCTAAGAAGCTCCCAATACCATGACCGCGTTGATATGGTGAACCCTTATAAATTACTCCAACTCCTGATCCAGCTTGATGTGTATAATAATTTTCATATGGACATTTATGATGATCACGAAGAGAATTCATTATTATAATTTTCGGAAATGTAGTTTAATACACACGGTTCCAAACTGGAATGGTATTTTTTGTCCTGTACTCGATCTTATAACTATTTCCAGCGTATCAAACTCTCTTCGCATAACAGGTAAGTAGTGAGGTTGAGAGAAAACGTGCATTTTATTTGCACCATAAATGTATTTTGTAGGATCTAATGAAATGACTCTTAATAAAGGAGTCATAACATCACCCACAATCTGAGGATCGATAATGTCGCAATATAGAAATAGTTGAGATGGTAACCCTAAGTGTAAATTAGCAGGACACTTTCCAAAATTTCTCTCTAGGAGATTTTTATTTGGTTCATAACCTAGCTGTAAACTTAATTTGGGTGATAATGTTACGGATGTTATATTTTTATCCAATACCGAAATAGACACAAATTTTGTTATTTCATCATAGCGAAATTTCAAGTTCTCTCCGATACCATTTAACACTCTTAAAATATGCTCAACGTTATCATAGTTGGTAGCTGGAATATGTTTTTTGTAGTACACTGTGGATGGTTTATCTTCATTAGGCATTAACATAGATTTTGTAATGTATATAACATTTTCATGGTCTTGAACAGTAAACATGGTACATGGATATTGAAACTCGACAACTCCAACCGACCATTCACCTTCTAATTTTATAGCTTTTGGTAATTTCGTTGAAAAATTTGTGGTCTTGTTATCAGGAAAGTATTCCATTGAACTATTGCTGAGCAAAGTTAAATAGAAACTTTCTTTATTCATATTTCTTTTAAACTAGAAGCTAAAATCCAACTGTTAAATTTATCTGGATAACCTTTCCACTTCACTAATACTTCTTTTCTGTTACCTGAATAACGAGTGTCAATTATTTTATCTATTTTATGTTGTGAGGTGGGGTTGTAAGTGATTTTCTGTAATTCTCTTTCATAAAAAGTACCAATTATTGGTTCATTTTGTAAATCTGTTATTGTATAAACAACCCATGGAGATCTATCAATTATTGAAGATATAATAAATATTTCATCACTCCAATTTGATTCATATCCTTTTTGGAATACATGTTTATATTTAGTTATTCGAACATAATCACCCACATTGAAATTTGGTTTAGGATTTTCTAAAGAAAGTTTTTTTGACCGTCTATCATAAAGATTAGTCCAAACTGTCATAATATTGTTGGAATTTACATCACATGGGCACATCTTAATACTAGAGTGAAAGCTGTGATTATAAGAGTATATTAAATCTTGTAAAACATCTATATATCTATAAGTATTATTATGAGTGAAATAACGCCACATTTTCATTTTTAGTGTTCTTTGAAATCGTTCAACAATACTGGCCTTAATGTCAGGATTGTTAGTGGTATAGTAATTAATCTTTTTGGATTTAAAGTATTTTTGTACATCTTTTGAAACAAATTCTGTACCTTTATCGGATTGTATGTGAGTAGGTGTTAAATTACTTTCAGTAAATATACTTTCAAAACATTCTTTAGTTGTTTCTGAGTTTTTCTTTTTCATTGGTCTTGCAAAAGCATATTTACTAAATACATCAATAACACAATAATATAATATTTCATCATTATATTTATTAATATAACCATCATTATATTAATAAATATAATGATGGTTTCAAGTATATACTTGAAACCATCATTATATTGAGAATAAGTTCGCATATCACTTAAATCAGCTTGCCACAGTTCATTAATATTTGATAGAATGTACCTATTACGCGGGAATTTTTTTCGAATGGGTTTATGTAATGTGTATGTTTCTTGTGATTTTAACCATTCCTTTACTTGCTTTTTATTCATTTTACCCTTCATGGCTTTTGATAATTTATCAATACTACCAAAACCAGCGGGATTAGATGGATCATAATAAATCCTGTTAATTTCTTCTAGTACGGGGTCCATTTTTCCCACTCAAGTCCTTTACGTATTTTAGTTGTAGACATTTTATCTCTACTGCCCGGTGTAGAAAACTCTTGAACTTCAATCTCAGAGGGTTTGTTCAGATCTTTTGCTTGAAGTTGGTTAATAAACTCACATCTCCTTGGATTTCCAATATAAGTAAGTGGTACTTTAATATCTTTTAATGCTTCAGCAAATCTAACCCACCCTACCGGATAACTTCTTTTTAGGGGTCTTAGTGAATCATTTATTAAATCAACAATATTACTTCCAGGAATTTTTTCACTATCAATTATGACTGTACCTTCATTATCCCAATGTATTTTACTTTTACTTGTTTCAACTAAGTTTAATAATAACTGCCCTTTTTTATGATAAGTTTTTGGTATTAAACTGAGTATTTGAGCTGGTGTGTAAAGTGGATTTTCATCATTTTCTTTACTTTTAATGGATCGATTCTCCTCCAGCAAAGATTCAATATCAACTGAAGTTTTTAGATCTCTATCTTTATTTTTAAAACCAATTTTTGACTCATTTGAATCTTCATTAGATGTATCAGAATAAATTGGTAATTTGAGTGGTTGACGATCCTCTTCGGTAAAATGAAGGTATCTTTGCAGTGTTTGTAAATATAATATCCATTTCTTTCGGTCTTCCGTCTTACTATTCATAATATTTTGCATTTCAATATCTAATCGAGATAAATTACTATTAAACTTATTTTTTGTTTTAATTTTTCAATCAATCCAGGTTCGATAAGTATCATTTTCTTTGCATTTTCCATGTTAACTGGCTAGTCCACTCACTAATCCACTCAATATTGCACCTAATATTGTTGGTAAGAAAGCCCCTCCTTTTTGTATAATTATATTTTTTCTTAGTTTATGTTTACACTTACGTACTAGTTTACGGAGTATGTTTTTATGTTTATTCAATTTTTGTTTATCCTGATCTTTAAGAGGTACTTTTCCTTGTAAAACGTTATGAATACACTCACAAATACAGTTAATTTCTTCTTCATCACACGTTTTAAGTAATGCTCTTTGATATTTTGGTTTAAGCGTATGCAAAGCGGTTAGCAAATGTTTATACGTTGTGAGTCGACGATGCATCATTTAGCAATGATTTCAATTGTTTGATTCTTGGTGTATTTAAACTCTTTTGTGGGGACGTAGACTGTACAGAAACCATTAAATGGAAAGACATTTGTCTTGATACGACAAAAATCATTGGTATTCTGTTTTAAATCTACCATTAAATATCCATGCGCCTCTAGAGTTGCATCCCTGTAGGCATCTTCAATGAATTTTGGGTTATCTGGTGATACTTGTCTTGCTAAATATCTTATTTGAGTTTTATCTCGAGGGTTTTTAAAATATATTATATAACTTGAGTTTAAATATATGTCTCTTTGTCCTTTACCCTGATGAAATAAATTTTGTGTTAGATAAAATACACTAAGATTCCTGTGATGACTACCTTTTGTAAATATATCCACAATTCTTCCATCGGACTCTCTCATTAGATCATCAATAATAACAAGATGTGGGTTTTCACCATCAAACATATTAAGATTTGGAATTCCTTGATGATAGTTAACATTTGGTAAATTATATAATGGTTGCATTTCATCAAAGCACCATGTGATCTGATTAAAATCACAATTACATATTTCTGTAACTGATTTTATGAAATTTGTTACAAAATTTGACTTCCCACACCCACTTGGTCCTGCCACAATAGCAGTGAACGGATGGATAAAGTGAAACATAACACACGTCTAAAGTTCAAAGGGGTGAAATAAAAAATGAAAGTGTTGGTGTAAACAATTAATATATATTCCAAAAATTATATAAAACAGAATTATCTGTATACTATTTCTAACACATAATTTTACAATTAACTCAACCTCAAATAAATAGAAACAACAATTAGTACATCATAATTTTACAATTAACTCAACCTCAAATAAATAGAAACAACAATTAGTACATCATAATTTTACAATTAACTCAACCTCAAATAAATAGAAACAACAATTAACTTAAATTATTTACAATAAAACAATGATTAAATATGTAATAAACTACGTCATATTATAGTATTATCATAATTTTACAATCAATATAAATTTTTCTTAAACGCAGACATAAAAGTAAAAACTATCAACACTTAACGCAGTTTATAATGACCCCAAGCTAATGTTTCAATATTATTATCTAAAATATGTCTCTTTGTGTCATTATATGATAAACCTATCTTATTTAATTTTTGTGTGAAAATTGTGTGTTTAATTGATTTAAATCTAAGCATACTATAATATTGCACTTTTTTATTAAATAGAGAAGACTTATAACTATTCATTGTCATCTTTTTAGTGATACATTTATTTACCCCTTTTGCCTTGGCTATAGTCTTATTCTCTAAGTTAAAAGCGTACATTTTGGATCGTAAACCCACAAATTCTTTCATGATTTTACCATTATTTTCATCTTTAAAAAAACCTAATTTCTTTTTATTTAATTTTGGATATTCAAAAATATTATTTGCATCATAATCTGAGGTATCAAAGTATGATGAAAGGTCAGGTTTTATATCAGTGTAAAAATCATTTGTAAATATATGATATATTAAACTATCCGTATCTGTATACAATAATTTGATTTTACTAAACTTTTTAATCATATAGTTATAATGAAAATCATACATTAATGTTTTTGAAATATCTAAAATGCAAAACCCTAAATAAATTGGTTTGTTATATATTAACTTCGTTTTTCGCAACTGAACCGCAACTAGGTTTTCCGAAAATATTGAAAGGCTATGAAATTGTGGTTTAGCGATTAGATCTTGAGCACCTAAAGCTTTACCCTGGTTCTCCCAGTGCGTAACTAATTTTATGTTAACCCTTTTTTCAATATTCTCCATAGTCTTACCGAAGACTGAATTATTCATTAATTTATAAAAATCTTTTTCGAAATCTGATTTTGCTAAAGTTCTTAATTTTGTGTTTAGATCTATGTACATATTCAACCAGGGAGACTGTTTAAATTTTAAAACTCTATGAATTTTAGTTAATTTAACCCCCATTTCTATGCACATAAAGGAAAGTCCGAATGTAAATCATGAAGTTCATCTGGATATTCCAAATCAACTTCTAAAATAAAACCGAAGTCTGATGTCTTAGACACATTAAATTCTGTATTTGGATTTACCCATTCGAATCCACCAGTAGGAAGATATTGAGACAGCCCAACCATATAAATTGTTGGCATCAAAATATGTGATATATGAATTTGGTTTCCCTGTATCATAATCCTCCATGTATTTGTTATTAGCTCTAGCATAACGATTACTACATTGAGATACACCACCTCTGATACCTGATCTAATAAATGCAATTTTCTCATAATCTGTTAAAAGTTCTAATTCTATTTTTGTATATTTTAACATTGCATCCCAACTTAAACCGGGTGCTGTGTAATAATGGACAGGGTCTAAATCATATGTATTAATACATAACTTTCTAAAGTTTTCAAATACATCGGATAAAAGTAAAACGTCTGTTTTTAAATACAGGTTTGAATAATCTAGCATATTACAACACCCAAAATGTTCCCAAACATCTTTAGCATGATTGTAATCATCATTTGAAATATGTGAATCTGTGAGTGAACTATAAAAACATTTTTGTTCAGGGAGCGATGTTAGACTTAAACTATCATAATTAGTCATAAGTTCATATGGATAAACACCTTTCCGTTTTAAACGAAAGAAATCTTCATCATTAGGGTAATTTCTACGTAATTCTTGAAATTGATCATTACTGAGATTTTTGGCCAATTCTTCTAATTTACACGATAAAAACTTAAATGAATCTAAGAATCTCAATATAATTTCGTGGTTATTCACTTTTAATTTTTTGGAAAAGGATATATATTTTTCTTTATTTTGAGGGATAACTTCGACTTCACCATCACAAAAGTTTAACGCGTGAACAATAAAATGAGCATCATAGTGACTAAGGTTGTGTAAAAATATTGGTATATAACGAGGTGTTCTGAACTTCGAACAACATGATTCATGAGCAACACCTATAAAACTACCAGTGTACCAATCAAAATCATAAAAATGTTTTGCCAACTCAGTTTCACAAATATGACAAATGGTTGCATTTGAAATTTGGTTTTTGTCTTCATTTGTTAGCGGAAGTGGCGGATATTTTTGAAGTCTACTTATTTCTTTTAGATTGTTAGATAAACTTTCCATATACACTTGTGCACAGTTGGGTCCGCAATATGTTACATATTTTGATAATTTATCATCATATGAACATTTCATATAATATCCAAAACTATGTACTTCATGTTTCTGAATATTACGAGTGAAAGGTTTGGAAGGATCGTTAGAACATGATTCTATTGGTTTTAAAAATGCTTCAAAATCAGCATAAACTACGAATGGTATCTTTAACTTTTTTTCATAACTATCAAATTTAATTTTATCATTTGAAATAGGTTGATCAAACCAATTCTTTTTTTTTAAAGTTTCACTGTTTGGTAATACTGTACAAATGTGGGCACAATCGTATTGTTCATGGTTATTTAACCTTTCCTGAGATGGAAAACGAAGTAGACATGCTTCACAAATGTACATGATGTGACCGTCTTTTGAAATTTGTTTACTAACTAACCGCGATAAATTTTTTATATAGCAATAATGATTTTTTGTATCCTTGGAAAAAAATAATAAATTGATATGTCTATCTTTACGACACTTTGTTAAAAATAATGGACCTACTATAGAATTACATCGTTTTTCTTTATTATATTCTAACCCAAAAACATTAATACTAATATCATTTAATTTCTCTACTTTTGCTATGTCAGAAATTTTAACCGGAAAGGAAATACCATCAAATTTAAGTTTATTTGCATGTTTAACGTACGATGATACCCGATCGGTGTGTTTGTTTACGGGATATAACGCCGAGAGTAACGCCCATTTAAAACAAAAATAATCCTTGTTTTTTACATTTATAACAGCCTTTTTTAATTTTATGTCACGAGGAAGATCTATGTATGAAGTACCGCGTAGGGGGTTAAATTTATTAACATTCATGTCTATAAATTTTATGTTTTTTAGACTCCATCCACTATCTTTTTTTTTCGAAAGCACTAATTTTAGTAGTAATTGTATCATTTAAAGATGAAAGAAAAATATTTAAGTCATCTCCTTGACAAATAATATAGTTAAGCGTTTGAAAATCGAACGTATCATGAATATCTTTAGTTTTTTGAACAAAATCAGCATGCAATATGAAGTTTACCTTAAAAATTATGTGTTGATGAATACACTCTTGTAATAAAAATAAAATATCATCTTTAATAGAATTTAAAAATAGTTCAGGAGTTTCAAAATTTACCCATGTCGAACGATCTACTCTACTCTTGATTTTATAAGTTAAAATCCTATTTCCAAAAGCAGATTCAATAACACTAACGTTTGATAAAGAATTATGTGAATTTAAAAGATTATTTTTATGAACATTACTTTTAAAATGATTAGCTAAATACCGTTTCTTGATAAATATATGGCACGTTGGACATTCCACTTGATCATCGTTACTGATACTGTTCCCTGCAGAGGTATGCGCTTCTGCTTCCGTTGTTGGTTTTTTGATGATCTTGGATTCTTTGCTGCACGTTCGCTTCGTTCCTCTTCCAAGTTGTAGTGGTTGACTGCTAAAATGTTTAAATTTATTAAAAACTGTATAAGACAATATGTAAATTATGATCGAAATGAATGTTTATTTTACATACTTAAACTGTGTTTCAACCATCGCACAGTGATGATACAACTCATCATCGTGTGACGAATCGAACAGTTGACCCCTCTCCATTTCTTCACAAACTTTAGACAACTCCTGATTTAATTCGCTATTGAATAGTTCCGTATTCTCTTCCATGATTGTGGAGAAAAAAGCACTGGTGCACACTTCACTGAAGTTTTCCATCCTTATAGTAAAGAAGAAAATAGATAGCAGAGTAAGTAACAGTTCAGTGTTCGTAGACCAACTGATACCAAAATTTCAAATAATGTTCGATATTTATAGTCTAGCAAAGGATTATAAATAGAATGTAATGAGTACACAGAAGTAATTGAAGTAAACAGAATCACATTCACTAATGATCAGCTAATGACTGTCATTGTTAAAAAAGTATTTTTTAACTTTTTCACTTTCTGCTATTGTCTTTGTTATATTGTATACGAGGGCGTTTGTGTTGTCGTAGATGCTATCCTTATTAGTCTTTACGTAATATTTAATTCTCGTGGAAGCATGTTTCCAATGATCAGTAGTTGGAATCTTGGATAGCTTCTTCATATCGTACATTTCAATTTTGATGAGATGCGTCGCTTGGTCTCCGTCGTCAGAATTAGTAGAAATGTATGATACACCATCTCTAGCGGCTCGTGCTACGGTTGATGATAACAGCTTCCTCTTTTTTATTTTTGATTCAGCTTCAAAAAAATGATCAATCGAGTGCGATTTTCTTTTTCCACCATCGCATGTGTTATTATTAATGACGAGGTCATCACTCTCTTCTTGAGGGGAGAGTGGCGAGTAGTAATACTGTTTATAGGTATTTTCATCGAAGCTCAATGATTTCTGCAACAACACAGTTATCATGTTAATATCAATTTGTTAACACTTAATCATAAAAGTTAAAAAAGTTAAAGTTACAGCCTATTAAAGTCCACTGTTGAACATAGGCCTCCTCTCATTTCTGAGAGGGTTTTAGGGCAAGGAAATGTCCGCTGCGCTGCCTCAATGTGTGTTGGCGAACTTCACATGCCTTCGAAATTTTCTCAGACATGCAGGTTTCCTCACGATGTTTTCCTTCACCACCAAGCACGTGGTAATAAGCACTTAAAATTGCGATTAACAATTTAATTGGTGCTGGCGGGGATCGAACCCGGGTCGCGTACTGTGAAATTTACAGCTAGCGCTAACCATCTGAGTTACCACGGTTTAATCATATACATACACAATATTTAAATAAAATAATACACACGCATGAAAATAACAGAAAAAAAGTAATTTAGTCAATAGAATAAACACTTACATCCATAGCCTTTGGTGCATTGAAGTAACACAAATGTACTATTGATAGATTCACTGCAGTCAAACGACCATACACTAACTCGATGACTGCGTCTGTTGGTCTTATATACCACCAGTACGTAAAAATTCTAATCTAAAGTATTTCCGTAATGAGTTGATAATTACTTTATGCGTCAACCAGTTTATCTCACATTTCCGTTGCCTATCTCAACATTTCTTCGTATTGTGTTTTGTTTGGTGATCAATGACTCAAGTACGATTTGTATAACACAAAAATGCAATTTAATATTTAGAAATCACTATAATTGACCATTCCTATGTTATTCATTGAGTAGATTGGTACTGTAATAATCTACTAATAGCAGTAATATCATGGATACACTAGATGTACAACAACATCTGAAAAAGATTCACCCCAGTCTAGAAAATAATGTTTATGCAGCTAATAGACTGCCTATGTATACCCACGTACCAACGTATATAATATGCAATTTGGATACAGATGATAAACCAGGGTCACATTGGGTAGCTTTATATATCGATACGAATGACGTCGGTCAATATTTTGATTCATATGGACGATCACCTGTACGATATCATCTAGAGTTTTTAAAAAGGAATTGTAAAAGATGGAACTGGAATGTTGATAGGATTCAGAATGAGTGGACTTCAGTTTGTGGCGAATATTGCTTAATGTACTTGCTATATAAGTTTCAGGGATGTTCAATACATAGTTTTACGAGTATATTTACAAGGAACACATTGTACAACGATATTTTAGTGGATGAGATGTTTCGCTCCTATTTTATAGATAATAAGTAATAAGATTTTGTATTTTATAAATAAAAATTGTAACAAAATTATGTAATGTGTTTTATTGATGATTCAGATTAGCGTTGTATAATTAGGAACAAAGAAGTAAGTTTTTTTTTTTTTTTAGGATCGTGTGTCGACGAACGTCGTTGAACCGCTTCTGACTCAGGTGGTCCAGAAGTGGTACAACTTCACTACTAATTGTATAGACAACTTGTATAGACAACGTCCCATTCGTGCTACAAAGCACGAATGGGACGGCTCGTAAGTACGTTTCGGAAGTAAAAGCTTAATGCTGTTATGTTTCGTATGGTGAGTGCAGAGAACCGGAGACCCTTTTTACTGGAAAAGAAGCACTCCATCTTAGTCCTCACGGCTGACAATGCATCTGCATTTTGATTCGCAAACAAGGATAGATGTAGATGTCTATGGGCCACAACATCCACTTACCATCAGGTGGGCGGTGTGCTCGTTTGTCACCCTTATTCTATAAAAAAAAGATACCAGAATAGTCTGGAAGACACTAATATTCAGCACATTTAATTCTAACTAGCAGTTTAGTAGTTATTTTTATTCCGTTCCGGACACTTCCTATTTTTCCATCATCATTACAGCCCTTCACAAGTCCAGTGCTGAACATAGGCCTCCCCCTAGGAATGCCACAAAGCACGGTCCTGAGACACCTGCATCCATCGATTTTGGAGAATAAGGAGGTGATAGGGATAGCTGTAGTTGGACGGATCTGAGCGGTCGCCTTTTTAGGGATCGGGTACACCAAAGCTGTCTTCCAAGAGTTCGGGACTACGCCTAGGGAGTAGGAGTAGGTACCGGAAAAGACGCGTTAAAACCGTCTTGTCTTAACAAGTCGTCACTCCATCTAGTGGGGGGTCGCCCTACACTTCGCCTACCGGTACGAGTCTGCCACTCGAGAACCTTTTTTCCCCATTTTCCCCGTTCTTCGGGCTATATTGCCGGCCCATTGCCACTTCAGCTTACTAATCTGATGGGCTATGTCGGTCACTCTGGTTGTATTGCGGATATCCTCATTTCTAAGTTTATCACGAAGCGAAAACCCGAGCATAGCCCTCTCCATAGCTTGCTGAGCGACCTTGAACTTCCTCATACGGCCAGCAGTGAAGGACCACGTCTCAGATCCAGAGGTTATCACTTTCCATTAACAAGTGTCAAAGATCATCTTTAGTTTTACACAGACAATTTGTTGAGTTTTGTCTGCCATACAAATATTTGTTTCGTGCGGTGTTCGACGCCACCGCGCCGAACAAAATCAAATAAATAAAAAAGTACAATAGGCGGTTTTATCGCTCTGGAGGCGATTTCTCCTAGGCAATCTTATTACGCAAATAACCACGAATGGCTAGGAGGGAGTTGTACATACATTATGTATACAATTAAATTAAAAAATAAAATAATAACAAAACACAAGAAGAAGTATGATGGGAGTTATAAGAGTTTCAAGTACGCTTAGAGTAGATTTTTGAAGGAAAAAAGCACGGCGAATATGTTGAGGGAGGGAGTTCCACAAGTGTAGAAATGTAGCAGTAAATAATTAATTGTAGAAGAAGAATGAATGTACTCGTACGAAGAGGCAGATTGTAATCGCAGTATTCACTATTATAAAAACATTTGTCTAACTTAAAATATGCTATCATTATCATTCCGAAATATGCGAAAACTTCCACTCGATAGTTTGAGCTCTCCGTATTATGCGATCTCTCATACTAAGTGTGGGTTATTGACGCTATAACGTGGACCGGGTAGCTAGTGTAAAATGACATACAAGTGGTAAAACTAAAAAATTTGTACAACCGATTTCAATATAAATAAAATGAGAACATCATCAATGTAGTCGAAGACAATTAAATACGCATTATTAAGGGTAACTTGCAACAAATTGCAAATGGAACCACATGAGAAGCACCAGCTTTCAACATTGCCAAGGCAAAGTCAAAGCACATCGGCAGAATTGGCGAGAGACTAGTTCGCCTCCCTTTCAGAACACGTTTATTCTGGTCTCTCGCCAAGGCTGTCCAAGGGTACTTCTGTCAGCCATCTCTGCACAGGGTGTTCGACGCACTGGCCCATGCCGCAAAGGAAAAAGCTAATCTGCTAGGCTCTCTCTTTGCTTCCAACTTGACTTTTGATGACAGGGGGAGCACACCGCCGACCATCCCGCGGTGTGAGTGCTCCATGCAGGAAGTGCTGTTTACACGGCGTTCGGTGCGCAAAGCACTCCGCTCCCTAGACGTCAACAAGTCGAGTGGGCCTCATGGAATCCCACCTATTGTGCTGAAGACGTATGCTCCGAATTTGGCACCAGTTTTAACGCATCTTTTCCGGTACTCCTACTCCCTAGGCGTAGTCCCGAACTCTTGGAAGACAGCTTTGGTGTATCAGATCCCTAAAACTACAGGCCTATTGCTAATATCTCCTCCTTGTTCTCCAAAGTAATAGAAGCGATTATTAATTGCCAGGTCATGTGGTACCTTGAGGATCACCAGCTGATTAGTGACCGCCAGTACGGATTCCGACGAGATCGCTCATCTGGTGATCTTCTAGTTTACCTATCTAACTCATAAATGGGCGGAGGCAGTGGAGTCCAAGGGGCCTTCCCCTTGGACTTCAGTTCGCTATTAGTTTGGACATTGCGAAGGCCTTTGATCTGGTTTGGCACAAAGCTCTTCTTTTGAAGCTTTCGTCCTATGGGCTTCCCGAGAAATTATGCAATTCGATCACCAGTTTTCTTGCAGATCGGAGCATCAAGGTCGTAGTAGACGATGCATGCTCCGATTACAAGTCCATTACCGCTGGTGTTCCACAAGGCTGCGTGCTATCACCAACGCTGTTTCTTCTGCATATCAATAATATGTAGGAAATTGGTAACATTCATTGCTATGCAGACGACAGCACTAGTGATGCTTTATACACCGGCCGTTCTAATATTTCTCGGGAAAACGTCATAGAGTACCGGAACAAAGTTGTGTCTGAAGTCGAGACTTTGTTGAACAAAGTCTCGGACTGGGGGGCGACTAAATCTAGCCCTGTTCAATCCCCAGAAGACACAAGTTTGCGCGTTTACCGTTAAAAAGAACCCGTTTGTCGTATCTCCTTAGTTTCAAGGCACACCCCTTGTTGCCCTAACCAGTATCGGAATCCTCGGTGTAGACATATCGAGTGATGTGCAGTTTCGTGGTCACTTGGAAGAGGAGGCTAAATGGGCCTCTAAAAAGTTTGGCGTACTCAGCAGAGCGGGACAGTATTTTATGCCGGCACACCGCTTGCAACTTAACAAGGCACAGGTTTGGCCCCACATGGAATACTGTTCCCATCTCCGGGCAGGGGCTCCCAAGTGCTCCTTCCACTTGACCGCATCCAGCACAGAGCGGTTCGATTCGTCGACGACAGAGTTCTTTCTGATCGGCTTAACTCACTGGCACTGCGTAGAGATGTTGCATCTCTGCGTATTTTATCGCATCTACAACGGAGAGTGCTCTGAGGAATTGTTTGGACTAATTCCATCCGCTCAATTTCACCATCGCACATCGCGACAAAACTCACGATACCATCTGGATGATAGGCGGTCCACCACTGTGCGATTGAGAAGAAATAGATTTTTCCGGACCGATACGACTTAGGGACCTTTAAGAAAAGAGCCCACTCCTTTTTAAAAGTCAACGCGTCTGCAATTCCCCTGGTGTTGCAGTTGTTCATAGGCGGCGGTAGTCACCATCAGGTAAGCTGCATGCTCGTTTGCCCCCTCTCCAATAAAAAATGGTACGTGAGTGAACTCAGACCTTCGCCAGCATTGATTTTTTTTATATAGAATAAGGGTGGCAAAGGAGCACACAGTCCACCTAATGATGCATAAATTCTGTGACCCGTACACATCTCCATTTATCCTCAGTTAAGAATCAAAAATTAGATACATTGTCACCTGTGAGGACTAAGATAAGAGCGCTTCGTTTCCAGTAAAATGGGTCTCCGGTTCTCTACATTCACCATACGAAACGCAGCAGCATTTAGCTGCTATTTCAGGCTGGTATTCTGCGAGAGCTTGGTCCCACCCCGGTCGAGCCGACGCATTCGTGTTGCAATTATGTATGTACCTTTTTTACTGGTAACGAGGCATTCCATCTTTATCCTCAGGGGTGACAACACGTCTGCATTTTGATTTTTCAGTCTATCAGCCACAGCATCTACATACTATCAACTGGACTGAGTTCTTTTGTCACACCTGTTCTATAAAAAAATACCAACCACCAATGTTTTAAAAATACTGTTAGTAGTAAAAAAATAAAACAACATCGGTATTTACAATAATTTATTATCAACACTAGCGAGATATACTTTTATAAATTATATTACAGAATAAACTTACATTAGAATTGTCTTTTTATAAGTTATATAAAAGGGATTAATAATGAAAATATTTTAATGTACAAACATTGTAGTGAGCTTTGATTTTCTCCTCCATTTCTCTCAATCTTTCGCTTTCTGTCTCTTTCTGCCTCGCATTTTTTTCAAATAGATGTAAATATTTGATTAAATTATAATTGTAGTGAATACTGACTTTCTAATAAAGACATTTTAAAACTTTTAACACTTACATTTCACCTCTTTTTCACACCCTCTCTCTCAATCTCTCTTTTTCTATTTCGCTCTATCTCTTCATTTTTTTTAAATTTATTTATTTATTTACTAATTGGAAGGCACGATATATGTAGTTAAACATTTTGGATAAATCACATAGTCATAACTAGCATCTCGCCCCGGCACTACCTACAACTTCACCAAAACAATTAGGCGCTTGATGTTCCCGCGCTTCCCCTTGTGACCAATCACCGTTCCGGTGTTCCTTCTCTAGTTCTAATGACATCTTAGCTGTTATACATGTGTCAATCGTGAATAATACGTTCATTTCACCCGGGTTGCATCAAAGTATTGATGATTGCAATTGCATTTTTGAACGTTCCGGATCAAACGATTGACAGGCCCTACGACGAAAGAATAGGTATAGAGATGTCCGACGACCGACATTATCGAGCGGGTCGGGTCAGAGTACTGAAACTCGAAATTATCAATTTGAATGATAGATCCGAATGACCCGGTTCGTTAGACGGATCAACACTTGAATGATCGGATCACTATAAATGAATGATTGACACATGTCTATTAGCTGTTATGCACGTAATCGTTTTGGTCACATAGTACTAGCAAACACACCGATTCACGTGGTGATAGAGAAATGTTGAATGAGTAATTTCTCTATTATCGTTTAGTAAAGAACAGTGGTAGTTCAGAGGTGTTAAGTGTTCGCTGTAAGTTTCACAGTAAGCGAGCGACCATGATTCGATCCCTGCTGGTACTAATAAAAATATTAATTACAGTTTGAATGCTGAATTACCACGTGTTCAACGCTGAAGGAAAATTTTAAGAATAGTTCCTTGCTTATATTTTATCATTTCACCATATATATTCAAGTTATCAATATCGCCTTTACAAATACACAAAACAATACAAAACTATATTTTTAAAATGTTTGTCCATACAATAAATTGAATCGATTTTCAACGGACTAAAGTTACTACGCGTTCATTTCGAGTTTGCCGTAGTCGACCGTTATGACGTCACAGCTAACGGTACAGTCCTCGCGGCGTAAGCTGAGCTTTGCATTTGTGTGAGTGCACACAGATAGTGTACAGTGGCTTGAGGCGCAGCGCGTCCCGCGCATGGTTTAAACCAGTTTATACTGGTTTTTAATGGTATATTTTGGACCGTAGACTAAACTATTACAGTAACTGTTGAATTTTAAGAAGTTCGATTTGTAGTTTGTTGCCCTGTACACAAGCAAGATGATAAAATGCATATTATTGAATAATTTATTTAGTTAGTAAAGTAAAATAATAACACTAAATATAAAAACCGTGTCCGATAAAATAAAACATTTTTATTTTGTATTATTTTATTTAGTTTTATTATACATTTTAAATGAATTATTTACGAAGGCGGGAACAAAAACGGGTAGGTAGATATTTACACATCCATAAATTCGATACCAGTTATTTTATCGAAATCGTTCGTTTCTGTATCATTGCCATCATTCCATTCTGTGTTTATCACATATAAACGAACTTAAAAATGAACAGAAACACAAAATCAACACTAACAAAAACAATAACAAACTAGAGATCGCACGGGAGCAAAATAGAACAAATGGACGTAGATATACTTCAGCGTTGCTATCGGTACTATAAGGGCGACGCTTGAGGCGCGGTATGAGGGAGCGCGGCGGGAGGTAACGACATTCATGAAATGAACACGTAGTAATATCGATTTACACTTCGACAAGTACAGTAGCGAGTTTAGTTACAGGGCAGTTGACAGTAAACGGTTAAGTGGGCAGTAGCGTTCAAATGTCTTCGTGGCGAGTTTAGTTAAAAAAAAAAGCAGATACAATTTTATATTTTGAGGGTCGAACACGTTGCGTGCTGTCAACTTATGCATTAAACTAAACTCGCTCGTTCAAACGTGCGGCGAGTTTAGTTGCAACACTTCGAACTTAACTCGCCGAAAAATAATCCGACCGGCTATCCTGTTCAACTTTTTTTTATGGAATAGGGTGACAAACGAGCACACAGTCCACCTGATGGTAAGTGGTTGCTGTGGCCCATAGAAATCTACATTTATCCTCGTTTACGAATCAAAATGCAGATGCGTTGTCACCTGTGAGGACTAAGATGGAATGCCTCTTTTCCAGTAAAAAGGGTCTCCGGTTCTCTACACTCACCATACGAAACACAGCATTTTACGCTGGTATTCTGTAAGAGCGTGGTCCTTCCCCGGTCGAGCCGACCCATTGGTGCTACAACTATACTACTTAATATAGCTGCAGCATGGCTCTACCACGTAAAAAACTTGTTAACTTGCTACTTAACTCACTGATTGCCGTTCAAACGAGGTTTTTTACTTACCTCGCCAGGTTCGCAAGTTAGATACTGTACTTGTTTAAGTGTAAATCGGCCTATAGATAGGAGCATGATTAATAATTATAAGCTGAAGGTAGTCTAGATTAACTAACATCAGGTTAAACACCTTAGTCACCCCATGGTCAAGACTTCTGCAAAGCACTGAAAGCATCGGAAAATTAAAAACAATAAAATTCATAATTCTTTTACCAATTTATATTAATGGCATAAATATAAGATATAAATAAATAATAAGTACTTTCTACCAATGTTGCCAAATCCGAGGACAAAATTATAAAATTGTATGGGAACTACTGAAAATTGAGTTTTTATTAACAAATACTGAAATCTACAGCAGTTTTGATGAAATTTATGCATAAACTAACTAAATTTGACGGCTCCGTGGCGCAGTGGCTTAGTAATGAGATAATGCAATGACGGTCGCGGGCTCGAATCCTGCACAGAGCAAGTCTACAAATACGTTCTGGACGTAGTTTGGGGATAACGTTTCTTTAGTAGAGACCATGGATTTACAATATTAACTAAATATATGTAAGTAAATCAAATCCGAACAAACTATAGATTCACAGCAAAAACTGTAAGGTTGGTTGCACTTGTTTTTACGGATGTTATTGCGTTTAATTATTAACCTGGTTTGAAACGAAGTCTCTTATCGGACGGTACGAATTTGGCGGATGGGGGATAGGCGAGAAAAAGTGTAGGATTTTTCCGTCACGACCCCTTCTGATGTAGTGTAGACCGTCGCGGCGGCTATAAGGAAGCAAGATGGAATAATATCCATCTCTCTCGCACTTTTTCTTATCTTGCCATGATAGAAATATTATTTTATTTTAAATGACGCTGCATTTTAATAGACGCTAGTAATTTATTTATTTGTATTTGTTGATCAATAATAATATACTACGATAGGAACTTCGTTCCAACCGAGTGTTCCACGACACTCACGTATGTTTTTATACTAGTTAAGGTTCCGTACCTCAAAAGGAAAAAACGGAACCCTTATAGGATCACTTTGTTGTCAGTCTGTCTGTCTGTCTGTCAAGACCCTTTTTCTCAGGAACGCGTGGAGGTATCAAGCTGAAATTCATATTAAATACTCAAGTCTACTGTCCCTTGGAGCTGTGAAAAAATCAAATTTCTAAGCCAACGCAATCAAAAAATTACAGCCGTTTATGCCGCAAATTTTCGACATTCGCAAGGGAATCAAAACCTACAGAGTACTTCCCGTGAAATCAGAATCTTAAAATTTGGTACGAAGCAACGTATTCATTCGTATTAACACAGATAAAGGAAAAATTGCGAAAAGCATAAATTTTTAATAATTTTAAACTTATATACCTACGGATTTGTTCGGAACCCCCGGTGCGCGAGTCCGACTCGCACTTGGCCGGTTTTTTTATTTTTGAATGTGTAGTATTCTCGTAAATAAAAAGAGAACCTTATTTATCTCAAATTATCGTATGTTATTGGAGTTTACTCCTTAAGAATCGATTTTCATGTATAGCTCGCTGTACACATTAGATGGGGAGCGAAATCGAGTGTTACCAAAAAGTGAAGTTCCATATTGCCCCTCTGCACAACACATTCCGCATCTCATACTGAACGCTTGTAAAGTAATAGCGCCATCTACTTCATTCTATAGGTCATTATAAAGAGCGAATTGTTTGACTTGACTCTAAGAGGTAACAGTGTTACGTAAAATTGACACTAAGGAGTAAGGAATAAACGCCAGTCACGCTTCGGTACTTGATACACCATTTTTTTCTTCTGCTGCACTCTAACAGAAATCCATCGATTAACCGAGCATTTCATCACGTTCCAACGAATTCGGTACTTCCGACAACGAGAACGATCTCGAGTGTGTGTTCGCTCGAGTTCGGTAGTCGGAGCTCAGAGAACAATTCCTAACATTCGGTTCTGTCCGAATTGTCATGTTCATTGGCTATGACATTCCGAGGCAACTATAGCAACCCTTCCTCATTATCCCCATCAGCTACGATAAAAAGTGGGAATTACAAATCCCACGGCTGGGCTTAGGCCTTCGGGACTTACTGTCGAACTTAACTAAAACACAACAAATTATCGAACATAATTAGAAGTTTCAAAAAATACTCAGGGGCTTCTAGTTTTTAAGATCGTTAAATAATTTTATAAGTACTGTTATTATAAAATGAACCTTAAAATACCTGTCGTACGGTTTACTCTTGCTTAAATTAACAATGATCTATAGTATTTTAAGTGACATCATAGTAAAATGGACCTTAAAATTATATTAAACGAATCCATTGTATAATTTACCCTATTACATAGATTTAATTATGTTATTTGATTTCATGAATTTAGACTCTATCTGCATATATTTAGTGTATATTTTACAACACGACCATTGTCAAGAATCGCCTAAAGGAATTGAAGGCAACATACGACTTCACAAGGTGTATATAAAGTCATAAAAGCAGGCATAAATCTCGCAACGAGTTTAAAGCTTATTTATATAACTTTAAGGTACAGTTTACTATACGACCTCGATTAAGTCGTAGGTGATTTTTAGCCGCGCATTGGTTTGGTTTATGGCCTATATACAAGATAGTTTCATCTTACAGCGAAATTAAACCGTATTTATATTAGCTTAAGGTGCATTTCTCAATACAACCAAACGGTGGTAGAGCCCTGCAGCAGTTTTTTGCTGTTGCACGTATGGGCCGGCTCGAGCCGGGTTGGTACCACGACCTCACAGAATACCGGCGTGAAGTAGAGGCTCTGCTTCTGCGTTTCGTCTGGTGAGTGCAGGTGGCCGGAAGCCCAATTCCCCCCCCCCCCCCCCCCATCAACATGGTAGCGGAATTAGACATTAGACTACCCCAGGAGGGTACCAGTACCCCTGGAGAATCCCTCGCTGAGCATCCACGACCATGTTATTCCAATCCTGGGCGTGGGTGCTCAGGCTGCCCCGCGTATTCTGGGGGGGGCAAAATTCCGCTCAAAAACAAAACTGCTCGGGGCAAGCTGAGCAACAATACCAAGGCGACCCCTGCCACGCTATCCGTGAATTTCTGCAACATCAGGGGACTTCACTCTAACCTAAACGCCGTCCACTACCATCTCGAGACGGCGAAGCCGGCCTTGCTCTTTTTGACGGAGACGCAGGTTTCCTCTCCGACTGATATTTCGTATCTCTCCTGCCCGGGGTACAAATTGGAGCACTCCTTTGTGCCTCGGGCTGGAGTTTGCGTGTATGTTAGAGAGGACATCTGTTCTCGACGCCTCGGCAGTCTTGAAGGTTCGGACCTGTCCATCCTTTGGCTACGCGTAGACAGCGACGACCATCCGCGCGTCTACGGGTGCCTCTATAGGTCCCATAGCGGTAATGCCGAAACAGACCGACTCATCGACCACGTCCAAATGGCTACAGATTCCTTGCTACAACAGGTCCCATCCGCAGAGATCGTGATCCTTGGCGATTTTAACGCCCACCATGCCGAATGGCTCGGTTCACGTTTAACCGATCATGCGGGGAGATCTGTTTATGACTTTGCCTTGGCATATGGTCTGACACAACTGGTTACTTCGCCTACGCGGATTCCAGATGTGGAGGATCATACACCTTCCCTGTTGGACCTTCTGCTGACCTCTCATCCGGACGGATATCAGGTTTCCGTCGATGCCCCTCTCGGCTCTTCGGACCATTGTCTGATCCGGAGTATGGTGCCACTCACGCTCCCTTCGCGGTTGCGTTCTGCAGGTTGCCGCCGTGTTTGGCATTACAGGTCGGCGGATTGGGACGGAATGCGGTCTTTCTTTGCATCCTACCCATGGGGGCGGGTTTGCTTCTCGCCGGATGATCCCAGTGCTGTTGCTGACTCTGTCACTGATGTGGTGCTACAGGGAATGGAACTATTTATTCCATCATCTGTGGTACCCATCGGAGGCAGATCTCAGCCTTGGTTTGGTCGCTCCTGTAAGACTGCATTGCGCAGTAAGCAGGAGTGTTATCAAGCCTGGGCTGCAGCTTCGGTGACTCGGGATGTAAACACCAGCACACTCAAAAAGAAGTATAACTTCGCCTCCAGGTCCTTCAAAAGAGTTATTGCCAAGGCAAAGTCAGAGCACATAGGCAGAATTGGCGAGAAACTAGTTCGCCTTCCTTCGGGAACCCGTGCATTCTGGTCTCTCGCCAAGGCTGTCCAAGGGAATTTCTGTAAGCCATCACTACCATCTCTGCACAGGGGGGACGACTCACTGGCCCAAGACGCAAAAGACAAAGCCGACCTTTTAGGCTCCCTTTTTGCGTCCAACTCGACTCTTGATGACGGGGGGAAAATACCGCCGACCATCCCGCGGTGTGAGTGCTCCATGCCGGATGTGCTATTCTCACAGCGCTCAGTTCGCAAAGCACTTCTCTCCCTGGACATCCAGAAGTCGAGTGGGCCTGACGGAATCCCCCCAATTGTGCTGAGGACGTGTGCTCCGGAGTTGGCACCGGTCCTAACGCGTCTTTTCCGGTACTCCTACTCCCAAGGCGTAGTCCCGAATTCATGGAAGACAGCTTTTGTCCACCCGATCCCTAAAAAAGGCGACCGCTCAGACCCGTCCAACTATAGGCCTATCGCGATCACCTCCTTGTTCTCCAAAATAATGGAATCCATTATTAACTGCCAGCTCATCCGGTACCTTGAGGATCACCAGCTGATTAGTGACCGCCAATACGGTTTTCGTCGGTGTCGATCAGCTGGTGATCTTCTGGTCTACCTGACCCATAGATGGGCGGAAGCAGTAGAGTCCAAGGGGGAGGCGTTGGCCGTTAGTCTGGACATTGCGAAGGCCTTTGATCGGGTTTGGCACAAAGCGCTTCTTTCAAAGCTGCCTTCCTATGGGCTTCCCGAGAAATTGTGCAATTGGATCACCAGCTTTCTTGCAGATCGGAGCATCAAGGTCGTTGTAGACGGTGCATGTTCTGACTACAAGCCTATTAACGCTGGTGTTCCACAAGGCTGTGTGCTATCACCAACGCTGTTTCTTCTGCATATCAATGATATGTTGCTAACTGGTAACATTCATTGCTATGCGGATGACAGCACTGGTGATGCTCTATACACCGGCCGGGCCAATATTTCTCGGGAAAA
Organism: Parnassius mnemosyne; assembly: GCA_963668995.1. Taxonomy (NCBI): domain Eukaryota; kingdom Metazoa; phylum Arthropoda; class Insecta; order Lepidoptera; family Papilionidae; genus Parnassius; species Parnassius mnemosyne. Next base: position 6,691,532 of record CAVLGL010000095.1, read on the forward strand.
CGTCGCCGAGTACCGGAACAAACTTGTGTCTGAAGTCGAGTCTTTGCTGGACAAAGTCTCGGATTGGGGGCGACTAAATCTAGTCCAGTTTAATCCTCAGAAGACACAAGTTTGCGCGTTTACCGCTAAAAAGAACCCCTTTGTCGTATCTCCTCAGTTTCAAGGCACTCCCCTTCTTGCCTCAGCCAGTATCGGTATCCTCGGAGTCGACATATCGAGTGACGTGCAGTTTCGTGGTCACTTGGAAGAGAAGGCCAAATTGGCCTCTAAAAAGCTTGGCGTGCTCAGCAGAGCGGGACAGTATTTCATGCCGGCACACCGCCTGCAACTTTACAAGGCGCAGGTTCGGCCTCACATGGAATACTGTTCCCATCTCTGGGCAGGGGCTCCCCAGTGCCAGCTCCTTCCACTTGACCGCATCCAGCGCAGAGCGTTTCGAATCGTCGACGACCGAGCCCTTTCCGATGGGCTCGATTCATTGGCACTGCGAAGAGATGTTGCATCTCTTTGCATTTTCTTTCGCATCTACCATGGGGAGTGCTCTGAGGAATTGTTCGGATTAATCCCAGCCGCCAAATTTCACGAACGCACATCGCGGCAGAACTCCCGATACCATCCACACCATCTGGATGATTGGCGGTCCACCACTGTGCGATTTAGAAGATGTTTTCTTCCTCGCACAACTTCCTTGTGGAATAGTTTACCACCAGGGATTTTTCCGGACCGATACGACTTAGGGACCTTCAAGAAAAGAGCCTACTCCTTTTTAAAAGGCCGGCAACGCATCTGCAATTCCCCTGGTGTTGCGGTTGTTCATGGGCGGCGGTAGTCACTTACCATCAGGTGAGCCGCATGCTCGTTTGCCCCCTCTCCTATAAAAAAAAAAAAAAAAAAAAAAAACCACTATCTAGATTAGCTATAATTCATTGAGACATATGTTTAAGCCGCACAAACGGTGTCATCGAGAGGAGCGAGCTCCAACTTAACGTCTTCGGACTGCAGTTCTGTTACCGAATCGCGTAGTCTGTGGAAACAAAATAAATTTATAACAATGTAGATTGCAGTGTAGCTGTGGTGTAAGAGAACACACTACCTCATATCATTCCGTAGGTTTCGTAAGAGGCAACAAAGGGAAACTGAAACACGAGACGGTCAACAGCATTTTCCTGATAACAACTTAATAATAACAAAATTTACGGTTATCAAACCGCCTGCTAAGCGCTGCAACTATAGCAAATGAGGCAATCTATGGGGAGGCCTATGTTCACCAGTGGACTTATGGTGGGCAATGTAAGTTATATTTATACAACGGTTCGGTACCGTAACGGACTTTCAAGCGTTTGGTTACGGATTCGAATACCGTACGGAACGAATGTTTGTATGGCCTACGAATAATGTGCCATGTGCAATAAATTCAAACTATGAATTAAAATCTTCCTACCATAGAGGAGAGATCCTTTTGTATGAGTTACATTATTTTTAGACATATAGAAATTAGAAAATATGTGTTAACAGACGTCATATCTTTGGAAATGCTTTAATATAATACTTTTTTTTAAATGTTAGAAAACTAAAATGTATTTCGTTATTCAATTTTAACTTCCCGTTTGAAAATTAATAATAATTTTCAAAAGTAGGTAGTTAAAGATTTCGGTGCGAAATTTTGACGTTCGATATCTTTAGAACGAATCAACCGATCGCGATGGGCGACACAAGGTTCGAAAGTGTTTAGCAGTTTCAAATATTTTCGGAAAAAAAAATTCAAAGTTGCTGGGATGGCCTGCAGTGTCAACCGTTTTTCAGATTTTTCTTTTAATACAGCCTGTCAAAGTACAGAACATAGGCCCCTCTAAAGATTGCCTCATAAGGTTATATTTGCCATAGTTGCATCGTTTGGTAAGTGGATTTCCAACTGGAGTTTTCTTTCTAGCCGTTATTGGTCCATCTCCTAGTTTGTTTCCCTCTGTCCCCTCTTACGAAACCCACGGGACGATATCAAATGGTAAATATTCTTACACCAGAACTACACGGTATTATTGCAGTTTCAAAGCAAATGGTGTCATCCATATACTCATTTCGGCTAGAGCATTATTTACCTGGTTATATTTTAATGATTCACCCATGGCCACTCACAGAATACCAGCTGTTATTTCACACAGCTTAATGCTACTGTATTTCGTATGGTGAGTGTAAAGAACCACATGTCTTTTTTTACTACAAACGAGGAATTCCATCTTAGTCTTCAGATGTAACAACGCATCTGCATTTTGATCCACTTACCATCAGGTGGACTGTGTGCTCGTTTGTCACCCTTATTCTATAAAAAGAATACTACGCAGTCATCAGAGTCAGTTTCAAATAAACAAAAACTACTTTATTAACTTTATTAATCCTATTACTCTTTACTAATCTCTCACTCGCAGTACCCTGATACTCACTTGGCGAGCTGCGACGGTGTGACGTAGACCGTGTCCTCGTTGGTCTGCGCCGTTTCGGAGGCTGGGTAACGGATTGTCCCCACTTTCACAGTCTTGGGGTTTATGACCTGCCGCCAAAAGTAATAACTTTATTTAAAACTAGCTGTTCCCCGCAACTGCGTCCGCGTGGAATTTATTAAGATTGTATTTCATGGGTTTTGATTTATTTGCGCGGAACTCTAATTGCTTTTCTAAAATAAAAGTAGCCAAAGTTACTCCTTGTAACATCAGCTATCTGCCAATCAGCTAACAGCTAGTCTTTCATGAAATAAGTGCTTAATAATATTAGAGTTTCAAACTCAGAGTGGACGACGTGCAGCGTTGTTTATTTTAATTTGGCTATAAATTATATCATAATTAAACATAAACTATATTAAATATTTACATATTATAGTGTAAGAAACTATTCCACTTCTGATGTTAGAAAATATTCCAAGAGTATTTAAATAAAAGAACATTACTCGGTAACAAACTCTGTTTACTATCAGGACCTAATTACATGATAACATCAAAGTATGCAAACCAACAGCAACACTACCCATCTCAATGTAACACAAGGCAGCCTCTCAGAAACACGATCTTCCTTGCCTACATCAGTAGTCCCCAACGGGCAAAGTAACGACAGTGAGACTCTTAGAAATACCGACTGATCTTCTTAATGGCATGCACGATACTTTATACTGCTAAAATAAGTGGGAGATTAACATTCTACACACTGCATTTGTTCGTATTTCCTTTTATTTATTTTTTACCCTCATTCCCGACAATAATTTAATTTAATTTTACTTGGTAGAGCCATGCTGCAGCTATATTAATGGTATAGTTGTGGCAAGAATGGGTCGGCTCAACCGGAGAAGAACCATGCTCTCACAGAATACCAGCGTAAAATAGCAGCTTAAAGCTGCTGTGTTTCCTATGGTGTGTGAAGAGAACCGCAGACCCTTTTTACTGGAAACGAAGCATTCCATCTTAGTCCTCACGGGTGACAACGCATCTGCATTTTGATTCGTAATTGAGGATAGATGTAGATGTCTATGGGCCGCAGCAACCACTTACCAGCAGGTGGACTATGTGCTCGTTTGTCACCCTTATCCAAAAAACTAACACTAACTTCATATGAAACAATTTTCAGTCTTTTGGTCCAAACTTGACTATAGTTTAATAGGATTTAAAGAAATTATTAATACTCGACTATTAATCGTTTATCTTCAAAATCGATTACGAAAGATAATCGACTAGCAACATCATATTTGAACTTACAGCCGCCAATTCCGGAACAGGAAACTCGGCAAAATCGGCCTCCACGCATCTCCAGGGCCGGTGCAGCATCAGAAGGTTACGTGCCTCCGCCTGAAGCGCCGCCAAACGCTCCTGTGAAATGTACAAATTTCCTTGGTATGACTTTCCATTGACATCCGTCGAGTTGGGGGTTGACATTTTTTTTACAGGAAGGTATTATAAGCACACACAAAGTTTCAACATTGGGAGACGCGTACTTTTCGAGAAAAAAATATTGAAAATCAATTATTTTTGCAATATTTATGTCAATCCCTACCACAGATTATATCGAATTCTCGAATTATATTTAAATAACAAAATTATTTTATTCCGAATTTCCATTGACGTTCGTCAAATTGAGAGGGGATGGGTGGGGCGTGGGGGGGAAGGTGTACTACCCCCTTAAAAGGAAAGTTTCGGAGCCTTTTCTAGTTTTTTTTCATTTTTAATTCTGAGGAAATTTTCCCCATTTTATAGATTAATAAGAAAATTAAGTGTAAAAAACCAAGGAGACCCCTTGGGGGGAAGGGGGTTCCCCCTTCCTTAGGGGAAAAAAAAAAATTGGGGGACTGATTAGAGGGATTTCTGTATCTATTTTGAAACTGCAACGTCTCCGGCGCTGCGGCAAGAGCAGCCTCTGAAAGAATGCCTGCGATTTGTTACGCAAAGTCGTAGAGGCTGCTCCCCCCTACTCGCCTCCGGCTCTATAAAACACTCTAGGAATGGGACAGACTCGTACCAGGTGGAATTGGGGTAAATCAATCGGTTCTTTGACATAAGTTGAACCTAACCTATTTTAATCTATGTGATACATCAGCTTACGATTCGAATCGATTTAAAAATCGATCTTTTTCGGAAAGAATCGACATCCCTACTGCCGATGACAATGACAATACAAAATAGCGTCAGTTTTACGGTAAACACTACACATTTTAATAGCTCGTAATGAAAATAATTCTGTAATTGAAATAAACGTCATATCGACACTCTGCTACGATGTATTGTCATTCATTCATTTATAGTAAATCATTCAAGTATTGATTCGCTTCACGAACCGGGTCATTAGGGTCATTCAATCAAAAGGATCATTTCGAGTTTCAGTACTCTATGATCTGTCATGCCGTGTAGTGACGGTTAAGAATATCCACTACCCCATATCTTCCCGTGGGTGTCGTAAAAGGCGACAAAGGGAAACAGGCAGGAGATGGGCAGCAGCATCTTCCTGGTAACGGCAAAAATACAATAAAAAACTGCGGTTGCCAACCCGCTCGCCAAGCGTGGCAACTATGGCAATATACCCCCCATGATGAAAGTTACGAAGAGACGGCCCCCAGTCCCCGGCGGCCCCGCTATTCCTGGCTACGGTGGCGACCATGGTAACGGCAGGGCAGGGGGTGCTAAGAATCTCCGGTGGAGGTTCGGTTGCCACCTACGACGACTCGACCTGGCAATATACAACGCACGCACCCTGAGGACTGACGAGAAGATTGTGGAGCTGGAAGAAGAGATAGACAAGTTACGCTGGCATATTATAGGATTATCCGAAGTCCGAAGAGAGGGGGAGGACACGGTAATCCTCTAATCCGGCAACTTGCTCTATTACCGGGAGGGCGACCATCTGTCCCAAGGAGGTGTCGGATTTATTGTCCACAAGTCTCTCGTTAACAACGTTGTAAAGATTGAGAGTGTGTCGACGAGGGTTGCGTACCTTATACTCAGAATCACCAAACGGTATTCGCTGAAGGTCATACAGGTTTACGCACCAACCTTGGCACACCCCGATCAGGAGTTGGAGGAAATGTATGAGGATATCTCTAGAGGCATGCATTCTTCCAAAACCCAATATACGGTGTTAATGGGAGACTTCAATGCAAAACTAGGCACAAGAGAGAACGGTGAGCTGAAAGTGGGGAAATTTGGAATAGGGCAACGGAACCCAAGGGGCCAGCAGCTGGCCGACTTCATGGAGAAAGAGGGACTCTTTATGATGAACTCTTTCTTCCAGAAGCGGCCCCACAGGAAGTGGACCTGGTCGAGCCCCGACGGTTCGACAAAAAATGAGATTGACTTCATTATGACGACCAGACGACAACTGTTCAGTGATGTCTCAGTGATCGCGAGGGTGAAAACCGGCAGCGATCACCGAATGGTTAGAGGCACACTGAACCTAAACGTTAAGTTGGAGAGGTCTCGTCTAATGAAATCAACGCTCCGTCCCCCTCGTGCTCTAATCCAAAGTCCCGAAACCTTTCAGCTCGAGTTACAAAACCGTTTTCAGTGCCTAGAAGACTGCAATGAAGTGGACGATTTGAATCACAAGCTCGTGGAAACTGTCCATGCGGTCGGAGCTAAGTTCTGCAAGACCCGCCGCAGAAGAACACAAAAACTCTCCGAACACACTCTTAATCTCATGGCTGTTAGACGGGAGATGAAGCTACATTCTTCAACAGATTTGACAGCATACAGGCAACTGAAATGACAGATCTCCAAATGCATGCGGCGGGACTTACGCAACTTCAATACAGCTCGTATTGAAGAAGCGATCGAGCGGAACCAAGGCTCCAAAGTCTTTGCCAGAGATCTGTCTGCCAGAAAGAACCAACTGTCAAAGCTGAAAACCGAATGTGGCAGCATCGTTTTCGGGGCACCTGAGATTTTGAGTGAGATTGAGAGGTTCTATGGGCAGCTGTACACGTCATCGTTGGAGCCGCACGCAAGTGTGAGTAAAGATCCAAGAGCGAGTCTTATCCGACATTATTCCGATGATATCCCGGACGTCAGTCTGAGCGAGATTAGAATAGCTCTCCAGCACCTTAAAAACAGCAAGGCCCCAGGCGAGGATGGAATTACAGCGGAGCTTCTGAAAGCAGGTGGAAAACCGGTACTTGAAGTCCTTCAGAAGCTCTTTAATTCCGTCCTCCATGGTGGCATTACACCGGAGGCGTGGAGCAGAAGTGCGGTGGTTTTGTTCTTCAAGAAAGGCGACAACGCTCTCTTGAAGAACTACAGACCGATTTACCTTCTGAGCCGCGTCTACTTGCTGTTTTCGAGAGTCATTACGAATCGTCTCGCGCGCAGACTTGACGACTTCCAGCCTCCCGAACAAGCCGGTTTCCGAAAAGGCTTTAGTACCGTAGACCACATACATACCCTTCGGCAAATTGTACAGAAGTCCGAGGAGTACAATTTGCCACTATGTCTGGCGTATGTGGACTATGAGAAAGCCTTTGATTCCGTCGAAATTTGGGCGGTGCTGCAGTCCCTTCAGCGATGCCAAGTTGACTGTCGGTATATCAAAGTGTTGAAGTGCTTGTACAGTAGGGCTACGATGGCTATCCGAGTACAGAACCAGAGTACGAAACCTATCCAATAGCAGAGAGGTGTAAGACAGGGTGACGTCATATCCCCGAAACTCTTTACCGCTGCATTGGAAGATGTTTTCAAGCTTCTGGACTGGAAAGGATACGGTATCAACATCAATGGCGAGTACATCACTCACCTTCGATTTGCCGACGATATAATCCTTATGGCAAAATCGCTGGAGGACCTAAGCACTATGCTCAATGACCTCAATAGTGTTTCCCAACGGATAGGTCTTAAGATGAACATGGACAAAACAAAGATCATGTTTAATGTCCATGTCACACCTATGCCGGTAGTTGTTGGGAACACTAAGCTCGAAGTTGTTGACGAGTATGTTTACCTGGGACAAATAGTCCGACTAGGTAAGTCCAACTTCGACCTAGAGGTCAACCGACGGATTCAACTCGGTTGGGCAGCGTTCGGGAAATTACGGCACATCTTCTCGTCAGATATACCTCAAAACTTGAAAACGAGACTGTACACCCAGTGCGTGTTGCCAGTGATGACATACGGAACTGAGACGTGGTCCTTCACTGCTGGCCGGATGAGGAAGCTCAAGGTCGCTCAGCGAGCTATGGAGAGGGCTATGCTCGGAGTTTCTCTTCGTGATAAACTCAGAAATGAGGATATCCACAGTAGAACCAGAGTGACCGACATAGCCCAACGGATTAGTAAGCTGAAGTGGCAATGGGCCGGCCATATAGTTCGAAGAACCGACAACCGATGGGGAAGAAAGGTTCTCGAGTGGCAGCCTCGTACCGTCAGGCGAAGTGTAGGGCGTCCCCCCACCACTAGATGGAATGACGACCTGGTAAGATATGCAGGAAGTCGATGGATGCAGGTGGCTCAGGACCGTGCTTTGTGGCATTCTTTGGGGGAGGCCTATGTTCAGCAGTGGACTTGTGAAGACCAGCTCGATAATGGTCGCGGTTATCGGACATTACTATACTCTTTGGTCGGTAGCGGTTCATTCAGTTTCAAACAACTTAATCACACATACAAAATTTCATTAAAATCGGTTCAGCCGTTTAGAAGTTCAGTCACATAAACACGGACTGAAAAATTATTTATTATATAGTGTATTTCTTTTAGCAGAAAGCCTTGTAGCCTTTGTCATAATAAATAGGGAAAAAATAACAATGTCTGTGCACGGGATGAACTCACTTCGATCTGCCGTCTTATCTCCCGTTGCTTCTCCTTATGTTGCTGCAGCGCTTTGCCGTATTTGCTTGGGTCATCGGGGAACTTCACAAGACCCGAACGCGCCACAAATAGCGTCCACTCCTGCAAGAAAGTAGCGCTAATGTAGATGGTTCTTCCTATAATTTTGATGAATCAATAAAAGCCCGCGTCATTTTTTACGTTAGCTTGTAGCTGACATGAAACACGGAAGTAGTATATAATTTGTGTGCAATGTAAATGTGTTATGTGCAATGCGTATTTTATTTTCATTTAATTGATTGGTGGTCTATCTTGGTACAGAGAGTACATATGTGTATTGACTACTTTGTTGCTTTAGTGGTTGTAAACGCGACTTTTATCATGAGGTCTCGTGTTCGAATTTCGGGTCGGATCAAAATCAGTAACTGATAATTTCTTGAGAAAAAGAAGGAGTCACTAAGTTGTGTGGTGTTTCACCCCCGAGCTTCGAAAAACACATCAACGTTGCATAGGGTTGCCGTACCATTGGACTATGCGAGTGAAGAAATAGAGAATGCACCTGTGCTTGCGGATATACTAGTGCACTATAATCCTATCTTTAGTTTCCTTTGAGACTGGCCACCAATTCAGTCTGAACGAAATTATCATTATGTGCATATGTCAGTAGTATGTACGTATACAAGTAGGTACGTGCACGTGTACAAGTGCGTGTGTAGTGTCTGCAGCGCAGTGTGCGCGTGTGTAGTATCTGCAGCGCAGTGTGCTCGTGTGGGCATGTATACGTGTGCAGTGTGTACGTGTGCATGTGTACGTGTGCATGTGTACGTGTGCAGTGTGTACGTGTGCAGTGTGTACGTGTGCAGTGTGTACGTGTGCGTGTGTACGTGTGCGTGTGCACGTGTGCGTGTGCACGTGTGCGCGTGTGCACGTGTGCGCGTGTGCACGTGTGCACGTGTGCACGTGTGTACGTGTGCAGTGTGTACGTGTGCAGTGTGTACGTGTGCAGTGTGTACGTGTGCAGTGTGTACGTGTGCAGTGTGTACGTGTGCAGTGTGTACGTGTGCAGTGTGTACGTGTGCAGTGTGTACGTGTGCAGTGTGTACGTGTGCAGTGTGTACGTGTGCAGTGTGTACGTGTGCAGTGTGTACGTGTGCAGTGTGTACGTGTGCAGTGTGTACGTGTGCAGTGTGTACGTGTGCAGTGTGTACGTGTGCAGTGTGTACGTGTGCAGGTGTACGTGTGCAGTGTGTACGTGTGCAGTGTGTACGTGTGCAGTGTGTACGTGTGCAGTGTGTACGTGTGCAGTGTGTACGTGTGCAGTGTGTACGTGTGCAGTGTGTACGTGTGCAGTGTGTACGTGTGCAGTGTGTACGTGTGCAGTGTGTACGTGTGCAGTGTGTACGTGTGCAGTGTGTACGTGTGCAGTGTGTACGTGTGCAGTGTGTACGTGTGCAGTGTGTACGTGTGCAGTGTGTACGTGTGCAGTGTGTACGTGTGCAGTGTGTACGTGTGCAGTGTGTACGTGTGCAGTGTGTACGTGTGCAGTGTGTACGTGTGCAGTGTGTACGTGTGCAGTGTGTACGTGTGCAAGTGTACGTGTGCATGTGTACGTGTGCAGTGTGTACGTGTGCATGTGTACGTGTGCAGTGTGTACGTGTGCAGTGTGTACGTGTGCAGTGTGTACGTGTGCAGTGTGTACGTGTGTACGTGTGCAGTGTGTACGTGTGCAGTGTGTACGTGTGCAGTGTGTACGTGTGCAGTGTGTACGTGTGCAGTGTGTACGTGTGCAGTGTGTACGTGTGCAGTGTGTACGTGTGCAAGTGTACGTGTGCATACGTACGTGTGCATACGTACGTGTGCAGTGTGTACGTGTGCATATGTACGTATGCATATGTACGTGTGCAGTGTGTACGTGTGCAGTGTGTACGTGTGCATGTGTACGTGTGCAGTGTGTACGTGTGCAGTGTGTACGTGTGCATGTGTACGTGTGCATGTGTACGTGTGCAGTGTGTACGTGTGCAGTGTGTACGTGTGCATGTGTACGTGTGCATGTGTACGTGTGCATTGTGTACGTGTGCAGTGTGTACGTGTGCAGTGTGTACGTGTGCATGTGTACGTGTGCATGTGTACGTGTGCAGTGTGTACGTGTGCATATGTACGTATGCATATGTACGTGTGCAGTGTGTACGTGTGCAGTGTGTACGTGTGCATGTGTGCATGTGTACGTGTGCAGTGTATACGTGTGCAGTGTGTACGTGTGCATGTGTACGTGTGCAGTGTGTACGTGTGCAGTGTGTACGTGTGCATGTGTACGTGTGCAGTGTGTACGTGTGCATGTGTACGTGTGCAGTGTGTACGTGTGCATGTGTACGTGTGCAGTGTGTACGTGTACAGTGTGTACGTGTGCATGTGTACGTGTGCATGTGTAGTGTAGTATAGCCCCCGCGACTATATATATGTCGGAGAATTACAACATAGGATTCCAATTTTGATCTTTGAAATACATCAGGACAGCGTTAACTGTTAAAAATAATAAAAGTGTGAGAGCGGATGTTCAACTTGCTCTCTTGCTTACGTAGTTTAATCATTATCAGTAATAAGACAACGTAACGCACTATACATTCAGTATAGTGAAATTACAGTTCGACCACACCGTAATACGTCTCAGCCACAATCACACACCAGTGTAACGTGAGGTACGTAATTACATGATAACACCAAAATATGTACAGCAACAGCAACGTTACTTATTTCAATTTAACACAGGGCAGCCTCTCAGCAACACCAATCCTCCTTGCCGGCACTAGAATAATTACAACAACGAACCGAACCACGACACTATCTTAGCACCAGTCGAATGACCACACCCGTTGAATGACTTGAGCGGAATCTCTCACGCACGGCACCTACAGTGTACTTTATACTACAGACACAAGAGGGGGTTTCTCGATATACCCTCCATTCTACCTCGACCCAACCGGGTATTTTATAGACGCTCCGACACGGCCGTCCTGACGTACGACCTTCCTCGGGCGTGTATTTTCATGCATTCCTGTAACAAACACTATTTAGTCACCAATTCGTCCGCTCGTCCGCCCTGACATGAGCAGGAACATAATATTAGTTCGCGAAACGAATTGTTAGATGGCGCTGCTTGTTGCACTATGGCGCCATCCACGACACGACCATCGCTGACTAGCATCCATCCTCGGTTGCAATGCCTGTAGACAAAAATATGCTTAGAGATTAATCTAGCTCGGCTATCCTGCCAATCGAAACAAGATCGATTCCAAATGGTACTTTACTTCTCCTAAGTCTAAGTACAAGAGCTAACTGTCATTATTGACAATGCCCTGTTATTAAGGCTTCGTACACAGTGCTTCCTGCACAACATGATTTATCGCGGAAGGTCCGATCAACAAGTTCCAACACAGTAATTTTAACACTTTTTTTCACTCTTTACAATTCATAAGCAATGCATATTCAACTCGTGAAACTTTAATTGAAATCTGTGCACCAACACAGACCAGAATCGCACCAACGATTCGTTACATATCCGCCGTCACATATGCCAGAATCGCACCAACGATTCTCCACATATCTGCCGTCATATATGCTACAATACACAAGGGGCTCTGTGCACCAACACAGGCCAGAATCGCACCAACGATTCTTTACATATCTGCCGTTACATATGCCAGAATCGCACCAACGATTCTCCACATATCCACTGCCAAATATGCTACAACACATCTGCCGCCACATATGCCAGAATCACACCAACGATTCCCTACATATCTGCCGCCAAATATGCACCAACACAGACAGAAATCGCACCAACGATTTCCTACAGACCCATCGCCACATGTTACTCATGAGGTGCGGTCTAAAGTTTTGAGTACGAGCATACAAGCATTCTTAATCAAATTTGGTCTCACTACCACTGTCATCAACTATGACATCTAACTCTCGAGGAACTTGGTGATCGGGGATCTTCCTCACATGATCATGGGGTATTTGTTACTTCGCATACGAATATGACCACTTCCGGTTGAATTTACAATATTTTTTACACTTTTGCCACAACACAATCTTTGACGAGAGGGCATTCGGCCCAGAATCATAATAAAATAGGTACGACTCACCAGTATTCATCAGCACACCGCTGTGATTGCTCACATAGCAAACATCAACACGTCGCTCACTGCTCGCCTCTGCGGCAGGCGTAAGGCAAGCGCACGTGGCTATTAAAACAAACCAGCACACGCCATAGTTAGCTGCCATGAAGCAAGCTCACATGGTCAAAACAACAGCACAGGGCGTGCCGCACTCGCACAGCGAGCCGTCGCATCTCACCAGCGCCAGCGAGACGCTGCACCGTACCACGCACTCCAAGCGTCAACGGGAGCAGCAGGAGCACCTGAGGGTACACAGGTATCATCGAGGTTGCCGTCATCATGATCTACGTGAAAAACAAGTTGTTTATTATCAGGACAACATACACAGTTGCCTATCCTCTCATCCATCACGCATACGAGGCCCTCAAACAGAAATACGCTCTCATACCGTGGACTATAATAACTTCGCTTTCATAATTAAGCATACATCTCCATACGAAGTATCTCACACATACTTACTTGAACTTACGAAATCCTACGTTAACCACGAAAAAAAAAAAACGTGAACCAGGACAGTGCCTGCCAGGACGGAGCTTGATGCATGTTCAGAGAACACGACTTCTGCGCATACAGAATGTAAAACCCTTCTGCGCACACGACTTCCGAGGAACCACCATGTATAGCATACGCACGCTCCGGGATGGCGCCTGCGTATACGCGCATACGCATCTGCCGAAACCAGGCCATGCTACAACTGGACCTGGCTGTCCGTTCCGACTAGACAAGGCACAAACTCGCCTCACAGTCACATCACACGTGCTGCTGTAACATAAAAGAAAACACTAAAGAGATTCAGTCTGAACTTAATTTTAAAAAATGAAGTACAACTCTCGGGACACCATTTGCCTTTCCAGGGCACAATATACTGAGCTGCGGCTACACAACAACCTCTGGTATGGTCCGATCCTCATGTAAATTTAAATACTCTCTTCAATGTCGGAACTAATTTGCTCTACTTCAACTTCGTCAATTATACTTCGGTTTTCCAACATTTTTCGCAACCAATTAAAAAGTTAAGCACTTATTCTTACAAAATATTTTTTTAAGACAATGTTTAGGATTCATGTATCAACTGGTGATCGGTAGCAGCGGCAATTAATGTGTCTGCGGCGTCATACGTCGACAGTATACTTCCATTCAAGAGCGAACGCCACAGCGCCACGTCTTCCACTAAACCGTCAACATTAAATCCCAATTTTGTCGACTACGTAATACTCGAAGTAAACTGTAACACTTATCAACACATTAGAACACAAAAATACTACTTAGTGTTTTTAATTCATATCACGTTTAAACATTTTTTTCGGTACATCGTTTAAACATTTTAAACTTTAAAATTAGCCCATGTAAATCATACCTCGTATCAAATTATAGCATAACTTGAGCAAGTTAAACTTCCACTGAATGCAAACTAGAACTCATTCAGAATACCTCCAACATTTCTTTCGACATTTGTCATCATTTTTAGGTACGTTAAGAAATAATGAAAGTACTTGCGGGAACTTTTTATTATAAATCGAACAAAAAGATTTAACTTTTGGTTTAAAACATTTCACTTTAAACTTTTACTATACACTTTAATGATTCATCAGTGTCGTAAATATGACAACGTAATAACCCTCACACTATTAAAAGGTTATAGATGGACAGTAACAGGGACTTTATCCCACTTCTGATGTCGGAGAATTACAACATAGGATTCCAATTTTGATCTTTGAAATACATCAGGATAGCGTTAACTGTTAAAAATAATAAAAGTGTGAGAGCGGATGTTCAACATGCTCTCTTGCTTACGCAGTTTAATCATTATAAGTAATAAGACAACGTAACGCACTATACAATCAGTATAGTGAAATTACAGTTCGACCACACCGTAATACGTCTCAGCCACAATCACACACCAGTGTAACGTGAGGTACGTAATTACATGATAACACCAAAATATGTACAGCAACAGCAACGCTACTTATTTCAATTTAACACAGGGCAGCCTCTCAGCAACACCAATCCTCCTTGCCGGCACTAGAATAATTACAACAACGAACCGAACCACGACACTATCTTAGCACCAGTCGAATGACCACACCCGTTGAATGACTTGAGCGGAATCTCTCACGCACGGCACCTACAGTGTACTTTATACTACAGACACAAGAGGGGGTTTCTCGATATACCCTCCATTCTACCTCGACCCTACCGGGTATTTTATAGACGCTCCGACATATATATTAGTGTTAAGGTAGAATAAGATCATTATAATTAAAGTTAAAGAAGCAGAAACACGCGTCTCTATTTCATTGACACATTACCTATATCACATGGCGACCCTGCCAGGCGGTGCGCTGCTATAATGCATGCGCACCGCCACGGCCTGCAAAAGTTGTTGAAGATAATATAAATATTTACGCGGACTGGAAGGTGACTGGAAAAATTAAAAAGTATAATGTATATGAAGTAGTACTATGAAGGCAACTAAGAGGAAAATAAAGTGTTTTTTTATATAATGAGTAAAATTCAAGAAACGGCAGATTAATTTAAAAAGGATAGAAACGGTTGTACTCTTGCAAGCTTCGTCCAGAAGAACAAAGAAGAAAATTAAGAGGTAACTTCGCACCTGTGTGATTTTAATTCCATTTAAAACTTTATTTATCAATTTGAGATTGTTTTATATTCTTTTTGCTATAATATTTGTTGAAGTTATGTATGCATACACGTATGTTTAAACTGAAATTATTTATGAGATAATTCAGGATACAATTGATTTTTCAATATTTTTATCACTATTTATATATAACAAAAATGCAATCATAATACAATATCAAAAATTAAGCACATTACATTTTAGGCACTTATGACATTTGTATTATGGCACAAGACAATTTCATATTAAATTTTAGTTAGTTACATATTGTTTATTGTTTTATATTATTTTTATAACTGTGCAGGATACAATACAAAAACGAATGAAATAATATAGTAGATTACATTTTTAAATTTACCATGGTTTATCGTAAATTAATTTTTCGTTTAATTAAAATAACACCGATGATATTTTTCGTTGTGATTTTTTCTATGGTAAATTTTATTTAAATGTAAGTATTAAATTTGAAAAGGGTTAAAAACAATTCGGTATTAATAAGTTAGGTTTTCTTTTCTTTTATAAAGGCAGTGACTTTAAAGTTATATAATAACTCACTTAAAAATTAAAATTGTTCTTTTGAATGTCAAAAGTTAAGTAAGTAATTAATGTTTTGTTGTGTAAGGTTGATATGTGTTACAGTAATTATTCAATTACGAGTATTTTCTGTAAACGATATAGTAAATAGGTACCATACTTCTAGAAATCTTTTTCGATCCAAGCAAAAGTAATGTGTCTAAAATTCTGTGTAAATAAGGAATTTAAAACTATCAATTTACTTGTATCCACATATTATGTATGTAATAATAACATTGTATAAGTTACGTTTAAATTAGGTGATCATAATACGATGTAATCGCAAACGATGCCATATACGAGTACGTACTTTGTTAATTAAAACAAAGGTGTCTCAAATCGCTTGCGCTGTTAAGAGTGGGATTACAATTTGTATTTTGATCTGTCTGTCGTTATGCGATTATGTTATTGTAACTATTACGTTGCTTTGACTTCTTTGTTCCATATCTTAATATGAAATGCAATAATTTTTTTAAATATTGATTAAACTTTCATATCATAAGGTTTTAACTATTATAATTCATTATTTTTTGTGATAACTGTTGGAATATCTAGCTTATTTGTGTGGATTATGAAAATAATAACTTTGTTTAATTCAATTTTGAAACTCATTATATTATGTATACAATTAATTAATTTAAATTTTGTTGTGCTTATATTGTGAGCCTCAATCCCTGACCGACAACGATGTAACTAAATATTATACGAGACTATGTTATGATATAAATTTGTAAAAGACGTGAGTAAATGTTTGGCTAAGTTACGAAATACGTAATTGTAAATGAAAAATATTAATAGTGTGTAAGTGTGAGAGTAAGGTAAAGAAAAATTATCGGAGGTTAGCATATCCACATACAATCAGCTTGATCAGCTGAGAGTTTGGAAAACCTAATAACCGATTAATTTTTAAGGTGGTTCTGACACTATTAAATACGGAATAAGTTTTAATGTATTGTTGGTGAGGAAAATGAGAACTTATTATGAATTGTATACATCGATCACTAATAAAAAACTAGATACACAATCAGTGACAAAAAATGGCATAACCGACAGTGCACCCACTCGAACATATGGGTTCACTTTTAATCTAGTAGCATTTGAATGCTCCGACGGTAAACATGCCTCAGTGCTCGTTTAGAAAGTGTAAATAACACATCCAGGACGCTAAAAAAGGATGGAATTTCATATTTTCGCTAAGTATTAATATTAACATTATTTAATTGTTATAACTGTATTGTAAATACTGATATTATGTCAAGAAATCATCGTAAAAGTATTTTTTAAATTAAGTCCTAATAAAATAAGTCGTCATTGTTCGAGGTATATGCGTTGATTCTGTTCCATTTGTAGAAACGCTATTGTTTTTTTTTTTATTATTAAAGTATGATTGTTTTTTTTTTAATGAGTTCTTTACTGTTTCTCTAAATATTATAGTACTCGAAACGTCGGGAATATAAAATAAGTTAATATACGCGATAAAATCCGTAAAACTAGTTTCATTTAAATGTGTAGTGAATGCGTAAATGTAAGAAATCATTATAATTCTTCAGTCTTATCCGTTTTTTTAAATATCTGTAAATATGAACATTACGTCAAAAATTTAAAGATATTGCTTGACAAACAAGTTAAATCTAAATATAATAGTTACTAAATATAAAAAAATACAGAAAGTTCTTGCAAAATCTAAGAATATTCTTAGACTGTACAAATAGTAATATTCTTAGATTTTGCAAGAACTTTCTGTATTTTTTTATATTTAGTAACTATTATATTTAGATTTAACTTGTTTGTCAAGCAATATCTTTAAATTTTTCACACAAGATAAAGAATAAATAAATAATTATGACTGTTTCAATTACTTTCATTACTAAATGAATGTGGTGCCCTATCCAAAAGCATATTTACATTCAGGTAATAATATAACCATTACACACCATAGTATAAAATAGAATATGCTTTATTAAGTAGACCAATTACTTAAAACAAGTTTAAAAAAATTGTAAAATTAAAATTATAGTAACAAAAAATATTGTGCAGTTCGACTCCACTCTCCTTGTCCAAGCGACGAGCCTCGGTCGTAAAATTTTATTGCTTTTTGTACGTTGCTTTGTCAATACAACTTTAGGCATTTCACTTAAGGTTGAATTTACATTAATGTATATTTATATCAACTGGAATTACGTCAAAACATTTGGCGACAGTTTTTAGAGAACTTTTGTATGGGATTGTGCATCTAGTTTTTTATTAGTGATCGATGATTGTATAGGAATATTGTCCATAATCTTGGGTACAATTAAATAATGATTAATAAATACTATAAATGTAAAGAAATAAATAGAAATAAAACGAAAGTTGACCTGCATAAAGAAGTAATGGAGAGATACGGGAACGTCCATCACTGGTAAAGCATATAGTCCTGGAGCAGGGTATGTTTCCATGATTGGATGATAAAATCGGGAGTAACGGGTACTAGGGAAAAAAAAAAAAAGAAATGAGATGAAAAAATATGAATAAATAAATAAGAGAAGAGTATTTTAAAATATAAATGAATGTGCAACTATACTAGATCTTCGCGAATTACCTAATTATATCAAATAAGTATATTGTATGTATGCATGATACATCATACCAATTCTATTGTGACGTTGAAATTACTATGGGGTACGTCTTTGCGGTATGGGAGAACATGCTTTGTTTTGTTTTTCAATTTCACACGACACATCACCTATATTGCCCATATGTTGACGGTCAACATCACAATTTCGCGCACTAGCACTCACTGTGAAAACACTAGACTTACGGTAAGCCTTTCTTTGATTTCGCGCACTCACTGCACTAACACTACTCGCCGACTGCAGCTCCAAGTCTGGGGAGATGGGTGCACGCAGCCGCCGTCGCCGCCATCTCCACACGAACACCGCCGCCAAGACTACTGCCACTCCGATTAACACGTAGTTGATTGCATAGTGATGGATGTCGTGCGACGATAATGTTGTTAATTGCACGTTATTCTTTTTCAGGTCTTTTATTTGACGGTCTAAGTTATGTAAGGAACTGTTCAAATCTGATAAGTTGGTGTCATTTTCGTCAAATGTTTCTAAAGGTATGCTTATTTGATGATGTTATTCAATGGGTCAATTTTTGGAAGAATTAAGTCCTTATATTCATCTCAATTTAATGGGTGTAAATTTGGTGGGAGAGCAACGTAAAATCTTGACCTTTTAGCAAACATCCCTTATCGAGAGATATCACTCCTGCTTTAGTTAGACGTTCCCCAATTACACGATCAGGGCAAATAATTTTAACATCATATGTGTTGCAGCAGTGGAATAGGTATTGTGAAGGGTTATTCAGCGGTAGCCATTTATTTGTACAAGATGTCTTATAGATCCTGCATCTACTTGTTGTTTGATCTAATTGGCAAAAATTCTTGTCTTCTGAAAGATGGTAAATGGGCTGTCGGATAGGACACAAATAAACATCCTCCTCATATAAACATAAATATAAGTCCTTGTTTGTGATTTTTAAATAAGTATCCTTTCGTAAACTAATAGCTGTGTATTCTGCAATTGGAAAAATGCTTATCTCTATATTATTCTCTACCTGGTGAGGAATTGTTATAATTTTGTATAATTTGTATTAATTTGTCTCTATTCAGAAGGGGAAATATTACCTCGAATATAAGATATTTTTGCATCATTCTAGCTTTGACCTTAAGTAGTTTATAAATTTTATAAACTTCTTGTTGTATATTTTCTATTGGTAATGTTATATATCTTCTGTTAAATGACCAGAGATTATGTGGAGTTCTTCTCGAAGTTGTTCGGCTGTTAATAAATGCATGTTAAATTGACCATGGTATATGTCTGTTATAGTTTCAAGAAGATTCTCCTGAGTGATTTTTATATTTTGAAGCATATTGCTGGCTATTAAAGAAGACATAGTAAAATCTTGCGCCATTGACATATTTTTTATTTCCTTTTGGATGTTGTTGGTCTGTTTTTCCAAGTTTATCAAATGTCTGTTAATAATTTTGTGTTGTTTGGCTACCAAATCTTCGGTACGTTTTAATAAATTATATTCAGATTCCAATACCCGACATTTTTGGTCCTTCGAGCGAAACATTAACATTTTTGGTCCTTCGAGTGAAAAATAAACATTTTTAGTTCTTTGAAAAGTGAATTGGACCCTCGCGTGTTTCAAGGACAGTGAGCTGACAGTGAGAACTAGCAAACTCAAACATAACAGTGATCATCTTGCTCAACATCCTCAACATTTGGCTTGGCAAAACAGCAGCTTTTCCAGGTCAAGAATCAACGTGTCGGCAAGTTCGTCAGCAGCAGAACCAGCATCAGCAGTAATCAGCAGTGTCAAAGTAAGATCTTTCCTTTTTTAACAGTTTTCATTTTAGTAACAAAATGGAAAACGTACACGCTAATCAGGTTGAGATTGTAGGAGCTATTCGTAAAATTGGTGTCAATATTAAAAAGATGAGTCAGAGCGTAAAACAATCGATTATTTTAAAAGAAAACTTGAGGTTTTGGAATCGTATTGGCAAGATTATCAGAACAATCACAGCAAACTGGTAAAAAGTGAGAGTCGTACACATCCCTACTTTACAAATTCCGAGTACGACATTGCAAGGGAGCAATATAACTCGGTAAAAGAAATCATTAATCAGCAGTATCAGGATTTCCTGGCTAGCCAGAAATATTATCCAGCCCTTGAAGGTAAAACAAGTCAACAGGTGGAACAGCGTGGATTAGGTGAGCCGTCTTCAGGAAGGTCGTCGGAACCGCAAGAGGCTCTTCGCCCACAGGCACATCGAGGAACAACAAGTGAGTTAGATGACATGTTGCGCAAACAATATATTAATTTTAAGGCATTTAAAAGGTCTGTTAGTTGCATAAACATAGATAACATTACGGGAAAATGGGAATTCGAAGATTCTTTAAAAACATTAGAGTCGCGGTGGTCGGCTATAGATTCCCTGCATTGGGAAATTGATCATGATCTCAATGGGGACGACGAAGAGTATGCAACTACGTTTAGTGTGTATGAACAGGAATTTATGGATTTAAAGAGAAAACTCAATTCCAAAATGTGGTCTGTCAATCACCGAGAAAACAGTACGCCCAGAATGGATATCCCTACATTTAACGGCAATTATAACCAGTGGATACCATTCAAAGATCTTTTCACAGAAACAATTCACAATAACCCGTCGCTTTCAAATGCTCAAAAAATGCAATTTTTAAAGAGTAAGCTTCAAGGGGATGCAGAGCGTTTAATACAGCATTTGAATATTAGTTCAGAAAATTACGTAACTTGTTGGGAAATGCTAAGTCATAGGTTTGACAACAAGCTACGAATTTTCGTATCTCACATTAGCCTATTGCTTGGTTTCCCTAATATTCAGCAGCAGGCGGTAAATCAAATTAAAAAATTACATGATACAACTTTAGAGTGTTTAAACGCGATTAAAAACTTAGGCGTAGACATTAACACATGGGATCCGTTACTAGTACACATATTGTGTGCTAGTAACGGAATACTACTACTAATTATAGTGCTCTAAATGAAATTGCTCCAATTATTTCCCATACGGCCAACTTGTGTTTCGAACAGGGAATTTTTCCAACTGTACTCAAACAAGCTTTAATAACACCTATATATAAGGATGGCAGCAAAAGTGACCCCTGTAACTACCGACCAATCTCTGTTCTCTCATCAGTGTCTAAGCTTCTAGAAAAATTAATTAATATTAGACTCACAAAATTCTTGACAAAATATAGCATCATAGCAAAAAATCAATTTGGTTTTCAACGAGACTTATCGACCGAAAATGCTGTACAGGCTCTTACAACGCTAGTAGTAAAATAAGTGGATTCTGGGAACAAATGTTTGGGAGTAATGCTCGATCTAAAGAAGGCATTCGACACAGTGTCGGTGCCCATCCTGTTAAATAGACTAGAGGAAGTAGGGGTGAGAGGTACTCCTCTTAAATTATTCAAAGATTACCTTACTAACCGAAAGCAGCGTGTTCGAATAGGCAACCACACTAGCCAGGAAGCCACTTTAACATTCGGTGTCCCACAGGGGAGCGTGCTGGGACCAACGCTTTTCCTGGTGTATATAAATAATCTCTGTCTTCTAAAACTATCCAATGGTACTGTATTTTCTTACGCAGATGATACAGCTATCGTGTTCTCTGGCAAATCCTGGTGTGAAGTAAAACTATCGGCAGAAAACGCCCTGGCAAAGATAGCATCCTGGTTGGACACAAGCCTCCTTACCTTAAATGCAGCTAAGACTCAATATATCTGTTTCAGTAAAAACATCTCAACTCAACCCCCATCAAATTATAACATAAAAATTCACAAGTGTGGTGACCCGCCTGATGCTGACTGCTCGTGTACTGGAATAGATAAGGTCGCTTATGTTAAATACTTAGGGATTCTCGTCGACCAGCGTCTTTCCTGGCACCTGCATGTAGAATTGACCATGAAAAGAGTGAGAAAGCTGATCTGGACTTTTAAAACTTTACGTCACATTGCGAGTAAAGAATTACTTACTCAAACATATGTTGCACTCGCCCAATCCATACTGGTATACTGCATATCAGTGTGGGGCTCGGCTGCTAAAACTTCTCTACTATGTCTGGAACGAGCTCAAAGGTTGCTGATAAAAGTAATGCTTCTAAAACCATATAGATACCCCACTGAAAATCTTTACCGGGAAGCTAATCTACTATCAGTTAGGAAACTATACATATTGGACACTGTTCTTAGAATGCACAAATCTCTTCCCTTTGATGCTAAGTTGCTAACCAGGAGAAGAAACTATAAAATTGCCGTAATTCCCACAGTAAAATCAGACTTTGCAAGACGGCAGTACTATATGCAGTCTCCCTCAATCTACAATAAAATAAATAGGTATCTTAACATATTCCCCCTTAATAAAAAAGATTGTAAGAAAACGGTTTTGAATTGGCTAAAATCAAAAAGTTACATTGAGACAGAACTGATACTTAAAAACTAACACACACCCACACACACACACACACACACCCACACACACACACACCCACACACCCACACACACACACACACACACACACACACACACACACACACACACACACACACACACACACACACACACACACACACACGCACGCATACACATACTCACACACACACGCACACACGCGCGAGCAGAAGAAAGTTAAATAAATAAATAAATCTAATATAATACGTAAACTTATAATAATAATATATGAAAACTTGCTTGTTTTAGTGTATATTCGTTGTAATTTAGTTTATTTTTTTATTTTTATGTAACTGATATATAAAAAGAGCGGTTCTTCCTAACACAGGCGATGTTTTGCCTAAAGGGGAGTTCCCACAACTAATATTTGTAATATACTAAGTTACTGAAATAAAAATATTTATTATTATTATTATTATTGTCGCAAAAATTAGATTAAACCAATTTAAATAAATTAAAATTAAATTAAACCAATCGTTCGCAAAGCCTTCTTGGTCATTTATAGAAAACATAAACTTGGCTGATCCTGAGTTTTATAACAGTCGTCCCGTGGACTTACTCTTCGGTGCTGATATTTATTCTATGATCATGTTAAGTGGCATTTCAAAGGGAGATTCATCGCAGCCTATCGCACAACAAACGCAGCTAGGGTGGTTGTTGTGTGGTAATGTTAAAACATTTCAATGTAATGTTATCACAAACGACATAGAAAACATTCAGAAATTTTGGGAAATAGAACAAATAACGGAACATCCAGAGTTGTCTTTAGAAGAACAGCATTGTATACAATACTATACTTCAACTACGAAACGTCTTGAAAATGGTTGTTATGAGGTTAGGCTACCCTTAAAACCCGAAATTAAAACAAAATTAGGATCAACAAAATCAATGGCAATTGCACAGTTTCGGAATTTGGAAAGAAAACTTGTAAAAAATGATAATTTCGCGGAAAAATATAAAGCCTTTATTAAAGAGTATGAACAATTGAATCATATGAAACAATCAGACGGTCATACGATGCACGAGTGTTATCTTCCTCACCACGGTGTAGCGCGTGCCGAGTCAATGAGCACAAGCCTTCGGGTCGTTTTTAACGCATCAGCAAAAACTTCGAGTGGATACAGTCTTAATGATTTAATGTATAAAGGGCCTAATTTACAACAAGATTTACAGTGCTTATTATTAAAATGGCGTCAATATAAATATGCTTTCACCGCGGATATTGAGAAAATGTATCGGCAGATTATGGTAAATGAACAAGACCAGCGTTATCAAAAAATTATTTGGAGAGAGTCACCGGAACAACCTTTGCAATCATACCAACTTTGCACAGTTACATATGGCACCAAGTCTGCACCATTTTTAGCAATGATGACGTTAAAACAGCTAGCAGAAGACGAACAAGCCACCTACCCGGAAGCATCATTGGTTTTAAAAGAGGCTTTTTATATGGACGATCTCGTCCATGGAGCTCACAGCATTCAGCAAGGTAGAAAGTTGTTTATAGACTTAAACAGATTATTACAATTAGGAGGATTCACATTGAGAAAATGGGCGTCGAATAGCAATGAACTGTTTCATACCTTAGAAAAAAGTCAGATCAAAGAAGAAAACATAATTTTTAATTTTAAAACTGAACACGCAACAAAGACGCTCGGACTCTGCTGGTTAAGCAACAAGGACACCTTTACTTTCTGCTGTAACATTCTATTCAGGAAATTAAGCCCACAAAAAGATGTTTACTTTCCGAAATTTCAAAATTATACGAGCCATTAGGCTGGTTGGCACCTATTTCAACAAAATTAAAAATATTATTTCAAAATGTATGGAAGTTAAATATTTCTTGGGATGAAAAAATACCAGAAAACATACAACAAGAATGGCGGACTTATCGACCTAATGAAAAACAACTTTATCAAACAAAACAAGAAATTCGATCAAAACAAACAAATTTTATACAGAAGGACATACATAACAGTATTATATATACATTATTAAATAAATTCAGTTCATTTACAAAAATAATTCGTATTGTAGCATGGATATTACGTTTTTTGACACCTAAGCAGAAAGGTAAACAATGGCCTAGCTACCTTACGTTACGGGAACTAAAGCATGCAAAATTAGTTATTATTAAACATGTTGAGGAAAACGATTTTCAAATGGATATAGAATATTTATATAAGTACAACACAGTGCATACGAGTAGCAAATTACGGAGTTTGAATCCGGTATTAAGTGAGGGAATACTTAAGGTTGGAGGAAGATTAAAAAACGCCAACATCCATCACGATATGATGCACCCTATATTAATACCTCATAAAAGTAGATTGACGGATCTTCTAATAGATCATGCACATAACATGACATTTCACGGTGGTCCTCGACTTACTTTAGGTTGGTTACGTCACAAATATTGGATTGTAGGAGGCAACAGAGCCGTTAAATTACGTTTACGAAACTGCGTCAAATGCAGAAAAAACAGTCCCTTTACACAACGTCAATTAATGGCTGATTTACCAGAGTCAAGGGTTAATCCAGCACCACCCTTTCAACACACAGGCGTTGATTATACGGGTTTCGTTGAAATAAAGTCAAGCAAAGGACGAGGAATAAAAACTACCAAAGGATATAGAGCAGTTTTTGTGTGTATGGTTACCAAAGCCATACACTTGGAATTAGTGTCCGATTTGAGCACCTCAGCATTTTTAGCAGCGCTTCGTCGCATGGCAGCGAGAAGAGGAGCTCCACGTCATATCTACAGTGATAATGGCTCAAATTTTGTAGGCGCTAATAGGATCTTGCAGGAAGAATACCAACAACTTCAACACATATTTAACAACAACCTTTTGATGGAGCTTTCAGAGTTGAACATCGAATGACATTTCAATGCTCCCTCGTGGCCAAGCGCTGGAGGTCTATGGGAGAGAGCTGTGCGCAGTTTAAAACATCACCTGAAGCGTGTGGTTGGTGATCAAAAGCTAACATACGAAGAATACTCGACAGTTTTGAGTCAGATAGAAGCGTGCTTAAACTCAAGACCCTTGTGTCCGCTAACTGAAAACGTAGAAGATTTGGAGTTTTTGACACCTGCACATTTTTAACAACAAATGTAGTTTCCACCATAATAGAAACGCCCGAAGATGCCAGGACAAGATGGCAGCTAACAAAACAAATATTTCAAGGTGTGTGGAAAAGGTGGAAAGCGGAATACCTTACTCAATTATCTAGTAGAAGTAAGTGGCTAAGACCGCGACCAAACATGAAGATCGGTGATATGGTCATCATTCAAGACGACAACTTACCACCAGGAAAATGGGCGATGGGGCGAGTAGTAGAACTTCACCCAGGTAGCGAGGGACATGTAAGAGTGGTAACATTAAAAACAAAAAACGGTAATATGAAAAGACCAGTCAGTAAACTGTCATTACTACCCATTGAAACACCATCACAACAAAATGAACAGAAAGACAGGTCGAACAACTTTGCACAGAAAATAACCCATAAACAAGAAAATAAGCTACAAGGCACCCGCTCCAAATTCAGCTCTATTGTTATGAGTTTAATGTTTTTTATATGTTTATTTACACCAGCATTTAGTACAAGCTCATACAATATTACAACTTTTAACAATAACCAGTCTATTTACTTCGATCCGATAGGTAAAATGCAGATAATCCAGGATAAATGGACACTTATTGTGTATTACAACTTAGATCCTTATTGGGAAGGAATTAAAGCATTTGAAATATTTTTAAAACATTTAAACGAAAGATGTATGAACATAAGCGCAGATCACTTATGCCATATGATATTGTTACAACTACAGCACGAGTTCTCGGAACTGCGATACTACAATGAGCTCCTATTGAATCAGCATTTCGTCGGACGCTCCAGACAGCGACGGGGACTTGTGAATGGAATAGGCTACTTGGCAAATAGTTTGTTCGGCGTATTGGACGAACGTTTCGCGGAACAGTATAGTAAGAATATTGAACTTGTTAGACAAAACCAAAACCATTTATTGAATTTATGGAAGAACCAAACGTCTGTATTGGAATCTGAATATAATTTATTAAAACGTACCGAAGATTTGGTAGCCCAACAACATAAAATTATTAACAGACATTTGATAAACTTGGAAAAACAGATAAACAACATCCAAAAGAAAATAAAAAATATGTCAATGGCGCAAGATTTTACTATGTCTTCTTTAATAGCCAGCAATATGCTTCAAAATATAAAAATCACTCAGGAGAATCTTCTTGAAACTATAACAGACATATACCATGGTCAATTTAACATGCATTTATTAACAGCCGAACAACTTCGAGAAGAACTCCACATAATCTCTGGTCATTTAACAGAAGATATATAACATTACCAATAGAAAATATACAACAAGAAGTTTATAAAATTTATAAACTACTTAAGGTCAAAGCTAGAATGATGCAAAAATATCTTATATTCGAGGTAATATTTCCCCTTCTGAATAGAGACAAATACAAATTATACAAAATTATAACAATTCCTCACCAGGTAGAGAATAATATAGAGATAAGCATTTTGCCGTGTAGTGGCGGTCAAGAATATCCACTACCCAATATCCTCCCGTGGGTGTCGTAAAAGGCGACAAAGGGAAACAGGCAGGAGATGGGCAGCAGCATCTTCTTGATAACAGCAAACTAACAATAAAAAAAAAACTGCGGTTGCCAACCCGCTCACCAAGCGTGGCAACTATGGCAAATATCCCCCTATGAATGACAGTAACAAAGAAACGGCCCCCAGTCCCCGGCGGCCCCGCTATTCCTGGCTACGGTGGCGACCATGGTAACGGCGGGGCAGGGGGTGCTAAGAATCTCCGGTGGAGGTTCGGTTGCCACCTTAGACGACTCGACCTGGCAACGTACAACGCACGCACCCTGAGGACTGACGAGAAGATCGTGGAGCTGGAAGAAGAGATGGACAAGTTGCGCTGGCATATTATAGGATTATCCGAAGTCCGAAGAGAGGGGGAGGACACGGTAATCCTCGAATCCGGCATCTTGCTCTATCACCGGGAGGGCGACCATCTGTCCCAAGGAGGTGTCGGATTTATCGTCCACAAGTCTCTCGTTAACAACGTTGTAAAGATCGGGAGTGTGTCGACGAGGGTTGCGTACCTTATACTCAGAATCACCAAACGGTATTCGCTGAAGGTCATACAGGTTTACGCACCAACCTCGGCACACCCCGATGAAGAGGTGGAGGAAATGTATGAGGATATCTCTAGAGCCATGCATTCCTCCAAAACCCAATATACGGTGTTAATGGGAGACTTCAATGCAAAACTAGGCACAAGAGAGAACGGTGAGCTGAAAGTGGGGAAATTTGGAATAGGGCAACGGAACCCAAGGGGCCAGCAGCTGGCCGACTTCATGGAGAAAGAGGGACTCTTTATGATGAACTCTTTCTTCGAGAAGCGGCCCCACAGGAAGTGGACCTGGTCGAGCCCCGACGGTTCGACAAAAAATGAGATTGACTTCATTATGACGACCAGACGACAACTGTTCAGTGATGTCTCCGTGATCGCGAGGCTGAAAACTGGTAGCGATCACCGAATGGTTAGAGGCACACTGAACCTAAACGTTAAGTTGGAGAGGTTTCGTCTAATGAAGTCAACGCTCCGTCCCCCTCGTGCTCTAATCCAAAGTCCCGAAACCTTTCAGGTCGAGTTACAAAACCGTTTTCAGTGCCTAGAAGACTGCAATGAAGTGGACGATATGAATGACAAGCTCGTGGAAACTGTCCATGCGGTCGGAGCTAAGTTCTGCAAGACCCGCCGCAGAAGAACACAAAAACTCTCCGATCACACTCTTAATCTCATGGCTGTTAGACGGGAGATGAAGCTACATTCTTCAACAGACTTGACAGCATACAGGCATCTGAACAGACAGATCTCCAAATGCATGCGGCGGGACTTACGCAACTTCAATACAGCTCGTATTGAAGAAGCGATCGAGCGGAACCAAGGCTCCAAAATCTTTGCCAGAGATCTGTCTGCCAGAAAGAGCCAACTGTCAAAGCTGAAGACAGAATGTGGCAGCATCGTTTCCGGGACACCTGAGATTTTGAGTGAGATTGAGAGGTTCTATGGGCAGTTGTACACGTCATCGTTGGAGCCACACGCAAGTGTGAGTAACGATCCAAGAGCGAGTCTCATCCGACACTATTCCGAAGATATCCCGGACGTCAGTCTGAGCGAGATTAGAATGGCTCTCCAGCACCTTAAAAACGGTAAGGCCCCAGGCGAGGATGGAATTACAGCGGAGCTTCTGAAAGCGGGTGGAAGACCGGTACTTGAAGTCCTTCAGAGGCTCTTTAATTCCGTCCTCCATGGTGGCATTACACCGGAGGCGTGGAGCAGAAGTGCGGTGGTCTTGTTCTTCAAGAAAGGTGACAACGCTCTCTTGAAGAACTACAGACCGATTTCCCTTCTGAGCCGCGTCTACGTGCTGTTTTCGAGAGTCATTACGAATCGTCTTGCGCGCAGACTTGACGACTTCCAGCCTCCCGAACAAGCCGGTTTCCGAAAGGGCTTTAGCACCATAGACCACATACATACCCTTCGGCAAATTGTACAGAAGTCCGAAGAGTACAATTTGCCACTATGTCTGGCGTATGTGGACTATGAGAAAGCCTTTGATTTCGTCGAAATTTGGGCGGTGCTGCAGTCCCTTCAGCGGTGCCAAGTTGACTGTCGGTATATCGAAGTGTTGAAGTGCTTGTACAGTAGGGCTTCGATGACTATCCGACTACAGAACCAGAGTACGAAACCTATCCAATTGCAGAGAGGTGTAAGACAGGGTGACGTCATATCCCCGAAACTCTTCACCGCTGCATTGGAAGACGTTTTCAAGCTTCTGGACTGGAAAGGATACGGTATCAACATCAATGGCGAGTACATCACTCACCTTCGATTTGCCGACGATATAGTCCTTATGGCAGAATCGCTGGAGGACCTAAGCACTATGCTCAATGACCTCAATAGTGTTTCCCAACGGATAGGTCTTAAGATGAACATGGACAAAACTAAGATCATGTTTAATGTCCATGTCACACCTATGGCGGTAGTTGTTGGGAACACTAAGCTCGAAGTTGTTGACGAGTATGTTTACCTGGGACAAATAGTCCGACTAGGTAAGTCCAACTTCGACCGAGAAATTACGGCACATCTTCTCGTCAGGTATACCTAAAACCTTGAAAACGAGACTGTACACCCAGTGCGTGTTGCCAGTGATGACATACGGAACTGAGACGTGGTCCTTCACTGCTGGCCGGATGAGGAAGCTCAAGGTCGCTCAGCGAGCTATGGAGAGGGCTATGCTCGGAGTTTCTCTGCGTGATAAACTTAGGAATGAGGATATCCGCAGTAGAACCAGAGTAACCGACATAGCCCAACGGATTAGTAAGCTGAAGTGGCAATGGGCCGGCCATATAGCTCGAAGAACCGATAACCGATGGGGAAGAAAGGTTCTCGAGTGGCAGCCTCGTACCGGTAGGCGAAGTGTAGGGCGTCCCCCCACGAGATGGAGTGACGACCTGGTAAAACATGCAGGAAGTCGATGGATGCAGGTGGCTCAGGACCGTGCTTTGTGGCATTCTTTGGGGGAGGCCTATGTTCAGCAGTAGACTTGTGAAGGGCTGTAATGATGATGATGATGATGAAGCATTTTTCCAATTGCAGAATACACAGCTATTAGTTTACGTAAGGATACTTATTTAAAAATCACAAACAAGGACTTATATTTATGTTTACATGACGAGGATGTTTATTTGTGTCCTATCCAACAGCCCATTTACCATCTTTCAGAAGACAAGAATTTTTGCCAATTAGATCAAACAACAAGTAGATGCAGGATCTATAAGACATCTTGTACAAATGGTCAGCCTCCACTGGATGCCCCTCCTGAGCACTTTAACAAGTCCTGTACTGGACAGAAGTCCGACGACCTCTTTCAAACACCTATCTGTGCCCCTATGATTAGTTCCGCAATCCGACCGGATCAGCTCTGCAAACAGCGACGCTACACGAAGCTGCCCAGACAAATTTTGTGCCAGCAGTTGCTTCAGTGCAGAGCGCACCCACAAATTCCACATGAACGTCGTCTGTGGAGAGCCGAACGAAACGCACAGATAGTCCCTAGTATGAATTTTCAACAAGTAGGCCTAGCCAGGCCACCCACCATATTATAATTTACTAAAATAGTGCGGCAGCTGATTTCAATCTGATAATCTCCAAAACTAGCTAGCCTGTTAGACAAGTAGTCCTATGCTCATATTTCAACTAATTTTTCAAAAGCATCAATGTTCAACTACAGAATCAATTCAACCAAATTAATCACCCATGCGCATAGGTCAACTTGCAAATTAAACAAAACAATAACGTAAGGGACAGCCCTACTTCTTCGCAAAGCAAAATGATTAAACACTATCATAAACATATACATAATTTTTCAAATAGCGCGCCATTCAATTTCAAATGAATTCAAATTTTACTTTCAGCAAACAGACGCAACAATCAAATACAGTGATTAAATATATGTACAAAACACATGCAGTAGCATTTAAAGGAGTAGATTAAATTCAATTCTTTTAATTTAAACCGCTACAAATAGGAAAATTTCGCGGAAAGCCCAAAGCATTTTTTAATTTTAATTCAAGTATTTTTTGACTAAGTGCTCGACCAAACCAAATCTAATACCCCTTGACAGCGTGATTCAACGCTCCAGAGGGGCCCTAATCTTCCCACCACCAAGGGGAGGCCACATTGCGTGAACCCGAGATCAATAGAGCACAACCGCTAACAGTCGCCACTCGGGTTGTACGCCTTCACTGAGGCCGTCGGCAACAGAACATTTTGACAAGTGGACTGTTGACGGCTTAAGGCTCAGTGGAGGCGGCCGTGGTGGGAGCTAAGGCGGCAGCTAGCCAGGGCCGCCTCCATCAAACGGGGAACAGTGGTACACCAGTCGCGGCCACTCAGCTAACGGGAGTGAGAAGGGTCCAGCGGACCGATGAGTGGCCGTGAAGTTCCTCTCCACACGCTGAGGGGGGTGATAACACCCCCGCCCCTGGGGGAATTACCCCCCGACTGGTCGGGGGAGGGACCCCTTCCAAACCTAGGGGCCCGGTGGCTGGCCGGCAGGCGCCGAGAGTCGCCCGGCAGAGGGCGTGGCTGAGCGCCCCCGCCCGTGGGGGTCGAGGGCCTGGCAGAGCCCCGAGAGGAGACGCCGTTCGCACCCAGGCACAAAACTGCATGGTGATTGCCCTGGCAATGCAGACAGGCCCGCCGATACGGACAGTCTCGCTGGAGGTGTCCTCCCAAACATGAGCAGCACCAGCGGCGCTCCTTGGCGATAGTTCGTCTCGCCGGAACCGGCTTACCTAAAAATTTCGGGCACGACGTTACCCGGTGGGTAGATGCTCGACAATAGGAGCAGAGGGGGGGGGTTGACGACGACTTGCCTGGCGGATTCAGCCTCTCACTGGGCACGGCTCGTAAGTCGTCAACGGCGCCCGTCGCGTTCTCGATCTGCCGGGACTGCTCCTCCAAAAACCGCAGCAGGTCATAGAAGGGCGGAATATAGGAGGCCTCGTCCCCGCCGTACCTCTCCTCAAAATGGATTCGAAGGTCGAGAGGTAGACGGGACAGCACGATGAGGAGCAACAAAAAGGCCCATTCGCCCACTGGTAAACCCAGCCGCCTCAACGTATTACAGGCCACCAAGACTGGATCCAACAGGTCCGGACGCAGTCTGGCCCGGTCACTAAACAGCGGGAGGCTTAAAAGCTGCTTAAAATGTTCGTCCGCAATTCGCCGGACGTTGGCGTATCTTCTGGCTAGGAGGTCCCGAGCAGTCTGGTAGGCGTCGTCCGACAATCTCAAGTGGCCGACGACGGCCAGGGCCTCCCCCTCCAGTGAGGCCAGGAGGTACGCCATCTTTTGGCTCGGGGTCAGGTCACTCCGGGCGTCCACTAGGCTGTCGAAAAGACCAACGAAGGTCAGCCATTCGGAAAGGACCCCGGAGAACTTTGGCAGGTCCAGAGTTGGGAGCCGTCCCAACAGCTCCGGCTGAAGTTGCTTCCGAGAGGACTCGGGCAGGCCACTCATCCGAGCTTCACGCGCCTCCTCGGCATACCTGCCTTCAGCCTCGATCAACTCGTCCGTGAGCCAAAAGAACTGCTCATAGTCCGCGAAACAGAAGTCCAGGACTCCCTTCTCCACATCCGAATCCTCGAGCTCAGCGTAAGCCTCCTCCACTGCGGCCCTTCGAGCATCCACTTGCTCGAACCGCTTCATCAAGTTATGGACCCTATCCGGTCGACCTAACAAAGCATGGGCGCTTGTGGCCCAGCGTAACTCAGTCCGCAGGCAACGGATTAGCAGCTTGGGCGATGACATCACTACTAAATACAAATAACGACGCGGCTCGAGCACAAATTACAAAGATAACAAATAAAAAATACAACAAAAAATTAACAGTTAATAAATGCAGTTCCTATCAAATCGCGTTGAATAGAAATTACACAAATACGAATTACTACGTATCAACCAAATACAAGTTAGCACAAAAGAAAAGACGCAAATCAAATTAACAAATAACAAATACTAGTGCGATCAAATCAAGTTAAATTCAAATGGCGCAAATACAAATTACAACTCTTTAGTTCAAATACAAATTACAGTATAAACGAAGATACACATC